>JACRUU010000001.1:10701715-10939089 GCA_030449085.1 Kryptopterus vitreolus
CTAATATTTTTCCCATTCTCATAACATAGTAACATATACATATATATATTATATGAATCTGAACCCTGAATGTATCTCTTTTACAAAACAACTATTAATCCATTACATTAATCTTTTTTTTTTTTTGAAAAATAAACATCTTACATAACAAGCCACAGGCCACGGTACGGCTCATTCGCTCAAAACACTCTGCAACTAAACACCAGGACTGCCAAACAAAGCAGGAAATCTTTTCCATCACTCTGTAATTAATCTTCTGCGCTGATGAAAGAAATGCTTACGACCACAACGCCGTTCATAATGAACAGTCCACTCAGAAACAAATCTACACCTAAGTGCTCTGGAGCGCTTCATCCTACGTGTGTCGTAACATAATGCATCGTGGCAATCATGCTCCTGTCCAACCAGAGCGGATATGGATTTTTTTTGTTTGTTTTGTTTTATGTTTTTTTTTTGTTTTTTGTTTTTTTTACAAAATGCCAATTAATTATTGAAAACCTTCCCATTGTGTTTTTTTTCCCCGCCTGGCATTTACATTAAGTGTGGTGAACACCCGAGTCCGTCTGGGAGGCCAATTTCTCAACCAAATCTATACGATTCGCCTATCTGGCGGTCAATATGTGCAATAAGTAAAATCCATTTCTCTCATTTCATTCTCTCTGTGTGTGCAGCGCCCGATATCACCTCCCTCCTCGCTACCTATAGTTCTCTATGTTGAGATAAACAAGACTCATAAGTGAGATGTGATGCTTTCGATCACCTATTTCTGATTGGTAGAACACGGCTTCATAAATAACCCCCAACCCCCCCACCCCTCCTCTCCTGAAGCCAAGGTCATTCGAGTCGATCGATTTCTGATCTATTCTTTTTCCTAGAAAAGATTTCAGAGTGTGTGCTTCATTTTGTAAAGAGGAAACGGCATTAGGCACAGAATGGAGAAGGCGTCAGATACCGATCAATAATTATATTTCAATAATTATCTCCAGAAGGTATAGTGTTAAGAGTGAAGGCTTTGTCTGTGTGAAATCTATACGTTAAATGTGGACCAGACGATATAATGTGTATAAAAAGAGATGCTTTGCAATCTCACTGACTATTAAATGACATGACATTCCAGGAATTGTACATTTATGCAATATTGTGATACTGAAAGACAGTTTATATATTAATTCTATATTATATACATCATATAATATATACATATATATAATATATAATATATAATATATATCAGTTCTATATATTTCACTTATTCCAGCTTTTACTCGATAGCCGTACACCCGATCGTAACATTGACATTATTACTGGTGAGTGGAGTGGAAAAACACTCATCATGGCACCTGGTCATAGGTGGGATACATAAGGCACCACGTGAACACTATGTATTCAAAGCTGAGCCTATACAAAGCAGGAGAAATGGGAAGGCAAGTTTCACAAGCGGCAAATTGTGATCGCTAGACAAACAAGCATCTCCAAAACTGCAGCTCTTGTGCGGCGAATCCTCGTCTGCAGAGGTCAGTATCTATTAAATCTGATCCAAGGAAGGGACAGCAGTAAACCAGAGACAGGGTCATGGGAGGCCAAAGCTCATCCGTGCACATGGAAAGAGAAGGCTGACCCATGTGGGGCGATCCAACCGAAATTGCTGAAGAAGTTAATGCTGTTTGTGCTGGACAGGTCACGACTGGATTGGCAGCAAAAGACGGACCGGCACAATGTCATGCAGGTGGTCATACCATCATGCCTGATTGGTGTATGTCTTATAGTGAAAATTCACTGTGACAATCATTTCCTTGCTGCTGATTAAGGGGAATAAAAAGTAATACCAGTGTCACAAATGCATGTATTAACAGATCACAATAGCAGATCACAAACACATCACAAAAGCACTCTGGGTAATCACGACATTGACACTGGTGTCAAAAGTATTTACAGTCATTCCTCAGGTAGAAGTATAGATATTAGGGTTTAAAAAGACTTCTGTAGAAGTATCAACTCAAGCTTTTTACTCGAGTAAAAGTGTAAAAGTGCGGGTTTCGAAACTACTTAAAGTATAAAAGAAAAAGTAATGTATGGAAAAAATGCCTTTAAAGGACAAAATCTTAGGCCGATCGCAATCGCTAATTTAATCAAACGTCTCTAAACAGAACTCCCATATGTAGCTTCATTTGCAGAGGACGAAGAGAAAGCAAAGCATTTGATAAATGAACCAGTAGTGGAAAAATAATAACTTTTATGAAATAATCTTGTTTGAGTAACACTGGTTATGCCCTTACTGGAGTGTGACGTGATTTGTTGTCGTGTGCAGGTACGATGGGTCGTGTATGAACCAATTGGGTGTCGGAATGGTATATGTTTATATCTCATCCAACCACAATCACATTCACTGGAGCCTTTTTTTCTGGATAGGTTTTTTTGGGTTGTTTTTTTTCTGAACGACGACAAGCCGAAATGAAATAGGAGTAACGAGGCTATTTTTTAAAATATACGGAGTACAGATTATTGCTTGAGGAGTAGAAGTAAAAAGTCGATTAAAAGATAGTTACTCCGGTAAAGTGTAGATACCCAAAATTACTACTTAAGTAAGGTAACGAAGTATTTGTACTTTGTTAGTCGATAATCTGCCTGAATCTACAGTTTGTACTAGAAAGAATTCAGCCTTAGGGGTAAATTCACCTTAAAAAATGTCTCGATGTTTCAGTTTAATGCTCTCTATCAGCATTCGGATTTGACACATAAGTGGAACCGGTCTAGAAATAACTCCATAAGCACTTTTAACCAGAGTCGAAACTTTCTTCCAAGTGTTCTATCTAATGCGTTCTCAAAGCAAAGATGTCAACCTCAAATAAGGGAGCTATCCTTTATATCCGACATGATCGTTCTTTCATGTTGCTGCAACTCGTAACGAGGACCTTTAAACCAAATTTGCGTATAATGCCTGTGAAATTTCCTGGGGAAAATTTTTTTTCCCCTTTTTTCCCCCATTTACCATGGAGAACATTTATTTAAGTATGATGAAAACTCATGCAATGAATGTGCAAGTGATTTTTTTTTCCTCCCAATAATCCACAATAATTCAATTAGAATATCCTAGAGACCACAAAGAGATATACAGGGACTGTGCAAATTGCATAGAGTGCAAAGGCTAAAGGTAGCAGCGGCTATTTAAAAAAAAGTAAATAAACTGTATAGAAATCGCGTAAGGCTTATTAGCTGTATTTTGGGCGTTCGGTGCAGCGGCGGTTAGGCTAAGAGTGTGCCTCCAAATTGTATCGATATTTGTAGCTGTTTAGAAAACATGATCTGTTTATTCGGAATAAAGTACTCGTGTCGGGTTACTCGAGATATCGTAGCGTCATGTTGCCCAGACCCTAATTTCATAGGACGTACTACTGAACGGAACTAAAAATACTGCTTGATGGCAACATTATTATTGTAATAGTACAACTATTAGGACGGAAATAACTGCCAGCGTATAATCTTGTCTGTTTGGAATCGTTTTTATCCGCAAGACATTTACACTCTCCACCTCAAATTAACTCGCAATCGAACACAGCCACTCCTCATTCCCGGCTTTCCTCCCGTTTTAACCTGCATGACCTCCACCAAATGCTGCAACATGCCGTGCTGGACTGGTACCGTTAAAATAAAGGATCGTAGCAGATGCGTTCATGGCATGTTTCTGCACACTGGAGGCGATTATACGATGCTATACCTCCGCTCGCCGGGTCTCGCCAAGCAAATGTACAATTAGGGAAAACACTTCTTTCAATTGATAATTAGCAACATAGTGGGATTGTTTTGATACATGTACAGTACACACTTTCTCTCATCAGGGGGTGAAAAATACAAAGGAGGGTTTTCTTAAACAAAAGCCCCACAAATGGCTTTCGCTAGCTCTCTCTCACTCTCTCTCTCTCTCTCGACATCGTCATTTCTTGACATGTCACTCGGTGGTTATGAGTCACATACTCCTACTACTAAAGTTGAACTGAATTAAACAGAGCCATAAAAACCAGAGCAAATCCTCTTTTTGAGTAGTAGTGCAGATTAGCATGTGCGCTAATTAGCATGGGAGTTTATTCTTATTGCCAGTTCAGTAGTTAGCAAATAGCTAGCAAGGTAGTGCTTTATAAAACCAACGCTTAGCAAAGCTAAAATAAATATTTCAAAAATATATTTTTAAGTTAAATTTTTTTTTTAAGTACAAAAGTTAAAACACCTTAATTATTTTAAACATTTGCAAGAATATTTTACTCTAATGGTTTAAGATAGATAGGTAGACAGATTGATAGATAGATACTAGATTAGATAGATAGATAGATAGATAGATAGATAGATAGATAGATAGATAGATAGATAGATAGATAGATAGATAGATAGATAGATAGATAGATAGATAGATAGATAGATAGATAGATAGATAGATAGATAGATAGATAGATAGATAGATAGATAGATAGATAGATAGATAGATAGATAGATAGATAGATAGATAGATAGATAAGAGAGTCTACTAACCACAATGTCTTTTTAAACTTGATTTGGCGTCATGTCCTGGTTTAGATAATCTTCTGCAGTTTGAACGTGAATGCCTAAAATAAACACAAACACACACACGAGCACACACGCACACACACACACACACACACACACACACACACACACACAGGGGGGGGGGGGGGGGGGGGGGGTTGAAATGTTAAAACGATCCAATCATTGATTATGAAAAATTCAACCATAAACAGGCAAATCTGATACAGTGCAAAATTTGATTCGTGAGCATTTGTTATATTCAGAGCCCGCGATCGAGCGGGTCAGTGAATCAGAAGCATGCTGAGCTTGAACAGATGTTGCTGCTGTTCTTTAATCACGCATATTCAACAAGCGAACGCGCTGACGCTAACTTCATTAAGCAACGTATACTGCGCCACATCGCCCATTACTGAGTGCATTCAAAGAGACTTTAGAGAAATGTCAGGCACCATTTGGAGAGATGTGATGGTATATGTGTGTATATGTGCGTGAGTGTGTGCATGGGTGTGCGTGTGTGTGTGTGTGTGTGTGTGTGTGTGTGTGCGTCCTCCGTCGCCACATCCCAAGCTCTGTTCTTCATCTCTGGTGCAGTGAGGCGTGTCTTCCCTCATTGTTGCCTTGTCAACCACTTTTCCCTTGCCTCCTACATCTATCTGTCTCTCTCTCTCTCTCTCTCTCTCTCACACACACTCTCTTCCTCTCTCCCTCTCTCTGACTCGCTCGCTCATCTTCATCAGCCAGCAATCTGTTTGTGCAGTCCAGTCCACCGGCTTAGTCCTAGGGCCTCGGGGAGCATCATTTCCATGACAACCGCACTGAAAATCCATCCAGTCAGTATGATCTTCCTGCCAGGCCTGTATGCCACCTTAAGCCTTAGAGGCATCCAAGGTTAGCGGGCCAGAACAGAGCAGAATGGAAGCTGCACTTCAAGATCAATGTATAGGTTTTAGGGGAGTTTTTAAGGCGGAGGATGGAATAATGGGCTGGGAGAACTTTTTCAAAGCACAGTAGATCTATGTAATTGCAGGTGCAGTGAAAAGGATCGATAGGAGACTTGGGGTCGATATGAGCATTATATGTTCAAGGAAAAGCTTTGACTGTTACGATGTGAAACACGAGCGAATTGTTCTTTTATTTCTTCCCTTTTCCAGAGTAAATTAAGTCAATATCTATATAATCCTTATAATCTATATAATCTCTCTACAATATAATCTGTAGGATGAAATCAGTTCTCAATTGCCCTCTGTTACAGAAGACTATGTGCAGGATAATATGTGATGGTGTAAACTATAGTTCCATTTAATTACGACTAGACTTATTATGCACCGTCTATAATAACTTTATTTTCTTCCATCTGGTGCAAAAAAAACCCCAAAAAAACCAAGAAAAAAAAACAACAAAAACAGTCCCTGTTCTGAAAGGAAACATTGTACAGGTTCGATAAAATGTTCTACAAAAGTATGCTTTTCAAATAATTGGCTACTGACACTCCAACAACTGTTCATAGACTTCAGTTATAATTTAGCTCTGAATAAACAGGTTTTCTGTTCTTTTCCAAGTACCGGGAAACATTTCGACAATGGCCATGTATGATAATTAACCATATGTTTTAAATGAAGTTGAAAAACAATTAGTAGTTTTGAAATTGAAATAATTAAATCTCATTGTCCAGCAACTGGTCACTTTATGTCTTGTGTGTGTGTGTGTGTGTGTGTGTGTGTGTGTGTGTGTGTGTGTGTGTGTGTGTGTGTGTGTGTGTGTACGCATTATCAATTAATTGAAGTTTATGGTTTATGCCGATGTTAAAAATACGCAAGTTGATTTTATGATTTGACCTTGGTTTGACACAGAGTTTCCGTAGTTCTCCGTCTCTTGCCCGGCATTACACTTGAGAAATACGAAATACAACATGGCAAAGCGCTGTCATGACAGGATAAACATGACAGCGGTAGCCCCAAAACACTAAAGCCATATATATGTGTGTGTGTGTGTGTGTGTGTGTGTGTGTGTGTGTATTTGAACTACAATATCTTGTCTGTTGGATCAGCCCACATGACTATTGCCACTGCTCCACTGTTCCGCCCTTGGACAACATTTGATAGATACTAACCACTGACCACCAGAAAGCCAATCGCAATTTGTTAAACTCCTTCGAACTTTTTCCTCCTTCTAACACATCGATTTTGAGGAGAAAAATGTCCATTTGCTGCCTAAAATATCCCACCCACCAACAGGTGCATGATGAAGAGATAATTAGCGCCATTCCCTTCTCTGGTCATAATAGAGTCACAATGTTATGCCTGATCAGTGTATATAAGTTGGTTTACTGGACAAAAAAAAAAAAAAAAAACAAACATACGATTGGTCAAAAAGGTTTAGTATGAAATCTGTTTATCCAACTGTTTATATTTACAGTTCAACTATGATTCGCCTTGGAAAATCAGATGGCAAAAATAAATGAAAAGAGTGAACATTTGCTGCGTTTTAACATTTTACAAATGCACCATTTAACAAATGTCCTTGTCCAGAGTGACTTATCTTCTGTGCACAACTGAGTGGTTGAGAGAAAGAGTCCAGCAGATCACAAGGATATGGATAGAAACTTTTAGCCATTGCGCTTCCAAAAACATCGAACAAATATGTTTACTGCACGTGTAATAAACAAAAGCAGATGCACGGCGCTATTTTAGAGACGAGCTATGTGGATCCTTGGTGGCTTATGAGTTTGAATCCCAAGGTAAGCACGAAACCCCGGATCACACCGACAACCTGGAGCTGTGAAGACCACCTGCTGCTCTTCTTGCATTATATTCGTCCTCAAACGTAAGGCAATCTGAATTAAAAAAAAATAAAAATGTAAGAGTTTACGCTTGTTATTATCAAAGCGGCTCTGATTACATGCCTTGAGCCACGGTCAGAGCAGCGAGGCTTCGCGTTAACGGTAGCATAATGGCTAATCGTAGTTGAAAGTCTGGGCATGTGAAATGTGCCGGAGGCGAGTCGCGCTCTTGCCGGCTCGTTCGGTCATGAAGCCGTGCTGCAAATTGCGCGTACGATGGGGGAAGTCAGTGTGAGGTACACCAACCTTTTCCATGGAGCATGTTAAATAAATCACAGAGGAATGGTTAGGCACTGGTGTTCAACCTTAAATGTAAAGGGATAATAGAATGATTTCACCACTTTCCAGAGAAATTGATGAGAAATAGAGCAAAGGAAAAACGCTGCCCATAAAACACCTACGAAAATGATGCCACAGTTAATTAGTTGATGTTAGGCACAATGATGAGAACGGGATGGAGAGCATGAGAAGCCGATCTGATAGGGATGTACAGATTAATAGTTGGAAAGATTATGCGGCCAAAGCACTGCCGCACCGCACTCGTTTATACCGCCTCGTTGAATGGCATTGTGGGTAATACAGGAAACTGTTACCCATAATGAGAATGAGTCGAAAGCCGGAATAAAACAGCTGCTCGGAATTTCATTGTACCATAAATCTTGGATGCGGCACAATTATAAACAGGAAAATGTTGCCTCTCTTACGCAATCAAACTGAAATGCTTGCGCAACTTTCCGGGCGTATTTTATATTTGCTTCACAAAATCAGGACAGAGAAACGGATTCTGTTTAATGAGAAAATCACTGATGCTTTTGTCGTAGTGCCAGCCCCGGGCGAAAACACGACGCCGTCCAAGACTTATCAACACACAGTTTATCCTGTCCGGTACTGTCAGCTGTGTGCCGTCTCTCTCTCTCTCTCTCTCTCTCTCTCTCTCTCACACACACACTAACTTATTCTACGTGGTGAAGGTGAACGAGACTCTTTTTAGACATTCCACACCAACACTACAAGCTTTAAAGTCTCATGTAATACACTCTCAGGTTATGGATTTGGTCGGCATGAAAACATTCGTTCGAAAATATTTTTGCCCGTCAACAGGGAAGATCATTCAGCGGAGAGAAAAAAAAACAAAAAAACATATAACTGTCTGGATAGATGAGAAAATATCTCGTCACCGGTACAGGTGTGCGATGAAAAGAGAAGATTTTTTTTTTACTACACAATATTTTGTAGAGTGTTATTGGGACTATCATGGACAGATTTTTCTTCATATTATGTGCTCACCGGAGCGACAGGGATGAATCTTTTCCAATAATCTTTTTCCAGAATCTTTTACCTTGAAATAGATTTGTACTTTTTAAAGGCATTTTTTCCCCCTAAAAGTATCAGCTTTTAAGTCAATTTCTTAAATGTAATCAGTCAAATAGATTAATGAGACAATTTTGGCTTTCACCGAGCAAGTGCAATCAAATGTAAAAGCAAATGTATTTTTAAAAAATAATATAATAGGATATAATATAATATTTATAACATGTAATTGGAGAATAAAAAGAAATTTAATAATGATTAATTTTATAAAATGATGTTAAGTTTTTCTGCCACCATTTCTGCCACACATTTCATGTTTTTATCTTTCTAAACACATTTTAATTAACTGAATCAGTGAAAGAACACTCTAAATGAGTGTGTGTGTGTGTGTGTGTGTGTGTGTGTGTGTGTGTGTGTGTGGTGTGTGTATATATATATATATATATATATATATATATATAATATATATATATATATATATATATATCTTATATACCTCAAGTAACATTTTATTAGATTTTAATCTTGCTATGTTATGGCAAAAGCAAATGAATGGCAGGTTATTACAATTCGGACTATAACACTATGACATCTTAAAACTATCCATACGCTACATACCGCTATGATAAATAGCAGGTGCAAAGGTTGTCCCAGAGGCAGACTTTTTAATTTGCATTTAAAGTTTCATTCCTGCTCTCTCTTTCTCTCACGCTATTTCTCTGCTTTTTCGCTGCATTTTAGGTCTAGACCTTCATTACGTTCCCTCCTGCTAAGAAAACAATTTTAAAATTGGAAAGCTCACCGTGCGGACCCTTATATATTAAACCTGGAGATGACTTAAATCCCAGACAGTCGGATCGCAGCCGCTGAGAAAATCTGTAACACCAGGAATGCAAAAAAATAAAAAATACTGATTTTGACAAAACTTAAGAGCATCCCAACTTCTCTCTCAAATGTGAAAAACAACAGAAATTGGGGAAATGAAATTTGATGTCTGAGAGAGTTTCTCTTTTGGAGAAAAAAAAAGAACAGATGTGGCTAGGGGGGTCTAAGTGGGGCTTAAAATATTAAAATACATTAATTTTGGAGAAATAGTGACCATAAACACCTATGAGAACAATGCAGTCAAACTAAAAGCTCCAGCAGAGACTTGGAACAGGTGAAAATGAACTATATCTATAAATGATCTATTATGTAATAAATCATCTATTAAATGATCTATAAGATTTGCAAGAATATCGATGTACAGAAGAAGACATTGATCGAATGAATGCTTTGGAAGCTGGTCTGAATGAGGGACATGTACAGATGAATACATGTGAGAGCTGGACAGTATAAACGACTAAAGCGTTCCGGCATCTTGGTCTTTTGAACGCTTAGGCATTCGCTAAATTCCACTGCCGTCAACTATGAGTGACTAGTTGAACGGCATTGTGGGTAATGCGGGAAACTGTTAATAATAATGAGAACGGGTCAAAGGACCAACTGAAACATCTGCTCAGAAATGCATTATACCATAAATGTAGGAGGTTTTAATTATAAACAGGAAATGGTGCGTTCTTACACACGAAAAAGTTTCATTTCCAGACGATTCCAGACTCTGTTCAATGAGAGTTCACTTTCGGGAAACAAGTACTGCCTTTTCTGTGTTGTGAAGAACGGACCCAGACGGTCTCAGACAGGCAAGGGCAAGAAAATGATAAGTGAAATAGATAAGGTAAGATGGGGATATGTGGTGTGAAGAAAGCAATGGTGTGGAGGATAGGAGTGGGCAGACAATGTAAAAATATGATAATATGATTATCTGAGTACTCTGTCTTCCAACAGGACGCTGATTTCGAACACGGAAATGAATAATTCATATATATATATATTCTCCAGGCTTCAGGCTTGAACTCTTTCGCGGGTGAATTTTTTCACCACAGTGGACACAAACTAACAAAAAATTGTATTTAGACTATTATGTGTAAATAAGGAACTGGTTAGCTGTCATTTGTGCATTGAGTCATACATTGCCCACAAAATAGTTACATTATTGAGCAATAAATATATGAAGTCACCTTTATATTATGTAAGGAGCTAATTAGATTGTTTATTTAAAAAATGACCTGGAAACATCTGAAATTAAACCTTCATTCGATTTTTGTTTTGTTATGTTTTTAAATATTAACAGATATATTTTGTTTCATTTGGTGCTGCCTCCTTATAAGCATTATATTATTTCAAACATACTGCATAATAATATCTAACGAAATACTTATGTGCTTATCATACATAATAATTGAATATATCGATCATTTTATGCACTTCAAGCACTTCAAACGATCATTTTAATTAATAATAATAATAATAATAACAATAATAATAATATAATATATTATTAAATTATATTATATATGAGCTACTACGTGAGTGATTTGCTCCTTCACTCTGCATTGTGTTGGTGAATGAGCCAAACAAATTAATAAAGAAACTTCAGTCCGTGACCTTCCGAGATAATTTCAGCATTGACCTTTCCTCAGCCGCGCTTTACCGCTTTGTAATGTTAGGATGGAAATAATAAAATATAAAAGAGGCGATAGATGCGTTTTATTAACAAAAACACCAGCAATGTGCATCCACTCACGCTTCCTAAATTTCCCCCAATTACACCTACTGGCTGCGCATTCACAACAGGTCCATAATTCATAAATTAACAAGAAATTTATAAAATAAATATTAAATAATCAACAATTGTATAAAAGGGAGCGCTTTCGAGTGAAATGTATATCATTATATAGTTAGATTATTAGAAACATGAAAAATATTATCTATGGTACATTGAAAATGTGGTTAATCACTATTAAATATTTTAATCTAATGACAGCTACACACACACACACACACACACACACGCGCACACACACACACACACACACACACACACCACACACACCACACACACACACACACACACCCATATATATGCATTATTAGTTATAGAGGTTGTGCAATAACACTACATTATTGCACCTTTATGAGGCTTTATTAAATGCCCTTACAAAACACTTACAAAAAATCGTTCCCAATTACCTTGTTCTCCCTTTTTTTTATTTGGTGGGTCCGAGAAATCCATCGGCTTAGAAAGCCCTAAATATTGCTCTGGTTTACAAGAGTCATTGTTCTGGCTGCAGGCCCAGAAGTTATAAAAATTCTTTTTTTTTTTTTCCTTTTGCTCCCTTCAGTATTCATTAAACACTAAAATATATTGACCATATATTGATCTACCTCATGATTTGCCCTGGTAATTAAGAACTTACTTCCCTTTAGTCATCTGAGGCATTTCTACGGTTAAAAAAAAATCAATTAACTTAAAGAAAAGTTCTCATAACATGAGGCCAGACATTATATATATGTTAAACCGCTGTTTTTAGCAATGCCCTGGCGGCTAACGTGCTAAACGCTAAGTAGCTAGCCTTTAATAACCATTTTCAGTAACATTGTCTAATGATAGCTAACTTGGAGACCATATTGATCATTTCCGCTATTATTTACCAACAAGCCTGATATGTCGTGAGGGACACAAAATGGCGGGATGGTCATACTCTACTTCCTTTTTTTGTCCTCTTTCTTTGCAAGCTGTCAAGATGAGGCAGGGATCCACCTTGGACTGGATGCCAGTCCATCACAAGGGACTCACACACACACACACACACACACACACACACACACACACACACACACACACACACACACACACATTTATACTCTCATCCGTGTGACCTTCACTTCTGACTTTTCTTCATTGTAATATAGATTTCTTCAGAGATATTAACTGCCAAAGCAAGTTTCTTTACTTTCTCGGCTGTAATGATGTGGGAGGCTGATACTCACTCTGCCGTCGTCAAATTAACGGTGCTAATTTATGTTACACCTAATTTTTCATCTCACATTCGCCCACCCACTCACACACACACACACACACACCAAGAAGAGATGGTAAAAAATACACAGTAGTTCCAGAACATGTTAAACAATCTCACGACCTTCAAATTCCAACCCAGGAAAAAACTGCTAGCTTGCTACTGCTAGTAAGCAGTGATAACTGAAGCCTCTCTGTGTTTTTAATGCCTCTGTGCCCAGCTGGCATGGCAACCAAACCCATCGAGGGCAGATGGCGAGGCATCAAGGGGGCATAACGCATACGCAAAACGATCCGGAAGCATGATAAATAATACACAGTAAGAAGCGAGGTACACCGGCAGAGTTTTTTTTCAAATAAAAAGTGGGGCGTAATCATAAAACATTCCTAATGTAGGAACATCGAAAACTAAAAATACATCTATACACAGTTTTCATAAATAAAAGGATCAGAATTTGAGATAAATTTCTCATGATTGCTCATTTCCATAACTTGGATGAAGATGTAATGGATTTGATCCAAGAGCAGATGTGAGTCACTTCTGTTTTGATTTCAGAATTTGGAGGGGTAAAAGAAAAATAATAACAAAAACAGACGATGGTTTTATGGTTATTAGTCTACACGGGCATCCGTCCAATTCAAGTCAAATTTAGCAAAATATGCAGCTGACCCCGAACCCATTTCGGGTTCTAATTTAAACGTGCTGGGTAATAGGCGTACATAAGCACGAACAAATCTGCTGAAATGTATTTCAATCTGCTGCTTTTACATAACAGTTTAGATAACCGTCAATAACGGGTCCATTAGGAACGGAGAAATGTACTGCTGTACGATTGTAATTCTTCACAACGTGAGAGGATCTTTTTAAAAATTAAATGAATCCTTTTACATTGGGGGAGGTTGTAGCTCAGTGGTCTCTGGACCCAAAAGTCAAAGTTCGAGTCCCAGCCAAGCTCCTACTAATAGACCCTTAAGCGTGGTCATTAACCCCTAATTTCTCAGTCGGCCCCAGCCGCTAGGGTTGCACAGTGCCAGTGTATTTCTGGTTCAGGCCCGGGTCCAAGCCCATACCAGCATAAAACATGCGGCAAATCTAATATGCAGACCATCCACTGTGGTGTCCTCGGGAGTCAAAAAAAGTCGAAAAAAAGGAATTCTTTTACATTATTACAGTACACAAATATATTTCACCATTTTGTATAGTGACAGCTCATGCTCAGCCTTATCGGTATATTGAAAATACCACCTGATTGGGATTAGCTAGCTAATGTATTAGCTCCACTTTTACTTTTAGTCTATTTTTGTCTGGTTTTAGTCGAAAACTGATGACATTTTAGTCTAGTATTTAGTCTATTATATTCTAGTCTCTTTTTAGCAATTCTATTCTGTTTAACCCAGTCAATAAAGTATAAGAACCTGGTAGAATATTTGAAACCAAAATTTTATTTTGGCCAAACCGATTTCAAAAAAGGTTATCGTATTATACACTCAAGAATCCATCCATTCCAGCAACTGAGCGGAAAGCGCTATACGATTACTATATTTATTTGTGTTAGTAGCACACACCACATGCATTTTAATCAAATAAATGAAATAGCATCGTATGACAAAACCAGAACAAATTCCATTGTTTCTGATTTAACTTTCTTAGTTGCCGTGTTCCAAGTAATGCCGTCAGTGGGGTTTGTGTAAGTGTCGTCGCCTGCGTCTGCGCAGTGCAACCTGATGGAGAAGTGAAACAGAAACAGACACAGGAAATAAAAATACTGCAAAATAACAATAGTCACGTGACTAAACGAGACGGAATAACGCTATAACATTTCGTTTTCTCTCATTTTGGTCAACGAAAATGAAGAGCCACTTCAGCACCATTTTTATTTTGTAAACATTTACTCTCGTTTTAATTCATCAACAATATTGCATTATATATTAAACTACAGTCACACGGCCAGCATTTGTAACGTGATAAATGTTTGCTGACGACAATATTTAGTCATAATTTCCATTGACAAAAGCAAAACTGCCCAGAGTTGGAAATTATTATAACAACAAATGGGAGCTAAATGTAGAATGGAATCGTATAGCAATATGTACTTAGCAATTTAGCATGATTTAGCATTGCATTACTTTCAATATTTCATACTATTAACTGTTTGAATCTTGCTGTAACTGCATTCTTTAACTAACAATGTCTAAAAATAACATAAGTAACCTGCAAAAGGTTCAATGCCAACTTGCTATTTAAGGTATGGGCTAAATTTTTGCTACACGTGCTAGCAGCTACGTTTATAAACTGCAGAATCCTATGGCTGGTATAATTTAATTTGTTTGCTATTCGAGGAAGACCAAAAAAAAAAAAAACAGCAAAGGTATAACACTCCATCACTTTAATACTTAATTTGCAAGCGGAACAAACTAACCAAAGATGTGTATTAGCATGTTATCTTTTCATAGTTTGGCTGAAAAGCCTGCAAATGTTCAAGGAAGAAGGAAAAAAAAGCACAAAAAAATGAAGTAGTGAAAAGAAAAAGGAGAGCACTTTAAATCCAGGAAAAGAAAAAGCAGTTCTCCCAAGCTGCCGTTTTGTAGCTACTAATTTGAATTTTCCCAGCGGCCAGCGAGTCGTCTGTCTAGCATTAATGGGACAAGTGTTCCGCAGTACAGAATTGTTGTATTGTTATTGCACATAGAGGCTCGATATGTTAGTTAGTCCTCCAGGCCTGTCAGCTTTTTCTGTTTCGGGAGAAGAACCGCGTGTATGTTCTATGCTAATAATATAAGGCTAAGTGACTAATAAGTCTCCTCTATGTGCTTTGCCTCCTGGATGTTACAACACCTTTAAATGACTGCTTTGTTTTGCTGTGATGGTAATGTTGTTTGCGCTGCTGTGTTTGCATGCTGCTGTCAAAAGCAATCAGAAATGCATATTTAAATACCGTTTTTTCCAAAAGTCACCTCCCGGAGGAGCATCCTTAACCCCCCCCCCCCTTTTCCCAAAACCCAATTAGCATAAAAACACCCCCTGTAGTCGGCAAATTACGCATACGCCCTTATGTAGCGTTGAGGACTCGACAGAATTCGCGTGCGCAGCTGATTAAATCCACAAGAGGTAACGAAAAATCCACAGCAGTCCAATAGAAGAATCAGAGTCGTATAATCACAGCCTGTAAAACATCACCAAACCACACAGACGAACCGGTGCTACAGCGAAATCTGACAGCCGGGAGTAAAGAAATCGAAACTGTAGCAGAAATAAAAGAATAAGGTAGCACGTGTTGCCCATGTTAAAAAAATTTATTTATAGAAGAGACAATATTATATATATATTATAGATATATATATATATATATATATATATATATATATATATATATAATCTAGATAGATAGATAGATAGATAGATAGATAGATAGATAGATAGATAGATAGACAGACAGACACGTGTGAACAAGATCGCAACTCTGAGAATGCACCCTCTAATGGCAGGGTGTTATTTAACACCTTGGAATTCCAGTAGTCATGTTAACGAAACACCTTTTTCTCAGCGACCTTTGTTATTAGTTTAAAGATAATAAAAGCATTACTTGACATTTGGAAGTTTTGTGCTGGCTCTCAAGCTTTCGTCACATTCAAATGTCAGATTCAATGGGCATTAAATTGATTCAACAATGCTGAATCAAAATATATGTATATAAACAGCACACAATTATCCAATACAAGATTACATCGTTTTGAACGTCACATGCTGTATGGATAAGAGTGTGTGGAAACCCTGAGCATAAGATTTGTATGTACATTTCATTTTTTTCTCCATACTTAATTGATCCTGTGAGGGAAATTTTTTTCTTTGCATATCGCAGCTTATTTGGAAGCTGGGGTCAGAGTGCGGCCATGGTACAGCACCCCTGGAGCACAGAGGGTTAAGGGCCTTGCACAACGCTGGCAGCTTGGTTATACTGCGGCTCGAACCCCCGGCCTTCCGATTAGTAGCCCAGGATCTTAAACCACTGAACTACACCCCTCCCTTCCCTCTTTTAGATGACATTTGCAGTATAATTTCCATCCTTCTGAGAAGATGCTCCACTAGATTTTAGAGTGTACTTGTGGAGATTTCCGCCAGGGCATTAGTAAAGTCAAGTACTAACGTATGATTAGAAAACTTTGTGTGAAGTCGGCATTCTAATTTATCCCGAAGATATATAATAGGGGTCGAATTGTGGTCAAAGTGCTATAACAGACCACTCAAGATCTTCCACTTCAACCCATGTAAACCATATTCTCAAGGAGCTCGCTTTAAGCATTTTCATACTTGTTATTAAGGTTTGAAGCAAAGTGAAAATATATTTTCACAATTGTGTGCCTCCATCTTTGTAGTAACATATCACATATAGTGATCATATATAGCACTGCTCGCCTGGTTCCACCGTCTCTCGGGGTAAGAGGTAAGATCATTTCAAGGCTCTTCTCTGTTCTAGCACAGAGGTGGTGGAATAAACTTCCCCTGGAGGTCCGAACAACGGAGACACTGTCTACTTTCAAACGTCGATTGAAGACATACCTCACTAACAACACCTATACTAACATTTCTTTCCTCTCACTGTACAGGAATCCAACCTCAAAACCTCAACTGACTATGCTTATTGTGTATTGTGTCTGCTAAATATTGCAAATGTAAATAGTAACATATAGACATATCACTCATATATAGCCTTGTATTCTGTTACAGATAAAAACAGTGAAACACTGGCGTGTCTTTAACAAATGAGGCAAAACAAACACGCTCCTGCGACAGAATGATTATTAACAAAACTCTCACACTGGAGACTCTTTCCTTAAATTTCCTGAATAATGCACTGTATCAAAATGTATTATTGATACAGTTAAAATGTTCCTCCTCGTTCAGCTGCTCCCATTAGGGGGCGCCACAGCAGATCCACATTGTTGAATGGGGTGTTGTGTATGACGCTGCGGGATAAACATGACAGCGGCAAACGCCAAAACATCGGACACAAACAGGTAAAAATACCACAGCTGTATCCAGAATCGAATTTTGTCTAAAAAAAAAAACCAGGAGATTCAATTTACAGGACATATCACCCAACTCTACCACTCTTGTCTTCCACATCTGCCTTTTTCACCCCAACTACCTGCATGTTGTCCTTCACTAGATACATAAAATTCCTCCCCGGCCTTCTTCTTTTCCTCCTGCCTGCCACCGCCACCCTCAGCATTCTTCTCCAAATATACCTCATGCCCCTCCTCTGCACATGTCCAAACCATCTCAATCTAACCTTTCCTTCACCTCGGTCCCTCTAATAATCCTGTCCATCCTCGTCCCTCCCAATACAAACATCGCAGATCTCACCACAATCCTATAAACTTCCCCTTCCCCAGATACTCCTCTATAATAAATCACTATTATAAGACACACCACCCTACCATATATATATAGATATATATATAGATATCACCCAGCCCTAATTTAACAAACTGTGGCTGTAAATTACATAAAGAGCTGCTGTTACAGAACATGAATCAACACCTTGCATAATTATTTCTCGATAGAATTCAGTACGGTATTAAAAGTGTCCCTTCCTTCTGACATGTCACGATGCAGTCTGCAAGTTTAATATCACTACATCCCCTATGATAAGATGAATAATCTTCACTGCACTCTCAGAGGTCCCTAAAATCCAAAGAGGTAATTACTAAACATATGGTTTTGCTATTTCCGTTTAAGGGAGCGGTGGAAAGACATCATCCTGCAAAGAACGCATTTAGCCTGAGATATGGATTATTGCAAAAAAAAAAAAAAGAGGAAAATCCAATAATTTAGGCATATTTATATTTCTTTTTTTATGCTTCTGGGAAGCAGGGCTCTTACATAGGGATGGTAATAACGGTGTGTCCCAAAGTCTCTTAGCCATAACAAAGCGGAAGCCGAAACACCGCAGGAAATAAAGAGAAGGCCTGCCAACTTTAAGTTGCGCTTGAGTTTTAAAAGGAATAAGAGAGACTATAAATAGGCTATTTGCCACACATCGAGAGCTTGTTAGCGCAGGCTCGGCGTTGTGCAAAGGCGTTGGAATTCTCCACACGGAAACAACAGAGATTGCTGATGCTTCACACAATTCTCCACTTACTGATCTGCACTCGCTAACAGAGGAAACCCTATACTGAGTGGTGTAAATACATAAGAAAGGTCCTCTAGATAAAGACACCGAAGAAATATAATCTGCACAATAAAGGCGCGTTTTAAGATTTATGATGCTATTGACGTTTTGCATTCAGACATCACAGCTTGTGCCTGTCATGGCGTAAACTAGAGAACGTTTTGTTTTTGTTCCTGCAATTTGAGTGATTAATCCAGATCTGTATATGTAAATCCATATGTATTTTAAATATGGCTGTCAAGTGGGATGTGAATAATTATGGAAATATACAATTTTCCAAACTGATACCAGAATTACATTATATAGCAAAAATGTGTACATGTATGCAGATATGGGGGAAACCCATGGAAACAGTAATCTTTTTCTTTCAAAGATACAGTATACGAGTCATAATGAGGGACCCCACACAAGGCCCTGACCTCCAGCCCACTGAAGGTCTTCGAGATGAAATCCAACACCGAATTTACCCCAGACCTGATATTGCTTCCCTGAATTTAAGTGGAAAGTGTTTGCAGGATTTCTCATAATAACAAAGGGGAAAGAAAGAAAGACGGAAAGACGGGAAAGGAAGGGTAGGAAGGAAGGAAAGAATGAGAGGAAGAATGAAAAAAAAAGGTTTGTTAGTTTAGCCACACCCACTGCTGGTTTAAATCGAAGTGTAAATACGAACATGTGTTTGCATTAAACAATTATCAGCAGCCCTAGTGAATAAATATAAATAGAAAACACAAAAAAACATAATTCAGGCCTTGAAGAGATGACTAAAAATCACAAGTTGGCATCGTTGGCACAGATCACGACAATGACATTATCCAGTAACACTTAGTAATTATAAAATCATAGACGCCTTATAACGCTTCATGGCTGCAGGTGAACTGGAGGCAATCCAGCCGGGAAAGAGCTCCTGTTTTGCCACAAATGGGCCCAACAGACCATCAGTGATGAAAGCTTGCTTCAACCTCACATGCCCCAGAAATGGATGTTACAAAACTCATCCCTTTTAATCTTGTGTTATTATAGATGAAAAGTTCGATGGCACCGCCCCAGCGAGTCTATAAATCATCCCATAGTCTCCATTTTTCATAACACACCCAGACCTCCTTTTAATTACACCGAGGAAACAGCGAAAATGAGATTTTCCCTGGGTTTCCTTTATATATTAAATGCTTCACCCGTCACTACGAACGAACAGCAAGCGAGACAGTTTAACTTAACCCAGGTACTCTTGTTTATTCACCTTTCATTTTTGCAACGCACGGCTCTTAGGATGGGAAAAAAAAAAAACATTTTCCACAGCATTCTCCCCAACCTCCAGAAATTCCCTCGCATCTCATTCATCTTGTCTTAATCACGGCTCTGTAATGAGCACCCCAATCTGCGAATAACCTCCAGTGTGACTGACATCAATCAGAGGACCCCAGCCTTGTCAACACATCCTGCCATTAGCATAGCCTATCTCGGCTTGGCAGATCCCTCGCTCCGGGTCGACACGATCTAATCGCCCCCGGATGGCATACATATTCACCGACACGCCGTCGAGCCGAAAACGAACCGAAACTATCTGCATTCTGGACCAGAGCTGCCTGGTATAAAAGCATATGCATGTCAATTTGGACAATCTGGAGACACTAATCAAAACACCCCCGCGCAGTCGAGTGGATAAAAAAAGAAAAACGTCCTCCGGGTGTAGGCCAAGTAATTAACAAAAAGGTTCATGCTCGAAATTTGCTTTGAGCTGTAAACCCAGTCCTTCATCCGAACGCTCCTCAAAAGGTGACTTCCATTAAATAAATCAAAGCCTTTTGCGTCAACCCTAGTCTAATTTTGCACTTTTGAGTGGCTCATGGGGGATGCAGTCAGGTCACACGCTGCAAATACAAATGATGTAACTGAATGCAAATACGGTGGTAGAAATATTTGTAAACCGAAACGAATTTCCACATAAGGAATAACGTAAAGTCGGATAATGCGTTCGAGCACCAAAAATATCACTTTAATAAGAAAATTCCAACCGATATTTCCTTTTTTAGTATTTCATAACGGTGCCTTAAAAACTAAAAAAAAGGAAAACATTCTTTGGTGGGTACTTTGCCAATGAGGAGACTGGCTGATGGAAGGAGAATCTCCTTCCATTATGATATCAGGGTAAGACAATGTTCTCATTATGAACTCAACAAAAGAACGTAGGGCTTAACGCAGTCTGTTGGTGGGCGTCTCGCAAGAACCGTCATGCGCTTGAATTTCCACCCGGGATATTTATATCACTCGTAACTTGGAATTTTGTATATATATCACTGTATATTATTAACAAAGAATAGCTAACATGGACTAAATAGAAGTGACATATTTCTTTTTCCTTTGAACTGAGATGTTTATATCTCCATGCCTATGAAAAACAGGAAGAACAAAGACCAGGTTAATTACCAGATAATACGTTTACATTTCATTCATTCATCCTTAGTAACAGCCTGGTCAGGTCAGGGCCACTGTAATTACACGATAACATTTCTACAACAGAATGTATAGTTTTAAAAGAAATATGTTAGTGCTGACTTGGCCAAACATTCCTTTCTGGGGTTTTTTTCAGTGTTTCAAAAGATTAAAGAGGTAAGGTATATTTACATGTGAGGATCGTATTTGGATAATTTGGTTATAAAGGTGTCTGAATACAAATAAATGTACAGCTATACTTCAGATCTACAAAAAAAAATTCTATTTACCACAGGAAAAAGCCAATTTAACTAGTTTAAATATGTGATAAATATACAGAATATAGAATAGAAAATATTTTTAAATATTCTAAATATTTTAACTGATTTTAATGGGGAAAAAAAGCAAAATGTCTGAATAACAAACAGAAATATTAATTGTACAGTCCAAGTTTTTACTGAATATCAGCTCGATATTTCTGCCTTGAGCCCTGCTGTATACAGAGAGACACCCTGGAGAGTGCAAATGGATCAAATTCAAACTTCATTTATAACTATAGATGAATTTGAGTAATACACTGGGCAATCTAGATTAATAATAATCTGTCGGTACAGATGCAGCATTGTGTTCGTTTCTACAGAAGCAGAAACGAATGCTTCGGGGGGGGGGGGGGGGGGTTGTGAAAAGTGAGTGTTATGATTGCTGATCGAAAAATTGGCTGAAACTGCAAAACCTCGGACCGCACTTGTTTTGCTCTGGGCATCAATATGTTGTGATTCAAGGAATTTCTTTTCCATGTTCTCTTATCAATTTTATGTAGGTTTAAATATATATATAAAAAAATACAGCATGCATTTTGAGACGTGTATTTTTGTTAGGAAATATAGAAGGTGAACATAAAAGTTTGTGGACTCGAGTGATGCAGGGAAAAGTTCGAGGAACTTTTAGAGTCGGAATTCACAGACTGTGCTGACATTGTTTTCTAAATAAAAGACTATTTAATGTTAGCATGACGCTCTATTCATTATTTAACGGTTTATTCATAATAAATGATCTTATCACGATAATACTACGATTTCATTGAATTATTCTCTCATCAATTTCTGGCTAGAATGCAAGTCGTTTTCCATCATTTTGATATTATTGTATTCTATTAACAGGTAGATCGTTGTGTTTTACAGAGTAAACTGCATTAATTATGCTACAGTTCTAGGAATCCAACAATCTCACCTGAGGCGATGAGAAAACGAAGATTCAAATTTACATCCTAAAGAAGGCTCAAAACTCGAATTCTTGACTGAAAGGCTTTGTATAAGGTCAATAAAGGCTACCGTGTTTTGTCCGGTCAGACGGAAGATGCTAATAAAACAAATGTAGTTATCCCTCCCACACCACCACTGTGCCAGACACGATAAATGCATCACCTCTCGTTAACGTTTCTGTGTTTACGTGGCTAATGGTTTACAATATGAAACGCTATACGCGGAGCGGGTGTACTCAAGAGAACCATTGTGGCTGCAAATGGGATTTTGTTTTTCACTTGTATATAACAATAAATCAAAATGCAATTTATTCTTCACCGGAATACGCAATATATGTGTATTATAAAGAAGAAGAAAAAAAGCTAGTCTTATATAATCGTCTTCGAGACACAATAAGGTATTTTGGCCCAAGTTACAGTAACTCTCTGTGAAGATCTCTTTCAGGTTTAATCACACGTCGCAGTTCACACGCTGCTTTTTCCTCGCATTTTGCCGTCTTCGTCTTTAGCGTATCGGCGTTAAATGAAATGAAACCCGGCGAGCGCTTCACATCAGCGGAGCGCTTTGGCCACCAAATGAAAAAGGCACGGCGGTACCTTTTGTTCGAGTGAAACGCAAACAAAATGAGCTGTATTTTTAGATGGCCACAATGCACCATCCTCTTGATGTTGTATTACAGTAAGCCCAATTGCTTTAGGAGCTTGTATAGGGATCGGGTTGCACTGCAGAGACAGAGATCCTGAATCTCGAAGGGAATTAACAAGACTGCTAAGAGGCACAGATCTCATTTAGAACAGAAAATAGCCGGCCCGGCCAATCGTGCACTGACATGTCGAAGTAATATTAGATGTTGTTTCCTGTGTCCACATAAGTCTCGTTTGAGGTCTTTATCGCGGGGGTTTTGATCTGTGACGAGCAAACGCTCGCGCAATGACCAAATATTGATCGCTGCGATTGATGGCACGAGGGGGCATCTGCATCACAATGGAAGAATCAATACGAGAAAAAGCTAAGAGGGAGGGAAAAAGCGTCGAAACGCAGCTTGGACCATTCGGCCGTCATCACTTCGCCATTACTTATGACCCCAGGCAGCGAGCAGAGTGATGGAGCATCGGCCACACGCATTAACCTCACAGATGGGCTTCGACACGACCATTCACGTGGCACTGGTATTGTTCACATTTTCTACACAGGTTGGAAAATAAATTTAAAAAAATTAAATGTCTAGGTACACAATTAGTATTTGTAGAAAAAAACTAATATATGAAAAAATGAAGCATTGAAAGACTAGACAGTATGCTCAGCATTCGCACAGGATTAAGCAAAAAAAAAAAAGAAAACAAAAAGCTTTTAAATATTCCCTCAGATTTTGCTGAAAATAATTCTACTGAAAAGTCACTATTAATTTTTCAGACCTGATAACCTCACCACTGCTACATTGATTTTCTCTTCTTTTTTTAAAAAAAAACAATGTGGTGCTGGAGAAGAAAAATTCAAGCAAACCGAGTGATGGAGCATTTGTGAGGTGTATTAACTTCATAGAACCGACCCCTCGCCCCATTTTTTTTCTTCCACTTTTTTGCCCAGAAAACTCCATTGAGAAAGATGCTTCAGTCATGACAAGGGAAACTCAACATCCATTCGGTGCCTTTTATATGGTGAAGCGCCCTCCAGGGACTCCCTACGCTCATGTAGACTGTAAAGGGCTCTGACTGTAGGCTATGCGTCATTCTTTTAGAGTTCAGCCAGACGGAGCCGAGCCTCGCTCGAACACGAAGAGGAAATTCTACCTACCCTGCGTTTCGCCAGCGTTCAGGACCCACGTGAACCCGACGCTTTTGTCCTAACTACTTAGATGAATTAGAGGATGAATGAAACGCGCTCGTTCCGCTCTTTCTGTTTCTATTGAGCTAGTTTGGACGAAACTTGACCGACTCCTACACGTTTATCGGTGTACCGCTTCAATCTTTTTCTATAGGTAAAAATATGAAATTGAAGAATAATTCCTTTATTAAAATGGCTTACGAAGTCCTTCAAACACAATCAGTGTTCGTACACACATGCACAGCTAATATATGTATAAGATCATTCTTGGATACACAGCACGTCGATCTTCGTATTATAGAATGAACAGGAAACCCACTGCCCATGGGAAACACTAAAATAAGATCCCTGCATTCAGCACGTTTGCCTTTTTTTTTCCTGAGCGGTGCAGAATAACTGGCAGCCATCTTATCACTATCTCTCGCACCATCTCTCAGAGCTGTCTGTCAAATTCCTCCAGACGCTTCAATCAGCCAATCAGGGCCCGGGTGGTGAAGAGGCAAGGCTGCGATAGTCAAGTGACAGTTCAAGGTGCCATCGTGAGTTTTGTCGAGATTGGGTAGCCCGTTCGTACAATTGATGCGGTCTGGCAGCGTGAGCATCCAGAAAGAAAAACGGCATGATGCGTAATTTACAGGACAGCTAAATTACGCTCAAGCACCTGGAACAAACGTATAAACCACATTTTGCTACCTCAGGCAGGAAATTCGTCGTCACAAATAAATGCTCTGTCAAATATTAGTATAAAAACGCCCAATGCTGTATTAATAGCCAGACATACAAGCAGCTCGTCTATGAAATAATCTGCTTTCATTCCTTTTTTTAGCCATGCACAGTTTTGTTGCCATATTCTCTCTGTTAGAAACCATGCTGTGTGTGTGTGTGTATGTATATATATATATATATATATATATATATGGGTGCGTTTTCTTTTGTTGCGCCGTAACTTGTTGTCGTGATTGATGATACGTGTTGCCCACAGCTTTGTTTGTTGGGCTAGCCGCCGTTTTGTCACGAGTTAGTCTTATATAACTTGGTAAACTGCGTCGTTTGTTTTACTGACTGCTCCGTGGCTCGTGTTCATAAAGCGTACGAGCGATTTTCCCCGAGCCTATGTGCTCTCCCTGTTCTCACACTTGCTGCCGGTTACCGTTTTAATTATCGGACATTTCGTCTCACAGCTCTTCAACATCTTCGATGTGCTTGGATTGCAATCGTTTGTTGCCATCGAATAATTGAATGTATAAGCACGTGTAAACAAAGGATGTAACAAGATGACTGACCTGTTTACAAGGAACTCTAAGGTCTCGAAAAAATGCTAATGATGCTAACAGAGAATAAACCCTGAAGGCCTAAGTGCCAGTTAATTTCATGCTAATGGTCTCCATTAGCATTCTTTCATTGGTTAATGAATGAGCCTGTTTGCTATTCAATCCAATTAGCTTTTTTTGGGAGGGTGTTGCATTTGTTTCCTAACATTGCTACCAGTTAAATGACCCTGTATAAGCATATAGTATAGCGTTCTTGGGCTATAATCCGTTCATTTTACATTCATTTTATCTTTTTTTGCACACAGAGGATTCCTGTATACTTGGGTCTGTCTAAATTATACATACGCTCATAGAAACACATTTAATGACCCGCTGTCGCATGAAGAACATTTCTAGCAACCTGAAATAACCAAAAAAAAAACTATTTTATTATTTACTATTTTACTATTTAATTATTTTCTTTATTAATACATGCCATGTACTGAAAATTTAACTTTCATACATACATTATACCGGAGTGGCCGTGTCTCAGATATTTTTGAGCTAAAATTCACTTTGCATTGTACATAGTGCATTGTGGATCACTTGCAAACAGGATTTATGCCGAATTCCTGGTAATAATACAGTGAACTATACAGGCATTATCACTTATTTCAATAGATACATATCATGAGGTGACCCGAAGTGACTTCTATGAGAATCAGAATCAGATTTATTGGCCAAGTGTGTTTACACATATAAGGAATTTGATTTCAGCTGTTGGTGACTATCAAGTACAGAAAAGTATTTCACTATACATTTAACTTACAGTACAGGACTATACAACACAACACAGACTACGCAAGACAACATGGCAACAAGGATTTATATTTATATGAGCTAATATTTAAATTCTTGGGAGGGACTATTTTTTGCTGCCAGGTCACAACAGATAATAATAATAATCCAACATTGCATTTCTGAGAGGAAATATAATATATAAAAATCATGTATATAAAAATCAAACAAAAAGCTAGCTAAGTACTGTAGCTGAATAAGCTAACAAAACGATACATTGTTTCGATAGCTAGCCAATGGTCTACTTATGTCTATATAATCCATGATTATCGTTTTTGCTAAATATCATTAAACGTACTTCATCTAACCTCTAGATATTAAGATAAACATACTTACTAAAGGAATAAATGATCTTAAATGCTAACATTGGATTACTTTATATACATTGTTCTGAAGCCATTAGCAATACAGAAATTGCTAAACTTATACAAATATTCTTTTTTCTTGACAGCCAGGGAGATAATTAACACACAACACACACACACACACACACACACACACACACACACACACACACACACACACACACACACACACACACACACAGATATACACGTGTCTTATGTAGTTCTTTTAAAGGTAGTTTAACCATAACTTTTATTTTTCTGTTCTGTTATCTGTTTCTTTTCTTTTAGTTTAATATGTATAAATGCAGAAAAAGAATTAGTACTTCAGGAACTCTGTCCTATTTTAAGATGTGCGCCAGCCTACAGTATGTAAATACTGCCCTTGTGTTCTTAAGAGATGTTGGGGCCACTGCAGCAAAGATCTTGACTTTTCTCGGCTTTTCTTCCCTCCTAGGCGATCAGTAATGCGCTTCACAGCGCCCACCAACACAAGATCAAAGACAGAGGAATAAATTATTCCTTGCACATCGAGCAGTCGCTACATTTATAACTCTTGGATCAGATTCTGGAAAATGGATTAGGAAACCGGCGGTGTCTAATGCATATTTAAGGAAAAACTTGATTGAAATATTGAATTGAAAATAATTTATTGAGTGGAGTTTTTGTTTTACGCTTCTTCTTTTTTTTTCAGGCCTTTGTTAATTAGAAGCTCCGAATGCAAATGAAGTTTTAATTTTAATGCTGTCACGGTGAATAAGTTAAAAGGCCTCAGACACAATTCATTGATTATTCACTCGACAGTGTTACAGTGGTAACGAAGAGTTAAGGAGGAACTGCAAGAAGCAAGTAATTAAACCTGACTGATTGCCATGATGAGAGAGAGAGAGAGAGAGAGAGAGAAAGAGATTCCAAAACACAAAGCAGCATCCCATCCCAACAATGTTCTTTTACTTTTAAGGCAAAGACTCTTATCCAGAACACATTTATCTATTACTTTGTTTATAGAACTGAGCATTTGAGGGTTGAGGAATTTTTTATTTATTTATTTTTTATCAAAAGCTCAACCAGCCAAATTTACCTCATTCAATTATAAGAGTCAATCAAAATGTCTACGCTTTATGGTTTTTCAATTCAGGTACCACATCAACTCATTTAAAAACAGTTTAGGTCTACATCCCATAATGCCGTTTCAGTCCTTTTGTTCTCTCAATGAACAGATGGAATGTACGGTTCGAGAATGCGCGAACATGAGATGGCTTGATGACTTCTGCACTAGTAACCATAAATGAAAGCTTAGAGGGTAACTTCCCACGATGTCATTCATTATTAACTATAGCTGATTTTTGGGCCAATTGTATTTATTTTTTATTTTCACTATTAAGTCATTATGAATTGTCAACCGAATCTGTAAGAATTTAGAGAATTTTAAATAAATAAACACACACACACACACACACACACAACCACTAGTGCTAAAAGCTTCACATTTGGCTTTATTGGAAACAATGCTGCAGTACCTTTAAACGAAGATGGTTTCGGTTCCCTGCTCTTAACCATTATGAACCAATGGGCATTTATTAGCTGGATGTAAACATATCATTACCACGACAAACATCCTGTTATCCGGATGCAAAAACGTTTTTTTTACACGTGATAAAATCTTGTGCATAGATTCTGACAGGATGCTCACCCACTCGCATACCGCAAATAGCCAACTGAAAACGTTATAAAAAGCCCTAAGGCCCACTCGCTGCTGGTTTCCAGCCTCACACCACACCGCTTTGAATGAGTAATCTACCAACAACAACAAAAAAGGTGAGTAGAGAAGATAATGGACCGCGGAAGCAGGAAAGTGTCCACGCACTCGTAGTGAGTTTCTCAAGACACAATGCGTTTGGCTCCTGAATGATTATTATTAGCGCTGAAATGCATGTCTGTGTCAAACCAGCACACAAAGTCTCTGGAAAGGTACCTAATATTAAATCACCACTTTCCCCAAAAATCTAGGCTACAGAGATGAATGGGTTTTTTTTTAAATAAAAAAAAGAAAGAAAAAAAGAAAGGAGCTCACACACAGTGACAGCTACATGTATCTCTCGTAGTCGAAAACCAGAAGTGATCAGTAAAACACTGGAATGATGTGTGTGATTGTGTGTGTGTGTGTGTGTGTGTGTGTGTGTGTGTGTGTGTGTGTGGGTGTGTGTGTGTATATATATATATATATATATATATATATATATATATAATAAAATTTTCCCCTCTAAATTACAATACAAACATTTATTTATTTATTTCCCCCCAGTCAACATTCCCTATCGTTTCTAATCAGCAAAGTAACCTTGTGTTGCTTATCGATATACAGATGCACTTCGATTGGAGCTCATTATTGCAACAAAGCAAACAGAACCTCTGCATAAGTAGTGGTTACGTTTCTGCTACCGATGCTCATCGTAATTGCTCAAAATAATACAAATAAATTTACCATTTGTTTGTATTTTTTTTATTCATAAAAATCTATTCCGTTCTATCTCGCGGCACAATGTGATCTCTGACACCCAACCCGGGGATCCTTAATACTTTGAAATGGTGATATAGGCATGTGATATATTCCCATTGAAGTCTGATACATTTCTGATCGTTTCTAAAAAAAATATCCTGTGCAATAGTCATGCCCTGAGAGAGTAGACAGAAGAGAGAAAAAATCACTTGCAGACCTGAGTATTCGTATTAAGAAAGAAAGGAAGAAAGAAAGAAAATGTTCACTTTTGCAAGACATTTTTAATAGCTTTTTATAAATGATAACTTTGAAGCTTTGTGGAATGAGCCATCATTTGTGTATAAACAGAACTGGGTAATGCAGCAGTCATTAAGGTTAGAGATTACAAATCTTAAGGCTGTACTGATATTCAGTACCATGATATGGTTTGAGCGAGGCGCTTGAAAACACAAATGCATGCAAGTAAAGCCTGCGATGACAGAAGTAATGGAAGTCTGGAAAGAAAGAACAAAAGGCCCCGCGTTCAGGACCGAATCCCCGGCGGATTACATTATAATGCGAGAGTGCATGCCAGCGTAGCGGCTTGTGCTGCTGGGTGGCCAAGAGCACGCGATGCTGACCTCAGCGAGAGAGAGTAGACAGAAGAGAGAAAAAATGGAGCAACAAAAGAAACTATGCAGACCTGAGTATTCGTATTCAAGAAGAGACAAAAAGCAGGACAAGAAAAAGAAAGAAAGGAAGAAAGAAAGAAAGATGTTCACTTTTGCAAGACATTTTTAATAGCTTTTTATAAATGATAACTTTGAAGCTTTGTGGAATGAGCCATCATTTGTGTATAAACAGAACTGGGTAATGCAGCAGTGCATTAAGGTTAGAGATTACAAATCTTAAGGCTGTACTGATATTCAGTACCATGATATGGTTTGAGCGAAGGCGCTTGAAAACATCAAATTGCATGCAAGTAAAGCCAGCGAGGGCAGAAGTTAATGGGGTCTGAAATTGGAACAAAAGGCCCCGCGTTCAGGACCGAAGCTCCCCGGCGGATTACATTATAACGAGAACAATGCCAGCGTGAGCGGCTTGTGCTGCTGGGTGGCCAAGAGCACGCGATGCGCCTGACCTCAGCGAGAGCATCCCGTGGTGCCCAGGCAACTGCACCGTTATAATAATCCTGGAGCAACAACAAAAACGATGACCCACACAAAGCACATATCCCTTCTGAGCCTCTTGTTTGCTTGCGACGGAACCTGGGTCTTTGTGCAAAGTGTACAGTGCGAACGCTGGATAAACGCTCAATTAGGGTGGGGTGCACAAACTAAAAAGCAACGGGAAATTGTAGCCCGCTGAACCACAATGGGTGCATTATGAGCAGTGATAAGAGTTATTTATGCAATTGCTTGAGACATGACGGAAAAGGCCGTTTACCTTTGTTGTCGCTCCGTTTGCAGCGATGCGACCAATTCATGTGTGCACGCGCTTCATGTCCCGCTGGGCTCTGGGGGTGATAAATTCCGCGTATCCAGACAGAAAGAGAAAGAGAAAGAAAGAAAGAGAGAGAGAGAGAGAGAGAGAGAGAGAGAGAGAGAGAGAGAGGCCGAGATAGTGGCTGCAATGCTTTCTGGTTAAACCTCTTTCCGACACCGTTATCTCCGCGTCCCCATTTTCCTGCACGAGCTTGGGTCGGCGGCGCGCTCGAGGAGAGAACAGGAGCTGGTTGATGTCATCGATACTCCGAGGTAGAAAAAGCCTGCTCTCTCTCCCTCTCTCTCTCTCTCTCTCTCTCCTCCCTGATACCCTCCCTTACCTCCAAACCCCGCCCCCTGTTTTTTTTTCCTCCTTTATTTTTTTTTTTCAGTCACGTGACAGAAGCCTCTCAGCATCCCCAAGAGAGACTTGGGCAGACTGAGAAACAATTACAGTGCTCACATTCGGTTTGTCTCCAACCCGAAAAGACTCATGGAGTTAGACATGGGTAAGGAGTGTGCAGAAAACCCCTTTTTTTTGTTACCCTGTTTTTTGCTTTTCGATATTTCCCAAGTGTTAGTGCATGTGAAATTAATTTCATGGAAACCTCAGATCGCTAAATGTAAAAATGGTGGATGGTTCAGTAATATGTATAGATTCATAATTTTTTTTTTTAGTTTTTGTTACTGGGATGTCTTTTAAGAATATGTTTCTACTTGTAAGTGCGCTTTTATTTTATACCCCATATTTTTTGTTTTATTTTCTGCAAAAACATTAATTTACACACCATAACTGTAAGACATGAATATTCTGACCTTAAGATATGATGCTTGAAGTATGTAGCTCATGTTTTTTTTTTTGATTGATTGGATATGAATGAAAGTCTGCCCATATAAAGCTAAAGAGCTGAACTGAAGAAGCTGCTCGGATGAGCGGTGAAATGTTTCGATCCAACCAGAGAGAATGCAGTTCAGATGACTCAACTTTCAAAGAACTGTACCTGAATGACTGCGAATCTTCCCAGACTAAAGAGCTGAGGTCAAAAGAACTGCGTGCGGAGCTCACAGACAAGATTTAATGGAAGCAGAGATCTGGGCAAAGCTGCAAACATTTCTGCTGCATTAAAGGTTCCCCAGAGTAACGAAACCCAGACCAGGACTGATGGGCTTTGAAAAGAGGAGTGACCAATAACCCGATGGTCACACTGGTTGCATGTCATGCTTGAAGGTGAGAGAAGGTCAAGGGATCACACAAGCATTGCAATTTTCCTATTATTGTAAAGATAATAAAACATGGAACTGGAAATGGACAAGATTTTGTTCCATTTAATATAAAATAACCTGCAACCATACTAACCTGCAAACAAGCATTTACATAACTAAATATAATGATGGAAATGTACTGAAAAATAAAAATGTGTTAAATTGTCTGCAGTCTTCTCTCTTAGGCAGGACTATTCAATCAGTTTGTCATGGGAATCGGTTCATGAAAAGCATCCCAAATGATGGGTTCGGGTTGATCTGGGCTTGCAATATGAGTGATGACACAAAAGCAATAGAGCCCATATGTTGTATTTTTGCACCTTAAGACACCCAAGTAGGCTTTTTCTACATTAAACATGTTTATATGTTGTATTTTGAAACTATAGCATAAGTGCATTGTTTTTTTTTTACAAACATATTCAAATGCTGTATTTTGAAGCATAAATAGTTAATTATTGCATAGTCATAAATAAATAGTTGTAATTTGAAACTGCATAAACAACAATGCATGTATTGTCGATGCACAAGTCTTCTACATTCAAACAAGTACAATCGCTATGTTTTTAACTTCTTTTTTTCCAAAAGTTGAAAGACATTGTTTTTACGCTGAATTTGCATTTTTTTTGTGTGTGTGGAAAAATCCGAAGAAAGAAATAAACAGAAAAAGCAAACAAAACGAGGGGCACGGTGGCTTAGTGGTTAGCACGTTCGCCTCACACCGCCAGGGTCCGGGTTCGATTCCCGTCTCGGCCATGTGTGTGTGGAGTTTGCATGTTCTCCCCGTGCCTCAGTGGGTTTTTCTCCGGGTTCTCCGGTTTCCCCCGGTCCAAAAACTTGCACGGTAGGTTGATTGGCACCTTGGAAAATTGTCCCTAGTGTATGGTGTGTGTGTGTGTGTGTGTGTGTGTGTGTGTGTGTGTGTGTCCTGCGATGGGTTGGCATTCCATCCAGGGTGTATCCTGCCTTAATGCCCATAGACGCCTGAGATAGGCACAGGCTCCCCGTGACCCGAGGGAAGATCGGATATAGCGGTAGAAGATGAATGAATGAATGAATGAAGCAAACAAAACGTATCACCTGTCAGTCACGCGTTTTACCAGAGAGGCCGCTCTCGCCGCTCGTTTCACGTCATAGCATCACGCATCATTCAATTGCAGCTCGCGCTCGTATTGAACACACGTCACTTCATAACTGTAGCGGCCATTTTCTGACTAAACAATACTTTATTCTAGATATGTCTTTCTCACGGTGGGATATTTGGACAACTGAAACAAATTACTTCGGGGCTGAATAACCAATTGAATAACCCTACTCTAAGGTGTCTACATTACATATGGCGGTGGTCATATGACCAGTTATACTCAGTATACAGTTGGCGGCAGGAATGAAGTGGATTCAGAGTCCATATTGGGAACTCAGCACTGGGGAAAGCTGCACCATACCCGAGATCAAACATACGCACACACACGCACGCACGCACACACACACACACACACACACACACACACACACACACACACACACACACACACACACCATTTTTCCTTAGATTAAGCACTCAACATAAAGATCAAGATAAAGCCATGGAGCAATGATGTGACAACACTAAGCCCAGCAGCCTGAAGCTGCTTTTATGAACAAAATCCTTAAGATTCTTAAATCTGAGATATCTTTTTTTCACCACGTACTCCTCAATGTCATTTCGGATCGTTATATGCAAAACATCATTTTTGGCCTGATGATCTGGGGTATACATGGACAGAAATAAGTTTTTGCTTATTATTTTTATAGATAATAGTATGTCTTTTGGCAATCTAATCATATTAGAAGTTAAACATTTATACTGCGCAATGCATTATTAACCCCAAATCAAGAAAAAGTTGGGTCACTGCAAAACATTTAATAAAAGCAGAATTTGCAAATCTCATAACTCCATATTTTATTCAAAATACAACAAGAAGTGTATTTTTTTTAATGAAGTTTCAAAAATATCTAAATTTTATTTTTAGTTATTTGTTTGTTTGTTTAGTTGGACAGCTCATATGCACAACGTCCTGTAACGTTTCGACAGTGCTACATTTTGTCTGTGTTACCGTTTTAGACAGTTACTGTCATCCCTGTGTTTCTTTTGTTCATTTATGTTGTCTGATATAACGCACTGGCCCTGAGGAAATGTTGTTTCATTTCACCCTATGCTGTTTACGGTTCAAATGACAAAGCCTACTCGATTTGACTTGGGTTTATAAGATTTGCAAGTTATTTTGAATTTTACATTTTACACAGTGTCCCAACCCTTTTGCATCTTCGGTTGTCTGGGTACTTCAATCCCATTTAAGTAAATGTGGTATAAATATTTGTCCAATCAATTCCTGTAAACAAGGATCTGGAGTCCTGATAACAACCAACATGCTGCAGGCTTAGTCCTACATTTATTCTCAGTGCTTTCCAAATCCAATGGTGACGTACTGTTTTTAAAAACCTCCTTTTTATTACAGTTGGTCTATGTCACAAAGCTGTATATGCCAGAGATGAGCGCGACGGTGCTGACTCACGAGAATACGCTGGATGTCACCATCTATTTTAGTTCACCTACTAATCCAACATAAGTCTCTAATATTTACATTCTTTTGAAGACCATGTAATTAGGTTGCTCAGATGAGTCAGTCTGGGACTGGAACTAAACCACAAAGGGCGTCGGGTCTGCAATGATCAGGGCTTGGAAGGGCATGTCTATACATACAGATTATACAGACTGGTGTTGGTGTATTACACATTGCACCATAATGAATATAGTTAATATATATATATATATATATATATATATATATATATATATATATATATATATATATATATATATATATATATATATATATATATATACCACACACTCACGCACACACCACATACATTCATACATACTTGTTTAGGTTTAGACAAAGTTTCAAATTCCAATAAACATTGAACTGTATAATTTCTTTTACAATGCTGATCCAGATTAAATAAAGGTCCATATGTTTCCAATCAATAGGATTACAACCAGGGTCAGCGAGTGCTCTGTTCTATTTAAAAGCCTATCAAAATCTGATCTTCACAAGAAGGTGTGATTAAATCATGGCGCAAACAAAGCAGGTGTTTAGGTTCGTCAGAAAAATAAGCTTCTGTTGCTACAGACTGGATAAGGTGACACTAAAGAACAAAAGAATAAAGTGAAACAAAGCTAATGATTTGGAATGGCCAAGTCCTCCACTTAATCCAATAGAAATGTTGGGGAGGGACCTGAAGTAAGCAAAACGAGAGTAAAACTGTAAAAGAGGGTCACACCAGATGGAAAGGCATAACAATATGACCACATGCTTAATATTGTGCTGGTCAAAACAGGCCTGATCTTTTGAGGATAACAGCATGAATCTATCACCAATCTATACAGGAGATCGTCTGTTGAATGGACCACCACACAAGCCAGCCTGTGCTCCCAATGATATACCTCTGTTCCTTCCTTGGAGTTTTTTATATATATATATATATATATATATATATATATATATATATATATATATACTGTGATGGTACTGGGAGTATACATCGCACATACACAGAGGGAAGGTTTATACGAAGATCAATGTGATCTTTATATATATTTTTTCGCACACGATATATATATATATACTATATATATATATATATATATATATATATATATATGTTATATATATATATATATATGATATACTATATATCACATTCACTCCGCACACACACATACATTCATACATACTTGTTTAGGTTTAGACAAAGTTTCAAATTCCAATAAACATTGAACTGTGTATAATTTCTTTTACAGATGCTGAACCTCCAGGATTAAATAAAGAGTCCATATGTTTCCAATCAATAGGATTACAACCAGGTGTCAGCGAGTGCTCTGTTCTATTTAAAAGCCTATCAAAATCTGATCTTCACAAGAAGTGTGGATTAAATCATGGCGCAAACAAAGCAGGTGTTTCAGGTTCGTCAGAAAAATAAGCTTCTGTTGCTCATCAGACTGGATAAGGTGACACTAAAGAACAAAAGAATAAAGTGAAACAAAGCTAATGATTTGGAATGGCCAAGTCCTCCACTTAATCCAATAGAAATGTTGGGGAGGGACCTGAAGTAAGCAAAACGAGAGTTAAAACTGTAAAAGAGGGTCACACCAGATGGAAAGGCATAACAATATGACCACATGCTTAATATTGTGCTGGTCAAAACAGGCCTGATCTTTTGAGGATTAACAGCATGAATCTATTCACCAATCTGAGCTACAGGAGATCGTCTGTTGAATTGGACCACCACACAAGCCAGCCTGTGCTCCCAATGACTGTCGCCAGGTCACCTCTGTTCCTTCCTTGGACCCGTTTTCATAGCTATGGACCACTGTGAACTGAGACACACTCTACAATAGCTGCAGTTTTGCAGATCTTCTGACCCAGTCGTCTGGCAGTCATGTTTAAATCCTTACACTTGGCCACTTTTCCTTCTTTTTTACACATCAGCTTTGAGTACAAAATGTTTATCCTCCTTTTTTACACATCAGCTTTGAGTACAAAATGTTTACTTGCTGCCTAATAAATCCCACCCACTATTCGGTGTCATGATGAAGAGCTCATCAGTGTTGTTCCCTCATAAGTCATGATGTTTATAATGTCAGAATGTTATGTCTGACTGGTGTATACACTATTCAGTCATTTTTGTCAACAATAAATAACCAGGTACAATAGATGGGATTTTTAGATGAAAATCTTACAATGTTTTGTTTCATAGTGATGCAGAAATATAGAATATTCTAAAGGAATACCCCCCTTCTCTCTATACACTGCATTATAATGTTAAACAGATGAGATGTTACTGAGCTGTTAAAAGGCACCTGGACAAAAAAAAAAGAGATGGTGAAACGATCACGTAAGTGCCTTGTTGGACAAATGGACATCTGATTGATGCCAGATAAATGGTGTTTCCTAAATACATTAGCCCATGCAGATCTGGATGTTCCATTTAATTCTCTTGAGAAAATCAAGGAAAAACCAGGTTCAAGCGATGCAGAGAAATAAAAAGGTCTCCCAGCTGAAAGAGGGAATAAGGAACAGGAATTGTGCATAAGCTAAAAATAGAAAAGTAGTTTTTTTTTCCTTCCAGTACATGGCTTCCTTTAGCGAGAGATTATAGCAGAACAGGTTGTTCGTGTCGCCGAAAAACCATCAGAGCCGATCCCTGTCCTTTCAGATTGCATCATCTGATCCACGCCCGCTCTCTGAGGAGACAGAAGCATGGCTCTGTCAAAGTCAGACACAAAGAAATCCATTTTGTCTCTTTTCTAGTAAATGACCAAATCTCACTTGGAGCTTGTGTGTGTGTGAAAAAAAAAACTCTGTGGTCTACTGCCATCTGGTGGTGATAGATTCCTGACAGCGTTATGAATGAGAAGACTAGAGGATTGAGCAGGAGGTATACAAGTGAAAAGATGACAAGCAATAATAGTAAAATGTATGGACAAGAAAAACAAAATTACATATTTTCCCCTACTTTTTATTTATGAAATGCTTCAGTCATTTTTATTTAGTTCCTGGTGTTACAAAAACCTATTATATTGTAGAATTGTCAAAGGATTATATTAAGGATTATGTCATTTCAGACATTTTTTCAGGGTACATAATGTAATTAGCACTCTCTCTCTCTCTCTCACTCACACTCACACACATATATATGGAGAGATATGGATAAAACACTGACACTGTAGTTTTGAATATGATTAAGGAAAAACACCCACTTCTAACTTAGTAAATATCTTTATATGCTGGATCAAGCATAGTTTTAACACCTATAAATACAATTTCTCAGTACTTTGTTCAGTGTAGCATGGATTAGCAGATGTTCCTAGTTGAGATGTGGGGGAAGCAGAAAAGAACTAAAGACTACATCAGGAGATTATTCCAGGACACCAGTTCATCACAATGCACCATTTTATACCTACGCTGAGACTCGGGGACAATTTAATGGGCCAAAATTAAATGATTTTTGAGACATAGGAGGAACATGGACTATGAAGCGAGCAAAAACTAAGCTAAATAAGTTTAATCACCAAAACCTCACACATTTTACCTCTAATCTTCTGCTGTCTTATTTGTTGAAACTGAAACTCATTTGTGTTGCAATTTTGGTGGAAAAAAAACTAATTCTCCATCAGATTTGTTCAGATGAATGATATTTAGGTTTTGATCACAACCTTGGAATTATGAAGTTATTAGAGTTTAGTACGTGTTTACAATCCGGCCAACAGCAGTTTGTTTAAAGCTACTTTAAATGTACTGTATATATTGCACACACCACAGTCTAAATAAAGCACCACAACTGCCTGAGAAAAAGCAATTCATGAGGGAAATGGGAATTCTCTATAAATTTAGAACTATGCACTAATAATATTTTTAGCGAGGTTATTAAAAACACAAAGGCTGCGAGCAGTCTTAAACAGAAGTTAACTACGACTCTTCCTAGAGCACTGAAGAAATGAGTTGCAAAGGGTCTTAATCATTAGAAAAAGGTCCAAATGCATTTAAAGCATTAATGCCATGAGAAACAACATCCTGAGGAGACCAAGCCTGAACGTTAAGCATGAAAATTTGAGAAAAACAGGAAGAGAATGACATGTCAGCGTCATGTGAGTAACAGACGCCCATTTATTTCTGTTTGGATAAACGACAGCATAATTTCATACAGCACATAACTTTCTGCACACTTTGTACCGTTTGACTTTATTGTGCAGAAGATCTGGCCCCTGGCTATCCCCATTAGAGCATGTTTACAGGCTTAGTTCCTTTCTCATATTGTTCCATAAAGGGGATTCCGTGCCACTTTACACACTTATAAGGAATCTTTAACTATAAATTTACACCCTGATTTCTGCAAAGCTGCTTTGTGACCATAACAAATCCAATCAGAATTGGAAAATTAATCCGATTTCGTCCCGAGTGGATGAGATACAGTCGTGTGTGGTAAATCAAAAGGTGGTCCCTTGAGGAGAAAGAGCGGCTAGACATGAGTGTTTGTTCACTGACTCAGATGTATAGGGTTACCTTACAGGAAAAGACAACATAAAAATTAAAAAAAGGGGGGGGGCTAGCGGACCCTAAAATAGCCAAGGAAACACCATCATTACCAGGGCAGACCAGCTCCTGAACACACTCATTCCTCATTACATTCACCACACACTATTTATACCTTAAGAGCAGATGTGGAAAGATCATCTTTCGCAGTCAAGTGCACCAAACATTACGAAGGAGCTCAAGTCAGAAGTAAGAGAGCGCATGTGCTCCAAGACAAGATGTAAGAGGTTAATGAGTGCAAAAGAGAGAAAGAGAAAAAGAAAGAGAGAAATACACAGAGATAAACAGATATACTCATTGCATTCATTAATTTTTGACGCTCTTCCTATGTTGACATAGCTATATATATATATATATATATATATATAGATAGATATATAGATAGATAGATAGATAGATAGATAGATAGATAGATAGATAGATAGATAGATAGATAGATAGATAGATAGATAGATAGATAGATAGATAGATAGATAGATAGATAGATAGATAGACTCCATAAAAAAACTGAGTGTGTGTATATAAACACATGGTATACAGTTGAGGGCATTATTTAAAGAATATTATAACAAATAACCATTATAGCACATTTACATACAAAAAAAGAGACAGACAGACAGACAGACAGACAAATTCAATAAGATGTGCTTAATAATGATCACACCGCTGGCTCATGTTTGATTAAACCTGCCAATGAAATAAAGTTCACAGACGAAATGAAAAAAAATGGCTTTTTGTTTGATAATCTATAAAAGGTAGACAGGTGTACCATAGATTATAAAGTCTAAATACTACAAACAATGTTCTAACATCTCTGATCACCAAGTATATTTCTTTTACAACTACTGCATAGAAACCTTTCCAAACATGTTCATGTCCTAACCCTTTCCATCCTCGATACGCCGTGAACACCTCTAACCTGAATTTCCGCCGCCCCTGCCTCTTTAAATCACGTACATTAATGCTCACTGGGAATAAAGGCATCATGCAACAAGTAAACACAGTTTATAAGATAAACATCTCAATTTAAATAAACACTTTAAATCCTCCAAGCAGAAAAACAATGTTTTATAGATCCTAATTAACCAAGTAACCTCTCTCATTAAGCATTTCCAAGTCCATGATCTCGTGTGATTCTTCAACATCATCAAATTTGTTACGTATCTATGTACAAAAAAAACAACAAATAGTAAACAAGAACCAGTTCACAACTTTAATGAGCCAAAAAAGCCACCCACCACAGTACTTGGTGTCTTAAAACAATAATCCCTTCAAGAATGTAATTGAAAAATGTTCCAGTTAGTACCGCTTTATGTACTGACTAAATAATAAACAAACAAACAAACAGAAAGAACCAGGAAGACGGGAATGCTATAACTTTGCTCACTTGTAGCAAATTTAGAGTTCACTATTTGTCCATTAGCATATTTTAAGATTTCGGGAGGAGCGGGGACTCTGGTCTGAATATCCCTACCTCTACTTAACAAAATGTATCCCCCCGCCCCCGTAGTCATTCATTCTTACTCAAAAAAATAAAAAAATAAAAATCCTAAAAACAAAATATTTAAGTGTTTTAAATATAAGCGAAACGCTGTTGGCGCAAACAATAATAATATCAGAAACGGAAACGGACTTTCGCCATTATCCGGCTCCGAGTGTGACAAATTAGGGAAAATCAGCATATCAGCGTATTTTACAGGACCTAAATCAGTCGAATTGGTCACCCGATAATCATAAACGCATCCTATATGTGGATGAACTTTTCCCAAACTTCTCAAGATACACAAGACTCTTGCTGTTGAGGCTACATTTAGTCCAATACTCCGTATTCTCACCCATAGTAGAAACAGAACGAACGTCTCCACGCTGAACAGCCTGGTGTTCATTTCAGTAAAGGGGGGGGGGGTTGCTTCATTCCCGCGGAAAGATGTGCGGTGATGTGGGTGAAAGAGACCCGACACGCCGCAAGTCATCCTTTCACTGGAAAGCAGAAGAAAAGAAACGCGTCGTCAAAGCAGCTGGGAGACGTTTGCTTAGTTCGCCAAATAGTCATTTTGAGTAATTAAAAAAAAGTTATTTTGAAGAACATAGTGTTCAGAAATGTTTAAAAGATATTCTTATGTTCGTTCAAATGACGGCGTAATTTTGAGAATTTTGCGAACGTAGTGTTAAAAAATATTTAATTGTAAAATGTATTAAAGTGTATGTGTTTGTGTATATATAAAAATGTTTAAAAACATCGCCCCCTCTGGTTTTTCCACAAATCGCACCCTGTATAGTATAGTTTGTGTGTGTGTGTGTGTGTGTGTGTGTGTGTGTGTGTGTGTGTGTGTGTGTGTATATATATATATATATATATATATATTTTTTTTTTTTTTTTATTTATATCTTCTCATGCAAACATTGCTTCCGTTTTCTAAGAAATGTCTTCCCAAAATGGTCCATTCAGCTTTTTATCCCTCAATAATACCATTTAGCTCATTTGGTTGGTACATACAGTAAAGTGACTCACACATTGGGCATAACTCAGTACTGAGGGGTTTAATTATTAGAAAAGCCATTTTCTGGCATTTCTGCTACAGACATTCATAACTGAATTAATTGTATGGACCAAGGAGGTGGCAGCTCAGTGGTTACTAATAGTATCGCCAAGCTACTACTCTCTACTATCAAGCTACTATCAAGTAGGCGATATGTCATATATTAGTGATATCACGCTATTTTTGATTATTGTAAATATCAATACGTTCAACTTATGTGGGGTTATGCATTAGCATTATTATTATTCTTCAAAAGCAACAGTGTTTTTTAAAAGGAGTAAAAATTATTGTTATTTAAAAGCAAAGGCAACTATATGGAGCCATAAATCTAATTTGATAATTATAGAGATAGCAATAAAGGTATTTTGTAAATTACCTGTATCAAGTAAAATTCACCTTTCTTACCTTTACCACTGCCATTAGTGTGTGTACATGTACATTCTGTATGTGTGTGTGTGTGTATATATATATTATGTATGTATACACTACTGTGCATATGTTTTAGGAAGGTGTGAAAAAATGCTGTAAACAAAGAATGCTTTCATAAATATAAATAATGATTCTTAATTTTTGCCAATTTACAAAATGAAAAGTGAGCAAACAAGAAAAATAAAATCAAACCAATATTTGGTGCGAGTACCTTTTGAAGAAGTAGAAGTAATGGAAGTGATTTTACGACCCCCACAGAGCCCTGCTCTCAACATCATGGAGTGTGTGTGGGATTCCATGAAGAGACAGAAGGATGTGAAAACATCTCCATCCACAGAAGATCTGTTTTTACTTCTCCAAGACGGAACAACCAACCAGCCGAGTTCATTCATAAACACTGTGTGCAAGTGTAACTAGAAGAATTACTGCTGTTTTGAAGGCAAAATGGGTTGATTTTTATTGATCTGATTTAGATTTCTCTTTTGTTCATTCACTGTATTTTGTTCATTGATAAAAGTAAATGATTAACACTTACATTTGTGAAAGCATTATTTGTTTACAGCATTTTTTTCACACCGGCCTAAAACCTTTGAGGGAGACTCATAAGCTCTCAGACCAGTTGAGTTGTAAATCATTACCAGTGCTTTCTCTGTATTGTAGTGATGCCGAACTACTGACAGAAAGCAACAACACCATTTCCACTTTCGAATTATAGACTTAGCATTTCCTAGGATATTGGCTCTAGACTTCATTCACTGCTTGTCACTCTGAAGGCCATATATAGAATATGATTTACACCAAACTGCAACCCGCTCGCCCCATAGATGGCGGGTGATTCCTACAGGAAAAGGCCGCTCCCACTGGGATAGAAAGGTTGCATCGTATTTTCATCAACAGTGGTCAGTCAGAAAGAACCTTGTATTGATTCACCTTGTGTACCTCAAGTGGAACCGAAACCATGGCACAAGACAAAAGAGCCTCCGGTTCTCTCGTAATTTATCACATTTTGTCATCTGTAGATTGTTACAAAAGACCACAAGATAGAAGGCAGCAGTAAGATATATATCAGACCCTTACATTTTGACATGTTGGCGCATAAATAATGCACATCGCCCATTACCTTGAGAATACTGACAATACAAATTGCTGAAATTAGCACAAAACGTGAGCACACTGTGAAACACCAGACAAAAACAAATGCATGAAATCCACTTATTAATAAATAAATAAATAAATAAATAAATAAATAAATAAATAAATAAATAAATAAATAAATAAATAAATAATCGCAGAATGGGTTTCTGATGCGTTTTAAATTCATGTGAAATTTTACCTGACATTTGCCAAATAATAGTACGCATGATGACACACACACCAGATGTGAAACTTGAATTTTATTCAGGCATCTCCAAACCCACCGAACTGTCTATAATTAATTACACCTGTCGAGTCACTGACACAGAAGTCGCTTTACAGGCTAAATAGTGTTAGCATGTTTCAAAGTGCTTTAATTCCAGTAGGATTTGAACCCAGCATGTCGACGAAGGGGGAAAAAAAAAAAAAAAAAAAAAAAAAAAGACAACCGGAAATAAGACTGCAATAAGAGTCGTACATGTCGAGCTGGCTGTCCTACTTTGAGCAGACCCGGGTTGCCAGGTCTGCTCATGTAAATCCAACGTTGCTGATAAAACTGCATAGATAATCGACGGTTACCCCCAGACGAGTCTCGTACTGGATAAAGTGCCAAGTTTTAAATGTTAGAATAATATTGTACAAAGGAGGGAGAAGCCACAGGGGCCAATCTCTCTCCTGCTCGTGCGGTTAATTAAGTGCAAAGCATACCACAGATGTTCCGTGACCCACTGGCGTCACCCACTTAGCTACACTTCTACTTATACAAGGGGTAATTCAACCAATACAACACTGATGTGGCTAAGAATAAACGGACCGTAATGTCCGCAGCTTGCATGACCTCATCAGTACGGCAACACTGGCTTTCATTCATTGCCACGTTAGTACCGCTTGCTCTGAATTTAAAAGGGGGAAAAAAATGCATCAAATGAATAGAAACCTAAGGCTATAATTTGGCAGAGGAGACGTCGCCCCTATCAGCCAACATTACAACTTGGGAAAATTAAGTGAAACCGAATCGTAATTTTTTTGACTAAAAAGTAATCAGATCAAAACGTCTGATCATCAATACTGACATGACTTGTTGCTTTTGCACTTACACGGTCAGCATGCAAAAACTGACTAAACTACGCTTAACTCTGCTACACGCAAACTTCCAGTCAGCCGAGTGCATCGCCGCTACTTCTAATGCAGATGTTCCGCCTTGTCCAAATTCACCCTGTCGTCTTTCGAACTTTATACAGAAATACAAAACAGGCAAAAATTGTTCATTTCCTGCTCGATAAATACATACAAGAGAAAATAAAGAAGTGGGGGGGTATTTAGAAATAAAGCCTCATCAAATTCAAAGTCTTTAACCTTCAAATAGTATTCAAGAGCATCAGAGTGTCCCAGTTTTACTTCAACAGGCCCTTACGAGAGAAAAAGATAGGAAGAAGGGGGGAGAGAAACAAAGACAAATAGTTATAACAGTATATTGCTGCAAGTACAAATCTTTCCCTGTTTGTAATTATTAGTCTGGGATTATTGTTGTGATTTCGAAGCCTGAGGAAGTGGTGAAACATTTTAAGATTAAGTCTGCCTGATATAAAAGAAGGGCACATGTCAGACAAAGCATGAAGACTGGGTGGATCGTGAGGTAATGTCAGTGCAACATAAAGGCCTTCCCTAAAAAAAAAAACAAAAGAAAATAAAAAAACACTGTCCTCAGAAACAGATGAGACCTGATGTAGACAACAAAAGACAAAAAAAACAGGTTTAGGAAAGCCATTAGGACGCTGAACCTGGCGATAAAAATAGGATTTTGAGGTAAGATCAGTGGAGCTCGATGAAGGCTTCCATTTCCTCCGAGACGAGCCCTTTGTAGGGCACTCTGTGTCTCTCGACAGCACGGGCAGCCAGGCATTGCAGAGTGACATGGCTGAGAGGGTGCAGAGCATGCCTTGCTCCGCCGGCTTCCTCCAGGAGCTCGTAAGGCATTTTGCGTTGTGCATTGGTTGCATCAAAGTGCGCTCCAGAGTGCACCAGCAGCGTCATGAGTTTGGGGCAGCCGTTACGGGCCGCCACGTGAAGCGGCGTGTTGTTGTCCGAGTCCCGCGAGTCGACGTCAGCGCCGCACTCAAGCAGCAGCGCGGCCACCGGCAAAGACGGAAAGCGTCCCACCGGGTAACGGCCCACCGCAGTCGTGTTCTTATCTACAGCCATGTGCAAGGGGGTGAAGCTATTCCGGCCCCTTGGGTTCAGTTTGAGTAGCCGGTAGACACTTTGCTTTTTCTGGTGCTCCTGGGCCACGCTGCACTCCAGCTTCTCCAGCAGAAAGATCAGGTGGAGGATTATAGACAGTGCTTTAGTGAACTGCGCCGCATCCGGCTGATTATCCTGCTGCGCGACTGCCCGCTCAACCTCGCGCACGCCCTTGGCCAGGACCCCCATCAGGTCGTGGAAGGCGACACGGGCGGCCGGTGCGCCTTTCGCGCGGTCTTGGAGGACGAAACTAAAAAGCTCGGCGAACGACAAAAAGCTACTGGCCGTCATGGGGCTCAGCGGGTCCAGGTTGCTCTGCTGCATGTCGAGCGCGTATTTCCACAAGCTGACGCAGCGCTCGAAATCGCCCGAGTCGGCGTAAACGGCGCCTCGGTAACGGATGTAGTACGACGTGTCCGGGTGCGAAGGGCCCAGGATGCGCTCTCGGACCAGGAGCGCTTGCATCCGCATCTCGTCCGGGTCGGTGATCAGGGCCTCCAGCTCCTCCGCACTGTTCACCTCTCGGGCGCAGTCGTACGCCGGGACGGGCGGCCCAGGAGGCGGCTTGGCCAGAAAACCCGCTCTTTCCCCTGCTTGCCGGAGATCCATCGCCCTTCGCCAGTAGCGCATGGCCCCTAACAGATCGCGCTTCTTGTCGACGTAAGTTGCGCCCAGCAGCTCCAGGGCGTCGATGCACTCCTCTCTCGTAGCCCGGGGCTGATGCACGAGATACTCGACAATGTTCGTGTGGCCGGTAACGCTGGCGGCCAGCAGTGGAGTCATCCCATAGCCATCTCGCTCCATCTTGGCTTTGCACTTCAGGAGCATTTTCATGATCTCGAGACTGCCAGACTCGGCGCAGTCGTGCAGCGCGGTGTTGCCTTTGACGCTCTTGCGGTTGACGTCTGCGCCGCGCTCCAGCAGGAACTTGGCGATTTCTCGGTGCCCTTTGTAGCAGGAGATCATGAGGCAGGTGTGCCCGTGACGGTTCGCCACCTCCATGTCGGCGTGATGTTCGACCAGGTAGCGCACGATTTCTAGGTGTCCGTCGAAGCAGGCAGCACGCAGAGGGGTCGAGTTGGTGAGGGTTGTGTTATTCACCGAGGCGCCGTGCTTCAGGAGAGTTTTGACAACAGGAAGGTGCCCCGCGGCGGATGCCGCCCAGAGCGGCGGAGCTCCTTCGATCGTCTCGCCATCAAAATTGACCGAACCGCCGAGCTCCACGTTAGCCTTACAATACTCAAGTAAATAGACCACCACCTCCAAATGTCCGTACCGCGAGGCGACCAAGAGCGGCGTGCCCCCCTGAGTCTTCTCCTCGGCGAGTGCCTCCAACTCCTCCGGAGTTTTGTTGCTCAGCAACTTCTGGATAAGTTTCAGTTTGCCATCTCTCGCCGCGTTAAACACCGCCGTCGTGATATCCATTGCCGCCGCATGCGTCTCGCTCAGTCCGTGTCGGTGCTCACTCCGCGCGGAAACGAAACGGGAAAACTTTCCTTCCTCGGTGAACCTCGAAAACCTTCCCGAACCTCCGCCTCTCCTCTCCACTCTCTGCCATTTTAAAGCTACAATCAAAATGGCGTCGGTGTTCCGAGACACATTGATGTTTACACACACTCGCGCTCTCTCGCGCTATCTCTCTCGCGCGCGGTCACTCTCTCTCTCTCTCTCTCTCTCTTTCTCTTTTTTGAGTGCGCGCTTAGCAATTCTGGGTATTGTAGTCCACAGCGCTACGTCTAATAGTTCAAAAGCCTACCATTGGAAAAACAATTCCCATAATCCTTTTCAACGGGACGCATAGTTTACGTAGAAAAACTGGCTATTCATCCTTTGTAAATAGATTACGAATTTAAAAATGTCAGAACGCCAGAATAAATGAAACTATTTCATTAAACACGAAATCAAACCAAAAATATTTTAATTTAATTTGATATAAAAGAAACGTGTTCATTTGAATCGTCATACATATCAATGAACATGTACAGTATATTTAGCTACACAACCGCGATCTTTAACGGAGTTACGTGTTTATGTGTTACGTTTTATATTTAATATGTCAAAGAAACGCGACATACAACTGATTTAATGAAATAAGGCCTAGGATTATTCATTCACCGTTTCCAAATGATGCTTTTTATTTTCACGTCGATGTTTACGGTATGGTATTTGACAACATGAATAACTATTTGACGTTATGGAATTGGTGGGTTTGTTTTTTTATTTGTTGAATAAGAATATACAGTACACAATCATCAACAACAAGACAAAAAACAGGATGTATAATCTATTGTGCCTTTTACAAAAGCTTATACACTTTTAAGAATCTTGTGATGTTTGTTGTGCAATCAACCATGTGATATTTTGGTGTTTTTTTTTTTTTTTTATTCCCACTCTGTATCCTCCTTTTCTTTCTTCCGCTTCCTCTCCTGCTTCTGCTTCATCTATATTTACATCTGCATTTTCCGACATGTCATCGTAATCTTTATATTGGAAATCTTTGCACTTTCCCTTAGATGCAGACATTTCAAACCATACCCTGTCCTCCAACCACAGCATTTCTATTGTTCCATCTATACATTTATCTTGTACTGTGCCTGGTAGGGGTCCGATGTGGCGATTGCTCCTGGCGCTGAGAGGTAGACTGGGTTTTGTTGTTTTTCTCTTTGTTTAATATCACAACAAAATCACTAGTCTTCCACACAGCACTGCAGGCCATCCAGACTTTTACAAATGGACATTCTGTATATCTGCAAGAAAATACATGAATAAAAAAAAAACAACAACCAAGAAATCATTTCAGTGTCCTGTGAATTGCTGTATTGAATTGTATTCCAATTTTATTATGAATGAACCATCATGGCCCTATATTTAAACATCCAAGCTGAGCATTGTTATATTGGTTTAAATGTACAATTTGACAGACGAGAGAGGAAGTGTGGGGTCGGTGCACAAAAGGACTCCTCGTGTTGATGCCTCCATTTCTTCATCCGCAGCATCGGCTCAAAGTGGTTCTTCTGATAGAGGCAGAGGGGATGTGCAGGACCTGCCGTGCCATACAACCACCCTCCCCTTTCTATTTTCTTTTCCTTTGCACCCCCTCTTCTCTTTTATTACTTGCTCCCTCAATACACACACACACACACACACACACACACAGAGCAAAGCACACAAACTGCCATCATCATGTGGGTTTGTGTCCTCTCTCTGAAGCCTGTTGACATTCAGTTTTCCCTTTGTTGGGGTGAGCCAAGCCTCCTCCAGCTCTTCTTGAAAGGTGTGGTGTGTGTGTGTGTGTGTGTGTTTGTGTATTGAAAGAGAGAGAGAGAGAGAGAGAGAGAGAGAGAGAGAGCAGGAAATTGCTGAAAAGATAGAACGGCAGAGGAAGCAAGAGAAATCGGGACTGGATCAGCGAGGCAATGAGAGAACGCTTGAGTGGGAGAAAAGCAAGACAGCAGTAATGATAATAAACTGTAATTCTGTTTTCACGGGATGCTGGGTTTGATCCGAGCGGTAATGATATCCCCACGGTCAGTGTCACCTGCTGTTCGCAATAATCCATCGTAATCTGCTCATCCAGATGAACATCATATCAAGATTCGGCTCTCCTTCCAGACTGACACACTAGCACACCCACACCCACACACCCACATGCACAGACACGCTAATCATGGTCCTTCATCTGCGCCGTGTTTCACGGACAGCGCTGGTAGCTATGCAACAGGGCTGAAGCAGCAGAAGGGGAAGGGGGTGGAGGAAAAGATGGACATGGACAATGATGACAGTCCTCAGCGCCATGCTCAGACAACTTACCTGTGGCTGCTCCGAGCTGCACAGATGCTCGGATTTTAGGCATCTCGGACTTTATTGGTGTTGTCCGGCTGCCTCCTTTATGATCAGCTCCTGGAGTCAACATGATGCTGTGGGCAGACTCAGTCATCATGGCTAAATATATTTATCAGAACATACGGCTCTTTAGATAACAGGCTGTCATTAGATTCAATGAGGCTTGCTCTGCATGGATTGTAGCTTTTGTCTGTCTAGTCGTTCCACCTCTTGTTTACTAGTACCTCTCAATCTTCTCCAGCAGTTTCCACACCATATGCTCTGATTTTCCTGTTGAATCCGAATTGATCTCGGATTGGTATAAACCTCCGAACTTCAATCATATTATTTAAAAAAAAAGAGAGAGAGAGAGATTTCCTGGAGCATTTTTTTCACCGCGAGCTATAAATAAATAAACGAATAAATAAATAAATAAAGACGAACAAGCAAATCTGGACTAGGGAGCTGTTCGCCACGACGGTGCTGAAATACGCCCGTGGGCGCATCCTAAACGGCTCCTTGATGCAACATCGAGTGCACTACATAGGACGCAGGAGCCATTTTCTTCAGCCCCTATGTAGTGCGCTGAGGTAGGGAGGAGAGGGGGCATTCGTGATTCAGTCCATGACATTCACCATTCGCTCTTCCGGCCGAGAAAACTTACCTACCACCTGTTGCACAGAAAGTTTCAGCTCCTAAAAAGCGACTTTACTCTCTGTCCTCTTTTTCGCTCGCGTGTAATACAACTGCGCTCAGAAATCTATTCGGTCTAAAACGATTTTTTTTATGATTCGAAGTAATACAACACTGCTAGGCTGTGCCTGATTATATGGCTATTATGGATCGTTTATAATAGGAATACCGAAAGTATGGGACCGGGCTGCATCTGCGCACTCCAAGGCTGATGGTAAACGGGTACAAGTATCGGTGAAGGAAAACGCAAACAATCGAGGGGCAAATTCGTTTGAATTCTGTCCACACACACACACACGCACACACACGCACGCAAACAGGTTCATCGTCTTACTCACCGTTTTTTTCTGCCACCCCTGAAAAATCAACAGGTGATAACGTCGTCTTTTTTTTCTTAATCAAGAGCGCAACACACCGCACCGCACGGACTCGTTGTCTCCGGCTGCCGTCGAAACGACTGTCAGTCATCTGGCCCCGCCCACTTCGCGTCGGCCGTAGTCGTGGCGGTGATGTGACTGGGCGGCTCGCACAGAGAGATGAACGCCTGTGTGTTTATATACCGTCGGCGCCAGACAGAGGGACGGCTCATTACCGGTGACGACTCCGCGATCCGGCCAATTGCGTTTCCCCCTCTCGCTTTTTTACAAACGCCTTCTAATCACCAAGGCTCTCAGGCAGGCAATAAATAATAATAATCATTCAAAATCATCAGCAATGGAGCGATATGCGTCCACAATGAGACCCTATCTAGACGCGTAAGATGGCCAAAGTGCCCGATGAGGCATGACTTCTGATGCGCTCTGATCAGGCACGACCAAAATGGCCACAGGTTTTTTTTTTCCTCCCCCCTTCCAGTGGGCTACGTCCCAAACTGCATGCTCTCATACTAAATAGTAGGCTATGTAAAAAAAAAAAAAGAAGAAGAAGAAAAAAAACTACCCTACTTGTTGGTTGCTATAGTTACTAATTTGTCATAGTATTTAGTGTGGGAAGTAGCCAAGGTCTTGTTCTTTACAAGGCACATGCTGGAGTTTGCTCTATAACATGGTCTCTTTTCCTGTTAAATCGTTTTAGAGAAAGAAAGAAAGAAAGAAAGATAGGGGGGGAAAGGACCCTGTGATATTTCCAGGCATGTTGGAGACTAATAGTCTAATCCATCAGTGCGGTTTTAATGTTTGCAGTGGCAAAAACAAGGGAGCAACAGGAGGCGTCATATCGCATCACGCTGATGAACTAGATCAGATCAAATCTTAATTGTAGCCTACTGTACAAGGAAGAAATAGTAAAATGACAGGCGGCCATTCATTTTATATCTACATGCCCAGATTCATGGTTTTAATGATATCAGCCAACAACTGCTAAATAAAAAAACATTTCAACCAATACCTAATTCTATGCAAAGGATTATAGAAAGGAATTCCAATATGAAGCCATTAAGACACAAATCCGAATAATCTAATGATTTCTCAGATCAATCCTGTGTTTCCCCAAGGTTCTCTGGGCACAGCAAGAGGCATTTTCTACAGTTATTTCCTATTTGATATCAAAATATTGAAAAAGCCATGTTTCCAGTGGTTTCTGTAATTTTCTTGTCATTAATGTGAAAAGAAACATGACCTAGAAAAATTATGCGGATGTTAAAGAGTTTCCTGAAAACACACTAGGGATAATTTTGCAAGGTGCCAATCAACCTAATGTGTTGAACCGGGGAGAAACCGGAGAACCCGGAGAAAAAAACCCTGAGGCACGGGAGAACATGCAAACTACACACATACATGGCCTAGATGGGAATCGAACCCGGATCCTGGAGGTGTGAGGATAACCACCAAGCCACCATGCCCCTTATGTCTATATATATATACATATATATATATATATAGTGCTGGGGAGTAACTAGTTACATGTAATGGCGTTACGTAATAACAGTTGCAATGAAAAAAACATGTAATTAAATCACAGTTACTTTAGAAAATGTTGAAGATTACAAATACCAACGCCCACCGCCGAACCACCGACCCATCCTCAACAATTTGATTCTGCAGATATATATTCGAAAATATATCCCACTTTTTCCAAGTGCCACCTAGTGGACAAATGAAAGTAATCAAAAAGTAATCAAATTTAATCAGTGAAGTTACACTACTTATTACATTTTGAATAGGGTTTTATATATATATATATATATATATATATATATATATATATATATATATATATATATATATATAGAGAGAGAGAGAGAGAGAGAGAGAGAGAGAGATTAAAATATTTTATTGTGATTAATCGCACAATTGCCATGAGTTAACTCGTGACTCAATGCACATTAATCGCCTATTTTCAATGTACCATAAATAAATGCTATTCATGTTTTCATGTTTCTAATTCTCTAACTGTAACAGATGTTATAATTATATTACATTTTTTTCATTTCATATTTATTTTACTCTGAAAAGTATTCTTTTAATGTTGATTCCTTGTTAATGAATTACTTTCTTGATAATTTCAATGTTAATATTTAGTGGTTGTTTCAATTGTTATGCGGCTCCTTTAAGAATTATGTCCCGGTTACTTTCCGTATAAACTAGTGGCTGAGGAAAGGTCAATGGTGAAAATATCTCGGAAGGCCAGAGATTGGGGTTATATGGTCATATTCTCTTGTTCTTGTCAGCATTCTGCCTGTTTGCATTCTGGAATAAATGCAACTTGTTTATTAATGTTGCTGGACAAACACATAGTACTGCATTACAATCACCTAGTCTAGAGGTCATGAATGCATCAGATATAGATGTAAAAAGGCTGTTTTTAAAATAAGTGTGATATGATTTTCAAAAGATAAGTTGCTATCTACGGTGGCTTAGTGGTTAGCACGTTCGCCTCACACCTCCAGAGTCCGGGTTCGATTCCCGTCTCGGCCATGTGTGTGTGGAGTTTGCATATTCTCCCCGTGCCTCAGAGGGTTTTTGATACCTGAGATAGGCACAGGCCCGTGACCCGAGGGAAGATCGGATAGAGCTGCGTCTCATCAGCATAACAATCCAATAACTTCTAATCATGTTTCCCAAGGGAAGCATGTATATTCTAAAGAACAGGGTTCCTAAAACTGAACCATGTGGCACTCCATCATTAACTTGGATAGGTTTTCCGTTTAGATCTACAAAAAATAGATCAGATCGGTAGGATTTAAACTATCTTAATGCTGGTCCGTGAATGCCTATAAGATTCATATGTGTTTTTTTAAGTATCCTATTCCACATTTACTCCCCATTTTGCTGTTATAACCTCCATTTGTCTGTTCCACTAGATTTTGGAGTGTTCTTGAACAGGTTTTTCTGTTCATTCAGCACACAAGGTTGTTAGTAAATGTTTTGTAATGATGCAGGGCGAGGAGATCTGGTGTGCACTCGGCGTTCCAATACATCCGACATTCAATCGGGTTGAGGTCAGAGCACTGTAGTAGGGTCCTCAAGATCGTTCACGTACTTCCAACCCGATGTAACGCATATCTTAATGGAGCTTTATACACAGAGCCACTATCATACTGGAACAGGTTGGAATCTAATAGTTCAAGTAAAAACGAAAAGACGATTGTGTGCCTAAAACTTTATGATAACAGTTTGAAGGTATTGTGGGTTACTTCAGTGTCAATACATTTGTCTATATTGTCTGATCTATCTATCTATCTATCTATCTATCTATCTATCTATCTATCTATCTATCTATCTATCTATCTGTCTATCTGTCTGTCTGTCTGTCTATCTATCTGCCTGTCTGTCCGTCTGTATATCTATCTATCTATCTATCTATCTATCTATCTATCTATCTATCTATCTATCTATCTATCTATCTATCTATCTATCTATCTATCTATCTATCTATCTATCTATCTATCTATCTATCTATCTATCTATCTATCTATCTATCTAAGACGAAACCAGATTAGCCATTACAAAACCCCCACATAACCCAAAATCAGGATGGAACCAGCGACACTAAAGCTTTGGATCTGTGCCACCATGGCACACATTGCTAATTGTTGCTCTTTCCAATTTGTCACCCCCCCCCCCCATGTACCACACCAATTAATTGAAAGAGACAACCACAGGATCACCGCTGACTAGAGATATTGTTCAGGTGGTGGACAATTTGCAGCACAGCAGTGGACCTTTATTTGTCCATACACAGTGTGTGTTAATTATCCGCCGTCCTTCATTACTGTTACGATCCAACCAGGGGATCGCCACTGCATGGAAAAAATCTTTCTTTTGGCGAATGCTTCTCAATTCTGACATTAAGACATTAAGATGTTTTTGGCGAATTCCAGCACGCCATATTCCATGCGACACCATATGCACTCACGCCACCACCGTGGCAGTGTTACTGCTGAGCAGCGGATGATGAGCCACTATTCTGTGGTGCACCTTTTGCATCAGCGCATGGACGGGAATCTCACAATGTGTATACCAGCAAGAATACACAAAAGTAGTTGTGTATCTATGTATACATCTGTCGTATGCAAAAATAGATGTGCAATATATAATCTATCTATCTATCTATCTATCTATCTATCTATCTATCTATCTATCTATCTATCTATCTATCTATCTATCTCCCTGAGTTCACTCGTAGTATGAATGCGTATATCATTCCGAGTAATAACTTCACCAATCATACATTTTTAACCTTGAACCGGTCTTTAAAGAATAAAGAGAAGCACGTGTCGTGTACATACGCTGACCGGCTCATACGTTATTATGCTTTATTGGATTTTTTTTAGATTCTTTAAATTTAGAAATCTTTTATCCAAGGGCAACGAAGAGCACTCTGAAAACTGAGTCCACATCTGCACTGCTTTGAATAAAGCCCTTTGTCTGTTAAGGACAATGTTTTTCACCGGGCATTTTAAGGGTTCTTATAGGGTTTGTATCCTCATCTCTCTAATGATGTGTGTGAACCTTAATGGAGCTTTAGAGGCTTTTTTTTCATGGCTGAAGAGACACAGGTTTCTTGAATGCCCTGAAAATAATTTTGTTCCTTTTATCTCTTTTTCTTTTTTTTTTAGGTTAATGACTTCTCTAGAAATGAAATACGCCGCTACACAACGAGGAGGAAAATAGTTCGATGTTACGCTTCAGCATAGCAGGAATATGGACCTCACTACAGCAAAAAAAAGTAAATAAATAAATAATAATAATACCACGATGTACTGAGAAAGAGCCACTATCCAGTCGTGGTCCCCTTCCTGTAATGGACGGATGGGAGGCTAAAGGCTTTAATTGCATCTTAGGAGCATATCACAAGGCTGTTTTTGGAAGGCTTTCAGCATTATTAAAAAATGATAATAAGGTCGTTCTATGAGCGGCAGTGTTTGATTTAATATTTGGTGTCTATTGTACCATTCATAATGTATAAGGTATATAATGGTATATATAAGGTATATAATGGTATATATATAATATACAGGTATATATGGTATATATATATATATATATATATATATATATATATATATATATATATATATAGCTGGTGTATCCGAACCATTGCTCGACAGCTAATGAATATGTATTCCCCCAAGCTACACGTCCCTGCCTCCACCCAGCCCGTGTTTTTTAAGAGAACGCGAGAGATTTTCAGGTAGCGCTGCGCATGAACAGTGTGTGTCCACAGGTGCTCTCTGTGAAGATTTACAAATGAAACCTTACCCCTCTTCCTGCACAGATGTCATCAGGGTGAACGGGACTGGCTAACATAATAGTAAGGTTCATTGTGCAATGGTGGCTCCTGGGGTTGCTTTTATGGGTGGATTAGGACAAATCGCAAAAAGGCCCGAGTCTCTCAGTGGTGAAGGTAGAGAGGGATTATGCATATTGAAGACATCCCATTCATTATCCTCGAAATGCCACAGAGCTTCATTTTGGAAGCTGCGTGCTGAGGGTTCTTGGATGAGGATCTTTAAAATCACAAAGGCTTTGAAAAGGAACAGAGATGGGATTTGGCATCGAGGCTTCACCTGAAGGTTCCACAGCAGCAACCAGACCCCGGTCTTTGTGTCTTTTGCGGCATGACTTTAATCCTAAATGACTTTTCAAAAGAGGACACGTCAAGTCCTCGTGTCGTGTCATGTCATTACAGTAATAGGTGCTTTCATGACCATATTTGCGGCTGAAAAATATCTGCATGCATTTTTACTGCATTAAAAATCAGGGTTTCCATTTAACCAGGGGATACATTTAAATGTAAATACATTTATAAATGAAATATTTACAGATCTAACATTGTACATTTGCTGCATATGTGATAACTGCGATCCAAGCATGTTGCTTGCGTGCCCTAATTATTCCACTCAAATTCATTTGCATCACAATTGACATGGACTCAAAAGACCTGCACAGAAATCCTGATGTAGATTTCGATCCCTAATGAGCGAACCAGTGGCAACCTCCTTAAGATAACTTAGGGGATTATTATGTATGCGCTCTATCTTATCATACCACAATACTGTGTCTAATACTCATATTCGATTCTGATTGGCTGGTGGGGGGGGGAAATGTTAATTAATTTGGGCTCAGAAGGTCGTTCCAGCTGCAATGTTTATATTAATGAGCATATTCTAATGTTATTGTTTCTATAGCAACAACATACACTTGTATGACAGATGCTTCATATAATAAATGGACTTTTTGAAAAAAATGTGTGTGTAATTGTTGATATGGTGGATTTGTTTTTGTGAGGAGACATTTGTTTTATGGGGGAGGAGGAGGTTTGTTATCATGATTCCCCCCCCCTTTATACGGGCTTCAGTAATTAATTAAGAAAATGCTTCAGGACATAATATAAAAATAATAAAAAGAGGGGGTTGGTAAAACAATTATTAATTAGACTCTGAGTTCTGTTCCATATTGATGACAAAATTCAATTATATATATATATATATATATATATATATATATATATAGATATATATATATATATATATATATATATATATATATATATTGACTTATATATATATTCATTCATTCATTCATCTTAGCCTCTACCGCTTTATCCGATCTTCCCTCGGGTCACGGGGAGCCTGTGCCTATCTCAGCCGTCTATGGGCAATTAAGGCAGGATACACCCTGGATGGAATGCCAACCCATCGCAGGACACACACACACACACATTCACACACATTCATTCACACACTAGGGACAATTTTCCAAGGTGCCAATCAACCTACCGTGCATGTTTTTGGACCGGGGGGAGGAAACCGGAAACCCGGAGAAAAACCCCCTGAGGCACTTGGAGAACAATATATATATAAGCAAATATATATATAATATATATATATATATATATATATATATATATATATATATATATATATATATATATATATATATATATATATATATATATATATATATATATATATATATATATACAGAAACAAGCATTTTGCAGTAAATCTTAAGCTAAATGTGTTTTTTTGTAGTTTGGAGATATATATATCTAAATATATATATATATAGGGGCACGGTGGCTTAGTGGTTAGCACGTTCGCCTCACACCGCCAGGGTCCGGGTTCGATTCCCGTCTCGGCCATGTGTGTGTGGAGTTTGCATGTTCTCCCCGTGTCTCAGGGGGTTTTTCTCCGGTTTCCTCCCGGTCCAAAAACATGCACGGTAGGTTGATTGGCACCTTGGAAAATTGTCCCTAGTGTATGAATGTGAGTGTGTGTGTGTGTGTGTGTGTGTGTGTGTGTGTGTGTGTGTGTCCTGCGATGGGTTGGCATTCCATCCAGGGTGTATCCTGCCTTTGCACATAGACGTGACCCGAGGGAAGATCGGATAAAGCGGTAGAAGATGAATGAATGAATATATATATATATATTTATTTTGTACATTTTAATTAATGAATAATGAACACTTTGGTCATGTGCAGAAGGGACATGGGGTGCAAAGATGCACAGGATGGACGAGAGGCAGGCAGGAGGAAAAGAGGAAGGCCAAGAAGGCGGATTTTAAGGATGTGGTGAAGGAAGACCTGCAGGTGGTTGGTTTGAAAGTGGAACTGCTGTGGTGAACCCAAATGGAGCAGCTGAAAGAAAAAGAAGAAGCAGAAAGGCAGATATAGGTTCTAAAAAAAAAAAACCCAAAGTGTAGCTATCTATAACATACTGTAAAAAAACACGAAGGCTTCAGTAAATCCGACATTACATTTAACAGTGTGCTAATTATTATTATTCCTTCTTTTTTTTTTTGTTCCTAGCCGTGATTAAACTTGGCTGGCTACTGAAGCCAATACGGCGGGCTGTTCACTACACCCGAGTAGCAACACGATGACATTAATAGTGTGAGGAGATGATTTAATGGTGAATCACCACAGCTTTTGGCCAAACTATATACAGTATCCAGCATGGGGTCTTTTTGCATACAATCTGTCTGATTGCTCCAGATCATCCCTATCACCCTCTTTCTCTCGGTTTCTATCTCCCTAATCAGAAATGTGGAGGAATAAGCGAGGTTCATGAATGTTAAGTGATGAATGGAAAATTGGGAGGGCGCGATACTTGATTTGTGATGAGATGAGAGAAATGATGTCGTCCTGCTGGCTTGGTGGTAACTTTGGATATCGCCATGAGAACAATCACTGGGTCGTGGCTGAATACGATGTAAGATCAGTGCATTGTTGGAGAATTTCATAATGTCGTAAAGGTTACAGTAAATCTACAGTAAACAAAAAAAACACATTTAGCTTAACATTTACTGCAGAATGCTACTGTTTCTGAATGCTACATTATGGCAAAGACTGCTGGTTTTTGGTTTTGAAGAATTATTATTATTTTTTGTTTATGCCCCCTGGTGGTGACATAAAGGCCAGGGTTGCAGAATGATCCTGACCAGAGTGAAACAAACACATACCATTGCTAATGTAACTATGCCTATGATTACGCCTATGTTCATACATACAAGTTCATATGAGTGCACAGATTTACAGGTCTTTCATCAAGATTTTACCGCTCTATTAATGCCTTCCTACGCAACCTTTACTGTAAATAGATAGCGCCATAAAATGCACGTTTTTAAAGGTTGATGGTGGAACCAGAAAATATAATCATGCAAACAAACATTACACCGATCTAACCTTAAAATATTTGAATTGACACTCACTTTTAAACTAATCAAAATAATCAGCTTTTCTATATAATCATACCATTGTAGAGTTTTGTACAGATAGGAATAAGACTATGAAAGATTATTATTATTATTATTATTATTATTTTGAATTATCAACTTGCAGTTACACACAGAGTGTGAACCCCTTATAAGAGGAACCCCATTCGCATTCATTTAAAAGTGCCTACGCCTAGCGATTCACTGGGCTGGACCACAGGCAGTGGTGACTGGCACTGAGGGTGCCAAATCTCATCAGCTAATCTGACTGAGCAGCAGATCAGTAGAAGGAGGGTCCATTCTGCCAGTCAGAAAAGAATTGCTTTGGTGTAGGGAGCTTTGTGTGTGAGTTGGAGGGAATGGGGGATGGATGTGTTCCAGATGGCCTGCTTCTTGATTGGAGCTCACGGGAGACAGTTGTTCGAATCGACAGTTGTTCGATGTCTCTATGCCTCTTGAAAACAGGTGTAGGTGCTGGGAAAAGGCCAAAAGGCAAAGCTTTGGGTTTGGAACACCATCGAAAAGCAAACCGCAAGAAGCACTTGGGTTTTTTTTTCCCACGGCAATGGGGACATAAAGATGGATACTTTTTCCACTATTAAAATGCCTGTACAGCTTGAACCATGTTTACTACATGTAGAATCGAGTGAAGTCAGGTATCGGACTAAGTAGTTTCAAAACCTAATGTTTGGATCTGGGAGCATGTGGGAAGAATGTGATGCTCAAAAACACCATATCTATCAGCAGGTGTGCTGCATATGTAGTGTATATGCCCTTTGCTTTGTGTGCTTGGGTAAGCGTTTAGGTCTTCTATGCCAACTTCCTTTAAAATATTAAAAGCATATTATTTTTTAACACAAGAGCATTGTCATGTTGGAATCGTTTTGAGTCTCATAGTTCATCCAGAAACAACCTACACAACTGGGAGTTGGTAGCTCAGTGGTTATGGCATCAGGCTCTGGACCAGAAGGTTCAGGTTCAAATCCCAGAATCACCAAGCTGGTTGGACCTTAAGGATATCTGCCAAATGCTGTAAATCCAATTGTGAGATTTGCGATAAAGGTTATCCACATATCAACATATACAACCACACCATCTAAAGCAAGTTGGCAGAATGTCCACAGTTATGCATATGCGGTCCATTATCTCCCTTACAGTGCGGTCAGAATGGACTGGATTGGAGCCAACATTTTGTGCCACACGCAATTCAATCACCCACACATCTGCACTCAGCACTGGGCAAAGTGCTGTTTCAAGCAAAAGCATCAGCACCCGGTATGTGTCTAAAACGGACCTATATATTATATATATATATATATATATATATATATATATATATATATATATATATTATAATTAGCCAGTACATTTAAATAACAGCTGTAATGCAGGTAGACTTGGCCTTATCAAAAACTGCCCGTGGAAGAGCGCGAGATACGGCATCGAACTCTACTCGAACTCCAAGCCATCTACATCATGACCGTTAGAGCCTGCCATAGTTGCCTACAAAGACAATATCAAGCTCCAACTTAAACTCATATGGTAGGACATCATCGACCCGCCTGATACACTCGCGAAATAAGCGTCCGTTGTTCTTATCTGAGAAGAATTAACTTGGATCTCTTTGGAACATTGATTTCATCTGTGCCATGGCTGTCACCAAGTCATTGATTTGTCTAGAGAGTAACTCGGTCGATTTATTTATTTTTTTTCCTGGACTCCTTGGTGTGCTTGACATTTGCTGCCAAGCTCGGGTTGTTTGCAACTAGCAACCTGTTTAGAGGGACTTGGGCCAGATTTGACTGCGAGCCAGGAATCAAATCTGCCAGCCAAACACACTGTGTTGAATCTGGCATCCTCATCATCAGCACACAAAGTGACCTATGCCTTACAAAAACACAGCAAACAGAAACTATTTAGCAAGCCACTGATACTGCGGAGCAGGAAGGGTTTAACATCCCCAAGCCCAAACAGACGAAATTCCATTTAGAAGTACAAAAAGTGTCTTGATGTGAAGATTGATAAGAGAACTGATCCAGGAACGAAATAATAATAACAGACTAGGAAAGTCTCAAGCTTGCGCGGCGCAAACCGCCATGCCATGTTCATGTAGCCCGATACGCACCCGGGCAAGACTGAGAAAGGGAATGATTGGTGCATGACGGCGGTGACCTTGTTACAAGGACCATAAGATGAATAATAGATACATTATTGGCATTATTAGCACTTTTATTCTCATTGTTACGATTTTTTTGGGGGGACTGTGACGTGTAGTCTGCCAACCTTCTCACTGCACTGAGTACACCTGTAGTACTGGGAGTTACATTCATTCATCTTCTATCGTTTTATCCTTCTTCTCTCTGGGGTCGCGGGGAACCTGCATCTATTTTATACATCTTTGGGCGTCAAGGCAGGATACACCCTGGATGGAATGACAACCCATCGCAGGCCGCACACATACTCAGGACAATTTCCCAATCAACCTACCTGGTGCATGTTTTCGTGCGGGGGCGGGGGAAAAAAAAGCCCTGAGGCAAGAGGGGGGGAACATACAAACTTCACACACGGAGGTGGAAATCGAAACCCCAACTCTGGAGGTGTAAAGCCACTGTACCCCTTCAATGCAACATTTTTCTATGAATGTATTAAATGCATCTGACGAAAACCTTATATATTTGTATATATATATATATATATATATATATATATATATATATATATATATATATATACATACCCCAACCAGGCCATAACATTATGGCCAAAACATTATGGCCGAATAACACTGATTATCTCCTCATCGTGACAGCTGTTGGTGGATGAGATATATTACACAGAACGTGACCGTTTATGTCACGTATTAGAAGCATTACATTGTAACGGCTAAACAACGGGGTCAGAGCTCTGGTGGGGTGTGTGTCCCAGTCTATAGTGGACACTATCTATCAAAACTGGTCCAAGGGGTGACCTGATGACAGAATTTACGCACACGGGGAGCGAAGGGATTCAACACACGAGCTCCTGTAGCTCAGGACAGATTTGGCAGCAAAACAGAGACCGACACATTATTGGAGGTGGCAGCTCAGTGGTTAAGACACTGACCTGTCAAGTGGGAGATCACAGGTTCAAATCCCACCATCGTTCTGCCACTAGTGGGCCCTTGAGCAAAGTCGTTAACCCTCAACTAGGGGATAAGGGCATCTGCCAAATGCTGTAAATGTATATATTAGACAGGTGGTCATAATGGTGTGCCTGATTGGCGTAAGCTGTCCTCATGACACAAGTGGTAATTAAATTAATAAAGCTTTGCGATTGATACCATCATAGTTTTTCCACACACACACACGACAAAAAAAGCCGAGTATTTCACGAGTGCTCTGTGCAATCTATCAGTAACAATGCATAACTTCCATTCTGTTCACGACCTGGAACATTACAAAGACGCCGGAATGCACAAGCTGTGAAAAGAATCACACTTTCTCACCCCCCCACTCCCTCCCATCGCTCCCTACGTTTTAGCTTTGAAAATGTATTGCATTTTCTGAGAGAGAGAGAGAGAGAGAGAGAGAGAGAGACGCTGGACACAAATGACTGAAGAAGGAAAGCCTTTCACCTTTCACTACTGAACAGAACACAAAGGCCATTAACCATCGCAATGCCAGCAATGAAAGCTGAAAAATACAAATAAATAAATGCCTTTACAAATTGCCCAAAAAAAAAAAACATCCAAGCAGGAGTTCATGAGAAACTTTTTGGTCATTTTACACAAATACACACAAAACAACAGGAACCATAGAACACTTTGTTTTATTCATTTTCAATGAGAAAATGTACACTTTTTTTTTCCTCCCCTTAATGTAGTATTATTAAACATTCTCGGAGCCGTTGTGAAAAGGAGAACGTATTGTACATGGTTGCAAATGGCAAAATTAAAAAGAGCACCTATTTTTCAACACAGAAGTGATCAGCTTTTTCGACAATTCACCGCAGTCACACATTAAATAAATAGCATTCATTCTCACTGATACAACACATTATTTACACCATGAGATGAGTGGTGGGGGTGGTGTGTATGTGTGTGTGTGTGGGAGGGGGGGTGGGTGGGGGGGTATATAAATAATATAAAACAAGTGCCAAAGAGTAAATGTTTTACCACACTGAAACTTCGATTTCCGGAATTACAAATAGTGGTTTCAGTACGACAAGATTGATGGTAGTCAACACTGCGTTCTTGTTCGAAAGGCATGGAAAAGTGACACTGCTATAGTTTCATGCTTAAAAATGGGAATTTAAAATGGAATATCTGCTACTGTACACACTGATCGATATATACGATTTAGATCTCTAGAATAAGTATATGACATTGATTAAACATGGAGACATTTTTTAAATAGCTTCTCTGATATGTCTAAATGATTTCAATGGTCTGAGCCTTTTTTTTACGGCCTGCGACGTTCCAAGGCCTACCATTATCCTACCGTAGTTATTTCAACACTGCATTTAGGGCTAATGGACCCAAAGCTTGTAACTCAAATGGCAAACAAAAAAAAAAAAAAAAAAAAAAACAGCATAATGGTTCAAATTAAAACTTTTACAAACCGGCGGTTAAACATTCACACTGACATTTGGCAGTAATACATCCTTTTGTCACTCAAGTAAAATGGAAGAGGATGCACAGTCGCACATTTTACTTGTCTTCTTCACAAACCCGCAACAAGGAGGCTGTGCCTGAAAGTGTCCACCAGCCGTGTAGCACCGCCGTCTTAATGATCAGTGTATAGAAGTCCTAAATGCAAGTATTATCGGATCCTCGTGAACAGGTTCAACACGGATATCGATTCCTGAACGGAGAAAGAGAGACAGTGTGAGTGAGATGATGAGTGTGCCAAAATGTTTGCATTTTCACAGTACAAAAAAGTATAATGTTCAATCTTTGTAAAATACACAACATGGACAAAGGTTCATGGTCACCTGACCCCAAGATGCATATGAAGATGCATTTGGGGAAGGTGTTTCATTAGATTTTGGAGTGTGCTTGGGAGACAGGTACACGTGGAGGTCTGGGGTGCAGTCAGCGCTCTAATTAGGGTTGGGTATCAATTTAATTTTAGCGATTCAGATTCTTGTCGATTCAAAGTTTAGAAAATCGAAATTTTAATTTTATAACAACAATTCTTAATTTTAAGTGTCCGATTCCAGGAATCTAATCCAATTTCCCGATTCCCAACCATAGTCCTAATACAGCCCAGATGTGCTCGATTGGGTTGAATTCAGAGCTCTAGTGCTCATCGTTCTATACAAGTGTGTGCTTCCAACTATGTGCAGTTTGGGGAAGAACCATGTAGGGCTGTTCCAATACTTTTGTCCATATAGCGTAGCTGTTCACATTATAGATTATAGCTTCCTATACACACAGCAACACTTTCAAAAAGGAATTCCATGCTAAAGAAGCCATGTGTGTTGTGCACCCTCTCAAAAAACCTGTGTATCGCTGCTAAAAAAGAAAGTGATGACTGGAACTCACAAGCATTAAATGCCAATATAAATCAAATTCAAGTAAACGTAGAAGTGCTTTATATTTGCCACGTTTACATTACAGCACAGTGAAATTCTTTCTTCGCATATCCCAGTGATGTTAGGAATCTGATGTCAGAGTTCAGGGTCAACCATGATACAGTATCCCCCGACCTTCTGATCAGTAACCCAGAGCCTAAACCACTGAGCTACTTCCACTGCTTTAAATATCAGCAATGAGACTTGACACAAGCATTACATCGTCACTGCTGATTCCTTTTCTACGACTGCATGCCATTTAGGTCCTTAAATAGGAGTCACGCTGGGCGGCTGGGCACTTTTTCTCTTTGTGTCGAATTCTTCACGTCTTCCGGCTCGCATGAGAATAGCGGGTTACTATTTGGAATTCATTTTTCGCACCATAATATAAATAAGTCGAGTCTTCCTAATGTGCGCTACATTGCTTACGGAGCCGTCATTACATCCTATTAGAATGAAATTCGCGGCGCACTAATCCCCGTCTTTTCCTTAACGCGGAGGCACGCACCCGTTACACAACCGAGCGCAATTAAAATATCAGTGTTCGGCGTTCTGATGTAGCGCTGCATTAAGCGGTTAAATGACAGCTTGAGTGCGTGCGAGTGAGGGCACGAAACAGCGTGTGTCTGATGTTGCCGATTTGAATGTAACTCGGTGTCTAACCGGTGACATCTATTACACATCTTGCCACGTGACGGAATGACTGAGCAACGCACACACACACAAAAAAAAAAAGACAAATAAAGAATGTGACATTTTGCTGCATTATTCACAGTTTCTGCTCAATAAAAAAATGTGCAGAAATTCGCCTTCATTCAATAATTCATTCATCTTCATCAGTAAACCTCTTCAAGCCCCCCTTCCCACCATACATTCTTTCCCTTACGCCTACGCCTGAAATGCTTTCCCTTCTATGTGGGAAACAAAAATTTATCAGCGAGCGCTATGACTACGTACGTTTCACATGTTGATGTTATAATTATGGGATGTCGGAGTATACCTTACTTACTGCATTACAAACATGTATAGAAAACCTAGCCCTGGCACACCCTTTATTTTTTTCCTCTGTCGGGTCTATACTGCATACTGGGAAATAATCATTATCATCATGACTAATGATACCTTGGTTGATCTGGTTTTGCTGAAGACGTTCCAGAAGCGTAGAGTCTCGTCTCCAGCCCCGGTGACTATGGCCTCTCCATCTGGAGACATGGCCTGAAAGAAAATCAGCACAGAATTATTTCCATCTCGCCAACTAATAAAACATAGCACAGTCAGCTAAGGACAATCACTGGTTAAGAGTTGTAGCCACTGGTGTCAAATTTCATTGACTCAAATGTTTGCAGTGTCCTATAGCAGATTTACATATTTACAAATACATATGCCCCCCCCACCCAATAAGTTTTTTTCAATCTTACAATGGTGACACGAAACTGTTACAATATTTAAAATTTTGAATGGCAGACCAATGTCGCAGCATATATTCCGCCCTTCCCTCACGGCACATATATAAAGATTTTAGTTATTAAAGTACAACACAGTAAATTGCTCGCATTTGCTATATTATGTAACTGTAATTTGTTTGGCAACGGCCTGTCTTGACTTATGATTGGGTCATCAGAATACATCTCGATCAGAAGTCGGGGGCTACGTATTTAAAATTAAGAATTGAAATTTACATATACATAGACATATACTCCCCGAGATGATATGACTATGCACATCCTCCGAGACAATCTTTATCTATACTATTTTTCTCTTTTTTTTTTTTCATGGCCTTTTTTTATACATATATGTACTCACAGACTCCTTGAATAACAATTGTTACTGGGAGACATTTTTTGGCTATTTTAGATTTGTAATTGTGTCTTCTAGTGATACACAAATGCTCATATTTCATTTCTATGAATGCATTCTAATATGAAATGTATACACACATACACACACACACACACACTCACTACTGATCATTTGGTGAGATGGTTAGTATTTGGGGGTTTATAACAAGTGGTTTATAACAGTCAGATTTAGGCTTGTTGGTTTCTCTGTAACAATCTGCATTTCTTAGTCTTATTAACTTCAAAAGAGAGAGACAGAGAAAAAGAGAGAGATGCTGGTAGGGAAATAACTGTTAAGAACCGCGCCCTATGATGTTTTATTCTTACAGTTTCTATGCAACCCTAATGCAAACAACTCTTTTTTTAATCAATTTCCAGACTCAATTTATCTGATTGCATAGGCAGATTAGTGCTCGTTATCTTATCGGTGTTCGGCGTGTTCTTTGTAAATAATAATAAAGAAATTCATCAGAACAATCAGTATTCCGACACACTATAAAACGACAGCTAGAAAAGCCATCGGGGTCCAAAGAATTTGAGTTTTCCAGCACCTACGAAACATGGCAGCAAATTCTATTGCATGCTTTCAAAATAAATTGTAGTAAGAATAAGGTGTTTTGTACTTTTCACATTTCAAGTAAATTGGCAGCGCTTAACACCGGCAAAACAACAGAGTGAAGGCATTTTGAATAATTCAGGCACGTGTGCTGGTGTGAATTACCAGATAGAGGACTCTGTAGGAGTGGCCGGTGAGTTTGGCAACCTGTGTTAGAGAGGGGTACTTCCACACCAGGATCTGATTCTGAGAGTAGCCATGTGTGCTGACCTGTGGACATACACAGAGAAAACAGCATGCTCAGTGAATACAAAGACAAATTTCTATGCATGGCATGCTACATGCACCATATGTGGAAAATACAATATATTCAGAATATTCAAAGGACTTGGCTCACACTGAGACTTATAAAAGGGACACTTGCACCACTGTGATGTGTTTTACTGCTGTATATGTTCTGATAAGTCCATCAGCAAAGTTCCTGGACAGATAATCCGTTTGTCCTGCAGTTCATCACATATTAAAATAAATATTTACTGAAAAAAGTACAGAGACACGACATTTCCCGTCATATGTGGTTCTTCCGCTAAACTGTTTAAACACAGTTGGAAGAGTATAATTCTATAGGATGTCTTTGGACATTAGCATTACATTTAAACTAGGAGACTCAAGCATGACAGCACTCCTTTGCCTATAGAAAGCACCATGAACATATGCTTTACATGGTTTGTTGTGGAAGATTTTGAAGAACCTCAACCCTATTGGACACCACAGGTCTCTAGACCCTACATCAGTACCTGACTTTACTCACCCTCATTGGTGAATCAGCACAAATCTTCACAAGCACAATCCAAAATCTATACTCACTTTTCTATGTAGTGTATATGACTGTGAATTGTTCACGATTTAAAAAAAAAAAATGTCCTTGAGTGTCCTTCTAATGCCATTAAATGGTGTATACTAATGTTGAAGAATGTTACAGGACACTAGCAATGGCAGGATAAAGAGAAAGCCAATGGTGATAAACTTGCTTTTAAATTGCTTTTGTTTCCTGAGGGCCGTCCCTCAGAATTGTGCTCAGAATTAAACTCCGCATGGGAGGAACCACTGCAGAGAAATCAACTGCTTACAGTTGCATTGCATCCTTTCGGAATTGTAGGTCGCTTTAGGGGGAAAGAAAAAGTCCTGCCAAATGAATAAATAGAATACGAAATGTAATCACGCAAGCCCACAGACCTGCTTTCACAGGTAATGATAACTGTAGGGTGTTTGAAATGTGTGCTTGCTGACTGATCTTTTTTTTTTCTCTCAGCAATCCAGCGCATGCTATCCGTAGGGAAAAAGGATACGATATCCCGAAAGAATGTTCTTGTGTGCGACATGCTGAATTATGCTTAGTTCATTATGTGCCACACAAGAACAGATAATTATTGTGTCAATTCATTGTGTCGCATATGATGATCAAAGATGGTGGTATAGGTTTTCTGCAGGTATCACCAGGACTTTTTACGCCCCTTTTTTAAATGAAATTTTGAACCAATTTAACAACTGCCTTTAACCAAGCCATGAATTGTTTTTTTTTTTCTTAGGCCAAGTATCACATGTGCTTCCCCATAGAAAGATTCACACCAATAACACAAAGTCGATTGGCTGTTGCGCGTCAGTCTCATTTGAAAGTCGTAAAACAGCAAACTATTTTAAACAGCTATAACTATTAATGGAATAAAACACAAAGGGAACAACAAAAGAAACAAAAGAAAAGAAACAGTCTAAAGTGCTGAAGGAGCAATGGGCCACGTAACAACACACGGATATCGTTATATTAAGACCTATTTAAAAATATTTAAGACCTTGGACAATGCATGTAAGACTTAACGACCATAAATTTAGATTTTTTTTTACATTTTAGACATTTTATGACCCCTAGGAAAGTGCGCGTTATAACAGATCGGGAATATTAAATTATGAGTCTACCTGTTATGAAAAATTCATTATGAGATAGATATATATATATATATATACAGTGGCAAGAAAAAGTATGTGAACCTTTTGGAATTTCATGGTTTTCTGAATAAATTTGTCATAAAATGTTATCTGATCTTCATCTAATTCATTGGTATTGACAAACACAATGTGTCTAAAAATAATAACACCAAAAAAATCCAATCTTTCTTGTCTTTATTGAACACACTCATTCAACATTCAAAATGGCAGTGGAAAAAGTAAGTGAAACCTTGAGTTAATGTCCTCAAAAAAGCTAATTGGAGTTAATTGGTTTTAGCACACCTGGAGTCTTGTTAAGATAATAAGTTTGGAGGTGTGGACTACAGATACTTTGACTGATAAAAACCCCTCAAACCTTTTGAGTTTGCTCTGCACAAGAAGAACATGATTATGTGAGCCATGCCTCGCCAAAAAGAGCTTTCAGAGGACCTACGATCAAGAATTGTTGATTTACATGAAGCTGGCATGGGTTACAAAGTTATTTCAAAGACTTTAGAAATTCACCAGTCTACAGTTCGGCAAACAATCTACAAATGGAGACAATTTGGGACTGTTGCTACTCTACCTAGAAGTGGGCGCCAAAATGACACCAAGAGCACAACGAACACTCATCAATGAGGTAAAGAAACAACCCCGAATGACAGCCAAAGATTTGAAGGCATCATTGGAACTTTGCTAACATATCTGCATATCATTGCTAACATATCTGTTCATGAGTCTACAATACGTAAAACACTGAACAAGCAGGGTATCCACGGCAGGACACCGCGAAGGAAGCCGCTGCTTACTAAAAAGAACATTGCTGCACGCCTTAAGTTTGCAAAAGAGCACATTGACACTCCACAGCGGTATTGGCAAAATGTTTTGTGGACTGATGAAACTAAGATTGAACTATTTGGAAAAAACACACAGCACTACATCTGGCGTAGAAAGGGCACGGCATATCGTCATGAAAACATCATCCCAACTGTAAAGTATGGTGGAGGAAGCATCATGATTTGGGCCTGCTTTGCTGCATCAGGGTCTGGCCAGCTTCCAATCATTGAGGGGAAGCTGAATTCCCAAGTATATCAGACAATTCTTCAGGATAATGTGAGAATGTCTGTACATCAGCTGAAACTGTGTAGAAAGTGGGTGATGCAACAGGACAACGACCCAAAACACTGGAGCAAGTCCACAACAGAATGGCTTCAGAAAAACAAAATCCGCCTTTTGGAGTGGCCAAGTCAAAGCCCAGACCTCAACCCAATAGAGATGCTATGGATTGACTTGAAGAGGGCCATACACATGAGACGTCTAAAGAATATGACAGAACTAAAGCAGTTCTGCCAGGAAGAATGATTAAAATTCCTCCTCAGCGATGTGCAGGTCTGATCCACAGCTACAGGAAGCGCCTGGTTGAGGTTATATATGCCCTTAACCCCAATTGCCCAGTTTTAAGTGCCCAGCCATCAGAGTTGCACAAGCCAGAGCTTAATGCCGGTCCCAAGCCCAGATAAATGTGGAGGACTTTCATTAGGAAGGGCATAGGAAGAAAGAATGGATGGACCATAAGAACTGTTACAATCAATGTGAATTGGCCAACATCAAGCAAACTTGCTCAACCTTTTATAAAACCAAGCCAACGAAACAGAGATAATGAATAAACTTAATCCCTGATGCACAAGCAGTCTGAGATATCTAGCTGTGAGATGGCCGACATGATTTACAGTTAAACACTGATACTAATAGTGCATATATATTAGGCCATGTTTTTTTTTAACCCCCTGCCCTGCACAGTGTGACGTTTTCTCTGCCATCAGCACACCTGGCCCTCCTCATTAAGGGCTGAGTAATTATCTGATCGGTTAGATCAGGTGTTGAACAGTAGGAAAATACGCAAACTGTGCAGGGCAGGGAGTCTCGACGTCTGGAGTACGAACCCGGTGTTAAGTCGGCTTTACTCTGTGTGATTACAGCAGCCTTTACAATTATCAATCAGTGTGATCTGGAAGACTCAGGAAAAATGGTATCAAATAAACAGAAACATATTTTTATCTATATCAGTGTTAATTATTTATTCTTTCCTTCACACTTATGTACCCCCGGGCAGCTACTTACCAGTTCGTTGGTGTGTTTGGACCACGCCAGGTTGCAGACCTGTGAGCCGGTGTCTGTGCACTGCAGTGGCTGCCCAGTCAGCGTGTTCCAGAAGCGAATGCAACGGTCAGCGGTGCCTCCTCCTGATGCCAGCAGGCCGTGCTGATGAGGAGACCAGGAGATGGCTTTCACTGCTGCTGAATGCTCGGTGTATTGCTGCATGGGTAAGACGCTCGAATGGTTCCACACCAGCAGCTACAAAGAAAGCACAAAAGATTATATTATCTGGCAAAATCAATCAGCAGCACTCTGCTCTATCAGAGATGTCGACCACAAGAACATCTTAATCCGATCACAAGAAAAATCGTAAACCGGGTTTATTCATCTTTTGGGAAAGGGGTTAGACAATAAATACCAAAACACACACACACACTGCCTTGAAAATCCAATTGTTCTAAATGAAATGATATACAACTATGAATGATATTCAAATTAGAAACAGATTCCTGCAATGTGAATCAGAATGGTCCAGATCTGAATGTTTTTGAGTGTGCATGTGATTACAGAATATAAGCAATCTACCTTATTGTCATTGCCCCCGGAGGCGAGCAGCTGGTGATCAGTGCTCCACTTGAGGCCGCACACTTCCTGTCGGTGGCCCTGTAACCTGCGCTCGGACTGCAGCGGAGGAGCGCGAATATCACGCTGTAGGATTAAGCGGTCTCTGCTGCCTGAAGACAGCTGGTCAACATTCCATGCTAACGCTCCTGGTTGCCGAAAAACACACACGAAACACACACACACACACAATTAAAAAAATTTGCATATCTTGTCTCTTATGCTGTCAGTATGTTACCATAGGTTCATTATATAGATACTTGGTTTAAAATCAAATGTAATATCCCAGCCCATCTGTTCAGCTACATACACTTCTGTTCCCTGCTGTTCTGTAGAACCCCGTTAACACATCAAACCCGGAACATTGCCAAAAATGCATTGCCCCCTTCAATTACACATGTACCACATTCCGAAGTTTAGCTGTAAACTACAAAACATATGGCACAATATATATTTGGGGGAGGAGAGGGGAGGGGGGAGGTTCAAGTGTCGGTTTCCAAATCCACAATCTGAAAAAAAAAATTAAATAATAGCACAAATTTAACCATTTGCTTTGTTGCAACAGGCTTCACTCACCGACTCTGGCTGTGTGGCCTTCTAATACTGAGAGCTTCTTCCCTGCGGCTGCATCCCAAATCTGTACAAAGCCTTTATGAGTGCCCACTGCCACCAAGTTTCCCTAAATAGAAAATACAATGATGCATTAGCCACAGAAAAACATTTGCAGCCTTGCTAACCAAAATATTCGGGTTTTTCAACTATTGTTCTGTACCGTGACTGGGCACAGAGGGTTTTCTCCACTTCATCCAGTCTTCCAAAATACACGCCAGGAAATGGCTTGGAAAATCTCCCTAGCTATGAAGAGGTGTGTGCGTGTGTGCATGTGTGTATGAGTATGTAATGGATAGGCATCCTATCAAGAGATTTTTAATGCAGCTCTATCCTGACCCTGAACAGTATAAAGTGATAAATAAAGATAAGCATGCTTTTGTGTAGTGTGTGTTAGAACTGCACACACTCAAGGACCTGGATTGGGAATGAACTGGTCATACAAAGAAAATGGGGGGGGGGGCTTACTTACTCTCTCTGACCAACCCACTGACGTGACTGAGTCGCCTTCTACTGACAGATCACATAGCCGCGTCACCTTTACGAAGAGAAGGTGGAGAAAAAAAGCACAAATTACAGACTGTCTTTCTCCAACTCTGTATCACATACCTACAAAACACACACACACACACACACACACACACACACACACACACACACACACACACACACACACACACACACACACACACACACACACACACACACACACACACACACACACACACACACACACACACACACGCACCTGGCTAGTGCAGGCACTCCACAAGTACACACAGGTGCCAAGGCCGACGCTGAGTACGTTTAACGATGACCAGTCCACCAGGTTGAGGTAAAAGTCGTCCTGCAGCTCGGGGGCATCCAGCACCTTAAAGGGAATTTTGGAAATCTTGCGCATGGGCTTCCGCGGAGATCGCAATAGCTTCTGGCTACATGGTGAATGGGAGACAAACATGCAGAGATGCGTGAAACACATACTAAAAAAGCATAATATGAACAATTAAAGAATAACTCTGTCACAGGGGAGCTCTGGAAGAAAAGAAAAAAACACCTAGAATCTAGAATTGATAGGAATTATACCCCCCCTCCCCCAAAACACGTTGTTTTGACTGAGAACGCAAACTGAATTCATTTAACCACGCGACAGAACGGCTCCCTTTAATAAGGACGAGTTTAATTCAAGCTCAGGCCATGTTCCTAGAATTCTGACATCTGTTTGACGCGAACATCTGTTCTCAAGCTGTCTGCACATTGCAAAGCGAGTGCAAGGCGGGTTAATCATAATCATAATCTTATGATTCGTGATGTTTTTTCAGTAACATGCTTTTTTTCATGTCCTTAATTGTTATTTCACATTTTTACATGTTTACTTTTCCAAAGATGGTAATTTAGGTTGGGTTTTGCAATTAGGTTAACAATGTGATGTGGATGATCTTCACTGCGAGGGGTTGACGATACAGAGGAGAAAAGAAAAGAAAAAAAAAAAAACTACTAATCCAAGTTCGGTCTTTTGAAAACTTCACTAAAGAGATAATAGGTGCAGAACGAGACGAGAGAGGTTGTGTGGTACCGAATTAAATCCCTCTATAACCAACTGTGATTGTGGTGTTGTCAGGTTTGAACGTTTTTTTTTTTGCCTCACTCTGGAGGCAAATATCTTTCCATCAGACAAACCCTGAGTGCAGCTGCATGTTTTTATTTCAAATATGTACGAGCTGACTTGACAAAGACTGACAATAAATTTGTGCTACAAAAAAATTGATGCACACATACAAGAAGACAAAATTTAAGACAGAAATTAAGACATTAGTCATGTTTTAGTTCTCTTTGTCAGAATGCAAATAAAGAAACGAAACAGAAAGACAATGATTGAGAAGCACATATAGTTACATTAAGTATATATTCAGCTATATACACAACATGCATACACCTATCATATATCATATATATATATCTATATATATATATATATATATATATATATATATATATATATATATATATATATATATATATATACACACACACACACACACACACACACACACACACACCACACACACACACACACACACCTTCCCAGCCAAGCTGAAGGCACATGATTGCATAGAATGCAGTAACATGAAATTTGTCCCTCACTTAAAGGAGAAGATCTGAACCTGTTCCACCATGACGATGCCCCAGTGCACAAAGCTCCACGAAGTTATACTTTGCGTGGTTTCTGGTGGAAGATCTCCAGCCATAGAGCTTTGACCTCAAACCCTATACCCTATTGGACACTTTCGGGATGATTTGCAACACTGACTGCACTCCAGGCATCCTCGCCTCACCTACATCAGTAACTGTGTTTACTAACCCCTTTGTCTCTGAATGAGGACAAATCTCCACAAGCACACTCCAATTTGGAGTGGAGGGAATTATAAGAGCAAACTGGGACTAAACGCAATCTTACACAGATGTCCGCAGACTTGTGTTAATATATATAAATAAATACACACACATACAAATGATATATGATATATTGAGAAATAAAGCAAAGAGGGTTAAAAATAGCAAGAAAAATTCAATTTCACCAGGGCCAGAGAAAACAGAACGGGTTCCAAGCATATAAATAATTCATGCATTAGAAGTGTTTTCATTTCCTTCATTACAAATGTCTACACCTACACTTTTATAACTTGTGTGTCTTGGCGAACAATTACTGCAACAACGTTGTGACATTGCAGAAGCTTATGGAAATGATGCCATGTGCAGTAATCAAATCAAAGCAGTGCATCAAAAATATGTCACAACATTATAATATATATATCTATATATATATATATATATATATATATATATATATATATATATATATATATATATATATATATATACATATATACATACTACATACATACACATACATACATACATACATACATACATACACACACACACCCACACACCCACACATAGATATATATATACCCTATATATATAATATATATATATATATATATATATATATAATATATATATATATATATATATATACATATACACATTCAATTCCTGCAGCTGGTTTGATGTGCATAATTCTGTCTGAACCGTTCTGAAAAGTTCTGAAGTAGATGTTGCTTTTTTCTTTACCTGTTACTGCTGACAGGCGAGAGTGAGTACGGAGACACGCTGTTGCCGTCATCAGGGAGAGCACGCTTGGCACTTAGAGAATACTGTAACACAAACGCACACGAAGAGAAAATCCAGGCATTACACACAAGCACACACGTATCTATGTTGCTTTCATCATAGACAATAAAGAATTAGTGCAGACTCGAAGCAGAATCTCTGCTCTGCTGGCAGGAAATCGGGATAGCCATGAAAGTATCGCTTGATGATGAAGCAACAAAATCATTAAGTTTCTCAAAGGACAGACAACACATAGGCAGTATGTTACCTACACTCTCAAGGCCATCTGACATTCTACAACTCCTCCTCACATAGCTCGAGGTGGATAAATAGGCAGCTCTTTTGTGTGTATGTGTGTGTGTGTGTGTGTGTGTGTGTGTGTGTGTGTGTGTGTGTGTTTATGTACATTCAAAAATATGCTACATTCAACTTAGTTTATAATCAGAGATCGTCGTGTTTCACCTTTGCACATTCAAACTGTAATGAGAAAATATATCAATACCTCCGTTAGGGGAGGGGGGAAAACACACCACTTTTTTTTAACCCATAGTTCAATTTGAGCAAAGAAACCTCAAGCAACAAGCAGGCATCAGTGATGTGTGCGATAACGTTTACATATATTTATCTCTTTAAAACAAGTTTTCACTATATGATAAACCAATTCAGTTCTTATACAATTCATTTAAATGTAAAACTGAATATCCTTTCATTTAAAAAGGTAGAAAAGTGGTATTTCATTTCTCTTTACTCCAGGGAGGGAGGTGGTAGCTCAGCAGTTAAGGATCTGGCTTACTGATCGGAAGCTCCAGCATGATCAAGCTGCCAATCTTGTGGGCCCCTGATCAAGGCCCTTAACTCTCAGGGCTCCAGAGGTGCTGTATTATGTCCAGCTCCCAATATCTTTGGGCTATGCTAAGACTTCCTTTTTACTTTTGTTTTAACGCTGTTGAATGGACGAGTTCACAATTTGAAAGGCCGTTTTAAACCGACACCTTATTGTGGTATAAGTAAAATAAAAAAAATAATAAATTCAAGGGTAAATAATGAATCCTTCCAGTGCTGAAGATTTGCCCATGTCCAGTCGTGCATTACTTGACAGTGAGAGCAGTGCTGATCTGCGTACATAAAGAGCCTGAGGTGGGAAAGTTGTGCAGCTGAAAGCAGGAAAACACAATGTGGCCACTTACACTAAAAAGACTTGTCTTCTCAGGTGTCGAAGGTTGCAGGCGCCTGTCCTCCGTCTGAGGGTCCTGCACCTTCTCGATGCCTGCACCCAGCAGCTCATTCTTTAGCAGCGCACAGTACGCCAGGCCATCTGCTACCAGAGAGAGAGAGAGAGAGAGAGACAGGACATGTAAAACACCAGCCTACGCTTAGTTTGTACCAGCCATTCAGCTTTTTGTGTTTGTGTGGACTTTTTGAGAATATGCTGAATATTGTAGGAGTCGGGCGGTGCCATGATCTTATTCGTCATTAAATAAATCAGAAGGACCTTGTTGTTGGCATTTGTTTCATTAAATAAATGTTTAGCTACAAGCAACTGGAATGGAAGTGTATTCCTTATACCACCCTACTTGATAGCTGATGTGTACAAAGATTCCTTCACTTCCCTCGCTTCAGCCAATCATCTCACCTCATCAAATGAAAGGTACTATTTGCTACTCTTCCTCGCTCACAGTGATGTAGAGTGAAAAAAAAACATATCATGCACTCACTAAGTATTGTGTTTAAACACAACAGAGATCACAAGATCACTACATTTAATCCATCACTAATAAATCCAAGCTAACCAACCAAAAGGAGCATTTTTTCCCTATAGCAGAAAAAAACATAAAAAAAAAAAACTGGAATGTGAACAAAGCAAAGATTATTAATACCTATGTTAATAATCCAAACACGGCACCTTTACAAGGTCAGAAGAAGCCTTGCAGTCGCTTTAAACTGAAAAGATAAGATTAAAAGTAAAGAAAACCACCGAAGGGAAAAAAGAAAGAAGTGCAGAAATGTAGAAATATTGAAAGAACGAACGAAAGAATGAAAAAAAGACAACTGTTGACTTGTACTATTGAAGGAAGCCAAATGACAGACAGAAGCAGGGAAACGAGGCAAAAAAAGAGGCAGATCAACAAACAGAAGGACAGGAAAGGGTGAACGAGTGCACTGGAGACAAACTAGAATCCAGTTGCCATAGCAACCAAGCTGCCATAAGGGAGGCCTTGTCTGAATGTTTTGAGATGAGAACATGTTTGGATTAAGTAGGCTATTCTGTGCTGTTATACACACACACACACACACACACACACACACACACACACACACACACACACACACACACACAGACACACACACATTTAAACTATGAAATGCCATAGTACTAGTCCACACAGTATTTTGCAGCATGGAGGTGCTTGCACACACATTCATACACACACACACACACACACGGCATAAAACTCATGCTGTATGTTCAGACAAAAGCTGCCTTGATAAAAAAGAAGAATGGGATTAATTATGGGAATGAGAATAACACTCAGCATTACCTTTACTGCTGTCTGACGTGCCGTCTTTTGTCTTTCTGTTCTGATTGTGCGACTTCTCGTTCTCCTTGGAATACAAAACAAAATGATTGCAAGAACAAACAATTGTGAGCTCTGCTGAATTCAGAGCTTGATATCCTGAAAATATTAAAAGATATAACGTTTCGGAGGCATACATTGATGCGGTGGAAGTTGACGCTCCAGTTGGCGCCGGCGCGAGACGGGATGAAGCGGTCTCCGTGTTTACTCGGTGAGGAGAGCGGAGAGTTAACCGGGGTCAACGCACACATGACATCGGTGGCTTTCTGTGGGAAAACAGGAGAAAGTGATCGGTTACTCCAAGACAGGTTCTGGATAGCTCAACTAGCTCATAGCTCAACAAATTACCCGCAATCAATCTAAATAAAATAATTATATCTTGCCAAGTTATGTTAATTATACTCTACATGGACAAAGGTTGATGGACACAAGATTCGTATGTGCTTTTTGAATATCATATTCCACATTTAGTCCCCTTCTGCTCTTGCAATAACCTCCTCTTCACTGGTTCCAATATATTTTGGAGTGTGAAGCAAATATGCATGAAGTTAAGTTTGTGCACAGGTATGCTGGAACAGGTTTGGGTCTCCAAGTACAAGTGAATTTTATGCTGCTACACCATCCAATGACAACGTTCAGGTAACAGTTTAAGGAAGAACCACAAAGTCAGGTGCCCGAATACTTTTGTCCAGACACATTTACGGCTACCTTATCCAGAGCGAATTACAACAGAGCAGTTAAAGGACCAAAAGTGGCAGCTTAATGGTGCTTGGAATGGAACCTGTGACATTTTGGTCAACAGCCAATAACTTGACCACTAAGCTATCACCTCCCACCTGTCAGATACTCAGACACCTCCCAAAACTATCAACAGTTTTCACCAGACTGATTCCTTCCATACAAACAAAAAAGGTCACAAGTAATGTAATTATTTATTTATTATTTCTATTAAAGAACGACAAAGTCATTCATGACAAACACAAATTCACTTTAACTGCACATTAACGCCTGATTAATGCACATTTTATTAATGCGTAGGCGAATTAAATGAAGTATTAATGCACAATTAAAGCCAATTGACGAATAAATTGAACTCCTGCTTCCGACAACAAAGAACAAAAAAGAAGAAATGAATAAAGCATTGACATTTCCTCAGCCGCTTGTAACTTAGTTTGATGTAAAAGAGGCGATTAGGATTGGAATTAACAAATTAACAAAAAAACAAAAAACACCAGCAACGTGCATCCACTCACGATTCCCAACTTTCGCCAAATTACGCCAGGCCTGAGCTCCTCACTACATTACCACATATTACCGTATGGAACCTAAACGTATCACCACTTAATATGAAAGAACCGGAACATGCTTATTAAAGGAGCCACATACGATATTTAACAATTGCACATATATAACAACTTATATACATCGATGACAACATATTTAACAACTACTAAAAATGTACATTGAAATTAAAATTGAAAATTAATATAAAAATAATAATTTCCAGAGTAAAACTATATGAAAATTAAATCAATCATTTTATTAAAGGGAGAGATTTTGATTGAAATGTACACAATTATAACATATTCTGAAACAGTTAGTTACAGTGCAATTAAATATTTATATATATATTTTATATATTAAATTATATTATTTTAATCACAGTCATAAAAGATATAAAACAATGAGAGACACCCTGTATTTGTGAAATAAGCTAGTTTTCTTGATATTAAGCTAGTCTTTCTTATATTAGTCTTACTTTCAGTCAGTACTGGTACTGAAAAGTAAGAAAAGTCAACATGAAATGTAATTTCAAGACCAAACATCACTTGAATGACCTACATGACAGGCGATGATTCATGATAAAAAAAAAATCATAACTTTAAAATGTAATGATTTAAGGCAGACTCACGATGGGGCTGGCATTGGCATTATGGATATTGATTTGTCGCAGCAACCGCCGCTCGTAGTCCTGGTCCATCGTTGCGCAGCACCTAAACACAAACAAAGATACTTAATCACAGGGTATTTTCACAGGTGAGGGATAAGGACAGGATAAACAGTGCATCATTGTCATGCGATGAATTCAAATGATAAAAAAAAAATCATAACTTTAAAATGTAACTTTGGAGATTTAAGGCAGACTCACGATGGGGCTGGCATTGGCATTATGGATATTGATTTGTCGCAGCAACCGCCGCTCGTAGTCCTGGTCCATCGTTGCGCAGCACCTAAACACAAACAAAGATACTTAATCACAGGGTATTTTCACAGGTGAGGGATAAGGACAGGATAAACAGTGCATCATTGTCATGCTAATTCAATAAAAGTTTATGGAATTGAACAATGCACTGGAGATACATTGCATATACAGAATATTCTAAATGGAGGCAACTATGCATACACTGTATAGACAAAAGCAATGCAATCTTAATACAGTTGTGTGCTTCCAACATTGTCGCAACAGTTTAAGAAAGAAATAAAAGAAATTCTGGAATAGACAGGTGTCCCAGTGCTATCCATATAGTGTAAATATTACTATTGACCTTTCCTCACTAATTATCCTGAAAGGTCTGTATGGAAAATGGCTCTACACCAGACAAAACTTCATTTGGTCTAAACGCATCTCAAACTATAACGTAAATATGTTATTAAAGAGGGGGCTATAACGTAAATATGTTATTAAAGAGGGGGCTTTGGTGGGTGTGGTTAAGCAAGTCTGTCCCTCTGTGGGCGGGGCTTGAGCTTATATAAATGATTCAATCTCTGAAAAACAATGCAAGCTGCACTTGACATAAAATTGTCCTGTAAAAAAAGATACTCATTCACACAAATAAATTGCATATAGCGCACTATGACATAAAATTGTCCTGTAGTGAAATTCATTAAGGGACTAACATTCACACAAATAATATTCATGATACCGCGAATATCCATGTTTCCGAGTGAAATTCATTAAGGGAGTAACGTTAAATATATATACATGAACCGCGAACACACTCACACGGTTGTCTTACTATCCTTTTAAGGACCTTCCACTGACACGATTATTAAAGTGTCTGTATACAAGATAGTTACATCTACACATACCGAATAAAGGCTTTTTGGGGGGTTACAGATTTTTTTTTTCGTAATTGACCAGCCCAAATGTCTAAATAAAATCCCCCAATCCTTGTGAGCACAATGCAGGTCCTCAATAGGAGATTAAAACATTTCCAGAAACACACACAGCTGTTAGTCGACAGCTGTTAGCTTAGCTCCAATGCAGAAGACACGAGAGGCCAATGCAAAATCCTAAAATGAGTCCTGACATCGGAATAAATGAATAGAGAATGAAATAATAAGTACAGTTTGGTGGAAATAATAATTCGTGGGATAATGTTATCCAGTGCAAAAGGAACTCAGGGGGAGAGAATCAGGACGCAGCCGAGCTCCGGAAGCTAGCCGTGTTAGCACAACCCAAACACCTCCAACTTACACAGAATACACACCTGGACCGAGTGAGCGCGATATGGTCAGGAAATAAACGTGTATAAACGCCGTAGCAGAGTCTCTGAGTCTCAGAGTCCCGGAATAAACTCCCTGAAGTGAACAGACTCCGTGTATCAGCTGCGGGCCAACACAACCCACTGTTGTTCTACACAGCGCGGAGGATTGTGGGTAAAGTACAGTGGTGACGTCGGCGTTTTGATTCAGAAGATGCAGCCGGGTTTCCATAGTTACAGCGCTAAGCAAGTTATAGTTTCATAGCAATAAACAATAGCTGTAGATGTTTAAAATGATTTAATTAAGAGTTAATAAATCAATAATGTATTATTAATAATACAAATAATTACAGTTGTGATCATCACAACAGTGATCACTGTTATCACAGTAATTAAATAAAAAATAAACAAACGTAAACAAGCAAAACAAGCGATTCTGTAGATTCAAATGCATGAACGAATGAATGAATGAACAAACATGGAAATGCCAAAACAATTAATCGAAGGAATGAACGAGCAACCAAACAAATAATGAAATAAATGATAGATAGATAAATAAATAAATAAATAAATATGAAAATCTCCTAACCCAATATAGGCATAGCCCAAATAAACTAGACACAAAAGTAAATAAAAATAATACATGAATTATAATTTTTTAATTGCCCAATTTAATTATTTGTTTGTTTGCTTTCATTTTTTGTATTTCTTTTTGTCATTTCTCGTCCTTCGTGCAAAGCGAGAGTTGGTTAGATCTCTATGAAATATATGAGGCCATTTTGTGATACTGTGTACAAAGATGATGTTTGTCACATGTTTATCTGTAAATAAATGGAAGAATCTAAGAAAAATGTATCGATTACTTTTGAACCTGGAGTGTACAAACTTTTGCACAGCATGTCGTCTAATCTAAAAAACAAAATAAAGGGCCTGTAGGGGGCGCTGTGGAGCAAGACCGGACTGTGTATACTGTTCATCGCAGAAGAAGATATAGACCAGAAACGGTAGATTATAGATTGATATATATATATATATATATATATATATATATATATATATATTTTTTATATATATATATATTTTTATTTTTAAAATAAATCTAATATTATAATCACATTTCTTAGTTTTGGCTGATTTTGGAAATATAAATTAAATATAAAATGGCGAACGGAGAGCCGCTTAAATCTGTCCTGTTCACGTTGAGTTTCCTGCTGATGAAACGGCGCAGGGACATGAACAGTGCAGAGACCCAGAGGAGGCGTGAGGTTCAGCGGCGGGTCAGACACCGGCAGTATTTCCTCCAGAGACAGAGGAGGATGATAATGGTAGGATGTTATTACGTGTGCAAAAATCTGCAATAGAGTCTCATCTGGAGATGATGTCATTCATGTGTTCTTCCTGTGTTTCCAGATGCTGATCGCTCAAGGCACCCGGCCCATCTCTGTAGCTCGAACCCGTGCCTGGTCCAAAACGCCAAGCACTGATTGGTGGGAGCGAGTGGTCCTAACAGAGTTCCAGCCCTCCGATTGGTTGGAGCGCTTCCGCATGAGCAAGGAGACCTTCTTTCACCTTTGCAACAAGCTAAAACCCTGGCTGACACGTCAGGACACGTGCCTGCGTCCTGCTCTGCCCCTTGAAAAGAGGGTGGCCTTGGTTTTGTGGCGCTTAGCCTCGAACGTCGAGTACCGTACTATAGGGGAGCTGTTCGGCGTAGGGCGCTCAACGGTGTGCAAGTGCGTGCGTGAGGTATGCCATGCGATTGGCGCAACTCTGCGGCCTCTCTACCTCCGTGAGCCAAGCGAACAGGAGCTGGAAGACGCCGCGCGGCTGTTTAGCACTCGCTGGGGTTTCCCGCATTGTGTGGGTGTCGTCGGGAGCCTCCACGTACCTATCATTGCCCCAGCCACTGACGCCGATAGCTACTGGAACAGCCGAGGCTGGCATTCGGTCATTACCCAAGGTGCAGTTAATGGCCTTGGGCAGTTCTGGGACGTGTGTACGGGCTTTCCTGGTGGCTCAGAACCCGCATCCATTCTGCAAAACTCCTCTCTTTGGACTCTGGGGTGTGAGGGAAGGCTACTGCCCCAGTCTCTACCTCGACGCTTTATGGGCAGGCAGTTGGGCTCTGTAGTCCTTGGGGATGCCGGGTATCCTCTGCAGACCTGGTTAATGAAAGCCTACGGGAGGTCGGACAATCTGACGGCTGCGCAGCGAGCGTTCAACCTCCGCCTGGAGAGAGCACACGCTATCGTCGACGAGGCGTTCCTGAGGCTCAGGGCACGCTGGCAGTGCCTTCTGAAAAGGAACGATTGCCACGTAGACGGGGTGCCGGCCATGATCGTCGCGTGCTGCGTGTTGCACAACATGTGTGAGGTGCACGGGGACGAGTTGGCGGAGGAGTGGCTGGAGGCAGCGAGGCGAGAGGAGAGTCCCATGCCCGCTCACACAGTGCCCGTCCTGGATGACGATCTCGGCGGGGAGGAAGTCCGAGAACTCTACTGTCAGTATTTTTTGCAGCAGGAGCATCAGAGGAACCACCAAGAGCTGCAGGACTGACGGAGGGGATGAATTTGCCGTATTGTACACACTGGACACTGCATTTCGCCCATGCTCTTACCCAGAGGGACCATAAATAGTCAGGTATCCAGGCAACATTCCATTTCATCCCAAAGGTGTTCACTTGGGTGGAGGTCAGATCTCTCCAGCACATGTAAATCATATCTTCATAGAGCTGGCTTGGCGTAAAAAGGAAGTGTCACGCGGGAACAGGTTTGGGTGAAGAGAGTATTTAATCTACCAAGAACATTCTGTACAATAGGGTGCCTCCAACTCTGTGGGAAAGCTTTGAGGAAGAACCACACATAGAAGGAAAAATCCTATTACTTTCGTCCATACACTGTTTTTTCTCAAACATTTTTATTCTTTAGACCTCATCAATTTCTTCCTGCATCCTGCATTGTAAAGTCCTAAACTAAAGCAACAAGAAGGATTTCCATCCGTTGTTTAAATTTGTGCACAATAAACATTAATTGAAATGTTACACATACGAATACACAGCTGACTTTTTAATCACAGTTTTACTGCATGCAGTGTTTTTTCCATAATCTTTAATTGAAGGGAAGGGGGGAGCCTTTCATTGTATTATGAAACCAGTCATGAGATTAGGAACATAATTGAAAGCATATTAACAAATGTATTCGTTTTTAGAGGTCACTATGAAAGGTGAGTGTCAGGATTCTTATTACAGTCTTATAGCAGCTTTGCATATGAGGATTTTTATAGTGACACTCAATCAGAGGATTAAAATGATGGTTAAATTGGTTTTATGAATATATTGTGGACTGGAATAAACCAATATATTTAAAATGACGAACTGTGAATTTTCTCCCCACGTGTTTGGTTTTCAAATCTTAATTGAAAGTTCTGTGGTTTTGTACAGCGCACTTGTTTGGTCTTTGTGATTTCCAATTGTTTTGACTGGAGCATTCATTCGAGACACAAGTAAGCATTAAAGCTGTGTTGAGGTGGACGGGAAAAAACACACTGGTTTTAAAATCTCCAGATTTTGGATATTAAAATGCATAATTTGTACTTCATTTCAACTTTTTCTTCACAGATGTTTACCGTTTCGTTTTTTTCTTCTTTCCCCATTCAGTGCAATCACAATTGGTTTTCTGGACCCTGGACTTAAATACATGTAAATCCATTTCTTCAATTTCTAATGATCTTCTGAAGTAGTCTGTAATGCATATTATAGTATCTATATTTCACGTGCCCTAGTTTTCAGCATCTAGTGTTGAATCTGATCTACATTTTACAAAACAAAGCATGGCGTTATAAGAAAAATAATCTATGACGGGTGGATATATATTAACTCACTGCTAACCGTTACCATAATTCATCTCCTTGTGTTTCTAAAACAAGATCCCTGAAGTGTTCATGTATATAATACCACAGCCATTTAAAAAAATTCAGTTTATAGTTTTTGGATTGTATTATTGTATATCAATTAAACACATTAGTACCTGTACAGGTGTTTGTAGCGCTCTAGTAGTTTTGTTTTTATACACATTTTTTGTCCAATATTTTACTTTATATAATAACAAAAATGCCAGTTTTTACTTTCTTGTGCCTTTTGACGGTGTTATCAGTTATCGATTTTTTTATGAAAGCCATTTCTCTTAGATTATGTGAATCTTCCAACTTATAAATATGTTTGCTTTGGGAAAATAAAAATGCATTAGAAGGCACACATTAATATCCCTTGTATAATTACCCTGTGAATTGATTGACAGCTGGTGCAGGTGTCGTCAGTCAATCGCCAGTCCCATTCAAGAATACAGGGATAATATTCACGGAATGCATGATACCAGTCTTAATGAACGTTGGTGCTTAGAAGTTGTTGGGGTTGTTCAGAAGTGCCGTTAAATGTGTCAAAATGATATGATTATGAAACAGATTACATTTCTAGCAGCTTATGACGTTGAACCCTTCCCTGAAGCCAGGATTATCACCTAACCGACCAGAGAGCCCATACTAATTTATCAGACTTTGCTGGACTGCTCATGAGGATCTGGTGGAATCTTTACTGGTACTTCTATTTTTGGCAGACATGCTTCACCCAGCCATGATCGGGGTCTTGGTGTTTAACATCGTATTAATCGTGATCGAGTGGACGTACATTATAAGTGAGATAATGAGAGTGGATGATGACTGAAAACAAGGTTGCTCTATAATAGCAGCCTAGAATCAGGCTTTAGATCCGATGGGTTAGATAACTTGGTTTAGATAACCAAACAGAAGATTGGTATAACTTTAACATAATTTGAAATGTGCTTCAAGGATTGTTTTAAGGTAAGGACACAACTTTTGTCGTAGTTTCTTAGAATATGGATTTCTTTATGGTTTTTGAGACGAATTGCTTTCCCTGAAGACATCTTTTGATTCCTTGAAGATAATGTTGATTTGGAAGTTCATTCAGTTCAATCAACAGGCAAATCTCAGTTCGTTTCACTGACATTAGCATCCTGGTCCACAGAAATAATACATTGGATACCTAAAACCATAGTTTATATGTGGATTTTCTTTTATTATTTATCCATATTGAGATTTTAATGCTTCATAATTGTTGTAAAAACATCGAACCAATCTGTATAATCAATTTACTATTCATGAGATATAAAACTGATATAAGATGATGATATATGAAACTGAAAATAGTATTTTCCTGGGCTTTGGTGTCATTTTTTTTCTTAATGTCCAAGTCTGATTGACATGGGTGATGAGTCTCATGTCTACCTAGCCAATAAAACAGGGGTCACCAACGTGGTGCCCGTGGGCACCAGGTAGCCCCCAAGGAGCACATGAGTAGCTCTCAGGCTTGCTATAAAAAGTGCACAACTCATCAGTGAGATGCGTCTATAATGTAAAATGTAGTTAATTCGTTGTTGATAGTCACTGTCAAGTGTATTTACATAGATAAATGTATCATTAATAATAATAATAATAATAATAATATATAACTAAAGGTAAATTTGTTATTTCAGAGGAGTATTTCAAACTGGTAGCCCTTTATATGACTCGGTGTCCATGTAGTAGCTCTCAGTTACAAAAAGGTTGGTGATCCCTGCAATAAAAGATTGATTGTATATCACGATGGCTCCCATGCCCAGTCCAGAAGAAGAGCATGAACAATATCTTTTACTACATGCCCCAGAACCAAAATAAGACACAATGTATTGTAACAATATCAATGGTATGAAACTTGACTCAATTGCTGCCCTTTCATTTGCATATTTTGTATATGCTGGGCAAGAGTTATGTTGGGACTGGCCACTCCAGCCCATCTCATTAACAATATATTACACATCCTGACAGGGCTTATTGCATCTCTTCATTGATCTTGTTGTAATTTATTGAAATTTTGTTTGTTTCCTTATTTGTTTTGTAACAATCCTGTGTATATCTGTATGTATCATACATGATGAATTTTGGAGATCTTGTAATTTTTTTTATATACCCCATTAATCTTTAATGTTTGTTTGTTATGTTTGATTGTTACCTAGAATGGGCCTTTGAACCTAAACTGGTGGATGACCAGATGAAGATGATTAAGATAACAAGTGATTAAGAGGATGGAATGAAGGCTGGAGGATGAGTGGAGAAATATAAACTGGATTAAAGGCTTCTACGGAGGTTCCACATCTACAAAACCAACATGGCCGCCGTTCTGAATTTTCCACACACACACAAAAAAATGTTGCAGTATTTATTACAGTACCAGTATTTACCTCACTATGAGTCATAGTAAATGAATACATTTTAATTTACTCCTCCCAAACATTTTATATATGAAACCTCTGGAAACTCCAATAAGGGGCATATCTTGGTAAAGATATTTGTAGACACGTCTCTACCCATATCTTTAGAAAGTAAAATATGCGTTACCGTTTTCTATTGTCCTACACAATTCACTGTAAACGATCTATATTACAACAGCTTAAAATCTGCAATGTTCCATTACTCCATTGATAAAGTGTTGTGTTGAAACTGGTTCTCTGAATCTGATATCACCTTTTGCACTCTATCGAGCATTGAGATTTATGTAATTAACTTTCAAGTCTCTGTGAAAATGATTACCACATACCAGATTATGTTCCTTAGTAAACGTATACTCTGACTCATCGTGTTGTGTCTGAATTACCTCTTTATCCACTTCTAATGCCTTGTACAGCCTGATACAGCTTACAGATTTACACTCAGGGTCAGGAGAGATGACCACTGGTAATTAAAGCTGGATAAACAGAAGTGATTTTCGTTTGTCTATGAAAAGCATGAACATTCCATCATTTTTTAAACATATGAGAGCTTGCAAATGGTTCTAGTCTGTATACCGTTCCTGAATTCTATGAAGAATGTATAATAATATCTGTGAGTTACTGTGTGTATAAGCTATATAGAAGATCTGTATGCGGGTGATTTATATGTCCTTGTATTGCTTCGTGTCAAAATCTTCACTCGGCTTTCTGATATTAAAAGTATGATATGTCACATACTATAGTCTTCTAATGCTAGCTGGAGAGTTACTGGACTCGTCATATTTTTAGCAGTTCATTATCTTTGCCAGTGTAAGCTGGATACCAATTATGAGCTCTTTTTAGATTTGTCATATTCACAAACGTTCATTGTTGGTCCTCACTAAGCAGTCATACTGGAAGCTAACACAATGACAAATGTAAAAGCATAATGATTATAGCCTTTATTTGTAGTCCTAACTGGATATTATCAAACCTGACAGGATTTATGTTTTATATTGGCTTGCTAATACTAGCTACCTTACAGGTATTCCTGGCATATTAATAAAGAGATTGTAAGTAATATTTTTAACAGTGCTGATTTTATTTACTGCTATTTTAGTTTGAATATGAGCAACCTGTAAACTATATCTTACAGAAATATGCCAGTAAAAATGTCAGCAAATTTTATTGCTAGTGCTAGTCAGATTGCTAACACTACTAACAACAACAATAAAAAACTCTGACAGGATTTCTATTTGGATTGTATTACTGATAGCTAATTTTAATATAAAGACTTAAAGTTATATTAAATGCCTGTAAGATTAACTAAATATTACCTACAGAGTAATAATTCATATTCATATCTATTAATCATTTCCTCTGTGTATTTTAGTCAGCAATCTTGTTAATCTGACAGGATTTCTGATAGGATTATAAAGCGTTGCCTTCACTGGGAACGCCAGTCTGGAAAAAAAAAGTTGTTTTATTTTTTTAAAGGTAATATTACACCACTTGTTCAAAATGTGAAGACAAATCCCTTTGATTTTATCCCTGGTTTATCAGCACTTTTTGAATAGACATTTATTGACACAAAATAGACCATTTTGTACTTTTTTATGCTGATTGCTTCTAGCCGTTGGACCTCTATGATCGAATATCATTGCTGAAATTTCGGTAGCATGCCTAGTTTAATGGTTCTGTTGGCGAGGCATTTCAGACTATAATCTGAATGTGCTAATCCATATCTGGTAAAGCATAATACCTTTGACCTTCAGAGTCTTAGTTAGTTTCAGCAGCGTACATGGCGCAGTTTAAGCAGTGCTGTATAAGCACCATGCCATATCGGGACCATTATTTATTTACATAATGATGTAAAATAAAAAAGGGGGGGGGGGAGGAAGAGTAGTGAGAGCTTTTTGTACTATTTAATGTACCAGAAGGACGGCATCGTAAGTGGATTTAATTTCATTGAGGTATGTACCCACGGGTCCAGCTGGTCTGTTTGTTGGTTTTGTGAATAGAATTTTCAATTTCTGAATACTTCCTTTCATAAAATATTATATACAATATTATATACAATATTTTCCATCTTGTATAACAACCAAAAATAATATCTTTCATATACTGTTAGAATGTTGGGAAGAAACGGTGGTCACTAAACGACACGTTCGGCACCATGGAGGGTCTTGTTCAACCTTTGGATCTCAAGCCTCCAACTGAGGATAAGGTGCTTTTTAAGAGCTACATCCCACCAGCTCGAGATGCCATCCATATGCCTATTCATGTGTTTTATATGGTCTTGGCCTCCATTGTCATAGTCATGACCCTCTATGCCATCATTGGTCACCTTATCAAAGACCTAATCCATGATTTAGCAGGTAACATCAGCGTTTTGTTTGTTTGTTTGTTTGTTTTTTATCGCTCATTTGCATTTTGCAAGTTGTATATACCGTGCATTTGTATATACCTAAAAGAAAATAATGATTATTCAACCCTATGCAATAGAAGAACAATAGTTTAGTTAGTTAATGCCATTAACAATAATATTATTGTAATAATAATAATTCTACAATAAATGTTACCATTATATGAAAGAACCTTGGTATTAATTCAGTTTATTGTTCTCCAATATTGTCTGGAAATCATGGAAGAGAAGTTTTTTTTTAGATAAATAAAATTGATTAATCTACAGCAAATAACACACATTTTTTGTCAATTTTATTTTTAGAGCCTATCACTGTTTTGCTATCTAAATATGTATCTAATGTATTCAAATGTTTATAGCTGTATCTGTTCTTAAAACCCAAAGTGGGTATGACCTAATCGGGATTTGTTTTTTAGTTAAAAAAAACAACAAATGTCTCTAAATAAGAAAAATCTACAGAAAACCAACAAAAAAAGTGTTAACACTGTAATGCTTTGAGCAATGTAGTCTACGTGTTCGCTTAAATGAAACGGAATTCTATTCATTTCAATACAGTTTCATTGTATAGAACTTGTAACAATGGACATTGTCCCGACACAAATAAATAGATATTTTTTCCGCATTTTTAATTTAGAAATGAGCTCCTATAAGTTTATCCGTATACCTTCATCCCCAATGAGCAAGGTGGTCACAGTGGCAAGGAAAAACTCCCTGACATGGTTGATGAGGAAGGAACCTTGAGAAGAACCAGATACAAATTGAGAACTTCTTGGAAATTTATACTGTTTACACCCTCAAACTAAATACTTTTATTTATTTATTTATTTATTACTGTGTTACACAAGATCCTGGTCTGTCTCTAATCTCAAATAGGTGCCCAGTGATTATGGCTGTATTCTGGCATATTATTTCAAAATAATGCAGGTTGTATTTATTATTTCTGTGTAAATCTGAAGTCATCACTGCTGGTGTCAAAAAGATTCACATTCATTCCTCAGGGAGAAGTGTAGATACAGAAGTTTAAAAACACTTGTTTAGAAACTGAAACTCAAGTTAGAAGTGTTGGTTTGAGAAATACTTAAAGTATAAAAGTAAAAGTAATGTAAGGAAAAAAAACGTGTTAAGGACAAAAGCTCGTAAACAATACTTTACTCAAACATCTTTCTAGCGAACTACCTAATAGTAGCTTAATTTGCAGAGGATGAAGAGAAATCACCCGTTTGATAAATTAGGCAATAGACGAGAAATAATAACTTTTAAGAAATAATCAAATCCAACGTCCTTGCTGGAGTGTGACATGATTTATGTCATGTGCAGGTGCGATGGATCGTGTACAAACCAATAGGGTGTCGGGATGGTATATATGTTTATACTTCTCATTCAACTGCAATCACATTCACTCTATCCGGATGGCACGAAATTGTTTTTGTTTTTTGAACGATGACAAGCCAGAATGAAACCAAGCCGAAATGAAATAGGAATAATGAGGTTATTTTTAAAAATGTAAGGAGTATGAAGTACAGATAATTGTAAGGCGTAGAAGTAAAAAGTCAGCTGAAAAATAATTACACCAGAAGAGTATAGATAACCAAATAGATTTCCACTTAAGCAAAGTAACAAATTATATTCAATTCGTTATTTTTTGGGTTATTCATAGTATGGCTGATTTGCATTGACACTGGGATTTACTACGACTTCTTAGTGTATTTGTTGGATATGTTGGTTTATCCTAAAACAGTTTGGGTTGGAGGAATAGAATAGAATATGCAATATAAGCATATAAATATACAATATAAATATAAATGTATACCATAAGCATTTTCAATCTTTTCGGATCTACTCATTGTACTTTCTCAATGTGTACTAATTAGGGCTGTGTTTGTTACTCAGAAGTTCCGCATTAACCTCCAAACAACTTAATCAGCCACCTGTCTCCTCTAACAGATTGGCTGTTTGGCAAGCAGCCGGATGAAGTGGAGATCAACTTCTTGGAGGCGAGGGATAAGTTCATGGCGGACTGGTGCCCAGAAACGAGCCCTGAGCTGGAGGAGCTGGCACGAGCTGAGCAGATCAAAGTGGTCATGGAGAGCAGCAACCATACTCCAGCCATCTGGGTCATTTCAGACGGGAGTGAAACACGTCCTCCACGTGCTGGACCTCGTGTTGCATTTCATAAAAACATATGAGCTTTGTTATGGCACTTTTGGACATGTGTACATTACTTTACAAAAGACATTAAAGCAAAGATCATTGGAAAAACAGAGTGAATTTGAAATACAAACGTCTATTAAGGGCAATAAACCACACAAAATGTATTTGTTTTAAAAAATAGTCTGAGTGACAGTTTGTCCAGTTTAATAAGACAATATGTTAAAATGTTTTCCACTGGCCTCTTGATGGATCCGCTGCAGTTTTTCTACAGATGTTGATGGTCACAAAAAGCCAGCATCCTTTATATCTTTGTTTGTCTGAAAAGGAATCTGTTGTGTAATATATTTCTTGCATTGTGAGTAGAAATACTGACTCACAAATGCAGAATTTATAAATGAAACATCTCTGTACAGAATCAATAATACAAATCTAAATAGATATAAGATTAAATAGAAAGCATACCTAAAACTTTTGCACAGTACTGCTTGAAGCCCTCTACATATTTCCTATACAATCTAAACACTTGTATAAGGTATGCTATGGCTAATGTACACATCAACAGAACTATTTGCTCTTGCTAAAGTTTGTATATCTGAAATACAATAGCACCATTGGTTGCATTATATGTAAATACACACTAGCAACATCTTTGGTTTGTATTCGTTTTTTTCTGTTTGTAGTTTGTCGCAACACTCATTGTCACATTTAGAACATTAGAAATAAATGAATAAATAAATAAATAAATAAAGCCTACAACAACCTGACCGCATAAGTCTGCACATCCTTCCCAACAGTTTATGAAAGGACTATTATAGCATCAAGTCGTCATTAATAAGTCTCTATTTACTCCACACATCTAGACTTTTGAAATGCAATTCTTACTCTTCTTTGCAAAAAAACATCTCAAATTGTTTTAGTTTGCAAATTGTTCAGATTTTACACTCACAATGTTTTCCTGCTTAATTGTACTAATATATTCCACCCCCTAACAGGAGCCATTATGAAGAGATGATTTACTTCACCGGTTATAATGGTTAATAACGTTGTGATCGGTCATAGCCGGTCATTACCTTACACTCAAAGAGAGAGAGAGAGAGAGAGGGACAGAGAGAGAGAGAGAGAGAGAGAGAGAGAGAGAGAGAGCTGCACGCGCAATCTGTAAACCGCGCGAGAGAGGGCGATGAGGGTTCCGCGAGATAACGGTGCACTGCACAGCATCCTCACGTTCCCCCCTCTCTCCTCTCTCTCTCTCTCTCTCTCTCTCTCTCTCTCTCTCTCAGACACAATGCAGTGATGAAGCTTTGTGTACGTTGCGGCATTTCAGGGAAGTAAAAGCGATTCATTTATCCCTTATGTGCATCTGAAGGACCGGAATATAAACATGTAGTAGGAAAATAACACTCCGGTCTGCGGTTTGCTCAGAATGGAATGGACTGATGAATCGGGCTTACCGACCTGGCCTGCAAGCGAGAGGTAATATACCAACGCGTTTTCTTTCTTTCTTTTTTATTTATTTTTTATTCCCTTGGGTTGTTGTATCAGATCAAAAAGATTTACGAATTAGGCTGAAAATGTTTGGATGTTTTTTCTGCCTGTGATATTTCATGCAGGCCTCTACATATCCCACCCCTACCTCCCATGTGTTTTATTTCCATTCTTTGAATTGTAAAAAAGAATTGCGTGCCTATAGGCTATACCTTAGCGTCGGGACGGGTGACGTCACCACGTTGTTTTTAAGTATAGCTAATATCAATAGCAAAATGCGCCTTAATGATTTACAAAAGAGGACGCACTGAATTTCCAATCACTCTTTCCACCCTTTGTAGGCACACTACATTTTGGCAGGACAGAAAAAATTTCACTTCTGTCAAGCTCTCTCTCAGGGGTGTACGATTTAAATAGGCCTCTTGTATACTCAAATAGTAGATAATCTACTCTCATGTGATCCGGGTTTTATTTTAAACACATATGGGTTAGAAATGTGTGGTGTTGACAATTCATGTATAGGTGAGGACAATTGTGTCCTTATGTGTAACCTTTAACTATTAAGTAGGAGGCAGATTAAAGAATGCATCTGTAATAATTGTTGGACTTTGAGGTTTCAATTTGCAAAGGGTGTGCTATTGATCGATCGATTGATTTATTGATTGATTGATTTGCTTTTAAGATTATTAGGAAACAGCTGTTTGACCAGAGAGAGTCACATGGCACAAGAGGAAGCACTGAATACGCACTCATTCTTTCCACCCTTCCTAGGCACACTATATAAGGGAACACTTACTCTCAGTGGCATATGACATTGACCTTTCTAAAAACTCAACTAGTCAACTAGTCGATAGTCTAGTCATGTGTAAACAGATGAGTTGTTTTTGACACATTGGTTTTTAAATGCGTAGTGTGGACAATTCGTGTGTACCTGTTTTAACGATTGTTGGAGGAAATGTACAGCTGTTTAAACATGGCAGCGTGGCTTCATGAGTTTGGGAACAGTGTGTAAAGTGTTACATTGCCTGTTTTGGATCCATAAATTTAAATATGTCCCATACACATTTCCTGAAATCTTTAATTTGTTCACTAACACCAACTTTATTTTTTAATGGACCAAATACAGAGTGTAAAAACAATTGCTGACTTGGTGCAATGTCACAGTTCAGGGCAAGCTTAAGTACATTATAATTCAGTGATTGCAGTAAACGGCATTACAATACAGAGCATTACTGAGTGACGCAATACAGTATAGTACAGTAAAATGTGGTGCAGTATGCTACGATATGATGCAGTGTGATCCAATAAGTTATAATAGAATACAGTGCCATATGATGCAATGCATTCTGATTTACAATAAAGTACTTTACACAACAATGTGATATGATTCAGTACAGTTTGATACAATATAAGGCAATGTGATTTTAGCAATTTCAATACAATAAATTATAATTGTATACAGTATATGTATATGCATATTTGTTTTCATATTTTAAGTTCTCCTGTTAGGAGTGGTCTACCTATTAGATATGGCACATGTTTTAGGCTTGGTGTCCTCCACATTTATTGGTGCTTGGGACCGGCACTAGGAAGGCACTGGCTTGTCCATTCCTAATGGCTGGGTCTGACTGAGCAATTGGGTGTTAAGTGCAATGAACCTGCGACCTTTTGGTCCAAAGTCCAGTGCCTTAACCACTGAGCTACCACCACCTCCCCATATATATATATATATATATATATATATATATATATATATATATATATATATATATATATATATATATATATATAAATTTGTCTAAAAAGTGGAGTTGTTGCTGTAACCTGAATTCTTGAATTATGTTACTGGTATTAATATTGGTACGGTTGTATACAAATAACAAAGATCTTGTCACAACAACAATAATAATTACAGTACTGAAGATTATATTATAGTGGTAGTTGTAGTGTAATTTGCGAGTGTAATATCTAAATATCTAAAACCTAACATTTTAACACAGTACGACTGGATTGTGACTCTTTGTGTGGAAAGTTCAGGAATGGATATATTTAATTCCTGCTATATAAACAATATACATAGTTTGCCCTACATTTAAATACATTTGTGATATGTTTATCCTGCAAGCATAATTATCTGTGTAGCCATTTTCTTTACACTGGGAGGAGTCTGTGAGATGAAATCCCATGTAGTCACTTGTCTTTCTAAAATACAACTCTAAAGATTCCCACAGAAAAAAAGGCTGTCTGTGGATCTTTGAGGATTTGTTCACTTTCTTTCTGCAGAGAAAAAAAAGGGGTTAAGCATTTATAAGCATTAGGTTTTATAAGCAAATGTGGCCGTTTGCGAGCTGATTGTGCTTCACACTTTTTACTAAGGCGTCAGAGCAATTCAGTCATTTATTCACATTATTATGCGGGCAGCTGTTGCTATTGCTATTAAACAGCATCCCACTGTTTTCACACTGCTGTGTCACAATGCAGGGCTTAGACTGTGATAATCAACTGAAATTCTACGCAATGCTTTGGATGCCTTTAGTTAAAATTCTCTTGCTTAATCCATATGTTTCGGACAGCAGTGTCGGATCAAATCAATAAATGTTTTATCATCAATCATTTGTTTTAGAATCACTGTTATGTTATGCTTGTAATTGGAGCATTACATGGTAATGATATGAGAAGCCTGGCTATGATGCCGAGTAGACTGCTCCCATAATGCTGACCTACTTTATCTAGCCTACTTTTTTATTCAAATTTCCTTCATGCAAAATGCATTGTTATGAAACCGCCGGAAATCTGTCAAGAGAGGCATCTTTGTGTTGTCTTTGTACTTTTAAAATATATAGACTTCAGTATAAATTCACCAGCCTCAGAAATCTCATACTTTGTTTTGTGTATACTATACTCAGACGTAGTAAACATATTCGTGAAATCTTCAGAGTTTTGCACGCAATCCGTGTGTAAAAAGAGTCATAATAAAGCAGAGTACATTTGATACTTGAGTACATTTGAAGGCGAATACTTTTGGACTTCAAGTGAAAGTTTAAAGGGAGCACTTTTGCTTTTACTGGAGTAATATTTTACCTCATATATGTGTCTTTAACACAAGTTTGTTTACTTCATCCACCACTGGCACACTATAATAAAGAGTATGTACTGTACAGAATATAGGTTTGTCTAATATTAAATCTAATATATTTAATTTTACACACATTTATCAAAGAAAAGCAGATGCAACAATATAAATACAAGATTTCCTATTGTTGTTAGTGACCAAGAAAATCTATTTTTGTGTTTCTAATTCACAAGTTTATGTTTTTATAAACTGTTTAAAAAAAAAAAAAAAAAAAATATATATATATATATATATATAATATAGATATATATATATATATATATATATATATAATTTTACATAGGCTGTATGTTGGCCTAATATGAAAAGAGAGGATGTTTGATAAGCTATTAGACCTGGCAGCTGTGTTTGTATATGAGGGCACATACACAGTTGCACTGTTTACACAGGTCTGAGCTAATAAGTTACCAAAGGTTACAATTATAAAATTAACTGTCCAAATATAGGAAATGTCCAAGAAAAAAATGCATACATCTCAAATAAGGTACCCTTTCCATACTTTGATCACATTTCCCTAGTCTAGGTTAGACATACTCGCATGCTTTCCTCTAATGTTCTGTTATATCTCGAATGAAATTCGGACATGACATGATCTCGATCCGAAACAATTTGGGATTTGGAATTAAGATATAAATCCTAGAAAAGATTAAAAAACCTGTTTTTTGTAACAGTGATTTCAGATCTATGTGTTGCTCAGTCTGATCACCTGCCATTGCCCTATACATTGCAGTATAAATAGACTTACATAGAACTTTCTAAATTCAATCAAGTGTTATTGTTTGTTTTTTTACCCAGTTGTGTTTGTTTAATTAGTTAGACTGGATTAGGAACCTAATTCCGTTATCTTGACAACACAAGGAGGCCAGATGTGTAAAGCTTCACCAAATGATATCGTCTGAGTCCATTCTTTTCCACATACATAAGCACATACAGACCCATGATATCTGTAATGATGATGTGATGAAGAAGGATATAATACATCATCCTTCACATTCATAAACTGTGTCTAATTCTATACTTTTTCGTTTTACATGCTATTTGCATCACCGGTATGCATCTTTACTCTTTTTGCTTGTACGTTATTATATGAAATATTGCACCATAACTCGACATATCATTCCATTGCTAATTGTATGACTCAGCATCACTTCTAGACAGAGGCAATGGCCAGTGAGTTCCTCCTGTCCTTGCCCTTGTTCATTTAAATTATTTACCTGGTTTTCTGGTTAGGTTTAATACACAGTATATGTGCACATACTTGAAATCAGGCAGATATAACGTAATACGTTTTGTAGATTTGATTATTTACCACCTGTGCTTAGAAATATGGGTACTTTACAGTACAGTATAGTGTCTGTGTTGCTCATGTGTTGTAATATGTTTGCAGGGATTGCACTGTTGACCAGCAGGGCAATGTGTGCAGGACCACGGGTCACATGACAGGTAAGAACACTTCAAGATAGTAACTCAGAAGAAATATCTGTAAGATGATCATTCTTCAGCTCCAAGCAGTAGAATCTTGAAGGTCAGATGTAACCTGAATGTAACATTGGAAAAATGTTTGAAACACTAGTGAAAAATGATGTTTGCGCCCGTTGTGTGCACTCTCAGAAAGAAAGGTACCACACTGTACCTTTTCAGTGGCCGTCACTGGGGTGGTACACTGTTGGCTACAATTTTGTAACTTTAGTCAGTACCTTTATTATTAACTTGTCTGGGGACCATAATTGTACTCTAAGGACCATTAAAGGTACCATTATATATTTTGTTTATCTAGGAACACCTCTGCACTTTTTTTCTGATAGTGTGTATTTTATTTCATTTTTTCTTTTCTAGATTTCCTGAGCGATGACTCAGAGAAAGCACCTTCACTTCAAGCTCACACGCTGAGAGAATTTGAACAGGTGACCCCTTTAATCTCTTTTAAAAAATATGGTCATGCAACCCATGTGTTTACTTATATATATTTATATATATATTTATATATTTGGTTTTTTTTTAAATAAATATTACGGAAGGGTCTATATGGAAAGCAACCGAATTCTTAAAGGCATATTTAACAATTGAAACAACCACTAAACAAGTAACATTGAAATTAACAAGACATTAATTAATTAATTTACAAGAGATTAACACTTAAGTAATAATTTCCAGAGTACGATAAATATTAAATAATTGATAATTGCATAAAAGGGAGAGATTTTGAGAGAAATGTATATAATTACAACATCTGTTACAGTTAGAGTATTAGAAACATGAAAAGTATTCATTTCATTCATTCATTCATTCATCTTCTACCATCTTCTACGCTATATCCGATCTTCCCTCGGGTCACGGGGAGCCTGTGCCTATCTCAGGCGTCTATGGGCATTAAAGGCAGGATACACCCTGGATGGAATGCCAACCCATCGCAGGGAACACACACACACACTCACCGGGGGAAAACCAGAGAACCCGGAAAAAAAAACCCTGAGACACGGACTCGAACCTGGACCCTGGCAGTGTGAGGCAAACGTGCTAACCACTTGTCAATGTGCCCAAAGTATTAATTTATGATAAAATAAAAACATGCAATTAATGTACGAGTAATACCACGAGTAATTAATCGTGATTAAATATTTTAAAGCCCTATATATATATATATATATATATATATATATATATATATATATAGAGAGAGAGAGAGAGAGATGAGAAGAGGAGAGAGAGAGAGAGAGAGAGAGAGAGAGAGAGAGAGAGAGAGCATTGATGATAACATTTTGCTGTAGAACTACAATACAAAACATAACTCTAGCAAGAAAAAGAACTGAAAAGGGTTCTTGGCTGATTTATAAAATGTTTTGACTATATAGTATTTACCCAATTGATTTTAGTCGATAATTCCATTTTACATTGAGCACAGTCATGGTAGAAGGAAAAATGCATTCATTATTTCAATTCAATGTTGCTGCCACCTTGTGGTCGTGGGAAAAAAATACAATTTACCTTCAACATTTTTTGCACGTCTGGTGCAAAACCGATTTATTTTGGTTTGATTCGATTCAACATACTGATATATGTGGTTCTGGTTCTCTAAGCCTTTAAGATTAGTGAGTTTAGTCATCGTAAATGCAACATTCTTAATGGTGAATTGCATCACCTAGAGTGATTCTGTAACAGCAAGTTCGGACTTTCAGTTTCAAGGGACATGTATTTGCTGAATAAGCTAATATTTTTTTCCACGCTTTCTTGTATTTAATGCCATTGCAAGGACCTTCTAGCATTGTATTTTGTAACATTGTTTGTGCTTTATCTTTGTGGTGTTTTCTGATAGATCGGATACTGTGCAGGTTTTAGGGTTGGTGGTGGTTAGGGGTATTGCAATTTTTTCTGTTTAAAATTTTTGCACACAAATTTTGGATTTATTTAATATAATTATTATTTCATTATTTATTATTATCATTTACACCATTATTTAATATAAAAATCAGTGAAAACATCATAACTGTATTCGCTACCAAGCCATGTCAAATACTAACATGACTACAACTGAGGTTTTTTACTACAGGTTTTTTTTCTTATTATTATTTGTGGTACTGGTATCATGATTGAATTCGCTCTGATTCTCAATATATTTAATAATAGCAAAATATGAATAAAGAAAACATCTGAGTAAACAAAAAAAGTGAAACTGAATAAACCTCCAAAAAAAAAAGCTTTAAACGGAGGTTAAATAAATTCACAGAGGAATTCCAGATTCACCCTTTCTAAATGCATTTCTAAATTCTTTGCACAATATTAATTGAATAAACAAATATGGATTTGAAAATGTTCAGCTGTAAATGATAGTAAGCTTTATATTATAAAAATAGAGCTCCAAAGTCAGCTAAAATGACCGTTGTTTTGTAGCTGTCTACAGTTTATAAATTGTATAATACACACACACACACACACACACACACACACACACACACACTATTGCAGCGGTTCTTAATATTCATCAGGAGGCCCCCTTGTGTAGGATGAATCCTTTTGAGGCCCCCCAAAAGAAAATTCATGACGCAAAACGTACAATTTTACTTAAAAACTTTAGATTGTTGTTTTTTTTTCACGCAAGCCTGTTCTGTATTACCTTCTCAGGTTAGACACTGCATCCTCTATTGCTAAACGTTCTGTGCAATAGAGTTTAAATAGAGGTACTGGGGAAAAATTGTGTAAAAATGATATTATTTTATTATTCTTTAATATATCTATTTTTTAACAATACACAATAGCTACGTAGGTTGACAGTCCTGACATACAGGTAAAATATATATATCACTACTGCCTCCCAAGCGCCATCTAGTGGTCAGTTTGAGAACCACTGCATTACTGGATTATTGATGCAGCTGCGTTACCTGCATAAATAACAGAATGCACTTTTTAATGCGTTGCCATACAAAGAGTTAATGTGTATTGTTACACTACAAGTTCTTTCTGGGAAATGATACAAACAGCACAATGAAGATAAATGTCTGATTATCTTATAGCTATCCATTAAAATAGAGAACAAACAAATTACTTGCCTATTCAAACAGAAACCTGCTATTTTCCACTTAGACCTTTTCTAACTTTTTACTTTGACTCACATTTGTTGTACTTTCTCACTCTGTCACACCTTATTCCTTGATTTGTCTGTAACCATGTGGTTAGAGTTATTTTAAGCCTAAAGTTGAGCCTGGGTGTATGGCTGATGTGTCTAAGGTGGAATATGACAAACAAATGTGCACAAACAATGTGCACCTAACACAGAACTGCACATTGCTATTTTAGAACCGTCATAGCATCGTAGTACATTATTCGATATTATATTTTTCAATAATAATAATAATAATTATTATTATTATTACTATTATGGGGGCACTGCAGCTTAGTGGTTAGCACGTTCGCTTCACAACGCCAGGGTCCGGGTTCGATTCCTGTCTCGGCCATGTGTGTGTGGAGTTTTCATGTTCTCTCCGTGTCTCAGGTGGTTTTTCTCCGGGTTCTCCGGTTTCCCCCGGTCCAAAAACATGCACGGTAGTTTAATTGGCACCTTGGAAAATTGTCCCTAGTGTATGAATGTGTGTGTGTGTAATGTGAGTGTGTGTGTGTTCCCTGCGCTGGGTTGGCATTCCATCCAGGGTGTATCCTGCCTTAATGCCCATAGACGCCTGAGATAGGTACAGGCTCCCCGTGACCCGAGGGAAGATCGGATGTAGCGGTAGATGATGAATTTATTATTATTATTATTATTATTATTATTATTATTATATATTGCCATCTGAGTAAAGGATATTATTTAAAGATGAATAGGGTGCGTCAAACGGAAGCTGATGGATGGAGAACACATTGTTATTTTAGCAAATAGGTTCTAGTTGTGTCAGACCAGATGATGTCATTTTCTCCATGGTGCTAAAAGATTTAGTCCAGCCCTGATCAATTATTTAGACCCTGGTACACAAGAACTAGGTGGGTGATGTCATGCTAAATGGGCTGTTTTTTGCATTGCATTGAATTGATATTCTAACTCAAGTTAATACTATTTCTCAATTCCCAGTTAATAATAAAATAGCAGCTGACACAGTATTTTATTATTATTATTAATAATATTTGTGACATTTTTATATACTGCAAAAAGTTAACAAAATGAAAAGACTTCTGTTTCACCTGATAGATGAGATACACGCACACGCTACAATAAAACCGTGTATACAATGTTCAAGCTCATGATCCGGACTTGTTTTCCAGTAGGGGGCAGCACAATGGTGACATGGAAGCCCATCCATCTCCATTGCACAGCTCATTTGTCAAATGTAAATGGTTGAGTAAATGGTTTAATTGTGGACCATCATTTTTCTCTTTTTATTCTTGCATGCAGGAATTCCACTTGCCTTAATGGGGGCTTTTGTAAAAAAAAACCTGTATTAATGCGAGTCCCAACACAATTCCACTTGCCGAAATATTTTATGTTCTTTTTGTGCCCAACAGCATCACAAATTGTTGCATGTTTGACTTTAGTTCCCAAGATGATAAAAACATTTTTAAGCCTGAATCATGAAAGCAAAAAAAAAAAACATGATGCTTAACAAATGACTAAATATGTGAAAGTACATGGGTATATTGATGACAAATAAGACATTCCATTTAATGCTGGAAAAATGGATGTTTTTGGATGGATGAAACAAAAGGATGTTCATAGCCAGTAGGAATCAATGCTATGTTATTGACTTGGCCCATGTTTGAGGTACCAAGGCCCCATCTGTTAGTAGATGCTTTTACCTCAGTCTGATGTCTTACGCTCAGGGAGTATCAGTGTACAACGCTGATGCTGTCTGCTGAAAATGGCTCCATTAGCCTCTCAACCAGCTTTAGATAGTCCTACTCCTCCAGGATCAATGATTGAGTGTTGGGAATTGATCGACCTGGATCTTCCAGCTGTGGCCCTCATTCATAGGATAAGAAGAAAGGAAGCACATACGCATTTATCATGGTTCCATTCTTTTCTGAGGTATTAAAAAAGCTTGCGTTCACTGCGTGCACTGAATATTCTACACCGTACGTTCACAAGAGGAAGCTCCGGGAGATCTGTTGCACCTGTTCCGAAATACCAAAGCTGCTGCTGGCTCGCCGCGGCGTCTGTGCTTCAGAGGGCACGGTTACAATCATAATTACAAACCCACCACCTGGCAGATGGGTTAAAGCAGTGCCTCTTGATTTGTCCGACCTTCACCACATTCCCGGATTACTGTATTGCTTCATATCCAAATCCAGTAAAAAGCAAGATGATGGAATCGCCGCTGTCGATACTGCTTCTATGATATCAAAATTGTCGTCGTGTCATCGGCACGGTAGAGTTAAAGGTACAGAATAATGTACAGTGAAATGTAGCCTCACATAGGAAAAACAAAGGCAACCATTGCATCAAAATAACTATCTTTAGGATTATTGTACATGTTCACATATGTTTGAAAAAAAAAAAGTCATTCGGGCACCATTTTGCTAAAAAAATGAAATATTGGAAAATATAATAAAAAATAAAATATTGTGAAGGTGTGATTTCAGCATCTTCCTTCCACTTTTCATGCGTACATAGTTCTCTCTTCCTCTCCCACTCCCCGTCTCTCTTTCTCTTTCGGGTGATCAATTTACATTTTGCTGGTGCCTGTGATCTTGGAGGCCAGTCCTTCGGCTAGGCACAGATTCCTGGGATACCTCCCTCCGAGTAAAAAAAGCCCCAGTCCTCCCCTCCCTGCCCCAGAGCACATCATGACCGCACAATGGACACAGCTCTGATACGGAGGGCCTTCTCTCTGGCCCTTTAGCAAACTTCTTTTCTGTGTGTGTGTGTGTGTGTGTTTGGTTTATGTTTTTTTATTTAAATTTTTTTACAAAATGTGTGTGTGTGTGCTTCGACTCAATATGGCGCTATAAATTTCGCGTGACATATGTAGAGTCGTGTATTTTTTAATTTTTTTTTTCCATTGCATCCTTGTCGCGATGTCGTCGAGCTGAGAGTGACGGGGGGGCACACGATGCCCCCCGGGGTGAACGCACACACCGGACATGTCTAACAGTTACCGCACTCTCTCACAGCACCTCAATGACCTGAAGAAGGAGAACTTCAGCCTCAAGCTGCGCATCTACTTCCTGGAAGAAAGGATCCAGCAGAAGTACGAGAACAACAGCGACGATGTCTACAGAACGGTGAGTTGGATGTGAGAATTTTTATATCTGAGAGTGATCATTGTCTGTTTTATATATATATATATATATATATATACACAGTATATATTTATTTATTTTTGCTTAAAGAATTGATAAATTCAGAAGCTCATATGTAGGTGAGTCACCCAATATCTTTTACATTATGTCAAGAGGGTAGATGTCCGAGAAAAGAATTATTCTTCATATCGCCTCTTTAAGAATATGATATTACAGCTTTTTTTCCATCATATAACTGCATCGAGTTTACCAGCAACTCATTATCATCATAACCATCATGGAAAAAAAAATGTCCTCTGTGATTTGATTGGCTTTTTTTCTTATCTGTACGGTATGAATATACGACAGGACTATTGATAGCCGTTGACATAAGCCGTTATAAGGACGGGGGTTCGTGTATTCACAAAGCCTACAAAGCTTGGGATAATTGTGACATAATTCCACATTGCTTATTATTGCTTGCCCTTGAAAAAAATACTTGAGTTTAAATAAAGCCCTCGTTTTTCAGAAGTGCGTCATAGATTGATTAATTCATATTCGAAATGATAGATGATATTGTAGCAGAAATAAATTGCAACTCTATAAATTAATAAAAGTAATCATTTGAATCTGTCTGGTTGAGGCTTAACTGCCTGTTATAATGGTTATATCGCACTGCAAGGAGACAGAAATGACCATGCGTTTTTTTCCAGTCTAGCACATATTACCCTAGGAATGCTTTTAGTTTATTATGTATTGCATGGTCGATTTTAACGGTAAATTATTGCACAGTACTTTATGCTTCTTTTTTGGTGCATGACGATAGAACATTAGAAAAACACCGACATGTTTCTGTATATCCCCTATTATATATATAACGCCCAAAGGTCCTTTATTGTGTATATTTGAAGTGCAAGGTCACCACGGTGAGCTCCCGATGTGAAAACGACGCGTATTGCATTTAAACACTGTAGTTTAGTGGTCATTTTCACAGCCGGTGTCCAATTACAAAGAGAATTGATTGAGATTGTGCCAGGTTTGCTACAGAACATAACTATTCATGGCTCCAAGCCTGACATTCAGTCACTGTGTTTTGAAAGCCAAAGTATAACAGCCAAAACAAATGGGTCCAAATTTGATCCAGTGTGTTTTTCCAGCCTCACTCTACTTCAAATGTTACACAGGCAGCTGTTAAAGCTTAAAATCAGGCTATTTCTTGACAAAATAAGTTTATTTAAAGATCTTTTAAATATAAATTCGTGTTTGCGTGACTGCTCTTTTTAAACATCTATCTTGTGTTGTGATATCAGAGGCTATTTAAAACCCAGTGCAGTGTTTAGGGACATCTACTGCTGTAGCACATCTAGCAACCTTGTCTTTGCTCTCTCAAGATGTTTTGTTTGTTTGTTTGTTTGTTTCTGCAGCAGTCCGGTGAAATTTGTGAGCATGCACGTTGTCTCTGTGTCATATTTTATAGTTTGAGGCAAAGCTCTTGAGTTGATACTCCGGTGTGTATTAAATAATACATTCAAGTGATTTTCTGAGAAAATATCACATACATTACCTGAGAAAAATCACCCTCGGCAAACGCTGATGTGAGATACACTTCAATCTCGAGTCACATGCATTGTGGGAGATGTAGTTTATTGTTTAAAGCAGTTTCATTTTAAGACAATCATACACCTGGGTCACGTAAAATGACGTGTCCGGTCACATTCGGCCTTGTGTTTTTGCTATAGATGGTACATCGAATGTAGATGGTACACTGGCTTAAGCTGACCAGTTAAGCAGCAATTTGTTTGTCAATATGTCTACGTCAATATTTAAAAATCACTGTATAAATCTAATCACATTTATTGGGTCATTGAACCATTTCCTGCTAATTTCCTATTATGATCATTGTCTATAGAATGATTGAAAAAATACATTGTACCTGTCATCTTGTCAATAGTTATATATTCTTATAAAAGCCATCTAATTAGAAATCTAGAATGTGTAACATTTGCCCCAAGTTGCTTCCTACCTATCCTACATTCTGGTGCAACATGGTGTATTGACAATAGCTTGACCATAATAGTGTGTTTCAGATATTGTTATATGTCAAATACTGAAAGATTAAACTCATAATCCTGCCTTCTGGCACAATCATTATGTCTGGTTAGTTATGCTTTGAGCAGGGTGACTCTGATATGCAGCTGCTGTCTGTGTGTGTGTGTGTGTGTGTGTGTTTGTGTTTGCATGTGTATTTGTCCCCTTACATAATGCAATGGTAGATGAGCTAATTATCAGACTATGCCAAACATGAAAGTTTATACTCTCGTGACATTTATATCATCTCTCAGTAAGCCAAACAAAATCCTGGTTTTCTCTCTTCAGGCCCACATGCGTTTTGTGCAGAATGGAATTATTGAAGCCACTCATGCACATAAGCAGCATAACAATGCTGTAAAGCAGGGGATTATAGTAGTAATTCTTGTTGTGGTATAATTCTGAATCCCTTGTCTAATTCATCCATAAATTTTAATTCTTATACCATAATCCAGCTGCTTAGAGATAATCTGTTTATTTATATCTTTTTTTTTTTTTTTTCAAAAGTCACGTGACTTTTGTGACTGTCATTTCAAATTCAAAAGTTTTCGAACCAGAATTTGAAAGAAGAAAATTCTAACAAAATTTCTAATCAAAACAAAAACAAAAAAACTCGAGAACCAGTTCTCAAAGCCGATATGTTAACAGATGTTCATTTAGTCAGTGCTATAGACATGAGATTTTTTCTATCTATGCGCATAGGTCTGTTATCTCTCTGCAATATTATAAAAATGCCCCTGTTAATCTTTATGGTGGGAACTGCACTTGACCTTAAGGACCAAATCGAAGCCTTCTGTCCACTAGTAGATGTTGGCATCATTAGGACTACATGAGGACACCATTTGTTTTGACACTAATAATTTGATCTACACAAATAAACATAATTCATAATGGAAACAATTAGGTAATGGCTTTACTGTTTTATAGACCTAATTTCTAATTCCCAATTCAAAAAACTATAGTCTTAAACTATTGACAAATTAATTTGCTTTGTTCAACAACTAAAGCTTTATAGTTGCAATAAGCAATCTATGTCAAACATGAAATAATGAAAAATCTAGAAATATTTAAATATAAATTTTAAATATTATTCATGCATTTTGACAACATTATTCTCAGCGTGCCTAAATATCTATGGTAAATGATCACACATTTGAGAAAATAATCTTGCCAAAATATTTGGTGCGTTTTTAGCAAAAATATATTTACATTTTATTTTACATTACATTGTTTTATGTTGAAAATTTTTACTGAAGGTCCATATTCCTAAGTAACATGCCAACGAGCCCATATGGTCTGTAATAGAGAAAAAGAGAGAGAGGATGAAAGAAAGAGTGAGAGAGAGAGAGAGAGATGGTCTTCTGCCTGCTCAGTATGATGATGTTATTGAATACGGATGGCCCTGCTGTTGACCCCTGTCCCTCAGCAAGTAATCACAGGGCCTCATTTCACCATCCAGAAGGGTCTGCTTAAAATGAGCTCTGTCTCTATGGGCAAAGGGACGTAAGCAGCAGTGCGCGTATGTGTGCGTCTGTGTGTGTGTGTGTGTGTCCTGTTTCAAATCAAATCTGTAGCACATCAAATCAGTTTCAGGTTGATTTATTACTATGTATAGAATGTAAATGTAAATGCATCAGTGTGTCTGTGCGTGAGGGGAAACAGTGATATACAGTGATACAGTGAACTACAGTGTACATACCTGAAGGAAAACATCTGTTTTGTGTTGCATTTACAGAAGACATTCGAAAGGTCTTCACGAGGAATAATAATCTGAAGCTGTTATGTGCATGCCCATAATGCATGTGTGCGTGACAGAGTGTGTCTGATGGAGTGTGTTTAATACGATCATAGGAATGTGTTTGTGTGGCACTGCCAAAGTTCTCCTGAAGGTCAGCAGCAGTAAACACCATAAGCCCAAGCCTTTTGCTCCTCTGCGCATTACACACTCACCTCTCACGTTACGCTGTGCGGCTGCAGTGATGCTGGCTCCCGCAATGTGCTGTATTTTATCTGAGCCTTAGTAATTCACCTTAGTGTGGAAACGTTTCCTCAGTCAGGAATCCAGTTTTAAACCTGTACTAAGTCACAATCCTGTTTACTAAGTAACGATCCTGTAAAAAAAAAAAAAAAAAAAAAAAAAAGGCTAAATGAAATACGGTAAAATACACAAAGTCAGTGTAGCACTATATACAAACACACACACACACACACACACACACACATATATGATTGCATTTGATTCAAGCAATTGCATTCCGTGTGTGTGTGTGAGGAGATTTAAAACCAGGTAAGTGTACAGCAGCTGTCGCGGTCTGGTTCTCAGTCAGTGCCAGTACCACATTGCTCAGCGCTAAATATAACCTGCGTGACAGCAGTGAAAGATGCCGTGGCTTTCCGTTAACTCGAGTCTGCTCATGTCACAAGCCTCAACCGAGAAGACCACACACTCGCACTCTTAGTCACGCACACCCATGAATAATACACATATATACGCGTTACTACTACAGCTTTATTTCCATTAAATCACATGCACTTAATGTATCATTTTAAGTAAATTATAATTAGCCAAAGGTAAAACAAACAACACGAAAAACAGTGAGCAAAGTAATATATTTAATAATATATCTTGGGTATAAAACTATATACACTTAGAATAATTGATTAGGAATGTTTTAGGGCATCCACACACACACACACACACACACACACACACACACACACACACACACACACACACATATATATATATATATATATATATATATATATATATATATATATATGTACGTGTGTGTTTGTGTTGTGTTATGTATATATATATATATATATATATATATATATATATATATATATATATATATATATATATTTGGCTGAAGGAGCAAAATACCACAAGTACCATCCAAAATCTAATAGCTATATGAGTGCACATAGGAATATGGCATATGGAATGGCATGTCCAAAGAGCACTTGCTCAACTGTCCTCAACCTTTGTCCATATAATGTACACCTCTAGAGTTAACTAAGAGTGGTGCATTGGATTCCATGGGCTGAAATGCATCATTGATCAGAAAGGTAAATAAAAAACTAATAATAATAATAATAATGGACTGGTTCAGACCATAAATCACCCTGTCGAGCTATGTTGAGCAGAAAATCATATTATACTGAACAACACGTAAAACTTTAAGGCAGATGAGCTACAACAGTGGACGAGTTACATTTCTGTCAGCCAATAAAATGGTGGCCGCAGAGCAAAATCCCATTTAAAAGTCAAAATGGAATAGTCTTTATTTGTCACATATAACTATTACAGCACAGTGAAATTCTTTCTTCGAATATCCCAGGGGTCAGCTGGGGTCAGCCATGATACGGCACCCCTGGAGCACAGAGGGTTAAGCGCCTTGCTCAAGGTCCCAACCACCAACCTTCGGATCAGTAGCCCAGCGCCTTAGATTACTGAGTTACACCCTCCCTTTTGGAGAAATCAAAAGTAAAATACGGTGGTGGTAGAGTGATGGTCTGGGGTTGTTTTGCTGCTTCAGGACCTGGACGACTTCTTGTGATAAATGGAACCATGAATTCTGCTGTCTACCAAACAAAACTCAAGGAGAATGTCTGTATTCTGTTCGTAACCTCAAGCTGAAACAAACTTGGTTTATGCATCAGGGTAATGAGCCAAAACACACCAGCAAGTCCACCACTGAATGGCTAAAGAAAAACAAAATAAAGACTTTTGAGTGGCATAGTCAAAGTCCTGACCTGAATCCTGTGGCATGACCTTCATTCATCTTCTACCGCTTTTATCCGATCTTCCCTCGGGTCACGGGGAGCCTGTGCCTATCTCAGGCGTCTATGGGCATTAAGGCAGGATACACCCTGGATGGAATGCCAACCCATCGCAGGGCACACACACACACACACACATTCATACACTAAGGACAATTTTTCCAAAGTGCCAATCAACCTACTGTGCATGTTTTTGGACCGAGAGGAAACCGGAGAACCCAGAGAAAAACTCCCTGATGCACGGGGAGAACATACAAACTCTACACACATATGGCCGAGACGGGAATCGAACCCGGATCCTGGAGGTATGAGGCGAAAGTACTAACCACTAAGCCACCGTGCCCCTTGGCATGACCTTAAAAAAGTAAAAAAAAAAAACCTCCAGTGAGGATGAATTTCAACAATAAACCATAAATTATGCTTTTAAACCTTTATTTAAAAACATAATAAGAAAAGGCGTGCTTTATTGACCGCGACAAAGATATAGCAGAAAATGTGTGCCCAGCATGGCTTCCTCGTTCTCATGTGGAGTGGGAAAATCTCTGACGGTTTCATCTACACACCCACAATCCTCTCACAAATCATCACAGATACATCCTACACCACTCTTTTATCCTCGTTCACCCAGTTATCTGACTAGTATAAAAAAGATACGCTGCAGTGTTGCATTGCTTGCTTCGGTTAAAGATCCCTTTATGTGCATTGTATAGGCATGTGTGTACAGTATCTCATGACCTGGGATTATACTGTATATAAAAGTTTGATCATCGGCAGGTCAAACGTGTATTCGGGTCATTATTTTTGGTCTGTAGGGCTAATGGTTACACATTGCTGTTAACTACATAAAAAGCTGCATTGCAGCGGTGTCAAACTCTTTTTCAATGTGGGCCACATCAGCATTATGGTTGGCCTCGAAGGGCCAGTTGTAACTATAGGACAGTATATAGTCTTTGATGAGCGACACCGTCTCACAACACAAAAGACACACTGCTTTTTCTCCTTGAAGCACAGTTTTTCTTGGAAGTGCCTTCCATTTGCCTCAATATTTGGCTTCCTGAACATTTTAGGGGTTATTTGTAGAGTTTGTGGTTTTTAAGATTCCCCTTGGAAAATTCTCCTTTCCGCAAACGCGGATGTGGGACACACTGCCATCTATTGGCGAGGTGCCGTCACTTCTCTGATGACATAGTCGCATGCATTGTGGGGGATGTAGTTTATTATCAATGCACACTTTAAAACTGCGTAACCTTATTTTAAGACAATCATACACCTTTTATGCTGTTGTGGGTCACATAAAATGATGTGGCAGGCCACATTCCGCCCAGAAGGCTTGAGTTTGACACGTGTGCTGTTGTGCATTGTTGTGTATTGATTATATATATATAATTCATTCATTCATTCATCTTCTACCGCTTTATCCAATCTTCCCTCGGGTCACAGGGAGCCTGTGCCTATCTCAGGCGTCTATGGGCATTAAGGCAGGATACACCCTGGATGGAATGCCAACCCATCGCTGGGCACATGCATACCCACACACATTCATACACTAGGGACAATTTTTCCAAGGTGGCAATCAACATACCGTGCATGTTTTTGGACCTGGAGGAAACCGGAGAACCCAGAGAAAAAACTCCTGAGGCACGGGGAGAACATGCAAACTCCACACACACATGACCGAGACAGGAATCAAACCCGGACCCTGTTGGTGTGAGGCGAATGTGCTAACCACTAAGCCACCGTGTCCCTATATATATAATTAATAATTATTAATTATATGTTAAAGTGGTAACACAGAAATTCCTCACATGGCTATTCTGACCTCAGTCTGAAATTGAGAATGATTTACATATTTAGGAGTGAAGTTTGAGTATCAGTTAAAGGCAACTCTGGATCGAAGCTCATGTTAATTGCGTCATACTGATTTTCCTATGATGAGCCATTTCCTGTGAGTGCTCCTGTCTTGATATAACCACAATATTCCTGTAGAAATGTACACTGCATGGAGAAAGCTATAACATGAGATTCGTCTGTGGTTTCTGAACATCTCGTTCCACATTTACTACCTATATTAACCTCTACTTGTCTGGGAAGATGTTCCACTAGATTTCATGGAGATATTTGCTGGATGCTGAGATAAATCAGCATTCCAGTTCATCCCAAAGGTTGAGGTTAGAGTACTTATAGCATTCACTATCCCTTGTAAATCTTCAAGGCGCTTGCTTTGTACACAGGGGCATTGGCATTCTGAAACATGCATGGATCTTCTAGTTCAAATTGTAATCCTAGCATATGTAATTAAATTACGTGCCTTTAACTTTAGCCACATTTTATGCAGATGGCATGAAAGTTAGGTGTCACAGTACTTTTGTCCATTTAGTGTCTTGTGGTGCAAAAGCATGTGTGTAACCTAAAAAATACTTTTTGCACAACATAGTCAGCGCTACTGTATTGTCTTGCGTCCACATACACACACACACACACACAGATGTGTACTTTCTATACTGTATATTCCTTTCAGTTTTAGTTTAGAATTATGTACAGTCCTGTGTCATGTTATGTTGTCTGATGTAGCACCTTGGTCCTGGGGAAACGTTGTATACACTGTATATTGTTGAAATGACAATAAAACCCACTTAACTTGACTGATTTTGACCACGAGAAGCGGTTCCAAATGTTTAATTTGACGAAGTGAAAATTTTCCCAAACCGAAATGCTGGTAAAATGCTGCTTGAATAATGCATTTGACATATTTGTTCATTAAAAGTATTACAAGACTTAAAAGTTTACAACTGAAAAGATATTAAGGCAATAGCACTGTCTGGGTCAAGGCACATTTAATTAACATATTATAAAACTTGTTTTTCACTGACATTTGAATAACATGTTTATATCATCCTAATTAACTCAAAGGTTTTGGATTATTAATTAACGTGCATTATAATTTGGGTGATCTGTGTTGATTGCAGAACATTGAGCTGAAGGTGGAGGTGGAGAGCTTGAAGCAGGAGTTACAGGAGAAACAGCAGCTCCTCGACAAAGCTCTGTGAGTCCTCCTCTCTGTCTACCATCTGTCATCCTGTGTCTTTGTGTCTCTCTCTCTTTGTTAGTCAGTGTTAAAGCATTTAATCGATTCCAAGAAGTGTGTTCATGTCCATAAGGCTGTAGAGTGATAAGCAAAAGAAATGCATTTAAAAACAAAAAAAGGTAATATGCCTCAGTGATCCAGACTTGTTTTGTCTCTGTCTGAGAATTGTCTGATGGACTCATAGCTCATTAATAGCGCTTTCCTTTCAGACGATGAACTTCAAATGATAACATTTTAACGCAATTTCCTCTGCCAAGTGAGCTGTGCCGTACTTAAATCGGCATGCTGGGACGAGTTGTCCTTCTTTAAGGCAGAGCCGGAATGTGCACATAGAGATAAAAATAGTTCAGAGCATTAATTGATCAGAGATTCATCCTTAAAAAGCTCTCTCATTAAACTATATCAAGTCCTTAATGATTTTTTTTGTTTACATTTTTTTCCCCTAAATTTTGTAGAACCACACTGACACATTATTTAGCATGAATTAAATTGAAGTTTCGGCCAGAGAAAAGATACAATTCCTGGTCTTTTGTTGTATTTGTTATCATTTCTTTTTCATTGTTATTTGCACTCAGTAGGATTGATAGGAATCCACCATGTAATCCAAGGTTCAGAGTTATTCAACCCGGTCGTATTGCGATTCAGCGGAAAACACATCTGATCGATCTGATTCATTTCAATGGACACACTCTCTCCGATTACAGTGGGCAACTGCAAAATGGAACACACTTGACTCACATGTCAACCACTTAGTAATATGGGATGTCTCTTGACAGGAAGTTGGTAAATGAGGATATAGAAATTAATCCAAAGGAAAGAACAAAAAAAAAGAACTAACAGATATAGAAGAATTTCTATAATTGTAATTTATGAAATATTTTTTAATTACTGACTCACTATCTGGCCCAGGTTTGGCCCAGTATTATATATGAGAGCTGTGTATAATCTTCTTGAGCTGAAGGCATATACACATGACAGAGCAGTAATATATTTGTATTAAGCATAACTACAATTAATTTGTTAATAGAGATGTCTATCTAACTATATTCTCTAGGATATATCCAGATGGCTAAATAAGTGGTCACAAGGCTTTTGTGTTTAATATCACTCTTATCATATCTCAGGGGTGACTTTAAAAGTGCTGGTGTCACTTATCAGAACAGCCTGTGTATAGGGAATAAATATATCGCTATTTTTGCTGTTTATGTGGGTTATTACGCTTTCAAGTCAGGCAAAGTACATGATGTAATAGCTAATCTTACAGCATACTGTGTACTGACAGTTCGTTTACGACATGCTAACCTCATTATAAAACATTACATGCTAACCTCATTATAACTTCTCAAAATCTCAGTTGACCTTAAATTATAACAATGAATATTTTAGCTTTGTCAGTTCTAATTTAAAGTCGCCCAATAAAAAAATGTGCAGTTATATTCACTAGAACTGTGCTTAAAATATCAAACTAATCCATTAAACAATGAAAATAGAGATTAGCTTGCCTGCTAATAGCTAGCTCTCATGATACTGATGTCATGAGACTAGATAAAAGTAAAAATTAACTAATGCCAATGTGATATTTATTTTATTCAATCGTTATTTTTCTAATAATTTCTTTTTGTACTTAAATCAGTTTTCAGATGCATCCCTATTTTAAAAGTTTATATCTCTGTTTTAAAACCACATTAACATCTATTTCTAAGTCATTGAGTCATACTTTTACAAAGCTAGGGAATAAATTAGAGTGAATCAATGATAGTATTACTATAGTAATAATTTTTTGTATCTAGTTGCATCCCAAATGATGAGAGAAACACCTCAGCATTTACTCAAGTAAGAGTCATTAAGGAAACTCCTCAGAATTTACTTAAGAATCATTAAGACATTAAATATCCTAATAATGTTTAGTATATTTTGACATAACAGCATCCTGGGTTTATTGCTGTACAAAAATAAAGGTTGTTCCTGGCTTTCCAAAAATGGCCGCCTGAACAAGTGATGTAGGTCTTAGACGCTGGGATTAAATTAACCCTTAAATACATTGCTCAGGCTGCCAGACCATGAGCTCACCACATACCTCAGTCACACCACCACTCCATCTCATAATTGTTTGTCTGTTAGACCTCCAAACGTTGTTATTTATTAGGAACAAATAAAAACTGTAAAGAACAATTGCATTAGATAACTATAGATTGCAGTTTATGTTGTCGATTGCAGTTTATTTGCAGTTTATGTTGTTATGTGTTCATTTTGTAATTTGGCAATTTACTCAAATACAGTTCAATTTCCTAGATCATTCTTTTAAAAAATTCTAAAAGGATAAAAATTAATGCCAACAGATAAACCGTATTAACACCATCCGTAACTGGCGCAATAGATACATCGACAGTGTGTTAATAAATATTCTAAATGCTGGCTCTACAATAACAGCTGAAAAAATACTTAGCCATGGTGGGTGTGAGCTGACAGTCGTTACCCAGTTTAAAACCAGCACATTTATACACATGGTGACAGACACAGTGGCGGGGGCCATTCTGGGAGTCCCATCCCTACAAAAATGAGTCCATCTGTAAATGTGTGTGTGTGTGTGTATGTCTGTCTTGATGTACTAGCCATGGCTATTCTAAGGCATGGTGACAGATGTTTAAACATGGGAAATGTTCCAGGATGACCAAAGCCGTCTTCGGGAACACCTTCTTAGTTACCTGTTCCACTTTCATACATTAAAAAAAAAAAAACGTTTCACCTCTGAACAAGGGTGATTTTGCATTCTGAATGTAGCACATCTGTTCCTGATAGTCAAGCTTTCCAGGAATGTCTGGTAAATTAGGGTTCGATTTAAACCCAACAGGCTTGGTCAGCCAACTGGCTCCTTTATTTGAACATATGTATGACATTCCACAGGTCTATACTTGTTGAGAACTAAAAAAAAAAAAAAAGCATTTGTTCTCGAAACAGCTGTAGCTTTATGTATATATAGCTGTAAGCAGTAATATTTATCCTGGTAGCAATGGGCTAGTAGGGTAATGTCCCGTAAAGATAAAGGATGACATATACATTAGATACGGTTTTATATATCTGTCATCAAATTATTTTCCTGTCAATCAAATTAGTCTGGACCTGTGTGAATTTTTTTTTTTACAGCCAAAGACTGTAATTTGACTCATCTTGTCTGTGATTGTCACATACCGACGTTTTTCATCCCATCTTTCCAACGCTAGACCATTGACTGTCCTCCAAAAGGTCTTTAAAGGAAAAGCTATACAGTTGTAATTGTAGTTTTTATTTTAAAAAAGCTCACGTTTGTGCGTCTACTGTGTTAGTATTAAGCATACAAGTCACAAGCGTTACTGTTCGCCGTTATTTTTGACATGCAGAGTAAATGGCACATGAGGCATGAAGAGCATTATAGACTTTCGAAATTCGAAAACGTGCCTTTTGTTTTATTCGTCGTATCAGCGTTGTTGAAGTACTGATATTGATTTTAGATCTGTGCTTTTCTAATACTGTTGTTCAAAGCAAAGCAGGATAGTGACTTTCCCATCTATCCCCCCCACCCTACCCTACCCTCCACGTCACAGGACAACAGCAGAGAGCCTGACCAATAACAATGAAGCAGAGCTGCAGCGTCGCTGTGAGGCGAGGCAGCAGGAGATCGACCACATGCAACAGGTCCTGCAGACCAAGATACAGTTCCTGCAGGAGGTACACATTATAATATTTACATTATCCAGAGCAATCGCATTCATACTACAGAGCAGTTGAGGGGTTAGCGGTCTTTCTCAAGGGACCGGCAGGGATTTGAACCCACAAGCATGTGCTCAGAAGTCCTACGTCTTAACCACGCAGCTACCACTGACAATCACATCATTCCATGTGCATTCTAGATCAATAGTCACTAAGCAGGTGTGCCTTATGAAACTAGTTGTATTATGATAATGCTGACAGCGGTGATGATGGTATTTATGGCAGGAGGCTCAGTTAGCACGGAGCGAGGCTGAACGCATGGCCAGTCTCGCAGAGTCCTGCTCTCAGCATCCCCCTGTCCCCATGGAGCCCATCACCAAGGAGATGGCGGTTGCTAAGAGCTCACAACCTCCCGACATGCTGCCTGACAACAGAGACAGCAAAAGGTAAGCCAACACAAGAGAGTGTGTTTTCATCGAGTTATTCCCTGAGGCAGATTGAAATAGTTCTTCCTCCTAAAATAACACAGTGTCGCCGTCTCCCTCAGTTCAGTGGTTGGTAGGATCCTGGCTAGAGTAAATAAAGCAGAAGCTCATATTATGAGCCTCTAAAATGGTGGTCCTGTTTAGGCTCTGAATAACGGCATCTTGAGCTAGAGTTAAACCACGTCACATTCAATCGGAGGTAAGAAAAAAAAGCAGCCCAGCGAAGACGTGTATCCCGTGTATTTTTAATGCGCTGCAACATGTGCATGAGCACTTCACACTTGTGCTACTTATTAAACCAAAGCCACTAAAAGATTTAAGAAATGCAGATTTATTGATACTATGGACACATTTTATTTTGGACATATATTCGTATTATACAGTACCTCCGGCCATCTTTTAAAAACGTAGATACTAGTATTAGTGTTTAGTAATTATAGATACGATGGATTTATTAATCTGATAGATTATTAATTAGACTCAGCTGTCGTACCCATACAGACACTTAGGTTGTTAGTGTGTTTCTTATCTACAGGATCGAAGAGCTCACTGAAGCAGTGCGCTGTAAGGAGATTTTGATACTGGAGTTAACGGAGGAGAGGAGCTCTCTGAGAGAGAGGGTCGCAGAGATGGAGGAACAGCTCCAGGAACTCTCTACCTCACTATTGCAAAAAGAACGAGATGCAGAGGTAAAGAACGAATGTGTGTACGGTGTGCATGGCAGCAAGCCAAAGAGTAGGCAAAGATCACAGGGAAATAGTCTTTCCGAGATGCATTGTTGCCCTCTGCACCACCCTCTGGTGCCAGCGACGAGAATTGCATCATAAACAAAAAGCGACGTTCTCGGTTCCTCTATCGAAACGTACGTCCTGTGCTGAAAAATAACACACCTCTACCGGCCACAATGGGATTTTTGAATTAAAAAAAAAAAAGAGTAATATAGCCATTTTATTTCTTTTGAAACAATGACTAAAATGAGTAACTGTTCAGTGGCTTTTTTTCTTAGTCGTTTTATATCTCTACGATTGAGCAAGAGAGGCATTGGCGAGGTCAGGTCTCTTAATTTCCGTCGTACATTTGCTGTTACATGAGATATCATGGGACCAGAACTCATGTTTCTGCTGACACACCGGCAGCTGCCGAGTTCCTCGCGATGTTCTTCGCTCTCGTTCCGAATGTGAAGCTTTGCCTTTTGCAAGGAAATTATGATATAAATAATTTGATAAATTATGATAAGAAGCTTAAATGATTGTATTAACAAGCCCAAATGTATCTGCCACTGTCTGTGATATTGATTGCTATATTTCCTTGTGATGTTCACAGTTTTATCAGGAAGAGCTGGGTCGTGAGCGCCTGCGTGTCCAACAGGAGATGCAGGTAGGACTTCATGGTTATATTTTTCCTATTTCCTGGTTTGCATAATAAATATGTACATCTAGCATTGCATCACACGATCTTGTACATCAGCAATATGTGTGTGTACAATAAGCATCAGTCTATAAGTCACTTTAGATATCAGTCTAGCAATTATTGTCAGAAAAATGTTGTATATCTGCCATGCTCATGTACATTTTATTTTATTTTTATATTAAGGAATCCTGCGTGTGTGTTTTGTTTTTGGGAAACACAACTGGCAAAAATATTGCAGCTAGAACAGAGTATTTAGGAATGAACTGATGTATGCTAGGCAATATTGACATTTACATGTATTTACATGTACATTTACATATATTTGTGCTTTTGTAACTATAGAAGTTACTGACTTACTCTATATGGACAAAGGTTTGGAGGCACCAAAATATGTGCGTTTTGAACATTCAGATTCACATTTATTCCCCATTTGCTGTAATAGACACCTCAAATCTTCTGGGAAGATTCCCCAGTAGATTTTGAAGGGTGCTTGCGAGATATGTGGTCATTGATCTATAAGGGTGTTAGTAATATTAGGTTGCTGATATAGGGTGAGGATTCCTGGGCTGCAGGTTGACATCAGAGCTCTAAAGCAGGTCCCTCAAGATCTTCCATGTAAACCAAATCTTTATGGAACTGCATTCTGAAACAGATTTGGGACTCAAAGTAAAGGGAAGTTAATTACATATAATTTAATTTAAGGGTCATTGTGTGGAGGCACGATCTGGTGTCTTGTTATGAAATAGACAAGCGTTATTAATGTATTAATGGCCTTTTTCTGGTATGTGTTCGAATGTGTCTCAATCCCAGGTCGTCTTTTTCACGGTCACATTAATTTGACAAATATGCGTGATCAAAGCTTGCCCTCTAGTGGAGGATAACGAAAGGTCACCTTGAACGAAAGCTGTGAAAGAGAAAAGAAATACTGAGTCATCCCCATTCTCTTTCAGAGCTCGTCGCCTTTTCAAGCGGAACGAACATTATAACTTATGTGATAAAGCGAAGACAGTCGTGACTTTCCATTCTGTGAGCTAAGAAAGCAAAAAAAAAAAAAAGGAGTTTGATGTAACATAAGCAGAGCATGGTTACATAACGTGCTGTTTTTAGACTATTGTCCCCAGCAACATTGTCGCCAATATATGTTTGGTAGCGTTCATTTGAGATCACTTCTATTTCATTTAAATGTGTTTTGATGTGTTTTTTTTTACTTATTAAACGAAATCTAATAAAAAATTATTGAGAATGAAACTCTGTAAAAATAACAAAAGAAAATAGAATAAACCCCCCCAAAACTATAGAATAAACCTATAGAAGAGTGTCTTTTTTAATAAATAAAAAAATCAGCATTTTCTTTGGCAAACTGCATTTGTATACATGGTCTATACCACTTGTTTTTGTTTTTGGCATGCTGTTAACAGCACACTGGTATCTGTCGACTTTTATCGCAGCGTTATTTCTGCAGGCCAATTTAAGTCTCATCTTATTTCTCTTAGGCAGGTTTGTGTTGTATTAAATGGAGGGTGGAGTGCTACATGGATTATTGTTGATCTCCATAAACACTGTTTGTTTAACAAATAATAATGGGTGTGTGTAAATTTCTGTGAATTAGACGAGGACACTCAACATGAATGTGTAGTCAGAGGGCATTCTTAATATAATGTATGCCCTAGTCTCCAACAAACTATGGCCTCTTGGTCAAACAGGACACACATTGACATTTGAATCAATTTTTTAAATGTAATTTTAAATGCATGTTTTACTCATATCATATCAGTATTTGATAATAGCAGTTTCCTTTACTTGTTCTTTACTTGTAATATAGACCTCTATACACCAATATTTGATAACTGGAACTAGTAGTTTTTCCAGCTTTTGGTCTGTCATTACGAGAGCGGCCTCTAGAGGCATAGACTGTGCACTGCACAGAGAGCATTATATACTACTTTATTATCTGCAATTACTCCATAACATAATCAATTTTATTAAATAATATATTCACATTTATTTCCTAAATTTTCACGATTTACATCTAACCAATGTGTTTTTTCTGAAAGAAATTCCCTGACACTATAAGAGTTTACTTGTAGTGATATAGAGCTAAAAAGGAAAAGGTGTGTGTCCGTGAAGATACACTATGTACAATATTAGCACTTGAGATGTGATCCTATTGGGAAGTAACCCAGGGCTGTTCAGCTGCCACTTGGCTCCAAAACACGGGAACGACACAGTGTACAGTATGTATTCGATGTGTTTCCGAGAAGGCATAAGTGCACGTTGCCTTCAGGCACTGTTTGACTTGTAAATCAGCACAGGGTAATATGCAAACGCAGGGGATGGCAGGAATGACACAGCTCAGATTGCTGGCCGAATTGAACCCAGCTGCCTCACTCGTTCACCTTCACTCACTGTGTCTCTTGCAGACAGTCATCTTAGCACTTTCCCATTCAGTCTTTTGACTATTGGAGGAAGATTCTAACGCAGTAATCCTTATAGATATCTATAACACCTGAGATGAGAAAGAAGCACAAGGTGCAAACGCATTCAAACGATTGTTATAGTTGGGTGCATGTATTATATTGATTTCTGCTCTTTTAATCTTTTATCGACTTCTTTCCAATTATAGGTGTTTCCAAACTCATGTAAATCAAGTAAACTCCATCTTCACAAAACTAGCTGATGATTCCTCACTCAATACACTACATTAAGACTTGTGTGTAAAAAAACTCCATGAATGGCTCCACCTCTTATGCCATGCATATAAGCTTGGTGTTTACTACTTTGGAAGACTGCAAAGACAAACCTTTGTGGGTTTAATAAAATTCAATACTGCAAAGTATCGGCAAAGATATTTAATATGAATATCTTTGTGTGTAACTGATTAAACCAAATCCTTTTTTGCTCTAAATGTCGATATTGAAACTAATATCTCCCTACTGTTCTACGTACAGCAATTAATAATTACCACTTTATGGGGAAAATAGCATAAACTTACTTCTCATACCATTCCTGAATTGCCATACGAAATATTTCTACCTACAATACATGTAAGACAAATGAAATACTGTCACATTCTGGTTCAAATAGTTCAAATATCCAAAGATTTTCCTCTGTAGTTTTTTGCTTTAATTGTCCCCACTTGCATTTGCTCATCTAATTAGTTATTAGTCTTCTAATATAGTCTTCTAATATAGTTATTAGTCCTCTCTGTTACCTGTCTAGATTCAAAGCAAAATGTATCAGCATTCATGTCTTATCTTTAATAGCCTTTAGTTTGTAAAAAATGAAGAAAAAAATACAGCAAAGACGAGATGAGTGAGATAGAGATGTTAGTTACGGCAGGAAGTGAAAATCCATCATGTTGCTGAGTACTTAGCTGCTTACAGTGTGCTAAAAATGGCATACTCATTTAAAATGCAAATAGCTTCAGATGGACCTGCCCTGGAGCTAAATTCAGTTCTAGAGAACATACTGGTTGCTGTTTAGCCATCCATGCTGGTCATTATTCTCAGTTAACACATGACCTTTAAGGAGACTGATGACTCTCCTGTGGCTACCGCCATGATGGAGATAAGATTCAGACAGAGCATGAGGGGATGTGTGTGTGTGTGTGTGTGAGTGTGTGTGTGCACATGTGTGTGTCTAGCTGATACAATATTTACATCATGTCCTTTTCATAACCTTGTTCATGTCACACCATATGTTCTTCACCACGGCTTTGAAATGGTTGTATCCGAAATGTTGGAAAATACACACCAGTGTGTTTGTGTGTGTGTGTGTTATAGGTTGTGTTGCTCCATTTTTGAGCAGGATTGTTTGCATAATCTACCAGCAGAATGCAGCATCAACGTTACAGACCCAGCATTGTATTTTTTAACAGAAATCAGTTCAAGTGAGGGCCCCAAGGCTGACTGACCTCATTGCAAAGCATCTGACTGAGCACCACCACAACTTTGCCTAATTGCTTTGTTATATGAATAGCATTTATCTAATACATAATTTAGCTTGAGATAATATTCTTATAAGGGCAGGTATGTCTACTCAGGTGACAACGTTTGTGATTGCTGATGCGATGCAGCACACAACAGGGTTGGTGGTGGTATTTGCATGAATGTTGGAAGCTTTGCAAAGTCCGTTTGCAGATAGAGGAGATGAAGGGACTGGGTAGATGCAATGCATTATTTCTACGGTAGACGTGAAAGGCCTGAATGCCATTTGCACCATTATCATATATTTGCACGGATACTGGGATTCAGCTTGACTACACGGATCAAATCGAGGAAGGTATATCTACCCAAGGTTGTTATCTGTCGTGGTTATCGATAAGATGAAGAACACAACAGGGTTGGTGGTGGCATTCACATGAAATTTGAAAGCTATTAAAAGCTAGGGCTGAAACTCTTGGGCCCTAGAGCAATGCCCTTAATACACGCTCCAGGGGCACTGTATCATGGCTGACTGTGCACTCTGACCCAGGATTCCTAACATTGCTGGGATATACGAACTGAGTTTACCTGTAGAGGAGGTGAGAGGTCAGGGCAGATGCTCCTACTACAGCACAGTTGTATCACTAGTATTCAGTGAGGAAGAAAACCCTGAATGCTACTCGGATTATCTTTCATTTGAATAATATTTCGGGGTATTGAAGGAAGGCATTAACCTATGTTCTTTGAGAATATCGTTAATACATTATAAATAATTCTCAGCAGATTTTTATTATGCATTAGTTGTACGTCACCCTGGATAAGGGCGTCAGCTAAATACTGTATATGTATTAAATTTGAAAGATATGCACGTGTCCCCCCCCCCCCAATTTGTGATCGATTAAAATCGATTTATGGTCATAACTACTTGCAGAATAGCAGTAGCATGCACTGCACAATGCGCGCGAACGACATTTCACCTGCTCGCTGAACCCTACACACTGCGGCTTAGTAAAGCCTGAGTGGGAAAGTCCAAACCCAGACTGCAGAGGTAGACACAGCCCGCATGTTGAGCTTTCATTCGTTCCCATACGTTACTTAAACACGTGTTAACGATTGTACTCAATATTGTTTTCACGTAAACAACACTTGTAGTGCGAGATATTTCGAATATGAACTGCATATTTTATCAATAGCGCGCGTTGCGACAGATGGCGCAACCCGTGTTTTAGGAAATGGTACGTTCTCTAGTCCTCGACAACTACAGCAGCGCTGCTACATCATTGCTCCGTGCGGCGGTGTGTGTTAAGAGAGCGGCACTGTCTAGTACCGCGGCGGCGGCTGCCTTTAAACCATCACGTCGCCTTGTGTGCTTTGGAGAGGGAAAAAAAGAAATGGAGGAGAGGACATAAAATGGGGAATGAGAGAGAATGAACGCATGAATGATGGAAGCGCGGGTACCTGAGTTGTATATCTGACAGCGCTGTGACGGAGGATGTGGCGGTGAAGCAGCGATATAAATATGATGAACCAGCCTCGGCGCTGTGAATGGAAAGAAACCCGGCGACAAAATGGCACTGAGAAAAAGGCTTCAGTTTGGGCGACGTTTGGAATTTAACTAGGACAGAAGCCGAAACAGGGCATTTATGCTTTCCAGAAAGCGAGAAACATGTCTTCATTTACAAGTACCATACCGGCACATCGACCTTCGTTTTCCGGATATAAAAGACTGCAGCATGGCCTGGTTCACCAAGGATGGCTTCATAATAAGGTGAAGTCTCCTGTCACCTGCTCTCTGTCATCAGTAGTCCCCAAAGAGTAGGAAACAATTCTAAATATTCAACAAGATGCTCAATTCGTATGCACATTTCCCCTCTATTAATAACCCACACTTCTACAGATCATTGGATCAAGACTAATCCCAGATCTACCAATGCATCTGATATCTTCGTAATGCATTTCTATAACTGGTCCTCTTTTTAGCACCTGAATTAATTTTTGACTTCAAATTTTTCACTGGAAAAAGACTTTGAACCCCAGCAATCCAAAATGAAGGAGGTTTGCCGGGTGTGCGCCCGGGAGCTGTGTGGAAATCAGCGCCGCTGGATCTTCCACCCGGCAGCACGGCTCCAGGTGCTGCTGTCGCACGCTCTGGGCCGCGAGCTCCGCCGGGACGGTCGCGGAGAGTTCGTGTGCAGCAAGTGCGCTTTTATGCTTGAGCGCATGTATCGCTTTGACACGGTGGTTGCGCGTGTGGAGGCACTGTCCATCGAGCGGCTGCACAAGCTCCTGCTGGAGAAGGACCGACTGCGGCAGTGTATCAGTGGGATGTATCGCAAGCACAACAGCGAAGTAACCCCTGGGGAGAAGGACTGCATGGTGGATATGTCGAGCCTTCACGATGCCAAGTACTGTGCTCTGGTCGAGGAGGACTTGATGTATTCGGTTTACGAGTCCTGGGCGGAAGAAGAGGAGCAAACGCTGGAGTGTAGCCATAACCCACAGTGCCACGGGTCGGACTTGTCGTTCTGGCACAGGTCAAGAAGATGCCGAGGCTGCAGCGCGCTCCGAGTGGCCGACTCGGACTACGAAGCCGTGTGCAAGATTCCCAGGAAACTGGCACGAAGTACATCGTGTGGTCCCTCCACGCGCTACTCTGAGGCTACCATGACAACAACGGCATCAAATACTCTTGTACCAGAGAGTCACCAAACGGCAAAGGCCTCGTCTGATAGTGACAAAACTTTAGAAGGGAGGCGAAGCTCCAGCAACTCAGCAGAGTCCCTAACCTCCGGCTTGTGCACAGCACCCCATGTGGGAGAGATCGAACCAGATATTAGGGAAGAGCCGAACTGGGACTCTGTCTGCGACCAGCACTTGGAACCCAATATAGACCACGCAAGTGCAGCTAGAAAGCTGCAACTAGCGCTATGCTTGGTACAGAACTGCATATACAAACCTATTCAGGTCCCCCTTGGAAGTAGGCTGCCTGTTTTAATCAAACCCGGATGTGTGGATACTGGCGTTAAACTAGGCAACGCAGATCAAGCCCCGAGGACCCCCACTGATAAGGTGGTTTCTGCCCTCGAGGTGCCACCAAGAACTCGTCTGAGCCTGGCATTGGAGTTGGCTGAGCTGGCGGAGATGTGGGATGATATCTATATGGAGTATTTGCCTTTCTGCTTAAGGAAGGTTGAAAAGCAGGTGAAGTTATTATTTGGTAAAAGGCCCATCTATCTCTGGATATCTAACTAACCATCTTGTGACTTGACGTGACTCTTTTTTTTTTTTTTTTAAGCAAGATTAGACCGTGAAACTACTACCCACAAGAATTTCTGCGTGGTTCCCGATTTACCTGAAATTAACATATAACAGGTTCTTGTGATATTGAATACATAAAATTGATGTCTAATATGCTTCAATTACACTTTATGTTTATTCAACATTACAAAAAAAAAGTATTTACTACCCGTACACTTCCAGTCAAAGTGAAGATTCACTTTTTCAAAGTGGAATGTGTGTTGAAATTGGGCATCACATATGCGCACTAGATACAATATTAATAAGAATAATACTATATATAGAATACTTTTCCATTATACCTTTTGCCTTAGACTAGGATTGGATCAGAATAGGTTCAGATTGTTTATGTCCACCTCTGGATGCCCGTTCATCACGTCTGAGGGTAGTTGAGTGCAGGACAGGTTTATTGTGTTGCGTGATTAGTGAGAAAGTCCATTTAGCTCTCGTTAAAGACAGTGTGCATCTTGTAGCCATCGTGAGGACGTGCAGATCAATAACGGCATCAATCACACCACTAGGTGTATAAATGAACGCAACCATTAAGAACAGATTAGAGCTGGTGCTTATTCTGTAGATGAAGAGAGGAAATCTAGCAAGAAATATGAACGTGTGGCAAATTTCAGCAGGTGTTAAGTATGAATGGAACAACGCTAACGTATTCATAATTTATCTGAAAATGGGGAAATTGGAACTTTGTTCTTTGCTTCGTTTCATTTTAAACCTCTCTGAATTCATTGAAAGCATAACATCTAGTATTATAATAACATCGTTACAGATAACAAGCATGATGGAGAAGCCAGGAAGTAGGGACGGAAGCAGGAAGTGATATTATTTATAAAGCAGGAAGCTTTATAAATAAATTCGTGATGACTAAAACGAGCTCTCATCCCTGCCGACGTCTGCTGAGGTGGTCGTTATCCTTCCTATCCAAATTGAAGTAGGACAATATGGCGGAAGTGGCACTGCTCCTGACCTAGTTGTCTTACAGACTGCTGGAGGCAAAACACACAGTCGCAGATGCAAAACCTGACCTCATGCTTGTTACAGTAACGTGGAAGACCATAACTCTATTCACTGAAATATAACGTTTGGAGAACTGAAGGAAGTGTAAGGTTTTCTACACTAGCACTGCAATTCGACCATACTATTATAGAAAAGGGCAGCACTTTGTGTGTGTGTGTTTATGGGTTTGTCTCTGATAGAACAGCTGTCCAAGGAAAAAGGTTGTAGAAGTGTGTTGTGTAATGGCTGCTTATTTCTCTGTGTTGCAGTCTCTGATTGAAGAGCAGCAGTCTCAGCTGAACCAGTATGAATCTGCAGCAGGCCAATGCGTGAATGAACTGCAGAAGGCTCAGCTACAGGTTCAGTCCCTCCAAACTAAGATCCAGGAGAGTGAAGCCAGCAACCATGTACGGGAAAGATCTTTTTGAACAAACTACTTTATCCCCAATAGTATTGTAGTGCGACATCATAACAGAGAAACCATCTCCCTTGGGAATGAGTCAAGCATTTCGACTTATACTGTACTGCCTTCTTTTTTTTTGTTCGTTTGTTTTTTAAATAGCTGAGTGCAGGATGGAGTGTTTATAGCTTGTGTCATACAGTATAGTATAATTTGTGGCATAACGAATTAACGTTAATGAATTTACAATAATATGGTTCTTACTTTGCATTTTGTTTTTCAGAAGCTCCAGGAAAAGCTGAGCGATATGGAGACTGAGCTGCGTTCTATCAGACATGCAGCTCAGAATCAGGAAAGGACCATCCAGAGCCTCACTGCAAGTCTTAACACTAAAGAGACGGAGGTACAGAGGGGTTTAGTTAGAGGAAGCATGCATTTTGTGGGCTCAAACTAAACTAAATGAAATAGCAACCAAACCAGCAGTTGAAATTTCACTCCGATGATTGGACTCCACAAATAAACAAATATGTCTGACAGTGTTTTTAGCCTCAGAAGACTGATGATGTGTTCCCAGAACTATGTGCACTGTAATTGTCTATAATGTCTTTGTATTCTGTAATATACTGCACATAGCAACACTATTTGCCAAGGTTAGAGAGAGCCTTGATCGCAAAACAAGTGAAAACCATTTGCATTAATTTTAGTCATATAGTGCTCAATCAGAGACAGTCAATCTCACTTATGTGCCTTAGATCTGAATGAGCACAATTCCACCAAACATGTTCCAAAATCCATGGGAAGGCCTTCTCAGAAGAATGTGAAGACTTTTATACTAGATTTTTGTCGACTTTCTTTACGGGTGCTAATAATTCTGGAGTTGACTTGACAACTAGTTCACATGTGCTGTTTGAAAGAATGTTACATAGCAATCTACAAGTCAAACCTGTCTATTTGGAACACATATGATCACCAGTTCAATGCAAAGCAGAATGGAAATCTCAAATTTTGTGTGTGTGTGTGTGTGTGTCCATGCCCACATAGACACAGGAGTTATATCAAGTTATAGAAGGACAGAATACCACCCTATGTAAGCTCAGGGAAATGGCCCATCGCACTCAACTCCAGCATTCACCGGTGAGTGCATTTCTGATCCTTTCCTTTCTTTTTCATCCTGCACATATTCACATCTATAGAATGGTCAGACGTCAAAGATGCTTGAATGTATAATTTTTTGTGTGTGTGTGTCTCTCCAGGTTGTCGAAGGGGTTGACCTGCAGAGCGAAGTAGTGGCATTGCAAAGCTCTCTCTTCTGCTGCCAGCTGGAGCTGGAGGCCAGTCAGCGGGCACAGAGACAGAGCCAGAGGGTGGCAGAAGACCTGGCCCACTCTCGTGACCGCCTGCACAGTGACCTGGAGGTGGCGCTGCAGCACAGAGAGACCACCGAAAAGTACAATCAGGTAAAAACCCTGCGGGGAGGGTCTCTATGAGGCTGTTTTTTATATATATATATATATATATATATATATATATATGTGTGTGTGGTGTGTGTGTGTGTGGTGTGTGTGTGTGTGTGTGTGTGTGTGTGTGTGTGTGTGTGTGTGTGTGTGTGTGTTTATATACACACTCACACACATATGTGTGTGTGTGTGTGTGTGTGTGTGTGTGTGTGTGTGTGTGTAGTGTGTGTGTGTGTGTGTGTGTGTGTGTGTGTGTGTGTGTGTGTGTGGTGTGTGTGTGTGTGTGTGTGTGTATTTATACACACACACACACACACACATATATATATATATATATATATATATATATATATATATATAAAACAGCATGGTCATTGTGGTTATTTTTTGTGCGTTTGTGTATTGCAGGATTTGCGTAGCACTGCACAGCTGCTGCGTTCTGAGCTACAGGTGAAAGAGTCTGAGCTGAAGGAGAGTGAGGCAGATAAACACATTGAAATTTCATCCCAAAACAAAACCATCACAGAGCTGCAGTTTTCTCTACGGGAGAAGGAGAGAATTGTGCAGGTTGGCAGATAATCAGCTTTAATTCAGATGTGTGTCAAGCCCATGAATTGTGGAATTTTAATGAATTTGTCACTTCCACAAACGTCCACAAAACAAAAACACGCACATTTGTACAAGTATAATTAACACATAAAACACGTTTTTGTGCTTTTCCTTAAAGTCTTGACTTTAATGTCCTCTTGTCTAAGACATTTCATTGTGTGTGTGAGACAGGAGTACTCGGAGCTGCTGGACCAGCCTGCTGAGACTGGCCGACCCAGAGACGCCCTGCTGGACAAACTAAAGTGCCGCATCCGTGATCGGGACAAAGCTCTCGAGGTACCACATTCACACGGCACTATAATAAGCTATCAGACCATCATATTTTTCACTCCGCCCGTACTACTGTACATTTGAGCATGCAAGGCATAGACGTGCATGTCGTGTGCGCCTTCTTAGCGCTCTATAGATGAGAAGTTCCGCTGCTTGGAGGAGAAGGAGACCGAGGTGCGCAAGCTGCAGTTAGCGCTCCGGGAGAAAGAGCGGGACCTCGAGAGGCTGCGCTGTATTCTGACCAACAATGAGGAGACAATCACGGTGTGATGTTTTTCTTCGTCCATCAGCCATCTGGCAGAACTGAAAGCATTTCCTGTAGGTGTTAATGTGTGTGTATTTGTGTGAGAGCAGAGTCTGGATGGTCTGATGCGCAGTAAAGATCTGGAGTTGGAACAGAATCAGGAAACGTGCCGTAAGCTGCAGTGGCTCAAACAGCAGAGCGACGAGAAACACTCGTCGGCGCTGCACGAGAGAGACAACATCATTGCACAGCTGCACACTACGCTACACACGCGCAGCAAAGAGACCGAGGTAAACCTATCCAAGCACGACTATTGTGTACACACATCCAGGCCTGGAAACGGTTCTAATGATTTTTATAGTGAGTGTAGGATTCGTTTCGGGCGAAACCCGATAAACCTGTTTCTCTTCCTGACTTTCCTTCACTAATCCATCCAGTAACTGAGCCTTTTGTCTGTGCGTACGGGAGCGCAAACCTTTAACTGTCAAGTTGTATATGGTCATTTACAGATTATAACTTGATCACTGGATTATATCAGTCATGATAGTTTGGTGTTAAAGTTCGTGTGCGTTTGTATCAAAGGACCTGACGGCAGCGCTGCTGGCTAAGTTCTCCCCAAGCCCCAATGAGGTGGTGGACGAGCTGAAGTCACGCCTGGCACTGAAAGAGCGCCTCTTCCAGGAGATGCTATCCGAGCGCAGCAGGCAGACTCAGGAGCACCACACACTGATCCAGGACCTCCTCAGTACAATCAGCTCCAGAGACCAGTACATCAAGGTAAAGTCGAACACTGACCAATCGATTTGGTTGAGATTTGATTCAATTATTTTGCCGAATGTATTTATTCGATTTTTTTATTTGAAAACCGTGCTAGTTTTGAAGAATACTGAGACTCGCAGTGGCAGTATAGAAATGTTTGGAACCCGAATTGGATACAGACACACCCATTGTAACCATTGTCCGTTTTTTTTTTTGAACGACTGATCCTTTAGGAGAACGGCGAGAGGTTGAGACAGGTGATAACCGAGCGGACCGGGCAGCTGCAGGAGATGCGCAGGCAGCTCTCATCGCGGGAGCAGGAGCTGAGTGATGTGAGACGGGACAGGGAGAGGGAGAGAGAAAGAGCAGCTCCATTGGCGATGGAGATGGAGAGACTTCAGAGTATACTGAGAGAGAAAGAAAGCCTTGTTCAGGTAAGAGATGTGTATATTATATGCACATCCTATACAGTTAATGCATTTATCATTACATCATTACTTATTACAGTGTAATAGTAAATGTGGTGAACTTGCTGTTTAGGATCTTATGCAGAGCCAGGAAGATACACAAGCAACCTCCAGATCATCTACACTGAGTATGTTCACTAATAAGGCATTTGTTTACTTGGTTCTATTAATTATTGGAAGAAAGATTTGAAGTGTGCATGTGTGCGATTTGTGCAGGATCAAGGGATAGCAGCTCGGAGCTAGAGATGCAGGCCGTTAAAGAGGAGCTTCAGATCGCCTTGAGGAAACACAGAGAGGCAGAGGTACACACCCTCTCAATTCAAATCGATTGTTATTTATGCCCTCGTTTGAGCACCTTCTTTTTTGTGTTCCCAGCGGGAGCTCATGGAGTTAAGATCTGCTTTAACCCAAAAGTCTGAAAATTGTATTAACACCGATCCCCAGGTAGACAACCAGAATAATGTAATCTTCTGATTAAGATATATCCTTACCGATTATGATGATTGTTTTTACTCTGAGTTTGCTTATTATTTAACGTAATGTTATGGAGTAATAATAAATGGGCAAGTCAGGTTTGTTTTTTTTTATGAATAAAGAGTGATTTGAAGTTGTCTCCACAGAGTGCTCTGGAACAATTGGTGTCAGAATACCAGCAGCTGAACCAGGCCCTGAGAGCTGAGAAGAAGCTTTACCAAAACCTGAACCACATGCAGTCAACGGGAGACAGGTTAGAACCTGTGCCTAATTAGATGCCCTGATTAAAAAAGACAATTTTTTTGTACACAATTTTGATGTTAGATAGCAAAATTCATATTATGTCATAAAACAGAAGCGACAAAAACATTACTGGATTACATTATATTGATGCACAATATTTCAACCTAAAAAAATATAAGCAATAAGACTTTTATTCATAAAGCAAATCCATTATGGAGCATTATATGTCTGTTTTGGTGCTCTGCTATTCAGACACTACTTAATAGTTTGAAAATGGTTTCGCATGCATTATAATTCAATATTGTGTTATTTGAATGGTCTTGTTTCATTGCTCAAGCAGTGTGGAGAAGACTCAGGCACTGCATATGGAGCTGGACACAGTTCAGGCGCTGCGCGGACAGCTGGAAGAGGTTCTGTGTAGGACCCGAGACACAGCTCTGGCACTGGACAGGGCAGTTAAGGCCCACGCTGACTATGGAGGTGGGCTACAGCAGAGTTTGGGCTTCACTTTGCGAAAGGCCACCGGGCCAACAGAGGGCGTTGTTCCTAGCACTGTATAATAAAGAATGGGTCCCAAGCACTTCAACTAACAGCAAATTGTACTAACAGTGCGTTTATTGTGGACACACGAAATGGCAAGGCAAACGAATGTGACTTTCTCTCATTCATTTCTAACGTGTGTATATTTTATACGTTTTACGCTATATGTTTTTTTTTGCTTTTTGGGTCTGTTCTGTCGTTGATGTGAATGGTGATTCTTGTGTTCGTTTACTTGTAAACTGCTGCTATCTGCATAGTCTTGCCTCATTTCATTTTTTTCTCCCCCGTCATTTCCACACACGAACACAGATATGCCTAATATATTCCAGCCAAGCCTTAATCTCGATGTGCTGCAATCTGACCTTGGGTCAGGAATTCTAGTATGCTTTTTGCTTAATTGTCCGATCTGCTATTTTTTTTTTTTTGCTGATATATGCAAATGTAAAATGCAACTGGTACGCAACACTGATTAGGTGGTAGTCGTGGCATCCTGCATGGTATCCTATGATTCAAATAGTCTCTGTCACCCCATGCTGTCAAAACATGGTGCCAAAATGAAATTTTGACTTGTAGCTTTATCAACAGAATTAAAAAATAAAAGCAGGACATGTTTATGTACAACACAGTAAAGGAAATAAACCTAAACCAGCGTATACGGTCAGAACTGTTTTTTTGTATTTTTTTGAACCACTATAATCATTAGATCAGATCGGATAGTTGATATGTCGGGAATAAAACAAGACGGAGTGTGCTGATAACTCCAGGAGCTTTTTAATTCTTTTTATACCACAGCAATTTGATAAAAGCATTCATCATTTGGAGAATGACAGATATGAATCTGTTCACAGTTTGAGAACATGAGCCTCTCTTGCTTTTTCTTTATCTCAAAAATTTACACTCCCCCACCCCATAAAGATTCTCCAGTACATGTCCCGTCCTTGATTGTTACAAAGCACTGACATTGGAGACTCCTTTCCAAAACGCCAAATGAACGTCTGCTCGCAGAAAACGTCACAATATAGAAAATTCCATTCATTATGAATCAGGAAATTCCATTCGCTATTAATTAACTGTTATATTATATAGACAATAATATATTGATCAGAGCTACAACTTGGGAAATAATCAATAACCTTCTGACCAATCAGATTTTAAGAATTCACAGTGCTGTGGTATAATTCATAATAATAATAAAAAATAAACTATTAGAGCATTCAATCTTTTCACTTGAGGTAAGTATGTATGAAATATTACATTGCATATTACATTCATTTGGCAGCCAATTTAATATCGTCCTCTAGTGTCCGAGGACACGAGCATGTTAATACTGCATGCTAATGTTTGCATGCCTACTACATAAAAAATCTATAAAAAATTAAGAAACGCCATTTAGTTCATCATCAGCACATGAACAATTTATTTACGTAAAAAAAAAGCTTACATTTTTTATTTCTTAAATATTTTCATAGTGACATAAGCATAAAGTATAGTCTGCACACACACACACACAGTGGCCTCACTGTAAATTGTCCAGAGTCCCTGTAAGTGATTTCTTAAAAAAATATTCCCCCTTTTTCCCCCCATTTATATCACTTACATTTTATGTCTCGTGATCAAATATGCATTTTTATTTGTCTCTGACAAAAATTCGCTGTATATAAATAACACTATCATGGCAAGCCTACTATGTTATAACAAAACAAAGATCACTCGGCCAAAGAGTTTTACTTTGTAATAAAACAGAAATTATATAAATACTAGGCAAAATCCATATTAATCCCAGACCCAAATGTACCCATAAACTCCAGACCAAATGAATTTTAATCCGTCTTCAAATCCAGTGTTTTCTAATGACATCACAAATCTCTCTTACACAACCTCAGATTTGACGGTGTCACGGAAACAGTAGAACTGACCACAGATCAGAGTGAAAACATCACTCTGGCTTTTTTTTCTCTGCCTGTAAGTAAATAACCATGCAGCCAAAAACCCATTATGGGTCTGTAGAATGGAGTGGTTTATAATGACTCACTCACTCGGCTAAAGCTTCAGGCCTAATATGGAGTCTCGGCTTATGTAACTTCTCCTGTACTTTCTCTAAGTGTGCTTGTCTCAGAGCTCTAGAAACATTTACCCTGAACAACTACTTTTCTTTTTTTCTTTTTTTTGGGGAGGGATTATGTAGTGACCAGCTTGTGTCCATTTGTTTGCCTTGTTTGTGTTTGAGAGAGGAAAGGGAGGGAGGAAAAGGGATCGAGTTAAGAGAGGAAGACATGGGCTGGACTTCAGGATAGTTGGCTCAGAGCTTCCTGAGAGAGTTTTCCATGTGACTGAGGGAGCAAAGGAGAGAAACGTTTCTGGAAAAAAAAAAACACAAAGCATTAAAAAAGAGACGTTGTTTTGAGGCTTGAGGAGCAAGGCGTATTAAAGAGCGGGAATGTGGAAAGAAGACAAAACCTAGTATTAAGAAGCAAAATCCCTTTCTTACACTGTATTTTACTCTTTAGAGTTCAGCACAGACGAGGACGAGGGTGAGATCGATGATGACGAAGATGAAGGCAGTAGCAGTGAAGAATTCACTGACAGTATTGAAGAAGACGTAAAACTGACTGCTGAGAGTTTGACTAGCACAGAGGTGAGTAGAAAAAAATGACAGACTTACTAACAATGCTGGACTTGTATAAAGATTCAGAGAATGTGCATGTTGTTAATAGCCACTGCATGATATGTATATTTCTTAAAAACCTCATGTCTTTCATAAAAGTATTTTACTTGCTAGTTTGCAGGAATTTGGCCGCAGCTTTTGAATCCGTTATGAAATAAAGCCGTATTTCACTGCGCCACCTGGAAGGGATTTAAATGATCTATTTTTGTCTGTTTTAGAGATTTTACACTGTTCACTTCAACCAAATGTAACGTTATCAAGCCCTTAGGAATAGTAAGCATTCACACAGCCTGGGTGGGCAGAATTTGTGATACCTATTTCAAATACAAAAATATATATGTATAGAGAGAGAGAGAGAGGGAGGGGGGGGGGGGGGGCACGGTGGCTTGGTGGTTAGCACGTTCGCCTCACACCGCCAGGGTCCGGGTTTCGATTCCTGTCTTGGCCATGTGTGTGTGGAATTTGCATGTTCTCCCCGTGCCTCAGGGAGTTTTTCTCCGGGTTCTCCGGTTTCCCCCCGGTCCAAAAACATGCACGGTAGGTTGATTGGCACCTTGGAAAATTTTTCCTAGTGTATGAGTGTGTGTGTGATTGTGTATGTGTGTGTGTGTGTGTGTCCTGTGTTGGGTTGGCATTCCATCCAGGGGTGTATCCTGCCTTAATGCCCATAGATGCCTGAGATAGGAACAGGCTCCCCGTGACCTGAGGGAAGATCGGATATAGCGGTAGATGATATATATATATATATATATATATATATATATATATATATATATATATATATATATATATATATATAGGGATAGGGATGATGAAAATGGCTCCATATTTTAAAATATACTGTAGTGTTTTGTATTTGTGTAGTTTTAAAATACTATTTGTAAGAAGTCTAAATAATGACATCATACAAATGCAGCTCTGATTGGTGCCTGCTCAGTACTAGACTTGATGAGATTGGAACAGAAAATTTGGAAGAAGGTAAGAAACATACAGGGGTTTTTCAAAAAGGCATCCAATGATAGATTAATCAATACTCATTGCCGACTGTGGGTACCATAATTTAAAAGTAGCTGCTTAGAAGGATCATGACTTTGCATAAATGACTGTCTGACTCATAATATTTTATAATTATATTTATGACTAACAATTAGCTGGAAACTAATTAATGCAGGTGCCATTAGTTGACTTCTTATGAATGACTCGTTTGATTATAACTCTTTCACAAACTGTTAAACATTAAACTGTTACTTTCAAACTAACGTTCGTCTTCATTACCTTGTTACATGTGTCAGATATTCTTTTTGCATGACTCGGCCAGGGAAAAGCTGTTGCTATCATACACTGCATATTTAATTAGCTGAGTCACAGTAATGATGATGGGAAGAATGGGTAGAAGGTTTGCGAAGAAGTCTCATGCTACCTCGTAAAAGTTTTTTTTTAACTAAAATAATACAGTAGTGGGGCGCACAGTGGCTTAGTGGTTGGCGCGTTCGTCTCACACCGCCAGGGTCCGGATTCGATTCCCGTCTCGGGGGGCACGGTGGCTTAGTGGTTCACCAGGGTCCGGGTTCGATTCCCGTCTCGGCCATGTGTGGAGTTTGCATGTTTTCCCCGTGCCTCCCGGTCCAAAAACATCCACGGTAGGTTGATTGTCACCTTTAAAAGTTGTGTACACCCTAGTGTATGAATGTGTGTGTTTGAATGTGTGTGTGTGCCCTCCGATGGGTTGGCTTTCCATCCAGGGTGTATCCTGCCTTAATGCCCATAGACGCCATTGCTTCATTGATTGCTTTTTTTCCCCCTCAAAACACACTTTTTGCAAACCCAATAAATATCAGATCATGAAAGAATATTGGTGTTATCTGTGTGACTAATGTAGACCAGGAGAATTTTCAATGTCCAATTACTTGAATCGTAACCTGGAATCGTATATAAATAACACCAGACACACGTCTCCAACTCCAGTCTCTACTGTGTCTCTATTGTTCACCTCGGGCGTTAATCTACTATCATGCGCAAGTCAGTGCAATTAGAATCAGTGGAGCCATGTTTTCTTTCTCTTTGTGCCAGAATGCTAAGGTGTGTGGAGGGCCAGTGAGCAGGGGGATATCCCAGGAGGCCATGAGCATAGTATGGCAGAATGAGGTGGAGCAGAATAAGAAAGAATGCGAGACAGGAGAAAGGAAAGGCCAGGCCGGCTGTACCTCACTGTCTCAAGACAGGTAGATCCATTGCAAACATACTCTCAGAAGCAAACACATGCCAGTACACTGATTTAACTTGGTGATTTTGGTTCCGGAAAGTAACCAGAAACATTGTCGTTTTGTTATCGCGTTTTATATGCCACCCAGGTCTACATCAGTAAACGCGCAAAAGGAAAACCACAAGCTGGAACTGAGTGGAAGTGGAGCCGGCTCGGGGCAGGATTCCGAATCCGGTTGTGAACATGGAACAGAATGTAAAGTATCTGTGAAGTGCAGAAGGTGGGAGCAAAGTGAAACAGACAGGCTGAACCCCCATGACCAGCAGCAAACCCAGATGCTCATCGAGGAAGAAGAGGACGGATATGACGAAGAAGAAGAGGTAGAGGAGGAGGAAGAGGAGGACATGCGTCCGTCTCGAGGGAAGCGTGGCTTCCCGAATGTGACTTTGAGAGAAGGAGCGGGGAAAAGGAGGTGTAACAGGCCTCATTCTCTGGACCTCGGGGTGCTGCTGACCCACAAAGCCGCGAGTGAATCTAGAGCACAGGTACGATATACAAAAACTTTCGCTAGCAACATTCGGATGAGCAGTAAATCTGTGATGACGGTTATTTTGACGAGACTAATCGGAGAGTGTGTTTGCAATGCAGGAGAATGACGGGGAAAGCAGTGCGTCCGCAGGTTTCTGGCAGCACATCGAGGCGGGACTACGTGAGCACGCAGAGCGTCTCCGTAGCGACCTGGCCCTGACCCGCCAGGAAAGCAGAGAGCTCCGGGAGAGACTGATGGTGTCCGAGGCCACGGTGCACGCACAAGCTGACCAGCTCAAGGAGTACAGAGAACTACTGAGTGCGTCCACATAAATAGTCATTAGGACTGTATCTATTTAATGCTATGCCTGCGTCTAAACCTTAACCAAAAGTTTTTTGAGGGACACAGATCTTTGTGAGTGTTAGTGACATAGGTCTAACCTACTCAATATGTGTGTATGCCGTAGAGCAACCTCCTTTTTAATGGTGACGCAGGACACAGAGCTCTAGTCATGTGTTGTCCCTAAGGCTTTGACTCACGAGGAAATGTTTTGCTGCTATGTGTCTCTCCGTAGATCAACTCTAGTCTCCGTTGCTTGGTTAAACAGTCATTCTGGAAGCCAGGCTTACAACAAGACAAGTGTATTCAGATCTATATGTGACTAGCAATATTAAATTAAATAATTATTTAATTATGTTAAAATGATCCAGCAGTAGAATCTCATCTCTGCATGGAGTTTCCAAACGTGTTGTAAATGCAAAATGTAAATGACGTGTTGTAAATGCCATATGTAACATGTGTTATGGGTTGCGGTGGACTCCGGGGTGTCTAGGTTTCCTTGTCTATTTCTTCAAAGAAATTATTGTTCGTGTACAGGAATGGTAAAAAAAAAAAACCTTCTCACCTTCTGTCTGTTCATGTCCTTACAGCGGAGAATGCAGTCCAGCAGGACAGCAAGCAGGTGCAGGTGGATCTGCAGGATCTGGGCTATGAGACCAGTGGGCGAAGTGAGAACGAGGCTGAGAGAGAGGACGCCAGTAGCCCTGGTACACTATTAACACATACAGCATCAGATATTAGATATCATGCATCGATTGACATAATCGAATATCCAGGTTTACTATACAAAACGACACACTATATCAGATGCCAGGCTGCTAAAAGTAAATACCACACTGGTTTGTCTGCCAAACAAGACTGAATGAATTATTATGGGGAAAAATATTCACTATACTTATACGTTATTCTATTGCAATCCTATATAATTATAGATACGGTTTTAACCGCTGTGGTTTTGTCTTTTCTGCAGAGTATGATGATGTGGAGCTGTGCAACACTCTACCATGTTCATCGTATAGCGGTGTTGGTAATTCGTGGCACCAGCATGGCGACGGTTCGCAGCCTGACGACACGTTGGTGCAGGACCTGCGCGCGCAGCTCTCCCGTTGCCACAAAGTGATCCGTGGACTGCAGATCCGCGTGCGTTCGCTCTCCACTACCTCCGACTACGCTTCCAGCCTTGAACGCACACCGCGCAAGGTACGGTACCGGTTTATGCGCTGGATCAGTGGGACAAGCCATTATATATATTATATATTCTATTTTAGATGGATTATAGGTTCAGGAGATGAAAAATGAAATATGAACAAAAATAAATAAATACTACATGAACAACCACACATATTTTGGAGCAAAGTTGTGATTGTGTCTCTTTAGGTGAACTGGGCCTTCCAAGCATCTCCTTCCCACAGTGGTCTAGAGGAGGATGAGGGCTGGCAATCAGATGGGCCAGCTCTTGGACCACTGAAGTCCAACAGGGAGCTACAGGAACTGGTTTCACGTGTGGCATTACTGGAGAACCAAATCCGCACCAGCAAACTGGATGAAAAGAAAGGGACAGAGGAGGGGAAGAGTGCTACATGGCCTGGGTGAGAAAGATTATTAATACTGTCATATTTGGTTGTCTTGTTTTTTTTCTTCTTCTTCAATGATATGGTGTTTATGGTGCCTGTTTTGTATCTTACGCCTCATTGTTCGCGTCCACCCAGAAAATACAACACACTGATCCAGGCTCAAGCTCGGGAGTTGTCACATTTGCGACAGAGGATGCGTGAGGGACGAGGAATTTGCCATATCCTCAAGCAGCACCTGGGAGACACCACAAAGGCCTTCGAAGAGCTGCTCCGTGCCAACGATATCGATTACTACATGGGCCAGAGCTTCCGAGAACAGCTTTCCCAGAGTTCCTCGCTCACGCAGAGGGTCAGCATTAAGCTCAGTGGACGTGAGTGAGCACACAGATGGAAAAATTGTACTTGTCCAAGAAACGATCTCTTTGCATTGGTGTCTAAAGTAGTTGTAGTCTACACAGACACAAATTGCTAATAATGACTGGAAATTCTTTTTTAATCTGTATTAGGTTTTAAATAATGGTATTGCTGTAATATAAAGATTGATAATCACAGGGTGTCACTTTTATTATATTTCATTACATGATGGTGTCTTCTATGTTTTAATTCACAGGAGATCGTACAGAAGTGCAGGATGATAAAATGGGCCATGAGCTGTTAGCTTTAAGGTAATCTATTTATTATATATATGTATGTATTGTTGTATGTATATATATAGCACTTCTGATTGGTCAATTTATAAGTCCAAATCCCAGAAATCGCTAGGATAAATACCACCAGTATTGAGCCCAAGGCCCTTATGTAATGTAGAGTACAGTAATATTCATTCATTCGTCTTCTACTGCTTTATCCGATCTTCCCTCGGGTCACGGAGACCCTGTGCCTATCTCAGGCATCTATGGGCATTAACGCAGGATACACCCTGGATGGAATGCCAACCCATCGCAGAGTACACACACACACATTCATACACTAGGGAAAATTTTCCAAGGTGCCAATCAAACTACCGTTCATGTTTTTGGACCGGGAGGAAATCGGAGAACCCGGAGAAAAAAACCCTGAGGCAGAGGGACAACATGCAAATTCCACACACACACACACATGGCCGAGACAGGAATCGAACCCGGACCCTGGCGGTGTGAGGCGAACGTGCTAACCACTAAGCCATCGTGCCCCCTGAGTAGAGTGATATAAAAAAATTAAAGAACATAAATGTAAACAGAAAATATACAGACGAGAGATAATAAACCTGTCATCATAAAATAATCCAAGTGTATTTTTCTCCAAATTGAGTGACAGTGTATTGCAGGTATTGAATGTTTGCTTTAGTTGCCTTTAACAGAGAGAATCATATTTCTATATGTATGTGTGTGTGTGTGTGTGTGTGTGTGTGTGTGTGTGTGTGTGTGTGTGTGTGTGTGTGTGTGCGTGCAGGCTAAGTAAGGAGCTCCAACAAAAAGACAAGATTATTGAGTCTCTCCACACAAAGCTGCAGCAACGCCCTGACACACCCTCCAGCAGCCACGTCCCGTCCGAGACAACAGACCAATCTGACCGTACATCCTTTGTCTCTGATGAAAGAGCGTCGATAAATGAGGATTTGGAACTGTGCTCTGATGTGGATGCTGTCAGCGAATATGCACAAGACGAGCCAGCTCCTAGATCAAATGATACAGGCATGTAACCACACACAATCACTCAGAAAGGATACTATACAAACAATAAAGCATGACTGAAAAGATTTTGTTGCAATTCTGAAACTTTGTTCTTCCTTAGTGAAAACAATTTTATTTGGAATTCACTGATTAATCTACTGGGAATAATAAATATATATTGACTTTGGGCAGCATATAAATGTTGCATAAGCCCCAATACACTAATTCCCACATTCACTAAGAGTAATCACATCTCACCCCATGACTAAATCCCTTTCAGGCCCTTCCTCTTTTCTCCCCGTTTCATCCTGTATTCAGTCCACTATCGCCCCCTACAGTTCAAAACAGAGTAAGACAGGTAGGTAAAGGGTCTTTCAATAGAATCCTGAGAATAGTTAGTTGTACTGTTTGCTTTATCTGAATACACTCTTTCTCACCCTCCTCTATCCACCTCTAGGTGTGTATTCTGCTCCCTTGTATGGTTCTTTGCCACTGGCACAGACCCATACTTGGTCCAACTACTCAAATAGCTTAACCTCTGACCAAGTGCCCTTTTATGGGCCACTTACACCAGCACAGCACCGGCAGGGTCTGCACAGACCACCAGTCCGAAGTGAGCACACAGTGTGTGTGTGTGTATATGTGTGTGTTTTTCTGTGATGTTGTTTAGGCTACTTTTTATATGTATATATATATATATATATATATATATATATATATATATATCCTATATATATATATATATATATATATATTATATAAATGATTAGTTTTACACAAGTAGCTATCATAAGCAAAAAAACTTATTTATAAACGCATTTATAAACAGCCTTCTGAAATATGCTAGTGGCCTATATTTAATGCATTTGCCCAAAACATACCGGTATATCTACACCTTCACTTACAGGAATGCATCATTAATATTGTGTGTATTTTCTAACAAAGCTTCTTTGCCTGCTGGAAAAAATACTGGAACTAATGGCTAGAAACCCACCAATCATAAAAATCATGAAGCCCTGCCTCCTACTTGGAAAATAATGCATTTTTCAGTCCTTTCAGGTGGCCGTGATTACAGCCCAAATCCTAAACCCGTTTTTCTCTGTGTGTTGAATTCAGGTTTTAGTTTACCGCATTCACTGAGCAGCTATCCACTGATGGGCTCCGCACTACTTGATCCATCACATTATGCCCAGCTCTCTCACCATTCCCTTCACCAGCCTCAGAAATCAGAACGCAGCCTGGTAGGGAGCAATGCAACATGGGACATGGACAACATGGTTCAGCCAATCATAGAAGTATCTGGTTACCAGTCAGCAAACAGCCATTCGGGTATGTCCATATTCCCCAAATTATACACTTTTTTCATACAATTAAAAAAGATGACTTCATAGTTCTTTACGCCAGATATATATGTTGGGTTTTCAGGTACGGACTTGATTGAGGAGCATCTGCGTGAAATCCGTACTCTGCGCCAACGTCTGGAGGACTCCATAAGGACCAATGAGAGACTGAGGCAGCAGCTGGAGACTCGTCTGGCTACGGCTGCCAGAGACGGAAGTGAGAGGAATATACAATTATGAAGAGATTGTACAAGATATTCTTCTTGTGTTATAAGACCTTTCTGTGATTTCTTATATTTTTCTTTTTAAAATGAAATACAAACAAACATTATTTCTATTAAAAGCACCAATTTCTTATATGTCTTAAATCAGCACCCACAAATATCTACATCCAAGGCTTGGATAACGTCACTCAGCTGTCCAGTGAGATCCGAGTGCTGAAGGAGGAGAATTTGAATCTCCAGTCTCGACTGCAGGCGAACAGGGGTATGTCCTTTTACTCTTCAGATGGGTTACACACTTCTCTGTGAATTTATCTGGATTATGTTTGCAAGATTAAATCAGATACTACGACACATTGGTTCTCAACCTGTGGGCCACCAGATGGCGCTAGGGGGCCGCAGTGAAATTCTACAGTAAAATCTAGTTTAGGAAATTAATTAAAAAATATTAAGTTAGGATTATCAATCTATATAAACTATGGTGTGTTTAAAATAATAGAAATATTTATAAAAAAATAAATAAAAATAAATTAGTATAATAAATAAATAAGTACAATTAATTACTTTACTTAATTACTTTATTTTATAAAACCTTATTACTGGTGGGTACCCATACATTTTACTGTATTTTTATTTAATTAAATTACTGCAGTATATTTTCTTCAATTAAATTATTACTGTATTTATGCTACGTACACCAAAGAAAATGCTTGTTTGAATTACAGTGCAGATCAGTATTTGCAGGAGACATAGAAATACACTACTGTACTGTATACAGGTTTATCTTTACATTATTTTTTAAGGTTAATGTATTAAGCTGAATTTTAAATGAAATTAAAGTGTTTTGGGAGCATATTTAAGGTTTAAACATAAAAAATAGGTAGTTACACACATAGTTATATGGTTATATGTATTTTTAATTTTTTTATTTTTTTTTACCCCATCCAAATTTTTTTGCTCTCGGAACATAACCCCCGTAAATTTTGGGGTCAACTGTATATGCTATCATTATTTCATTTCTACCTGCCATTTACTATATGTATGTGGCCTAAATGTTGAACAGAGAGAGAAAATATACAAAAATCTGATATGTACTCATATATCTGCATATATATCGGAATTATTGCAATTATAGACAACAACGACGAAGTGGAGCAGTTGCGGGAGGCGGTGCTGTCCGGGCGGGCACGCCTTAAACAGGCCGAGTTAGAGGCGGAGCAGTGGAAGGAGGAGCTGAGGAGACTTCAGACACACACCTGTGAACAGAGTCAGCAGATTCAGCAGCTCCGGCAGGAGAGACAGAGCAACCAGGAGCACAACAACAGGTTGGCCGTTACTACATACTATGGCTTTACATTTATTTTGATAGAATAGAATTGATCTTCTCTTTTCGTTTTGCTCGTGTATATCGTATGTGTGTGTGTGTGTGACATTAATGTGTGCGTTTGTGCAGGTTGCAGCATGAGGTGAGTTTGCTCCAGCAGCAACTCTCTGAAAGCAGGCAGCTGCTGCACTCCTTGCAGTGTGAACTCCAGCTCTATGACAGAGTGTGTGCAGGGAGCAAGGGCGCCCCCTCTGGTAAGACACAACTCCTGAAGGGCACATAGACATTTTTTTCTACTGAATGCTTTATTATGTGTGCATAGGAAAGTGTGACTATAGTGTCCATATGTACTAATGGAAAAGTAAAATATGACCATGATAACTGCAGATCCACAATATATGGGAAAATCCCAGCAGTCATATGGCCCTAAGATGTCCTAGATATGACTGCATATCTACCTATTATCTTTAATATAGTATATAATAAAGAAATACAAACACAAGTCTCTCCTCGCCTGCACACAGGTTACCTGTTTGAGTTGCCATGCTCCTCTGCTCCAGCTGTGGGAGAATTCAACCAGTTGTTGGTGGAGGTTCGTGCTCTACGAACCCAGCTAGAGCGCAGTGTCCAGGAGAACAGCGCTCTGAGGATGCAGCTGCAGAAACAGCTGGAACAACAGCTGTCCTCAGCCGGTTTGGAGCCGAGACCCTCATCTCTCATGCCAGCCAGCCCTCTACGGGACGCCTTGTACAGGAGGCAGCTGCTGCATGGTGAGGCGTTGCTCTAACCCGAAGCATGTTGATATGGCTTAATCCATAATGCTTACACTTCCACAGATTTGTGTCACATGTCACTGATAGACAGTATATTAGATGCTCAGCAGCCGGACTAAATATTTCATTGATAAAATATTTTAATAATCACGTAATCCTGTAATAAGCCATACTTACACATGAACTGTGGTCCAACTGTTGTCAGAAGCACTTAATTGTATAGGATGGTGTTTGTTGCTGCAGCATGAAATTTTCCCTTCACATGAACTAGGAGACCCAACCCTATTCCAGCATCACATAACATAACACATTATATAACATTTACTTCAAGCCATGTCTGTTTTTTTATTGGTGTTTTGAACAGACTGTGCTGTGGATAGATCCAAATAGATCCATAGATCAATAGATCCATTTCTTGTATTTGTATTTACGGCAGTTATACAGCAGGGTCCCTCGTGCGACAACATTTCAGTAATGCATTCCAATGAGGAAAAAAAAATCCCTTATATTATATTCCTAACAAAAACAACAATGAATGAAAAGTTTCATTTCTAACCAAAGGGGCAAATATTAGATTGAACACTCTGTTGTATTGTATGCAAATTGTTACTTTATTATTGCAATATAATATTTATAAATATATTTATGCATTTAACGGCATGTTGCATGGGCCTTGTTCCTTGTTTGTGCATGGTGTGTTAACCCGCTTGTGTGTGTTCCGCAGACCCGTCTCCCTCTCCTCCGGTGAGAGACGTAGGTCCCTTCCCTTCTGGTCCCCCGTGTTCTCCTTATTCAGAGCTCGAGGACAGCTCACTCACAGCTAACGGTGTGTGCACGAAGGACTTAAATGTGCAACAAATCTGATGTAACACATGGAATTATGCAGTGACCAGAAACGCACTAAACTAATTGGATCTTTTTTTTTAAGTGGCCGTGTAATACCTCAATACCTATAATGTTTATATTTACACTGTGTGTCTCAGAATCTCTGGAGCCTCATGCAGATTTGGAAGGCGATGCCCCGGATGGTTCATTCGCTAACCAGAACGGGCGCCACGCCATAGGGCACGTGGACGACTTCAATGCTCTGCAACAGCAAGTGATGGAGGGCAGAGGGTTGGTTCAGAGGATGGAAGCAACACTGAATACATGCCTTAACACTGCACTTATGGAGGTCAATCCTGGAAAGGTCAGTGGACAGATTTATCCGATAGTGAAGAGCAAAGTTATTGTTATAGCTTTCATTTCCAGTATTAAATGTTTGACCGATGTCTCTTGTTCGTTATATTAACACGTGTGTCATTTTTCGCCGAGGGCTTTATCTTGCTATTTTGTCCAAAATGTAATAAATAAATGTACATTAGCTTAATTAGTTTAATAAAAGTTTACATTAGTTCTTTGGATATCGTGATATCTATATATATATCTATATACAATATATATATATACATAGAATATATGTATATATATTTATATATATATATATACAAAAAGATCGTGTTATATCTTTTAGCGCGCATATATATATCTATATATATATATATATATATATATATATATATATATATATATATATATATATATATATATATATATATATATATATGCGCTATGGCTAAAAGATATAAGACGATCTTTTTGGGTTTACTATATGATGATTATACTGATTCATTTACATTGGTCATGCTATTCTCTTAATAATCTCTTCTAATCTTGCGCCTCACATTACATAGGCTCTGGATTATGCCAGTGTGAAGATTCTCTTAGCGAACACCCAGACTCTGAGGCAGATCCTGGAAGAGGCCGTGTCTCTGCTCAAGATGTTCTGGAGAGCAGCGCTTCCTAGCACAGACAGGCCGGCCCACTATCTCCAGAAAGTCAGTACCTATACCTATGTTTCCTATAAAATGACCCCCTGCCATCTTTATCTGCTGTTCATATTATAATGGCCTAGATTTGTGAATGTGTGCATGTGTGTGTGTGTGTGTGTGTGTGTGTGTAGGAGCAGTCGATGAAAGAGGAGATCCAGTCTCTGCGTATGAGGATAGCGGAACAGGAAGAGGTTCTACAGAACACCATACAGAGACTGAGGAGCACCAGCCGCACTAAAGAGAGCATGGAGACCTTCATCGTCAGCCAGCGTCAGTCACACACACCACTAATAATATATATATATATATATATATATATATATATATATATATATATATATATATATATATATATATATATATATATATATATATGGGGATTTAATGGTTGCATAATGCAGTATAAATGTATATGGGTTCTGTAGTCAATCTTTTCTCACATTTTCGTTTAATGTTAGCTTTAACTATGTATCAAAACACTTTTTTCTATGTCGCAGTGTCCAGGACTCGAGATGTCCTGAAAAAAGCCCGAGCCAATCTAGAGGTAAGGAAGGAGCTTCGGTGGTTTTTACCTTGTCTATACATCCCTGTGTGCATACGACATACTACAGTCTTGGTTTTGTCCTCATTTTGTGTCCTTTGCGCCTACTTTCCTGGTTTCTCTCTCTTTCTCTCGCTTTTTTTTCTGGGTGAATCCAGATGAACGAGCTCAGGATTTCTTCTCTAAGCTCCTCCTCTTCCTCCCTTTACCATGGTAATGGTCTGGTCTGTGCCGTACTGCATTGCGTGTCACTCTGTGCCTTGTGCTTGCACTGACTCTGACCTCACTGCTTCTCCATGACTTCACTTTCTCATCCTCTCAGTCTCAAAGCCCAGTAACAGGATGCTGATAATAACAGATAGAGTGTAGCCTGCCATTGAGTGTGTTCACAAGTGCACTAATAATTGCATTAATAATTGTATATCACAAATAAGCTGTAAAGCACATTTTTCTATAATATTTAAAAAGTCTCTGATTTCCCTGGAATAAATACACAAATTATACTTAAAATGTAATCTAATAGCCGTCATTGTAATGTGGACAATCTGCACTCATAAAACTCTCCAAAACAGTATAGATAGATGGTTGGATGGAGGTTAATGTTTATGAGCACAAGTGAAAATAAGTTAAATTATACAAGATTAACAAATAGAAGCATAGTAATAGCAGAGCATGTGCAGTTAATGTACCGTTAAATATCTGACATTAACGGTCACACATTTATTTAGAAAGATACACTATATTTTAACTTACTAGAATTGATGCCATTATAAGGGCATCATCAAATGAAATGGGTAAAATGAATGAAGGTTTTCATTTCACTTTATGCACGTCGACATACTCACCGTACTGAGAATCCGGAGGAGTTTCGGAAAAACCTGGAACAGGATGCATTTTCCTGTAACGTTAGTTAATTTCAGCGTTCTAAAAATCAATGAATCACAAATGCATCTGTAAATACACACATTTATTAACAGATTTGGTTAATTATGTCTGTATTGACCATCTGCATTCATCCGTCTCTCTACATTTATGCGCTCCCATATAACACTCAAGCTAATCATTTTCACTAAGACGCTGTTTTAAATACAAAGGTGGATAAACACCGTATGGGCAAAAATGTTTGTGGACACCTGACCATAAGATTATAATGTGCTTTTTGAATATCCAAATACCATATTTAGAATAGAACAGAATAGCGTCCCCATTAGATGTTATAATAATTCACTCTTCTGGGAAGATTGTGGGTGTGGAGATTTGTGAGGCCGCACATATAAAGGCAGACTGTAAATTACACTATTTACTTCTTCTAAGTTGTTGTTAGCAAGTAGCAACAAGTAGCTGACTGAATTTGTTCAGGAGACTCCGGCAGCGGATTCAGTACACAGTCTGTGAGTGCCCTCTAGTGGAATTCCTTGGTAAAATCAGGCAGAATCCACGCTCACTCACGTGACTTAAGGAACTTGAGAGACTTTACTGCAGGGCTCTTCAATTGGCCCCGGATCCCGGAACCTGGCCCCTGAGGAAATTTATTCCAACCCTCCAAATTTCCCAGTGTGACAAAGACATCTAGAATCTAGAAAGAAAAAAAGAAGCCTACCTGTGCATCTACAATACATGTGTTGTTAAGTTCAATATAGAAAAAGCCGACGTGGGTGGCTTAAGGTGCAAAAATACAAAATATGGCCTTTTATGTAGCTGTTCATATTCCAAGCCATGTCTCTTCCGCCCCTTATTTGGGATGCGTTCATGACAAACTAATGGAATAGTCCTGCTTCCCTGAGTGATTCAGAAGGATTTGATCAATTGAGCGCCTTTAGTTACGGTTCGGAGAAGAACCACATAAGTCTGGAAGTCAGGTGTCTTAACACTTCTGCCTATGTAGTGTAATGGTAGTCTTAACATGCAGCAGAGTTTGAATGGTTTTTATTTTATTTTATACGTCTGAACATATAATGCATTAATTCTGTTATCTATAGGCATGAGCCAGACTCACGTCTCTTACACCTTGTAGCCCAAACCGCAACTTGTCTCACTTTGTTTGTTCATTTCACTTCTATTGTTGGTATTAGTGATTCTAATTAGCTAACTAACTCACTTTTTATATAATGCTAGCTAACACTTATTACCCTGTCAGTGAGGTTTCCGAAAAAACTACAGTATTTTGAGGTACGGCTGGGTGATCAAAATATCACATCATGACATTTTTATGCGGCATAGTAGGTTTCATAATGTATAAATAAATGAAGACACAATATAGCCGGAAAGTATGTCATGACATCACAATATCAATATTATATTGCCCAGCCCTACTTTGTAGCAGTGGGAACTAACGAATCAATTTTCCTAAATGTTCAAACCTGATTTAACTTCCATGTTTTTTTTATTATTATTTTTTAAATTTTGTTTATAAGAAGAAGAAAAAAAAAACAGGGTTATGTTCTGTCCAAGGTAAACATTAACTTAAAACATTGTGCTTTTATTCTTCTTCTTTTTTTCAGGTAAAACCCTCAACGGTGCCTATCCAGGGTCTTCTGATCGGGATGGCGTGACCCCTGTGATCGCCATGGAAACCTCTGGTCCGAGAGTCGCTAAGAAGCGCGCCAGAGAGTGCCTTCACTAAGCGGCGTCCAAAACCAGCCTGGAAAACCTATTCAACCTCTCCGATCATCTTTCACCTTCTTTACCTCTTATCCCTTCTTTTCCTGCCCTTATCTTTGCCTTACCTTGATGAAGAAAAAAAAAGGACTCTACAAACTACTAGTTTGCCTTGAGAATTGTTCAGGCTGCTATAAAGAATTTGTTTAGAAGGCGACCTGCAAGCGTTCAGGAATGTATTTGGAACAAACGCGTACAAAGATACGAAAAAAAAAAGAGGGGAAATATGGATGTTGAACCGGTATGTTCTCACTACAGGAGCACTCGACCTTAACAGTGAGTGCAAATGTAGGATGTTTATGCAGCTAAACTTACTGCCAATAAATCCTCAGGGATTTAAAGGCAAAAGAAACACAAAACATTAGCCACATTTCACACACAGGTGAGACAGATCGTCATCCGCTGAACTAACCGGTGCCTACGTTAAAAGGCTCAAGCAGCCATTGATGGAAAATGTGCCACGTCTATGCACAATAAGCTCAGAGTTGTCTAACAAAGAGCACAGTGCGACGCAACACTTTGGGTTTCAGTGCTCACGAAATAACGTTCTTGGCTCTCGGAGCCGCCGCTAATCGCCGCTTTAAAGAAGCATGTGCAATGCAATTGTGCCAGCGTTTCACTGACACTGGGACTACGTGTTTTTGTTTTTTTGTTTTCAAACGATGAAAGACCGTCAGTGCAATATTACGACTTGTATTCTTACTCCTATTATCCTGTAACACTACTGAAATTGCTCTTTGGACAGTACTTGCATGGGGAGAAAGTCAAGAAAAGAGAGAAAAAGGAAGCGGGGAAAAACAAAAAAGTATCACCTTTGTGTTTGTGCTGTAAGGTGAGGTTCACCAATACTTGCCAAAGTTTGAACTCCACCTTATCCATGTCACCAAGCAAAAACATAGATTATATTGAAGTGTGATATTTCAAACATGCTTTGATGTTGCCAAATCATAGTTGATTTTTCATTCATTAAAAATAAGCAAAATAGCTCATTCCCAATCGAATATTATGGATTAGGACCAAATCATGTTCTCTGCCATCCATTCACAGCAAGGACACCATATTGGGCATCATATAGAAGAGAGCGCAAAAAGACCCCCCCTGAAAAGTCAAACTGTTAATTTTGTCCCGCAAATGCATGAACAAACTTTGGCAAGGATCTGGTGGCTCTGCTACCGATAACCACAAATATATGTATCCCATTACTTTTGGTGTTCCCAAGCTGCTCGTGTATGGTTTATTTTTAGTGCTGTATATATTTTGCTCTTGTGCCATTGTGTTTCTCTTCACTTCTTTTTTTTTTTTGCTCTGTATTCAGTGGTTCAGTATCTGGGTAGCTGTGCAATACATTTAATACGCAGTGTTCATCCTTTACCTGGGGCAAAAATGTTCTATGTTCTATTACGAGTTGCCAGTAAAGCTCTAGTGTCAACAGTTCTGCTAGTTTATACAAAGCCACAGGTTTCAAAGCCTGTTGTTATAAACCTCAAGATGTTGCTTTGCTTGCCTTTAAGCCAGACAGGCATTATAATCTGCTCCCGACAGGAAACATATGAACTTTTTAGCTGCTGCTTATTGTTAGTTTGTAGATACTGAAATATTTGAAGCAACAAGCCTGGCTGTGTTTGCACTCAGCTCAAGCCCAGAAGAAATCCTTTTAAAAGTTAAATAGGATAATCAGCCAGAAGTACAGCTCAGCCTGCTAGATGTCCTTTTTGGTGTAATTATATTAAGGTGTTTTTGACGAATACCAAAGTGAAGCCATTTTCAAAAGTGAAATTTGTATGGAACTCGGCGAGCATAAGGCGAAGCCTGCGTCTGAGACGACATGCCGGACAGACGCTGTAACCAGACAAGAGAAATTGACAGCAGTATTATATGTATATAAAGGCTGATTTGTTGCCAAGGAAACTGTCAACGTGTTTGTGCAATGCAATAAAAAAAAGGTCTTGGATGCATTGGAAACCTCGTCTGTAGTTCGATTTCATTACATCGTCTCGGAGCAGTTTTTGTACTTTCCCCCACCGTTTTCAATTTTAGGATCAAAACTGCACAGGATTCAGATCAGATTTTACTTAAGTAGAAATTTTCGGTATCTATTGTTTTACTGGAGTCATTATTGTTTCAGGCGACATTTTCCTTCTACGCCTTACTTTTACATACAATGATCTGTACTTTCTACTCCTTACATTTTAAAATATTATTAATAGTTACTCCTAATTCTTTTCCGCTTTTCATTTACAAAAGAAAAAACCCTATCCAGATCATTTGCAGTGATTGTGGTTGAGAATAATATATAAACATAGTATATATAAATATAGTATAAACATGCACCAATCCCACATGATATTGGTTTGTGCACAAATGACATCACACTCCAACAAGGATATAACGTTTGGGTCATTACTCTTAATTATTATATATTAAAATCCATTATTTCTCCACTACTGGCTATTTATCAAACGGGTGCTTTCTCTTCGTCCTCCGCAAATTACGTTCGATAGACATACATTTGAATATGCATGTCAGCTTAGCACGACTGCAACAGAGCGTACCCGTTTCGTTACCCCGAGCAAGACATCGATCAGTGAATATTTTGTTTTGCGGTGTGAAACCGTTTTCGGCAAAGCGGACGTTAAAAACAAGTACGCATAGTGTGTTGTATTTCACAGAACAGAAACACAACCACCGGCATCATGCAGTATTGCTTTTTATTTGAAAACAATACCAGAAACAGGTCGACAATAAAATACGCTACACTGCTTTACAAAGCTTTAAGCCGTAATTCGAGTGTTTCAACTTCTAGTTCCGAAAAAACAACACTGGAACGTGAAACTTCTTTTCGTTGCGTGATGCATTGTCCATACAAACCACAGCATTCCACTACATCTTTGGAGGGAATAAGCGTTCGATTTAAAACACTTTGAGCGCCTCAATACACGTCAAACGTCATATAAAAACCTGCTGAACAAACAACAAAAAAAAAAAAACCTCTTTGGGCCTTTACTGAAGACCAGATGGGTTTTCACCCTCGATAGCCAGCTACACAGTAAACCGACATTTATGATGCATGTGACGGCAAGAATTCCTAATACGATGCACAGTAATACATCAACGAATCTCACTTGGATATCGTATTGTAGAGCAAGTTGTGCGTGTTCGACTGGAGCTCACAGTACAAGATTTGTCAACTGCATAGCTTGGGAACAGAAGAATTTATATGTTAAAAAAAAAAACAACAAGCCTCTGTCTGAACCAGTCACAGTGAATATATTCGTTAAAGTGCTTACACAATCGCTTTGAAAGGCAACAGCATGCTTTTGTTCACCCCCCCCCCACACACACACACACACACACACACACACACCAGCAGTCCTTATTAAAAATTCTTATCATACCAGTAACTCTGTTCTTGATTAGACAGCATGACTGATGCTTAGCACTATATCATGGGGGGGGGGGGGGGGGGGGGGGGAATAAAATCTTCTCATTTGCTTTTCAAACCATACATCCAGGCAGAAATAAATCCCGCAACCTGTTCAGTCTTGATCCTACAGCTTACAATAAATACATCCTCAAAGCCCTTTTTAATATCCTGCTTTATGTGGCACTCGGCCATGTGATTATTCATTATTAAATAAATAAAAACACTGGAAACTTTAAAACCACACACGTCTCAATCGCTGGATAAAGCGATGCTAATTTTAAACAATGCCAAAACCTCTTCAACCAATTTTAAAAGCAACACAACCTATATTAGCATCCGAACGGATTGGTGGACGGGGACGGACCCTTAAAAGGCCAATCTCTAGGTGTGAAGCAGAAAGCACAATAGACCTATCCTGAAGTGGGCGCACACCCACACACAAACACACGTGCACACACTCGCCATTAGTGGGAGAGTGAGAGAAAAGCTTAGGTGTGTAGTACGAGATCAGCCGGATGGAGCGGAAGACGCATTCGCTCTCAGATGGGTTTATACAGCAGAGAGGTGACGTACTTCTTCTTATACCTGTGAGTTGCGCTGAGGACCATAACACCGTCCTGGACACAGAGAAACAAAAATCAAACCGTGAACATTTCATTATATGATACTCTGGATGTACTTTTAGAGCACTCGGAAAAGTGAAAAAAAGTGAGGCCAATTCTGTACAGAGGGGAAAGTTGTGGAAATGTATTCATCAGGCTGCACTTATACAGTGTAAAGCGAGGAGAAATAGAATAGAATAGCCTTTGTCACATATACATTACAGTACAGTAAAATTGTTTCTTCACATATCCCAGCTTGTTTTGGAAGTTGGGGTCAGACATGATATGGCACCCCCTGGAGCAGAGAGGGTTCATTTGTAATGTATTTTTAATGAATACCTTTCTGCAAAAAGTATTATGAGCTACACTACATGGAAAAACAGATGTTACTAAAAAGTCACAGGAGTCGCCTGATAGAATGAATGTGATCATTAGAATAATGATCACATTCATCCCAGAAAATGTGGTTTAACTAAACCTTATAAAAATATACTTGATCCTTGTATATGGCATTTGAAATTGAATGCTAGCGTGCAGGTCGGTATTTCCGTCCTCGATGCACAAACCACAACCCCAAATACATTATAGCGAGCTGTATTTTGCAAAGTGTATGTACCTTTATTGAGAGTGCATACAGATGATTGAGCATGACGTGGTTGGGTTCAGGCAGCAGCGCAGGATCACACTGCACACAAACACACGGAAGATCAGTTTCAATGTGAATTGTTCCATAGGAAACGATCATCACACGTTTTGTTGTTAACTCACTGAAATGTTTGTGTCCTTATTAAGGATGACTTGGAGGAGGTGCGGAGGGAGAATGGGCGGGGCCTTAAAGCGCTCCTCAGGTCGAAACATGTACACATCCTGTCCGTAAGGTCCCGGAGGAGAGCTGGACAGATCTAATAAAGAAAAGACCATGTGTTATGGTTTAATTAACTTGATTAGGAATGTTTGGTATACTAATGCAATGAGGAGATGACCTAGATATACAACATACGGACCAAAAGTATTGGTGCGCCATATATGGTTCCTGCTCAAACTGTTACCACAGATTTGGAGGCACACAATTACAAAGGAAGTCTTGCATTTCTATGGTTTACATGGGTTAAAGTTGAGGATCTTGAATGGTTTGCTGTAGCGCTCCAACATCAACCCTGACCTCACCCTGGGCCACTACTCACTGATTTTACTTGTGCTGAATTGTAGCTAAATGAGAAAAATCACCACAAGGATTTTGGAGGATGATTGGAGGTTAACAGAACAGCAAACAAAATGTTAACCAGGGTGTCCAAAAATCAACATCGTGAATGTTACTCCCAGGTGACCACAAATCCTTGTCTGTCTGTTTTTTTAACGGTCACATACATGTTCATATTCCTGCTTTTTTGTGCATCAAGAAATCATCATTGGATTCTGAATTTGAAAATTGCGGCATTAACATTTCATACCAGAGGTATCGGAGCACTCGAGCGAGTCGACCTGCAGCGCGTCAAACACTTCGAAGTCTGACTTCTTCACCTCGATCAGGTTGTTGATGGTTCCCATCTGACTGGTTACAACCGGCTATGGAACAAAACTAATCGTTATTATCCAAGACAACGACCCACCTTTCCTGTTAAGTCAAAGTCTTTTGAGGCCTAAAATCCATAGATACAACATTATATGTGATGGGTATAAATAATGAACCGATCTGGATTTAAGGTCCAAATGTGATTTACCTTAGAAGGGTCATGAAGCCACTGTCCATCAACAAAGAACTTGTACTGGTGCTCCCCCTCAGGCAAGTCCAAGATCGCAACAAAGTCATTATGGCTTTGATGTGGAAAAGGAAAATTGATTAAGTAATGGTCACCGTTTTATGTCCTTATATGGCGACTAAAACACAATATGGTGTGCTGGTATAGAAAAATAATTATGACAAGGAGGCACTCTCGTGACTCAAAGAGTACCAGTCCGACATTCTTTTATAACAGTTCTTTCATTCCTTTCACTCTTATAATTAGGGTTGGTTATCTTAATTTGATCAATTCCAACTTTTATCGATTCCGAACGGTGAACAAACCGCAGATGCTTAGTCATGTAGCTTATTAGCTTACTACAATAATTGGTCTTCGGTTTTTATAGCGTAGCCTCACTTTTGAGCACTTCCCGCGATCAACTGATGTTTAGATTACCACATAAGGTTCTGGCAGATTGGACATGAGAAAGGTCCTGACAGATTGCAACGTATCTTTAATTTTAAATATCCGATTCCAGAATCTGAACTGCTTTTCGATTGCTAACCCTACTTATAATACAATAATATGGAAACATTTAAATTTATTCAAGAACCATAAATACTAGATAAATAAGAGAAAACTTATTTGGTTTTACAAATAACACAAAAAAAAGAACAAATACATACAAATACTTCAAATACTACATGCCATAATGCAGTGTTCATACGGCTGGGCAATCAGCCTCAGTAACACCCACCAAAATCATTTTATACTCCTGTGTAGTATATTTATTGCACCCTAACAAGACATCTACCTTTTATTAAGTGGGATCTTGGTGCTCCAGTTGTCAAAGGAGCCAGCGATGTAGACGTCCTTCCCGCCTCCTGCCCAGCGGATCACAGTTGGACGCTCCTGGGGGCCCGCCTTCACCAAATCATTTAAATCGGGAGGGAAATCCTTCTCCACTGGAGCCTATGGAAAAAGCTCAAGCTTGTCACAGCTTTGTATACATTATGATGAAAATAAAACTTCTCCTTACATTTACAATGAGTAGTGTAAGCATATACCATTCCGACACCCTATTGGTTTGAAGGTGAATACTTTTGACACCAGTGATCCTGTAAGTGGCCTGAAATTAACTTCTGCACATGACACTCGAAAACATTTTAATACCTTTACTTCGGGGCCGTGCGTGTTAAAGATGTTCGGATCATCGGTGCTGTCCACCATCTTGCTGGGCTCATGGTCCTTATGAGCACCACCATCTGTACGATGGGCTTTTGGTCCATGGCGTTCAGCAGCTACACGGTCACTGGTATTACCCATAGTTCAATACAGAAACGCCTCCTCCTGCACAGAATAATAAACACACAAAACATTCAGACCGTGCAAAGCCAGAAATATTAAACGTGAAGTAGTGAAAACTACCCGACTGCAAAATCTAGTTTAGTCTGACTAGCAACCGTCTGCCACAGCAAGCTGCTGAAGCTGGTACTCCATCTTTACAAGCTATTAGGTGCGAACACAAAAGAACATTACGGCTATTACCAGTGTACTTTACAACTAATTTCAAATGAAACCAGCATGACAGAAATGATCTCAAACATGTACTGATCGGTTTAGTCAGAAATAAAACAACTAAAAAGTAACGGACCAGTTGAAAGCCTGTCTGCCAGTCTGAAAACACTGAATTTTAATCAGAAGATAAACCAGTCAAGACTCTTCACATGTACACATTTCTAAAAAATACATCCATTTTCCAGAATCCAATTCCAGCCTTTGACATTGGCTACAGAATCTCATGTTTTCTCTGATATCGGATCTACTGGATTTTGCCAGCAAGATCTCAATAGCATGGTCAGTCAAGCATGTTTCTATAGAAAACGTTGTTCATGCAAGTCCCCATAAAATGGTCTGAACGCATGATCTGATTCCGTACGCAGACGCATTTTGCTTTGAAACAGACAGTTAAAAGATTTCCACCACCTGCTTGCTGAACCTCAAACACGACAGCAGCTGAATCCGGAGAGTAGTGAAATGTGAGACTTAACACTTCACTTCATGCTGCCACCTACAACCACACCGAATTTAAAAGTGGAGCTTTAAACACCTTGTTCTGCAGGTTTATAATGTTGGAAATGATTCTCAAATCGCTCCGGGTCTACAAAATCTTACACCATGCATTTCTCGTCTCAAGTGTATTACATAACTGTATAGTTGTGCAAACATCTATATAAATAATATATATATATATATATATATATATAGATATATATATATATATATATATATATATATATATATATATATATATATATATATATATATATATAAAAACTCAAACATGTACTCATTAGCAAAAGACAAAATCTAGAACAAAAGATAAGTGTGCAGAAAGACTACTGATCAAAAGCGGTTTCTGAAGCACAAGACCTGGCCTCGAGGATGGCACATACAAATTATAAAGGGATTTCATCGGATTTACAGTAATATTGCTGCTATTCAAATATATTCAAATGACCCATTTCTAGGGCTAAATGGAACAAATTTCACCATATAATAAGACAAAGTACATGTTCTGTAAGTGTTTTGTAAGCAAACAGTTGCCTTTGGTATTATCTAACATGGAAAGGGTTGTGTTCGGGCGAATTAATCCCATTAAACTGCTTTGGGATAAACTGGATCCCAAGATAGAAATATCCAACAAGTGAAGAACACATCTGACAAGTTTTACAAGAAGCATCGCAAAGTATTTCAGCTGAATATTTGGAGAAACCAATGATCCGCAGGCCATATTCATGTTTGTGGAAAGGTGTTAGTCATACTAAGACTCTATTTTCAATGGAAATAAAAGTTGAACAGATAGAATTGTATCTTTTTGTTTTAGGTCAAAGTAAATGACGGTTAAATGATCTATTTGGTTGTACAGAGACAAAAGAACATGCAAGTGTCTCTCAAAAACAAAAAGGTAAGGTGTTCCACAACTAGTACGACTTAAAAGACCGTCATCATTTTCCCATACTTGATGTACTATAAAACTTAAACGAGGATAACCTAAAAAGATTTCTTCTCAATACGTCTACTGTAAACAAAAAGCTTAAAAACCAATCTTGGTTTCACACACAATTTAACCCACACTGTAGAATGTGACAACACAGCTTGAAGAAGCCGAGATATTAAGACACAAACTTATGGTTAGTCACCAACACACATTTCTGGTTTCATGCACATTTCAACCAATGCACACAGAGTCATGCGTTTTCATTTCCCACCTACAAGTGCTATACACAATGTGAAGGTTTTTCCTTCTATGCAGTGGCAGCGTGGCGATATCCACAAAGTATGAACTCAATTTTCGGGTTTTGTCGCCCGTTCTGGTTCATGGTCAATTCAACCCACGCTGCAGGACGTGACTACACAGAAGCTGAACGGTTTTCTTCTAAGCAGTGGTTGGTTGGAGATGGCATGACACGAACTCATAAACTTCTGATTGGTTGCAAACACACAATATTTTGTTTTCAGGGACTTTTCCACCGATTTTTGCTGAAAGGTCTTGATGCAAAACTAAGAAAACATATTCACGTTTGCATTTCCCATGTACAATTGATATACTGTGGGATGCGACTATAAAGAAGGTTCTCAACACTTTTTCAAGACTGAGATGGAGATTGGAGATGCTGGGATATGAACTCACAACCTTCTGGTTCTGGTTTCAATTCGCACAGATGTGTGTGTGTGTGTGTGTGTGTGTGTGTGTGTGTGTGTGTGTGTGTGTGTTGTGGTGTGTGTGTGTGTGTGTGTGTGTGTGTGTGTGTGTGTGTGTAAAACTAATGCTGATGTGATTATAGCTTGCAGATATCACTCTGTAGATATTCTCTTTACATTACAGCCACATTATTGACCTTCATAATTCATTTTCACTGGAAGGTCAGGGAAAAGTTCAAGGCTTACAAGTCTGGACCTGCAAATAGAACATGGATTAAATTCCACGGCTCTGTGCGACACCAGAGAATATGAGTGGGTAAATATGAGTGGGTAAATATTCAATTCAATTCAATTTTTTATTATAAAGCGCAGCGCTTTTTACAATGTGTCATCGTTGTCCCAAAGCATTTTTGTGCTTTACATAATACTATGTATTGTGTGGTGTGTGTGTTTTGGGTGGGTGTGTGTGTGGTGTGTGTCGGTTTGGGGGGTTTTTGGGGGGTGGGTGGGGGGGGGGGGGGGGGGGGGGTCGTTAGTCTGAAACTGTATTAGAGGCTCGAGTTGCTGATAAAAAGAACCCAACAGGCTTCTCCATACCCACCGCTTACACACCGCTAACACTCCGTGCTAACGCTAACCGCTCTCAGCCTTACAGCCTATCTAGCGCCTCTTCTGTCCCAAATACATTTCACACAAGCGGAGTACAATGTCTCCTTTTAACAACAGGCAATGAAAACAATATAAACACAAACCACACACTCACCTCTGACCGTCCAAAACCGAGTTTACTTCTCCCCGTTCCACTCCGACTTCAACAACATTCTTAACGCGAGAACTACTAAACAACGGCGAGCCGGATGTCCCAAATTAATACCGAAACGCGTTTCAATCCTGCCCTAGGTGTGATTTAGGGATTGGTGATGTTTTCTTTTCGATCTTATACACTAAATAATTCGATGTTGTTTTTTAACAGCCCTAATATATGTATGTCAATAGATTAAAATATTATTATTATATTATCATCGCACGATTGCCATGAATAAATGAACTCCAGATTCATTTTTAATCGCACAGTTCACCCTTGTACCATAAATGAATACATTTCATATTTCTATTAGTCTAACTGTAAATATGTACATTTATAAATATATATACATGTATAAATTTCACTCAAATCCCTCCCTTTAATAAAATTGTGAATTATTTCATTTTTATTTAGGAAGGGTAGGACCACCCAATGGTCTAAGGCCCTGGGCTGCTGATCGGAAGATCCGGGTTTGAGCCCCGGTATGGCCAAGCTGCCGCCCTTGGGTCCTTGGGCAAGACCCTTAACCTTCTGTGCTCCAGGGGCGCCGTATCATGGCTGACCCTGCGCTCTGACCCCAGCTACCAACAACAAGCTGGGATATGCGAAGAAAGAATTTCACTGTGCTGTAATGTATATGCGACAAAATAAAAGGCTATTCTATTCTTCTATTGTATCATTTAAAATTGGAAATTATTCTTTTAATATTCATTTCTTGTTCGTTTCAATGTTAAATGTGTATTTAAATGGGTTTTAATTGTTAAATATGATACGTGGCTCCTTTAAGAAATAGCTCTAAATGTTGGTGTGACAGAGCTCTTCGGGTTTTAACCCCCCTTTTTCCTCTGCAGAGGATCAGAGGCTGAATACTTTATACCCTTCGGGGTTGCATTGAGAGGTCTTTCACTTTTAGACAGAGTGACCAGGAGAATCCAATTTCTAAGTAATGCCTCAGTTATTGGCTTGTAGAATCTTTCTCTTTGGGAGATCTAAAGAAGTGCAGACTCCAAGAGCTCATTCCAGAGCTCACTCCACTAGAGGATTAACCACCTCTTAATTGCACCTGTCTGTCAAGCCAGTGCAATCAGATGCTTCTGCAGGGGTCAGGTTTGTATGCCAAAGGTGGACATCGAAGTTCTGTTGTTTTGCTTTGTATTAAAAGTGTAATCACTTTCACTGAACACTTATTTTGTTTTTGTTACTAGGGGTTAACCATGCTGCTTTTGCTGAAGGTTCTTTTGTCTCAAGCATCATTTAGGGAAACTGCACATTTGGTATGAGAAAGGGACATTTCACAGAAACACAGAAAAAAACAGAAACACAACCTTACAATCAGGTCTGAGGGAGACCCTGTCTCATGTATATGTTTGTAAAAAACAAAACAAAACAGACATTGTGTGTGTAGTGTCTAGTGCACATTGCTGTTTGCTTTTAGGTTCTTTCTCAATTTCAAATTCTTTGGCTTAGTGGAGAATGTAACATGACAGCACCTCTCATGCCTCAATATAACAAATAAACATATTTTATCAAACCTATTTGCAGGACATGTACTGATATTAGGAATGTGAGGTCATACGTATTTATTAATGCATTTACTGCATTTTTCTATTACAATTTTCACACACAAGGATCAAACCAGACACCATAATTAAATATTTACAATGTAAGTAAATATAGGCTTCAACATTAACTAGTCTTATTAAAATAACATCACTTTCAGAGTAGTATCTTAATCACAAGGTGCACTGTGACGTCACGGAAGAATAGTCATGGACAGTGCTGTGGATCTCTCCCTAGTGGCGAGGCGTGGGGGTGCAACTGAATAGACAGACTTTCCTATATGTATACTATTTACATTGTAGATTCTCACTGAAGGCATGAAATGCAATGAATGAATGAACACACATGGAGTTATGTATTAAAAAAGTGCGAAACAACTCAAAACATTTTTTTATATTTTAGATGCTTCAAAATAGCCACCATTTGCTTTGATTACTGCTTTGCACACTCTTAGCATTCTCTCGACGAGCATCATGAGGTAGGTACTTGAAATTTATATCTATATACAATTTAAATATTATACGTATAGAATTTTCTAAGGCGAGGCAAAGGCATCAGTCCCTGGTCAAGAAGGTCCCACAACGAAGTGTCCTAGGCGCTGCCTGTTCACACGATGTTAATTCACACCTCAAAGAAAAAAAGAAATTAGTACTCCTTGCCCACAAACTCCTTCTGCCACTTCATACAAAGTTTTTTTTCTTGCAAATAAATACAAACGTGATAGTTTTATTGACAATTTGAAATAGTTTCTGACTACCTATTTACGCGACACGGTACTGCCAGGACCCCAACGTAGACGCGAACAAGCCATGGGGTCGAAAAAACATCGGCGGTCCAAATCTCGCTCCCGCTCTCGGGAAAGAAATAAGAGTCGGGCGGTCAGAGCACGAACTCCGGAGGATCGACACGAAAGAGGCCGACCTAAAGAAAGTTCTCGTAGAAGAACGCGCTCAGGGAGCAGCGGGTCGAGAAGCAGCGGCGCTTCCGGAGAGCGGAGACCCCGGGCAGCTGGCCGCTCGAGTGATTCGGGCAGCGGCAGCCGCGAGAGGAGACACCGCTCTCGGGAAGTGTCTAAAGACAGAGACACGTATGGGTATTAATCAGTGTATTAATGAAAGTAAAGTATTTTGGCTTTTCCCCAACACGTTATTGTAGCGAGCGCTGGGGGCCTGGTGCTTGTTTACATCCTCTGTGTTGTGATTGGCTGATCATTATCGGGTTCTTGGTATAATAAGTTGTGTTTAATGAAAATAAGGCGGCCGTTTGTCTCTGTTGTAATAAAACACACAAAATTCGACTTAGTCAAAGCAGAAAAAAAAATTGACAATGCAAATTCCACTATGCAAACCCTTAGTCTGGGAAACTCTTAATGTAGGTTATTTATTACAATCTCTTTCTGTTTAGCTCATCGTATGACGACCGCAGCAAAGGGAAGCACAAGAAGAAGCGGGAAAAGACTGAGAAACGAGAGCGCAAGCCGAGCAGAAGTCCGTCTCGTTCCAGTTCACGCTCCAGTGTGGAGAGACGGCGTGTGAGGGATGGAGACAGCAGTGACCGAGAGAGAAGGAGGAGACGGCGGAGCAGGAGCCTCAGCAGAGAGAGACAGAGGGAGGGTGATGAGGAGAGGAGAAGAAGCAGAGGGAGAGAAAGGAGGAGCGTGGACAGGGAGTGGAACAGGAGGAGGAACGAGCGTGACGACAGCAGGGAAAGGCGGCAGAGGAGGAGGTCGCGCTCTGCATCGTCCGTGTCTTCCCGGTCTTCTGCCTCAGAGCAGGGTGACAAAAAAGAAGGGCAGGAGGCTCGGTCAGCCAGAGAGGAGCAGAAGAAGCAGAAGGAGATGATGAAAGCCTTGGAGACACCAGAAGAAAAAAGAGCTCGTCGGCTGGCTAAAAAAGAGGCCAAGGAGCGCAAGAAGCGCGAGAAAATGGGCTGGAGTGAAGAGTACATGGGATACACAAATGCAGACAACCCTTTTGGAGACAATAACCTACTCGGCACCTTTAAATGGCAAAAGGTATTGTTAGAGTAGTTTACTTTATCCATTTATAGTAACATTTAGTAACTTGGAATGTCCAAGAAACAAGTGATTTACCCCTGCCTTTTTAAAATACTTCTAATACTGGATACAAATCTGAACAAATATAAAATGTCTTTTAATATAAACAGAAAATAACCCACATGGAAAACGAGATCATTTAATTATGTGTCATATTCTCCATACACCCCCTTATTACTGTAGAAAGGAAAACGTAAAACAAGAAGATTATAAATCTCGCAGCCGGCACATAATCAATACCTTCTGACTAATCAGATTTGAGCACACATTTTTATTTACAAATAAACTAAATAGGAACAAATAAATAAACATATTAAATGGACAAAAGTATTGGGACATGCAATTCATCTCCCAAAAAAATATTCTTTGGTTATTTCCCAAACTGTCACCAAAGAATGTTATAGGACGTCTTTTCCCTCCACTTGAACTAAGAGATCCAAACATGTTCCAGGTTGAATACAACACAAACTGTAACCAAGGCCTTGACATTATATATCAGTATCTGACTTTACCAAATGTCACAAATCTCCACAAGCAAATTCTAAAATCTAATGGAACAGAAAATTGGGACTAAATGTGTAATGGGGTGTTTAAAAAGCACATATGAGACTTATGCTTATTTGTCCATGAACCTTTGCTTGTCTAGTGTAAATTCTTCTTGTTGTACCTTTTCTACCACATCAGTTATTTTACAGAATAAGTGTTGCCATTTCTGTTGACTATTTTGTTGTTTTAAACCTGTACATTGTGTGTTGTGTAGGCTCTTGAGCTGAAAGGAATAGGGCACTTGGGTGAAAAGGATCTAAAGGAGAGGAATAAGCTCATCCAGGAGGAGAATCGCAGGGAGCTGCAGAAGGTATTAAAAAAAAAAACATAAGTGTTTAAAGTTCTTTTATAAAGCCTTTCATTTGTGTCAGTTAAGACCGAAAATGTTCACTCTGTGGGGACGGGGAAACTCTGTTTGTAGGTGAAGCAGTTGCGTCTGGAGCGAGAGCGGGAGAAGGCCATGCGGGAGCAGGAGTTGGAGATGCTACAGAGAGAAAAGGAAGCTGAACATTTTAAAACCTGGGCAGAGCAAGAGGACAACTTTCATCTACATCAGGCCAAGCTCAGGTACGAGAGGCACATGGTGTATGATCTCATTATAGCTGATCACCAGGTTCAGCGGGATTAGTTCAGATGGATTAGCACTCACTACACCATGGTCTGTCTAAATAGTCAATAAATAAAGATACTGAGGTGATTCATTTAAAGAAGAGAAATTTGACATTGGGAGAATAACACTAAATGAGAAATATAACAGAAATAAGGAATTCTCACCAACAGCTTCACTAAACACACACTTTGACTCTAGTATTTATTAAAATTCATTCAAATTCTCCTTACGGAACATTAATGATATTTTTACTTTGCTGATATTGTGTATTAGAGCTTTTAACTTTTTTTGTGTTGATCCTGTTGTTATTATTATTATTATTATTATTATTATTTGTAGTAGTAGTAGTAGTAATAGTATTAATACTAATAGATACTACTACTAATAATAATATAAAAGTTAACTTGCACAATATTTGTAAAATTCAAATTTTGTTTTATTTACATGTTATATACATGTTTTTTAAAATTATTATTATTATAATTACTACATTAAATTGCCCAGAGACCTGATTTTGCTTCTGAATATTAAACAAAAACACTTTTAGGACTATCTGCTATTAGATTGTCCCCGGTAACCCCTGTAAACCTTGACCAAAAAAAAAGTCAAATCCAGGCCTTCAGTGTATATACCAATGCATATATCATAGCATATACCGAGTTCAATGTTTTGCATGCGCAGGTCTAAAATCCGCATCCGAGATGGTCGAGCTAAGCCCATTGACCTGCTGGCTAAATACATCAGCGCTGAGGATGATGACCTGTCTGTAGAGATGCACGAGCCCTACACCTTCCTCAATGGCCTCACCGTCACAGACATGGACGACCTGCTGGAGGACATCAAGGTATATGCACTCACCACGAAGAATGCTCTATGAGCTGTTTAGAGTCACCAGCCTTCTTTAATTTAACTATTAAAAATGTATTCTCTCCCACCCAATGTAAATGGTAGGTGTATATGGAGTTAGAACAGGGGAAGAATGTGGATTTTTGGAGAGATATGACCACGATCACAGAGGACGAGATCAACAAACTGCGCAAACTGGAAGCGTCAGGGAAAGGGCCAGGTAAATGTCATATTCATTACCATTTATAAGCGAGTTTACGACCCATATGGGGGCTGCGGTGGTACTGCAAGGGTTGTTGAATCGCAAATCATTTTTGAACAGGTGACAGACGTGAGGGTATCAACACGTCAGTGAGTACAGACGTGCAGTCTGTGTTTAAAGGGAAGACGTACAGTCAGCTGCAGGCACTACACCTGAATATAGAGAATAAGATCCAGGCCGGCGGCTCGAACCTGGACATTGGCTACTGGGAGAGCCTGCTACAGCAAGTGCGGGTCTACATGGCACGAGCAAGGTACTAGCTTTCCACTAATGTCGTTATGCTTCTAGTTCTTATGAAACGCGGGACTGATTTTACAATTTCTGTGCAGACTGAGGGAGAGGCATCAGGACATCCTCAGACAGAAACTCTACAAGCTGAAACAGGAGCAGGGAGTGGAAAGTGAACCGCTCTTCCCCATTATCAAAGAGGAACCCGAGGCTGAGAATCCAATGTGAGTTGCAGTCAGAACTGACAATAATTGCTTGAAGTTTTTAATTAGTTTATATCCATCTGAAATTTGTGTATGAGTGAGTACATGTTATATTGTAATCACACCTTACTTATTTAGTTGTATTAATGGGCTGATATATTTCTTTATTTGTTTTTATTCACACTGTGGTTAATTTTTATTTGGTTATTTAATGAACAATTTTATCCATTTTATTTCAAAACCTATCTACATTTTTCAAATATTTATCTTGACTAAACCATTTTTTTTGCCTTTTCTTTTTGTAGTACAAACGACGAGGAGCCTTCTGTATCTCCTTCCTCTCAGGCTGCTGCTGAGTCACCGAAGCGGACAGGGGAAAGAAAAGAACAGGAGAGCGACGATGGGGACGAAAGGCCAGGGCCAAGCTCCAGAGCATCTGCAGAGAAGGAGGGAGGTGAACGAGATGGAGGAGGAGAAGGGGGCGAAGAGGGCGAGAAAAGCGGAGAAGTGGAAGCTGTGCTTACTGAGGAGGACCTGATCCAGCAGAGCCAGGCCGAGTACGACTCGGGCCGTTACAGTCCCACACTCCTGCAAAACTCTGAGCTCCCGCTTGACACGCACGTCATGGATGCCGAGGAGGACCTCCAACGCTTACAACTCGCCCGCAGGCAGCTACAGGTCACAGGTGTGTACACAATGCATCTGCTCCGTTTACACAACAGTGCAGTGGTCGGATCCATGTCACATCAGAGAGAACTCATTTTTAGATTGAATTTGTGCAGATTGGGTGGGTGCAAAAATACATGTTGTCTCAGGCCGCATGGCTTTAATGGATAATAAAAAAAAACTACTATTAGACAAATTAATTGATTATTGCCATTAATTTGTGGTTGTTTGATGTATTACATAAATAAATGTACTTATTTATTTATTTTAGGCGATGCCAGCGAGAGCGCAGAGGACGCATTTGTGCGTCGCGCCAAAGAGGGCATGGGGGGAGACGAGGCCCAGTTTAGCGTAGAGATGCCGCTGACTGGGAAAATGTACATGTGGGCGGACAAGTACCGCCCACGCAAACCTCGCTTCTTCAATCGTGTCCACACGGGCTTCGAGTGGAACAAGTACAACCAGACGCACTACGACTTTGACAACCCGCCACCCAAAATCGTCCAGGGTTACAAGTTTAACATCTTCTACCCAGACCTGATCAACAAGCGTTCCACACCTCAGTACTTCCTGGAGCCGAGCCCCGACAACAAGGACTTTGGCATCCTGCGTTTTCACGCCGGGCCGCCATACGAAGACATAGCGTTTAAGATCGTCAACCGCGAATGGGAATACTCGCATCGCCACGGTTTCCGCTGCCAGTTCGCCAACGGCATCTTCCAGCTGTGGTTTCATTTCAAGCGTTATCGCTACAGGAGATGAGGGGCTTCGGCTTACGTTTGAATAAGTGGACAAACAATTATGTAACCATTCGTTATTTTTATTTTTATTTTTTTGCACTAATAAATTTGTTTCTAAACAAGCTCTTTTTGCCTGATCTTTTTGCTTGAATCTAAAAAATAAAATAAAATAATATTGTACACATACTCTGGGAATCATGGTTCTGTTCACAGAAGGCTTTACAACGTCACAATTTATTAAAATCAAACTCTAAGTCAACTAGGTTAATGTGAAAACACGGCAAGTATAATCTTAGCACAAAAATGTATCAGTAGAATAATGATTAATCAAACCGATTGCTATCTGTAACACAAAACCGTAAAAAAAAAAAGAAAAAAAGCACAAACAATTTAAACTACTTTTAAAAACATTGTGCATATACGGCCACTGATGTTGTGGCAAGTTCGATTGTTACTCTCAAAATCTGTTGTTGAATTGAACTGCATGTTAGTGCTAAGTAGATATCGCCAATCAAAACAGAGTTCATGCTCGACAGTGATTGGTGGCTTGTGAAATGTTTGACCAATTTTATCTACACATAAATAACAAGGAACAATTGATTTTGCAAAATGTAGCATAGAAAAAAGTATGATATTTGAAATATGCTGAAGTTAAAGTATTACAATTACGCTGTTTTCCAGCTGTGTTTTTCTTATTCTGTTTTAACGATTATTATTATACTTGCTGCTAGATGGTATTAATGATGCATTATTTCCATCTACTATTTGCAGTGGATGTGCTCACTAGTCCTTTTTAAGCTGTTTATAAAAACTTGGGTGCGATAAAATGCGATTTATAGAAGCTAATAAGAGCTAGCAATATCTGTGTAAGAATAACGATTAGTTATAATGACTCATATATAGTTTGGATAATCGTGGCCATTGGAGGACTCTACAGAAATGCAGGTGTAGTGACCGCTGTCAGTGTCCGAGGCATCGAGGATGAGCAAGCTGTCGTGTTGGATGTGGTACTTTTTGTCATTTTCAATTGGTTGATCCTTTATACACCACTGTAACACACGCACACACAAAAAACAACTTTACCCATCATTTTTTGAGAGTATAATTTTCTTTTCCTGAGTGTTTTTTTTATGACAGTCACAATAGACTTAAACTGTCTTACCAGTTGCAGGACAACATGTAGAATCTTTCAGACTCTGAACGAGTTCACTGTAGGAGAAAAGAAAATCCAGGAAAATATCCCACTTCAGACAATCCAATACAGTCCAATACAATCCAATACAGTCAATACAATATTTAAGACCACAGTACTCTATCCACTAATTCTTTATTCAGGAGATAATTCGTTGATTAATTGTCTATAACTGGAATTAATGCTAGTCACAAGTTTGTATACATGTGTAGAATATGTTAGTTTCAATTAATAATCAGTAAAACAAAATACCGTAATAAAGTATATTATTCCTCTACAGTGTCTTCCTCTTCTTTTTATTATTATTAATTACATTTTTTATTTAAACATGATTATTTACAAATGCTGATATGTAGATCTGAGAGCTAACAACTATAGCTGGATAAAATATTAATGATATTATTTAAAACATTTTTACAGTGGTATAAGTGGAAAAAAGACTGTTAGCCTTCTGGTTATGTTTAAGAAATTTCAGGTTACCATTTCATACCACTTCATTGTTTCCAGTTGCTTTTTTATTTACAGCACACCACCATCATGTCTTATTCCTCACAACACTGCATTACATTATATGAATAATGTATGATCAGTACCTGCGATCCTTAGAATGAATGTTGCTTATTTCAATGCAAATGTTAGAGACAATGTCCCAGCCACAGTAGGGGTCTCTGGTAAGCACACAGTCAGTACAGGAAGTGTACTTGCTACAAGTACAAAGCGGCATCTGTGCCACAGCCACCTCGGAACCAGCATACAGAAAGCCCTGAGAAAATATATGGAACAGATGTTCATAGCTGACCATATCATTAAAGCTAGCCAACTTACTCCTGGCAAATGCACCACTCCACTTGTGGTTTACCATGGTGCTGGAGAGTCGCAGTATCTTCACTGGTTCATTATGCTTAAAAAGCTGCACCTCCTCTATTATGAACATCTTCCTGTCATAGTTGACTGCTTTCAACACTGAACCGCTTGCTGTTACAAAAACACATTTGATTCATGAACGTTTAAGGCTGGAGTTTTGCTTAGACTATTGTAACCCATGCAATCTATAAATGAGATGATTACCTGTGCCAATAAACATGACCTGATGGCTGGTCCCATCCAAAGCAGTAGTCTCGGTCACTACTATACTTGTAAATGCAGCTCCTTCCCTCACCAGTAGAGGGTGCTCAGAGTGCGGCTTCACCACCTCGTCCATCAGTGGATTTTTCCTGATAAACTGAAGGGTTTTGTCAGGCAGATCAGAAAACTTGGAATACCCTTTCTTCCTTGCCTCATTGTTAATACACTAGACAGTGAAAGAGAATGAGAGTAAGAGAGAGAGAGAGAGAGAGAGAGAGAGAGAGAGAAATAAAAAGATAAAAATAGTAAACACATGTTTTAAGAAGAAAGGCAGTACAAATGTGGATACTAAACATTTTTTAGGAAATATTTCGACATGACATACAATAATTCATATGCCATTTACCATGGAAATTCCATGTATTTAGTAATATAATAAGATCATAATCATAACCTTAGTAACTGAGATTTTATAGAAATGAGTCAGCACTTTCTCAGCAATGAAAATCAGCCGTTCATCAGCAACTTACCTCTGTTTTTAATTTAGAATTATACTGTAAATCTTTATTTTTCATTACTGTAGTGAACATGTAAAAAATGATGTAATGTTGAACTCACAGCTCCGGGACGGGGAACAGGCACCTCTCCGTTGTATGTCACCCATTTTACAAAGTCATTCTCAATGTATAGGGTTTTGAATTTTCCTTCATAGAACACTTTCTGGATGTCATGTAGCCTGTAGGCGCACACTGCAGAGTACTGCAACATGTCCCTGTGTGTCAAATCACAGCCAATTAGGATTGCAGTTAATTTAAAACAAATGTTATTCAATACAATGAGTTAACCATAAAAAGACTCGAAATAAGCACAAATATAATAAATAATCACTCCTCCCCTTGAGCAGATCTAATTATTAATTATATGTCTTCATACATTTACATTCACAATGATATCATTTGGCAAAGACCATTACATGTATATTATTTCAGAATTAATAATTGGCCATGCTCAAGGGCCCAGCAGTGGCAATTCTGTGGTTCCGGGATTTGAAATCATAACGTTCTTATCAGTAGACAAATCTTTTGGCATGTGCGAAATAAACTGTACTCACTTCTGAGGAGTAAAGACTCCGTAGAACACACAGGTAGTCCAGTCTCCCGGGCAGAAGAGGAATACGTCTTTTATAAGTAAGGGCAATTTGTTGTTAAGAATGGGACAGTCCAGTTGTGCCTTTAGGAATGATGTCCACTTCTTATGCAAGATCCGCCATCCTCCCGTATCCCCCTAGAGATTGAAACGTATAGCAACATTGCTGAAAAGATTCCCTGCCAACATATTCTTCTAGGAAAGGTGGCTTCAAAAGAAGCATATGTATCTGCCAATAGAAAAACATAAATTCAAAACAAGGGGTCTCAAAATAAAAATATGAATGAATGGTCTGAATATTGTTTTAGTAATTGAATAAAATGTTAAATGAGTTGTCTTACCCATTGGTATGATGTAGTCATTTTGGTCAAAGAACATACTATTGCAAGGAAATTTACCTTACAGACTCGGGCGACCCTTGACACATCCAACTTAACATAGTCAACAGAGTCATACTCCACAGCTTTTTCAGTAAAGAAGAGGTAAATCTCATCGTCCTCCGGGTTTTCCATTCCTTTAGTCAAATGCTTCATGCCAATGAAACTGGGATCTGAAATCACAGAAATAACCAGCGACAATAAATCTGGTGTTTAGCGCAGAGAAATAGGATTTCAGAGATAAAATGTTACAGTTGTACACAACACCAGGAATTGTTCATTTCCAACATCAAATTGGGCAGTGTGTATGTGTGCATGTGTGCGTTGTGTGTGTGTGTGTGTGTGTGTGTGTGTGTGTGTGTGTGGGTGTACACATTCTTACTATTGAGCCAGGAAGTGAACTCAGTTCGTATATTAACAGAATGTTTCATCAGAGCCATGTCTGTGGCGAGAAAATTTATAGCCGTAGCAGAGAAGAACTCATCATCTAAAACAGAATTATAATATTACTACAACATTTCTATGATATAATCTTGTTACACAACATGCAACATGCAAAGGAATGAGCTATTATGAGCAGCAAATGTCAAAATTGCAAGGACATCTATAATGAATATACAACCTCAATTCTCAGAAACTTGACACTATGTAAAATGTAAAAGATAAAAACTGCTTTGAAACTGTTTTGAAACTGTTTTGAAAATATCATAATCTCTATATTAATCACATTAAAGCAAACAAAAAAAAATTTAATTGAGAAAATATATTTTAAGGAAATAAATTTGATCATTTTGAATTTGATGACTTCAAAAGGGGGGGGGGCACGTTAGCCTCACACCTCCAGGATCCGAGTTCGATTCCCGTCTCGACCATGTCTGTGTAGAGTTTGCTTGTTCTCCCCGTGCCTCAGGGGGTTTTCTCCGGGTTCTCCGGTTTCCCCCGGTATGAAAACATGCACCGTAGGTTGATTGGCACCTTGGAAAATTGTCCCTAGTGTATGAATGTGTGTGTGTGTGTGTGCCCGGTGATGGGTTGGCATTCCATCCAGGGTGTATCCTGCCCTTAATGCCCATAGACGCCTGAGATAGGCACAGGCTCCCCGTGACCCGAAGGAAGATCAGATAAAGCGGTAGAAGATGAATGAATGATGAATGATGACTTCAAAAGGTCAAAAAAATTTGGAACGGGAATCACTGTGTACACATTTGGGACCTAAGAAGACCCCTTTTGGGAGAGGAATGTTGTCTCGTCTTTTATACAAGATTCCCAGCTTCTCAAGACTTGTGTGTGTCATGGATCATATTCATGCATGCCTTCTTATTTGTATAACAGATATTAAACCTAACGAGGCACGGCGGCTTAGTGGTTAGCACGTTCACCTCACACCGCCAGGGTCCGGGTTCGATTCCCATCTCGGCCATGTGTGTGTGGAGTTTGCTTGTTCTCCACGTGCCTCAGGGGGTTTTTCTCCGGGTTCTATGGTTTCCTCCCGGTCCAAAAACATGCACAGTAGGTTAATTGGCACCTTGGAAAATTGTCCCTAGTGTATGAATGTGAGTGTGTGTGTGTGTGCTCTGTGATGGGTTGGCATTCCATCCAGGGTGTATCCTGCCTTAATGCCCATAGACGCCTGAGGTAGGCACAGGCTCCCCGTGACCCGAGGGAAGATCGGATATAGCGGTAGAAGATGAATGAATGAATGAATGAATATTAAACCTGCATTTGTGGATGACATGGCAAACTGTTTTCACAGTCCATGATTTCTGGAGGTGTTAAAGAGCCTATGTACTGATTTACATTACAGAAGTTTTAAATACAGGGCCATATCATTTGCAGGCACCCAATATTAATTTTCATCATCTCACAGACCTGTTGTCAATTAACCTAATTCATTTTAAAGTGCTTCTCCATTTGTTTCATTTTAATAACACTTTCTTTATCCAGACTTCGGACAAATCACTGATTTCTGTTTTTGTTTACAATCTACACAGTGTCTCAACCTTTATGTAACTGGAGTTGTAATATTTGCACGGAAGTGGAAAAAAAAAACTATTACATTATTAGACTAAAATCATCAAATCGTGTTGCATCATAGAGAATTTACACTGAAGACAAATGGAGCACCTACCAATAAGTTCAGATGCATAACTCTGGAAAGGATCAAATGGACACTTTCCCCTCCCATTCTCTGTTTTATTTTCCAGACCGAGTTTGCCATCTATATATGACTGGAAGACACAGCACGGGACATTATACACAAAACATTTACATAATATGGCCAAATGCAGCAAAACATTCACAAAGTTACTGCCTACAATAATGTCATATTATTATTATTACTCACCATGTTTTTACATGCTGGATTGAAAGCATTGGTACCGCACACATAGAACATTCCATCTGACCATCTATGAAGGATCCGGATGTAATTCCAACAATCAGTCTGGAAAAAGAAATTACATATTGAGTTAAGTGAATTATAATAGTCTAGATCAGGGGTGTCAAACTCATTTTCACCATAGGCCACATCAGTATTATGGTTGCCCTCGTTGTAAGGGCCGTTGTAAGGGCCGGTTGTAACTATAAGACAGTGTATACCAGGTGTGTACAACAAAAAATTGCTTAAGGAACATTAAATGATCATTCCTCCTCAGCCTAGGTCCAGACAATATATAATATTGAATGTTCAATCTGCTTTTCAAATCATTCTGAAAAAAGTGTTAGAGATTATTGTGTGTGAAATTGCTGTGTGATAAAATATGGTAGTCTTCAGTTACAAAATTCCATTAAAAAAAAAAGTGTTAGAGGACATACATGTTCATTCATTCATTCATCTTCTACCACTTTATCCGATCTTCCCTCGGGTCACGGGGAGCCTGTGCCTATCGCAGGCGTCGATGGGCATTAAGGCAGGATACACCCTAGATGGAATGCCAACCCATCACAGGGAACACAAACACTCACACACACATTCACACACTAGGAACAATTTACCAAGGTGGCAATCAATCTACGGTGCATGTTTTTGGACCGGGAGGAAACCGGAGAACCCGGAGAAAAACCCCCTGAGGCACGGGGAGAACATGCGAACTCCACACACACATGGCCGACCGTGCTTACCACTAAGCCACCGTGCCCCTCTGACATACATGTTGTAATCTATTAACATAACTAAATCCAGTGATGGAGCACAAAACACAAAAGAGATCTCACCTGCAAAGTTTTCCCTTTGTTTGCACAAGTGCTCCGCATATTTGAAGTCACCTCCCATTTTACCTACAACAAAAAAGAAAAAAAATTGTTCACCATTGATATAGGGTTGAATAAGCACAGTATGTATAGATTAGGGCTCTCAATGATGACGCTTTAATAATACAAGTAAGCAAAACCAGAACATTCGTAAAAGAGCCAGGTCTTATATTGAACAATTAAAGCAACCACTAAAAAACATTAACAAAGAGAAATTGATTAAGACAAGAGACAAGAAATTAATATTAAAAGAATAATTTATGGCAAATTTAGAACATAAAAATGTGTGAGTATCACGATTAACTCATGACAATTGTGCAATTAATCATGATTAAATATTTGAATCTACTGACAGCCCTATATATATATATATATATATATATATATATTATATATATATATATAAGCAATAATATGCAGCAACATTTATTATTTAATAATTATTAAATGTATTATTTTATGATTATTTGCATTACTGAATTATTAGCTTATTAATTTTAGTATTTTAGAGGTTTTTAACTTCCTTCAAAACATAATTACTTAAATTCTGCAGTTTATCTTCAAATGAAAAGAATAGATCTTCACTTTCTGTAAAGTAATAATACATTCTATCTATCTATCTATCTATCTATCTATCTATCTATCTATCTATCTATCTATCTATCTATCTATCTATCTATCTATCTATCTATCTATCTATCTATCTATCTATCTATCTATCTATCTATCTATCTATCTATCTATCTATCTATCTATCTATCTATCTATCTATCGATCTTATCTCGTTCATTCATTCATTCATTTTCTACTGCTTATATCCTGATCTTCCCTCGGGTCACGGGGAGTCTGTGGCCTATCTCAGGCATCTATGGGCATTAAGGCAGGATACACCCTGGATGGAATGCCAACCCATCGCAGGGCGGGGGGACACACACACTGACATTCATATACACATTCATACACTAGGTGCCAATCAACCTGAGAATATATATATATATATATATATATATATATATATATATATATATATATAAATAAATCTATCTATCGATCTATCTATCTATCTATCTATCTATCTATATATCTATATATATATATATATATATATATATATATATATATATATATATATATATATATATATATATATATATACATGCATGTGTGTGTGTTGGGTATTAAATAAAAATAAAAGAAATCTATCTATTTGCTGACCATGTCCTTCTTGTGTGTAATGTTGGCGAGGTCCAGGGCAAAGATTGTCCCTCGAGCCCCCAGGATGAGCACACCAGCGTCTTCCATGAGGAGCATGGTGGTGTAGTTAAACACTCCTTTCTCCTGAAAAATGTACCCTCCATTTCCTAGCAACAACAAAAAAAGCTTTAAGTCCATAGAATAGTAGAGTTGTGGAAATTTATATATTATATATATATATATATATATATATATATATATATATATTACAATAATTACAAAATAAATATTACAGTAATTTGTTATAGTTACTGAGGAAAAAAATGTGTTATTTAACCCCCCCACTCAAAAAAATTTCACTCGCACCTCCACCATCAACAGTCTGATTCTGATGTATCTTAATTTTGTAAAAGAAATATATAACCTAGTTTTTTTTTCCTCAGAATGTTAACTTGCCACCTAGTGGAGAAATTTAAGTAACCAAGAAGTCATCAAATGTAATGAGTTACTTTTATAAAGTAATTGAAAAGTTACACTACTTATTACATTTTGAATAGGATCATTTGTAATCTGTAACCTATTACATTTCCAAAGTAATCCATATACTGTATGGATTATCAATAATGTCTGTGAATACATTTAATCTTCAAAATAGAATACTACAAATGTCTAAGGTTAATCTGATCATGCTATTACTCAATTAAGAACAGATTTATGATCATTGCTTTACAGTATATTGCAAGGCATATCACAGTAAGATTGTGCAGCAATGTTGTGAATCCAGGTCACATCAACCACCTCATGTAAACATATACTTACTTACTTGCCTACTATATACAGTACTTACTGCTCAGGGGAAATGTTTTCCATGGTGTGCTGAACAAAGCATGCTCCTCGCCTAAAGTCAATACAACCGGACTGCAGAAAGACAGCATAAGAAGCAGCATCATGTCCTTAGCTCTTCTGCTCCCAAACAATCACACTGTGAACAATTCCGGAACATCCGACTTTAATAATTTGAAGGGAGTGGCTTAATTTTTTTTTGAGGGGTCAGAAAATCTGAATGACAAATAATTAAAATAATATAATGTATGTATAAAATTAGTCATGTCAAACAGAAATGTGAAAAATGAAGACGTTTTTATTCTGTTCTTTTTAAAGAAATGTCAACATGTTATTTGTTGTTGTTGTTTCAATTTGTACCTGTAGATGAGAATGGTGTAATTCTATATAAACAAAAAAAAATGCTATTTTTACTACTTAAACAATTGAAATCACCATAAATGAGTATTTCAACTGATAAAAAAATTAGGACACCCTACGCTCTAATAGCGTAATAGTAGTGTTTCCTTCCCCCCATATATATATATATATATATATATATATATATATATATATATATATATATATATATTTTCTCTTCTCATTATGTGCCGATTTCAGCCCATCAACCTATTTCTACAATACAATTATGTAAGACACGTTCACATGAGAAGAATCTATTCACATTGGATTAAATTCAAGGGTGGTGTGTGTAGCCCAGTGGTTAAGGTGTTGGACTCCTTGGACCGGAAGATTGATCACAGGTTCAAACACCGCCACTAGTTGGGGCCCGTGAGCAAGGCCCTTAACCCTCAATTGCTCAATTGTAAGTCACTCTGGATAAGGGCGTCTGCCAAATGCTGTAAATGTAATTAATCCAATACAAATACAATTTATATTCGAAGTAATATTTTTTCTGATATTGTACATTACTATTTTTTGTGACTTTAAATTTATTACATATTTGTAATAAATAAAAAAAAGATATAATATCTGCACTCATATATACATGTATATACATGTGAGCTCGTATTAACATTAGCCGTGTCAGCATTAGCCATGTCGATTTGCCCATCGTCCTTGTATCTATCTATGCACATAACGTAAAGTGCTGGGCACAGGTGTGCTACAGTTGTGTTGTGCCAGCTATATTAACATAATACTCGACCGCTTAACTACACACAGCCTCCCTTCAAGCCGCCATCTTGAACCCTATGTATACACATGTGTACACACACACCCACAATTTTTTTTTCTTCTCATTGTGTGCTGTTTTCAGCCGATCGATCTATTTCTGGTTAAGCTGCTTCTGGTGTATCATTTCCTGATGAAGATAATTTTTGTAATTAATGTGCCACATCATTATTATGCTTAAGTTACTAATATGCAATTTTTTCGAGCCTAGAGAAATTCAATCTCCATTCCTTCATCTGGATCCAGTACCCCCCCCCCCCCCCCCCCCCCACACACACACACACACACACACTTTAATTTATAATGTGTATCATTTGACGTTTTTGTTCATTCAAAATAAAATCCATAGAATCCATAAAATGTCCATAGAACTGTGACTTGTCTTAAAAAATGTAATATTATTAATATAAATATTATAACTATTAATAAAACAAAATACAATGATGCATGTCATATCGTGTGTCATATCATATATACCATATGATAAATTGATAAAATAAGTGATAAGTTAAATAAGTTAAATACATACATTTATAAAAGAAATGCATAACAATAGATTTCTAGCACATTACTGCAATTTCCAGTAAATTACCATGAGTGACAAGTGATTTTCAGTCATATTCACATTATTTTCATCACAGCAACAGAATTTTGGTGCACTCTTAATTTCAACCAGGACTGAAGTGGGATTAAAAAGGTGGGTTGGAAAGTACATAAAAAAAGTTAATTTTTTCTTCTTTTCTCCATTTTCTTCCCCTTGATTTTCCCTCCAACTATTGTTCCAAGCTTTGTATTTTTGCCATTTTATAATAACCAGGCATAAAAACTGTTGCTTTATTTTGTTTTGCCATATTCAAGTCTTTATGTCCATTTCTTTGCCCTACTTTCTTTGAGAAAGTAACAGAATGATTGCTATAAGGTCATGAAAAAGTTTCACAAGGCATTCCACAAACTCAAATGTAACTTTGAAAAGATAAAAACTATGGTACGCCATGCTTCAACATGCAACATTTGTAATTATTGGCCCACATCCTTTATATTAAAATAATAAACCATTGTCATGATGTTATCTAAAAAAATTCATCAAAAATTAAAGAATTCAAACGGTTGCTTTAATTTTTTCCAGATATGAAAGTCTTCATCACCGTGATCTTCTGGTATCTTTGAGAAATTAAGGGAATGATTGCTATATTGTCAGTACAGCTTGGTTTGCAGAATTCCACAAAATTGAAATGTAACTATTAACAGATATAAACTATGGCATGTCAAGGACGTTTGTACAAATAAGATAATAATAATGGTAATTTAATAATGGCTAGTAGCACTTTTGCTGGCCATATCACAGAAAACAATAACTGCTTGGTTAATCACATGATGCTCTAAGAAGATAAACACTAGCTCCAGGTGTTAAATGTAAAATAAATGTTATTCAAACAAAGATTTGAATTTTTAGTAAGTATTATTCTTCCCTACTGCCTAGACCAGTCTTCATTTTAACAGGAACATGGGAACTGTTCTAATATAAGGCACATAATACTCATATTCTGTTGTCATTTTTATTACTGTTGCTGCTAAATGATTTTTCTCTCCTTCTTGCAGTGGCTCCTAAAGCCTGGTGTGAGGCTGTTGTGGAATGGGGAGTGGATCCAGTAAACTGTACAGTAGGTGGCACAGACATGTAATTGTTTGATATTAGACCGGGTGGGCCAGGCTGCTACTGCTTTGACTTTGTTGTTGTTCAACTCCATCCCTTCGGCTATTGACAAAACTCAAGAAATCAATTTGTAGCTTTTACCATGAGCTGGTGTTGAAGTAGGTCATCCATGATCTACAGTATATAGCTACTACAGCTCTATGGCTTCTATTATCAAACAGAACAACATGTCATTTATATTAACAATGACAAAAGAGTTCAATATGTCATGCAGGTACTCTTAGTGACCACCTCTTCTATGACCACAAAAGACATGAATGGACAGATAAAGTCTGCTGTAAGTACTTCCTCAATATATTCCTCCACCATTTCGGGGGGAAAAATTAAATTGCACAATTCCATGATTGGTGAACAGGTAGTGTTGTGGCTTTTGCTTTTTGCTTTCAGGCGCTTATATTCTTCAAGAATGTGGGCAGGTACATTATGGGCTTTCGACACAGGGAAATCACAGGGTCATGCTTTTGGAGCCAGGACAAATCCAAGTACCCTAAATGTTGACTTGAGAGAATCTAATGAATAAAAAGAGCTTTTCTACATGAAACCCACTCAAATCAAAATAGGGGTGGTTTGATGCGTGAAGTCACTGGTCCACTTTGATGATCCTTATAAATGTTTTGCATGGTTCGATGGGGAGGTTAAGATTCTTGCCCACCTGGCTGTGGATGAGCTTGAGGGCGGATCCAGAATCTCTGAAGGCTTAAAGAGATCCTTGCCCTGAAGGAGTTCCATACTCGGTTTATGGCAGCCATCTGTGAGGTGGATGGGGGGCAGAATCGGGAATCACTACCCTTGAACATTTTCCCCAGTCCATCTTGAGCCTTTTCGAAGCATCTTTGGACAGGAAAATGCCCTTTGTAGATATTCCATATAACAAGGGCCAGTAATAGAAGTGTAAGGATAATGAACGGGGCCAAAAGGTTGTTTCCCTGTGTGTTTTGCAGCCTCAGATCATATGTAGTAGTTTGGATGACATAGTCTTGACCACTGAAGGACTCTACAGACGTGCAGGTGTACTGACCGCTGTCAGTGCCTGAGGCTTTGAGGATGAGCAAGCCGTCGTGTTGGATCTGGTACCTTTTCACATTTTCAACTGGTTGATTGTTTACACGCCACTGCACTCGAGCCAGGGTTGATCCCGGCTGGCATGGAATACTGATCGTACGACCTGAGTAAAAGGTCATAATGATCTTCCTGCCCTCTGTAACACAAATTGATCAATCATCTTCATTTTTCTTCATTTATACATTATTGTTCTTTGCAAATATTATTGTCATTTACTGAGTGTTTTAATGACAGATACAATAGACTTAAACTGTACTAGCTGGACGTAAAAATGAATTTTTAGCATACCAGCTTCAGGACAAAGTGTAGCATCGTTCAGACTCTGAACCACATCACTGTAGGAGAAAAGAAAATCCCACTCAGACACAGTCCATACTATCTGTACAGTCCATACAATCAATAAAATATGTAAGACCACAGTTCTGTTGAACTCCTCATTCTGGATTGATTGATTTTTTTTTTTTTTAGAAGATTGCTAATTGATTAGTTTCTGAATTTCTATAACAGAAACTAGTAATTCTAGTCACAGAGTTGTATTATGTGGATAATATGTTAGTTTAATATACATTCAAATATTTGATCTTTGAATGTATTCCACACATACAGTACTGTATATATATATATATATATATATATATATATATATATATACACACACACACACACACACACACACACACACACACACACACACACACACACACACACGTATACACACACACACATATATAAATATGTATGAATAATGTATTATCAGTACCTGTGTTCCACAGCATGAATGTTGCTTACATCAATGCAGTTGTTAGAGACAATGTCCCAGCCACAGTAGGGGTCTCTGGCCAGCACACAATCAGTACAGGAAGTGTACTTGCTACATGAAGAAAACGGCATCTGTGCCACAGCCATGTTGGAACCAGCATACAGCAGACCCTGAGAAAATATATACACCGGTTATTAAAATGAGGGTGAAGCAAGAACAGAATCAAATCTCAAGCTGATGTAGGAATAATGAAATCATTCATAAAATGAATCAAATGAAAATTGAGATAAAACTAGATTAGAAACACTTTAATAATATGTGGCTATTTTTTGCTATACTAAAATATATCAGTTTAATGAAACATGCAATCAACAATATTTAATCTATTTTAGGTTTAAAAAACTAACGATACATTTTTAAAAAGCAAAATAAAAGTTTCAGAGTCTTAGGCTAGAGCAGTGTTTCTAAAATAGTGGCGCAATGCCCGGGGGGGACGTGTAACCCCAGGAAAAGTGCTTCTTTGCCGTACCAGAATAAAGTATAACTGCACAGTGGCGCTGACACTGTCGGAGTATGCGCACCGAGTACAACGACGAAACCCACCAAGAAACCGAGACACAGTGTGTGCACTTGTACATGCCCAAGCCCCACCACCATCGAAGGCACCATTGAGGTAAAGTCTCCTGCTGAGGGTTTCGCTAATCTCTATTTCCTGTGCTCTAACTCTGGACTGTTTTTAAACTGCGTTTTTTGCCCTGGCCTCTTTTGAGGATTTCATTAAAAAGCTATTATTATTCATTCTGCCTGATTGTATCCTGTATTTGGTGCTACACTACTCACCCATTCATGACAGCTCCCTTTAAGGGTTGCCTCAATTTACCATCTGTCTCCATATCACTCTATCCTCTAGAGCAGGGGTGTCAAAGTCAAATGGACGGAGGGCCAAAAAAAACATTTTGCTACAAGTCGAGGGCCGGACTGTCCGAATGTTAATTGAAATCAAAATTTGACCTACTGAAAACCTAACAAATATATTACGATTAGATAAATAAAGTAATATTTTCTTATGACTGTCAGTAATTTTTAATTTTCAACAGGCTGGCACAAAAGACATGTCAATACAAAAACACCTCATAACATGAACATTAAATGAACAAAGTGATATTATTCAAGGCACCATCAGCTATATTTTCTCATTTAGCAAAAGTGGGCTGAATTTAAGAAACTTCAAAGAAATAAATAATATAATATATATAATAATATAATATAATAATTTTCTGCCATTCACTCCACTATATACAATAGATATATATATATATATAGATATATATATATATATATATATATATATATATCTATATATATATATATATATATATATATATATATATATATATATATATATATATATATATATATATATATATATATATATATATATATATATATTGCATTGAAATACAATAAAATAAAGTACAAAAATCTATAAACCAGAAACAAGACTTTCTTTAAGGAAAAGTCATATGTGCAAACAATGAGTGAAAATATTATTTAACTTTTAAATGTAGCCTTTGTTCCATGTCTATATTCTCGTTTTTGTCTGCGTGTTTTGTTTCATGATGCCATGTCAGATTATACTCTTTCATCACCGCCACACTTTCTCCACATAGAAGGCACACGGGTTTTCCAGCGACGTCCGTGAACATGTACTCAGACTCCCACCTTGTTAGAAACCCCCGTTTCTCAGTGTCCACCTTCCGTTTTGCCATTGTTGATGGGTAGGTTTTTTGCTGTTATGCTAATGACCGCTAATAAATAAGGAAAGGAAGCCGCCTCTCGCTCGGTGCGTCACCGTTGCATTTTGGGAAATGTAGTTTTGGTGCGTACATAATATCTAATGGGGTTTGCAGGAGCCCGCGGGCCGGATCTAATAATGAATTAATATCATCACGCGGGCCAAATAAAACCCACTCGCGGGCCTGATTTGGCCCGCGGGCCTTGGCTTTGACATATGTGCTCTATACCTTTCAAACCAACAATCTGCATGTCTTCACCACATGAAAAAAACTTTTCCTTAGCCTTACTTTGTTTATAAATAAATCACGGTATCTCCATAGGATCAAAATTAGATTTGCGAATATATTGTTGTTACATTTTGCGCTGTGTTGTGCAAGTAAGCTTCCAAAGGGAAGTTTGTTTTTTATGCGCAAGAAAACCTGTTGGCACTTACAGAAATAGAATAGAAATAGTATATGAAGATGTAGATGAAGATGTTTGTTACAGGATTGAAGCTAAAGGTGATCACTTATATATAGACATATGAGCTTTCGTTGCTCAATATTTACAACATTCCTATTTCTTGTCTTTACGAACATTAAAACAGGTTGTTGCATGAAACTAATCCACTTTAACCAACATCCAGACCCAGAAACACATGTCACACCAAAGAGCAGTGAATTTGCTGTCACTTCAGGAAGGAGAACATCAAATGTAAAAGTGTTTAGTTGTTTACCATGGTGCTGGAGAGACGCAGTATCTTCACCGGTTCATTATGGCTAAAGAGCTGCACCTCCTCTATTATGAACATCTTCCCGTCATAGTTGACTGCTTTCAGCACTGAACCGCTTGCTGTTACAAAAACACATTTGATTTGTGAACGGTTATGGCTGGAGTTTTGTAACCCATGCAATTTATAAATCTTGATAAATAATGTAAACTGCAGATGAAATGATTACCTGTGCCAATAAACATGACCTGATGGCTGGTCCCATCCAAAGCAGTAGTCTCGGTCACTACTATACTTGTAAATGCAGCTCCTTCCTTCACCAGTAGAGGGTGCTCAGAGTGCGGCTTCGCTACATCATCCATCAGTGGATTTTTCCTGATAAACTGAAGGGTTTTGTCAGGCAGATCAGAAAACTTGGAATACCCTTTCTTCCTTGCCTCATTGTTAATACACTAGACAGTGAAATAGAGAGAGAGAGAGAGAGAGAGAGAGAGAGAGAGAGAGAGAGAGAGAGAGAGAGAGAGAGAGAGAGATTAATAACTATGAGGATCTTCATAGTAAACCTGGCATAGCATTATACAAAATAGCAAAAACATGAAGAAACGTAGTAGAAATACAAATTGTTTCAAGGAATATTTAGAAATCACATATAATGATTCAAATGCTATATTCCATGCAAGTCGATGTGTAAACATTAACTAAGGAAATATGCACTCACAGCAATTGAATCAGTACCTTTTCAGCAATGAAAAATCAACCAGACGTAGTAAATTAGATGAGATTTTTTTAAATGGCTTATTAAAGATTAAAGATGCATCAAAAAAACAAGTATACCAACATTTGTTGTTATTTGTTTAGTTGTTATTTGTTGTGGGCTCTTCCTTGTGAAAAGAGTTAACAACCGGCTTTCAAGTCTGCGGCAATTGAAGCTCCAAGGACCGTGTGCAAAGCACTGATCTCGGCTAGCGTCATTCTAGCACTCAGCGAAGGATTCTCTTTGGATGTAGTTTACGTCCTTTTAATAACTGCAGCAAACATGTGGAAATGATCATTGATGAATGGTGTACTCACAGATCCGGGACGGGGAACAGGCACCTCTCCGTTGTACGGCACCCATTTTGTAAAGTCGCTCTCAATGGTTAGGGTTTTGAATTTGCCTTCATAGAACAATTTCTGGATGTCATGTATCCTGTAGGCGCACACTGCAGAGTACTGCAACATGTCCCTGTGTTGAATCACAGGCATAACATTAGTGGAGTGGACTGGAGTAAAATAAATAAATTTATTTACTAATTTTCTGTGATTTATTAAATATACTACTCAATAAAAAGAATATATTACATACTTGAATACATACACCATGTAGAAAAAAACACTGCCACAATAATAAGGGGTAAATACAGTTTTTTAAATTTGAAGACAAATTGCAGAATTTAAGTAAGTAGTTATATAAGCAGAAGTTAATTTAAATTTAACAACAGTTAAAATGTTTACTTCTCTGCCAAATTATATTCATTTATATTACGGTAAAAAAAAGGAGACAACACTCATATCAGCAACAATACTAGGCATCTTACTTAAAGATTCAGTAATGTAAATGGTCCAAAACGCTGTTGCACGACTTGTGTTCAACCTGCCAAAGCTCTCCCACCCCAGATTCAAATCACTGAATGCTTTAAACTTCTGCGTCGCCGCTACGCCCTAACCAGACACGCATCTCTGAAAAAAAATCTCACTGCGCATCACGCTGACGCAGAGCGCAAGGTCGGTGGTTGGTCGGCATGGGGTACATATTCGGGCGTATTCCTCTGTACCGCCATTTTTAGTCTACGCTGAAAAAACTAAACATTTTTAACAAGCTTTAGTTAATTTGACTTTTATCAGCTCCAGCAGAATGATGGCTTGCTTGAGTCCTTCGGCTTTCCATGTTCATTTGGAAATGTCCATGTTCAGGTTCATGCTTTATATCCAAAATATTTCCAGATAGCACACCTGCTGCGTTCTTTCAAACCAAAGACGGTCGCGGAAGCGCCACTCTTTCTGTTAGCTTCACTTATGCTTAACCAGCAAAATATCGATGTTTTTGACTAGTATACATTAAACAAAGATTGCGCACGGCCCTGTAATCAGGTACAGTTTGTTTGGAGATTCTAAATCATCCAGTTGGGGACTGTATATGTATATTTATAAATTATTAGATCATATGTAGTTTAATTAGAAATACAAACCTACTGCTATATAAAATGCTTCCTACAGAGCAGTGTTTCTCAAATAGTGGGAAATATACTGAATATGACCACCATCCAATCAGCTGATCACGGCATGGCCCGCTCAAACCAAAGATGAAACTATTCTCTTTTAAGGCTTTCCTGTACAGTCCCATCCAACAGCTACTGTATCTTAAATTGCTGAAGAAGTTAATGCTGTTTATTCTCGACCAGTCAGGACTTTGTTGGCAGTAAAAGGAGGACAAACACAATATAAGGCAGGTGATCATAAAGATATTTCTGGATATATATTTAATTTGGTAAACACCATTACATGTATTTTATTTTATAACTGTACCTAAGGATTTAAGAGGTTAATGACCAGTGTAACTGTAATTCTGGGATTCGAAATAATAAACTACTGATAATTAGACAATCCTTTTGGCATGTGTGAAATATGTGTGTACTCACATCTGAGGAGTAAAGACTCCGTAGAACACACAGGTAGTCCAGTCTCCCGGGCAGAAGAGGAATACGTCTTTTATAAGTAAGGGCAATTTGTTGTTAAGAATGGGACAGTCCAGTTGTGCCTTTAGGAATGATGTCCACTTCTTATACAATACCCGCAATCCTCCCGTATCCCCCTAGAAAACATTACTACAAATTTCTTCGATAGCAAGTATAAAAGTAAGATTTATCATTTAAACAAATATTTATTGAAACTTATTGTTTTTTCAGATCTTTTAATTCTTAAAAGAAGCAGATGTATGCCAGTTAATTAAAACTGATCTAAATTCAAAACAGCACCATGAATAATACTGATTTTTAAGTCTCCAAATAAAAATATTGAATAATATTGGACAAAGTAATGGCTTTAAATACTGTTTTACTCATTGAATAAAGTGTCAGAAAAGCTGTTGTGTGATAGGAAATAATAATCATTTGCATGAAAAGTGCAGTAATATTGAACAAGGAACATCCTGATGTGGAGAAAGCTACCTTACAGACACGGGCGACCCTTGACACATCAAAATTAGAATATGAGTCGTATTCAACAGCGCTTTCAAAAAAGAAGAGGTAAATCTCGTCATCCTCTCCCTCTGGGTTTTCCATTCCCCTGGACACATGCTTCAGACTAATGAACGTGGGATCTGAAATCACCGAAATAATCAGTGATTAGAAAGTTGGTGCTTTGTAGAAGAATCTCAGAAGTTCAGAGATATAAATTCACAATTTTCAGAAGCTGTTCCTTTACATCAAAGAGATCATATACATTTATATATATATATATATATATATATAATATATATATATATTCATTCATTCATTCATCTTCTACCATCTTCTACCGCTTTATCCGATCTTCCCTTGGGTCACGGGGAGCCTGTGCCTATCTCAGGCGTCTATGGGCATTAACGCAGGATACACCCTGGATGGAATGCCAACCCATCGCAGGACAAACACACACACACACACACACACACACACACACTAGGGTCAATTTTCCAAGGAGCCAATCAACCTACCATGCATGTTTTTGGACTGGGGGAGGAAACCGGAGAACCCGGAGAGAGGATGGGAGAAAAACCCCCTGAGGCACGGGGAGAACATGCAAACTCCACACACACATGGCCGAGACGGGAATCGAACCCAGGACCTTTGGTGGTGTGAGGCGAACGTGCTAACCACTAAGCCACCGTGCCCGTATATATATATATATATATATATATATATATATATATATATATATATATATCTGTATATATATATAGGTATATATATATATATATATATATATATGCACGTACTTACTATAGAGCCAGGAGGCATCGTCAGTTCGTATATTAGCAGAATGTTGCTTGAGAGCCATGTCTGTGCCGAGAAAATTCATAGTTGTAGCAGAGAAGAGCTCATCACCTAAAACAGAATTGAAAGATTACTACAATATTACTGTACTATATTGTATTATTATAATTTTTTTATTACTTTAAATCTCTCAAAATAATTACATTTGCTATTATGAGGCTTAGGTGTAAAAAAAAAATGCATACGGAATATTTAAACTCAATTCCAAAAAAGTAGAGTTACTGTGCCAAATTCATATAAGAACAGAACTTTATGACATGACTATTTTTGGTGTTGGGGTTGTACTTTTTTCACTACATTGGAAAAGATATATTAAAAATAAAAAGAATTCAAGTCATTAGATAACTTATGAAATGAGCACTTTGGTGTGTCGTTGAGATCAGTGAGAGCAGTTATGCTTAAGACAAATGGAGCACCTACCAACAAGTTCAGATGCATAACTCTGGAAAGGATCAAATGGACACTTTCCCCTCCCATACTGTAGATTTTCCAGAGTGAGCTTGCCATCTGTATAAGACTAGACAACAGAAAATGGGACATTATACATGAAACATTTACACAATATGCCCAGATGCAGCAAAACATTCACAAAATGATTGCCTATAATAATATCATATTATTATTACTCACCATATTTCTACAGACTGGATCGAAGGCATTGGTACCGCACACATACAACTTTCCATCTGACCATTTATGAAGGATCCGGATGTAGTTCAAACACTCAGTCTGGGAATATATATATATATATATATATATATATATATATATAATATATATAGTTATATATAGAGTTTAGTAATTTGTTATAATCTAGACTGACAGAAAATAAAAACTCTCTATTGCAGAACAGTTCACAGAACAACACAACACAGAATAACGTGTAATACCTTCATGGACTGGGTTACGACTCTGTAAAGACGAGTTGCAGATCAGGGTTTTATGTGATAGAAATCCTATTCCTAGTGTATTTTACACACAGTACTTTTTTATTGTACACACAGAAACCTGTAGTTCCCTTTTACATCCCACCCACTAACAGGTGCAATTAAGAACACTGAGAAAATCAGTGTTATTCACTCCCCGGTCATAATTTTATGCATGATCCCTGTATGTGTGTGACGGTCTTGGACACATTTATCTATTTATTTTGGGTTCAGTGAAAAAAATGCCTCTTTCTACAGATCTGAGCTAATTTACTTTTGGATAAACATCCCTGTCAAAAATGACATTTTTGAAAAATGAATAATGACTGAGTAGCAATATCATCAACATAGGTCTATGTGTTAGCACCTAAGATAAAAAAGTTACGCACAGCCACTTAAAACAACTGTCCTGGGCAAGTTCCTGTAAACCTACAGACGCTCAGTTGTATGAAAGATATCAATTAAAGTTGGATAAAGACATCTGCGAAATTATATAAATGTACTGTACATTTATAAACAAGGAATATAAAAACTGACTAAATAATGACATGTAATCAGAAGTGCTTAGTTTGAATAAATCCTAACCCTAACCTTGACCGTTCAGTGTTTTTCAGTGTTTTTTTTTCCCATATCATTCTGTGAGTTATAGATATTATTGTGTGAAAATTAAGTAAATATGACAGTCAAAATTCACATAAATTCATTTTTACTCAGCCTTAATAATATCATATGTGTGAGGACATGCATGATGTAGTTACATACGGCTCCTTGGTGCTTTTAAGATTTGGTACAGAATTATGAGTAAGATCATTTGACCTTGTCCTGTAATGCCTGACGTTCCACCAGGTGGCGCATTAGGCATGGTGATACGTTGAGTATTAACAGTAATGCCTCATATATGCTTATGCTCTATATTTACGCATCTGGTACTGGCCCAGCTCGTCTTTCACATTTGAAAAGTCAATGTAGCAACTGAGCCAAAAACTTTGCCCACCCCTGATTCAATCAAACTAAACCTCTTGCTGGAGCAAAAAATACAAAATGAGATCTCACCTGCAAATTTCTCCCTTTGTTTGCACAAGCGTTCTGCATATCCTCAGTCACTTCCCAATTTACCTAAAAGAAAATATTTTTTCTAATCTCAACAAATAAAGGCTTAAATAGGTACATTATGCACACACACACACACACACACACACACACACACACACACAAATACTATATATATATATATATATATATATATATATATATATATATATATATATATATATATATATATATATATATATATAATTTTCTAAACTGTATAGCTAAGTTTATTGTTGTTTAAAACCACATTTCAAAGCCTGATACACATTTTGAGATTCAGGTTGTCACATTTGGGTCTGCAAAGAGAGAGAATTGAGCATTGTGAATTCAAATTTTTAAAAAATTACTGACCATGCCCTTCTTGTGCTTAATGTTGGCGAGGTCCAGGGCAAAGATTGTCCCTCGAGCCCCCAGGATGAGCACACCAGCGTCTTCCATGAGGAGCATGGTGGTGTAGTTAAACACTCCTTTCTCCTGAAAAATGTACCCTCCATTTCCTAGCAACAACAAAAAGTCTTTAAGTATGTAATATAGTAGAGTATAGTAATATAGTAGAGTATCTATTGAAAGAGCAGAAGAGTACCAAGAAGTAGAGTAGACAAAAGGTAATGCTGGTAAATTCAGTTATTCCGGTTTAGTAAGTGGTTTTGGGGTAAGTTCATCAATATAAGATTATTTGCCATAATTCTACATTTTCTTAATATTATTTATGTTTAAAACCATTGTACATTATGGCGCCTATGCAGATTAGAACATTTATTTATTGCTTATTAATTCATTTTTATTGATTTGAAAAGGGGCACAAGTTGAGGTAAATCGTCAGTGATAGGGCATTGCTTTGTTATACTTATGTTTTATCTCTTTATATATATATATATACCCCCACAGAACCCTGATCTCAACTTCATGGAGTGTGTGTGGCATTACATGAAGAGAAAGAAGGATGTGAGAACGTCTACATCCACAGAAGATCTGTGCTTACTTCTCCAAGATGCATTTTGTTCATTCATTCATTCATTCATTCATCTTCTACCGCTATATCCGATCTTTCCTCGGGTCACGGGGAGCCTGTGCCTGTCTCAGGCCAACCCATCGCAGGACACACACACTCACATTCACACACACATTCACACACTAGGGACAATTTTCCAAGGTGCCAATCAACCTACCGTGCATGTTTTTGAATCGGGAGGAAACCGGAGAACCCGGAGAAAAACCCAGAGGCACGGGGAGAACATGCAAACTCCACACACACATGGCCGAGACGGGAATCAAACCAGGACCCTGGCGGTGTGAGGCGAACGTGCTAACCACTAAGCCACCGTGCCCCCATTTCGTTCATTGATGACAGTAAATAATTAACACTTTTTTTTGAAACCATTCTTTGTTTACAGCTTTTTTTCACACCTGCCTAAAACTTTTGCACGCACACACACACACACACACACACACACACATATTTATACATATTTTAGAGCTCACTTACTTCTCAGGGGAAATGTTTTCCGTGGTGTGCTGAACAAAGGCAAATCCTGGCCTGAAGTCAAAAAATGTGGACCCCAGAAAGACAGGATGACAAAGAGGAGAAGCAACATGCCTCTAGGTCTTCTGGTACAGCAGTAGGTCATTCTAAGTCTCTCAGTCATGCTGTAAATAAATACTGAAATTTATATATATATATGTTACATTTTAAATTATTTACAAATTTTTATTTTATTCAATTACAAAATTCAAGTTTTTTTTAAAGACCAAACCTCTGAAAAAACACAAATCTAATATCATTCCTCTTAAGCTGCTCAGTAGTCACGGTCTTATTCACATATATGATGTATAAGTGGAAGCCCGATAATTAAGAATCTGGGTTACAGATCAGCAGGGGTTTTAAAGCCTCAACATCAAGACTTGAACAAGACTTGGGCTGCGACAACTAACTGACAATTATCGATAATAAATTTGCTGTCAATGTTTGTGATTAGTTCGGCTGCTCTAGTTAAAGGTCAACATGACACCAAGATAACAAATGTGTGTGAAATGGCGGAGAGTACAGGTCAACCGGCAGCAAGAAAAAGTGTGTCTCCCAAGTCATCCAACGCATGGGAGCACTTTATATTAAATGCAACAAAGAAGACTGTAACCTGCAAGCTATGCAAAGCTGAGTTTGTGTGGCATGGAAGTACCACAGTGATGTACAAGCACAAAATAAGAAAACCCAATGGTGTCACACCTGAAGGCAAAACCTCGGTGCAGTAAGAAAAAACTGTAAATCCTTTTCAAGTGAAATGTCTATAGTTTAATTAGGGGCTATTCTGTAAACTGTCTGCTAAATTCAAGACAGTCACACTCGATTTGTTTTGTCATGCGTCGCGAGAAACAGGTCACACAATCGTCTTATTTGCAGCATAGAGATGGATTCAATTAAAAAGATGCGAGTCAAACACTACATCTAAAAGCAAATAACAGCAGCAGTAAACGACTACATTTTTAGTCACTAGTTTTCAACGAATGATTATGCATTTGTAATGTAAACCAATGCAAATTTTTCTTTCTTCTTTTATAAATCCTGCTTTATAAAAGAAATACTTGCTGTATTTATTATTAATGTGCTTACTAAATTTGGTTTTCTACGTTTAAAGCACTGCATTCTCGCATTAAGTACTTACTGCATTAAGCCACATAAGCTGTGCAATTTAGAATGTCCCAGTGAAGTGAAACTCTTATCATCCAAGTTAAATAACCAGATTCGTTAAATGATTTGCGATTCATGAATCTTATTCGTGAATCATTCATTCGTGATCATTTACTAGGATCACTTTAGTGCTTGGTTATCTTGCTACTAACAACAAATATAAACCAATTGACACAATTTAGTTGTTGTTAGCAAGTAGCTATAGTAACAAGTAGATAGTTTTTTCTTTTGTTTTATTTTTGGAAAACAGCCCAACACCTCCAGAATCGCTCATTTTACGTCACGGTAATGAAATCCCTGGGATTTTGTGAATGCCGACTTCTTTGCATTTGGTCGTTGTTCTCCAGTGGAATTCCATAGCAAAAGCAGGCATAACCCCTACTGACTGAAACTACATAACTACACAACTAACTCTGTAAACGTATTGCGCATCTCTACAAACATTACGATGGGAACATTACGATTAGATTAAGGATTCGAGAACGGATGCCTACTTGCGACCTCTGGTGGCCAAAAACAAAAACACAGTCACAGGAACCCTCCAAGATCCTGACAAGTTTCATAGAAGTACAGGCGTAACAACTTATTAAAGCTTTTACATATTTCTTTTAAATCACTTTATTGGGTTCCAGCAATGTGTTCTACAAAGACATTAAAGAAACAATTGTTTTTGCAGACTGTAATTTTGGATGGAAATCAGACTGCCCTGAATAAGTGATTAATACAAGATTTCCCTGTAAAATTGGATTTTTATCATAATCCAAAAGATGCCAGAGCTGCAAATTTCATGCATCGCTGATAGACGGTCTAGCTAGTTGTTTAAATACAGAACTAGTCCGTGCAAATTATGCAGGGTCACTTCCTTACTTCTTGGAAAGTTTTTTTTAAAAATTCATTTATATGTAAAAGTCATGTAGACGCATCCAGGAGAAAACGGTATAATGGAACATAATCCTATTATATGTCAGGACTCTCAAGTCTCAACGCAGTTTGATGTATTTTCCCCTTATATTAAATGATTGTATAAGGAGCAGACAAACAGAGGGAAGCTATCTGGATCAGAATAAAAGCTATCAAAAATCACAATTTGTTGTTTGAGGGTAAACGATGTGTTCAATGTTCGTTAGAGGAGCGGGTTAGATCGTATAGGCGCTTGATTAATTTGACTTGCCAGTAGCGCTACAGAGTCGAAAATTACACGACATCCAAGACAAGCCGAGTTGCAGGTAAGGTTCACATACATGTAATGACCTCCTAATGTCGGCATCATTACATACCGTGCTGATATAAATCAGCAACAACGATACAATTAAATCCTGAATGCAGCTATCTTCTAACCAGGCACGATCAGCGCCAATTTTCTCAGCTCGAACAGCGCAGCCGGAAAGCTAGTGATGCTGTACATAAATCCTTTTTTTTTTTTTTTACTTTTACTACGAATTCCCAAAATAAAGAGTAAAATAACGAAAATAATTTTTAAAAAAGACAGAAAACAATTGCATTTTGTATGTCGTCTCATGCGACCAGTGCAATAAATGTAAACCGAAATAAATAGACACCGGGGGGGAACATACCTGTATAAATCAGCAACACTGGCAAATTTAAATCCGGAATGGATTTCTGCTACCCATGAAATACCTGTTTATAAATACATTTCATGTAACATTTCATGTATTTTCACTTCAGAATGTTCACATGTTTATTGCAACTGAATAATGTTGGATATTTTTTAAAAAGATTTTTTTTCCCCTCGGGATAAAATGCGCGTACCTGCTGCTCTTATCTCAAACAGCGAACACTGTAGCGAAACTGTTTAGTGATAAACCATGTAATAAACCATTTTTCAGATAGTAGTTTTTGTGACGTATTTTGTGGGCGGAGCTAAAGTGGAGTCAGATACGAGGCTCTAGGTGCTTTACTATCGTTAGCTATTAAGTTTCATTTATTTGTTTTTAAAAATGACTGGTCAAAATCCAATAATATTTGACTATGTAAGTTCTCAGACTGTCCAAGGACCACCACTAATAAATGATTTTCCAGTATGAGACATTCACTTAGCTTCTTCACACTGCCATTTTTGACAATAACCATCTAAAGATGACTAAAGTTATTCTTTCTGAATAATGTATTATAATGTAATAAAGAATATCTTTTCCAGTACAACGTACATTTCTACATGACAGTTCTGACCAGATTGACGCTCACTCTGTCAAAATATATTATAGGCTTTCTGTACTGTAAATGAACAAATGTAATTGATTTTTTTTTCTCGCTCAGACGTTCCACACCTCAGTTCTCCTGGAGGACATTTGACAAGAAGGATTTGGGCATCCCGAGTTTTCACACACGGCCGCCATACAAATACATATTGTAGAATTTAAGACCATGAATGGGAATACTCGCATTACCATAGCTTCAGTTACCATAGCTTTAGCTAATGCAATCTTACAGATGTGGTTTCATGTTATCATAATGTTATCACTACAATGACTATTAACAAATTAGCATTTCCCAGTGTTATTTTTGCAATCATGAAAATCTTTTCTAAACATATATTTTACTTGCCTTTCAGCTTTTTTTTTTTAAATACACTTCACACACATTGATAATCATGGGTTTGTTCACAGAATGCCTTACAAATTCACAGTTTATTTCAATCTAAAAATTTTCAAAGAATATTAGAATGTTAAAAAGGTTTCCATAAAATGAGCAAGGAAAAAGGTATCAAAAGTCTGCTGCATGAGCTCCAAGTTTAAACAGCACACATGTGAAAAACATAGTGAGGTCTGGATATTTTATGTCCAATTTCTTAAAAGACACACACAAGCCTCATGTGTGCAAATACATCTTCATAACCGTAGATAAATGATACTTTACGTGACGCAAACGAAGATTTTCATTAATATGAAACCATCCTTTCCTACTGCTTAGACCAGCCTATATTTCAACATGAATATGGATTGTGGTGCATAAATAACAAAAACTTTATTAGAACACTTTGTCTCCGTTATGCTGGTTTCCAGCACCAGGTAATCCGCTCATTCTGTTGTAACTATTATTAATATTGCTGCTAAATGCTATTGACGGTGCCTTATTTCCATCTCCTGTTTGCAGTGGCTGCTGAAAGTTAGATGTACTATCTGGTCCTTCTTGCGCTTTATTGGAGCATTTTGGAACAATAAAATGTCCTTTGTAGAAGTTCCATATAACAAGCACCAGCAAGATCAGAGTTAGAATAATGACCAGGGCCAAGAGGGTGTTCTGCTTCTCCAGAATCAACTTATATGTAGTAGTTTGGATGACATAGTCTTGACCATTGGAGGACTCTACAGAAATGCAGGTGTAGTGACCGTTGTCAGTGTCCGAGGCATCGAGGATGAGCAAGCTGTCGTGTTGGATGTGGTACTTTTTGTCATTTTCAATTGGATGATCGTTTACATGCCACTGCACTCGGGCCAGGTTTGATCCCAGTTGGCATGGCAGACTGATCATTTGACCCGGGTAAAAGATCTTGATAATCTTCCTGCTCTCTGTAACACAAGAACAAGAAATCGATTTAAATGTTTCTTTATTTTATATAGTACTTCTTTACATCCTGAGAGTATCTATTTCTATTAATGGCATTAGTGTTGTAATGACAAAGTCACAATAGACTTAAACATTACTAGCTGTCTTCATGGATATAAAAATCCACACGTTAACGTACCAACTGCAGGACAACGCGTCGCATCTCCGTTTTTCAGACTCTGAACCACCTCACTACAAAAGAAAAAAACAATCAGGAGTATAACAGAAAATCCCACGTCAGACACATGGGCTCTTGTACATTGATTCTGATGTATTCTTTATTCAGAAATGAATAAATTCATGTGGTGATGCTGTCTTAAATGTATGTTTATTTAACAATTACAGAGCAGTATTCAGTGTTAGCAAAACAGTCAGAAGAAAAGCTTTCCCTTCTTTTTTTGACTTATTAATATTTTACTTAATATTTTTTATTATTTAACAATATTTAATCATTAACTAAACGAGATATAAGACTGCTAGCAGCAGTTTGTAGGACAAAATTCAGGTAAAAAAGTATACCAAAACATTATATCTTATCCCCCACAACACTACATTACATTATATGAATAATGTATAATCAGTACTTGTGTTCCTCAGAATGAACGTTGTTTATAGCAATGCAGCTGTTAGATGCAAGGTTCCAACCACAGTAGGGGTCACTGGCCAGCACACAGTCAGTACAGGAAGTGTACTTGCTGCACGCACAAAGTGGCATCTGTGCCACAGCCACCTCAGAACCAGCATACAGCAGACCCTGAGAAAATATATACAGCAGTTATTAAAATGAGGGTGGAGCAAAGAACAGAACCAAAATGAACATACAAACATGTGTATGTTAGATTATTAGTAGTATTAGTATTATTAACTGCATATCTATATTGTTTAAAAACAAACAGATTATAAGTAAATATATTTACAACTATTACAATAATAGTAGAATAATTATGTTATAAATAGTAAACTATATATATATACACACACATATATATATATATATATATATATATATATATATATATATATATATATATATATTCAGTGTAATACATCACTTGATTAATGTGATGTTCATGAGGAAAATAGTGAGCTGAAAAGTCTATCAAGGTCTGACACTACAATAGACGCACAGGGCACGACTGACTCTGAATGCCTTTTTGATAATATCACAAATATTCCCTAAATAGACACATTATACAGATAGATAATGTACAGTAGATAATGTAACTGTATATAAACCATCAAACATATCAGGTCTCACTATTGTCTTATAACCCTTCCCTTACACTCATACAGATACCCTTCTATCGCAAATCACTCTGGCCACTCTAGTGATAAAAGGTATAAAAAGAGAAGTGTTTAAAAAGGGAAGACTAAATCAAATAATGATGTGAAAACCTAACTGTCCTTCATCTTGCATAATCAGGTGAACAAATTGGTTAAAAGTTCAGTTTCTTAGTTTAATTTAAGTCAGCTTTAGATTATTATAATGATAGTAGTAACATTTAATATAATTTAGTCATTTAGCATAAGTATAAAACTTCATTTAGCGTCTAAATCTAATGTCACTTAGAATTCAGTTAAACTACAGCTTAATCTATATAACCATTATTTATAAAATTATATAAAATGAGAAGAGAAATATGGTAAGTAGGCACAAAACTCAAGCATCATCGGGTAACAAAAGATGCAGGAGAAAAGTTGCAAGAGTTTCTAAAAGATTACACACAGGAAATAAAATGTCAAAAATGAGCTTTATTTGCAGGCGAGAGAAAGACAGGAAATTCTAAATAAGAAACGTAATGGTCAAAGTATATAGGAATAGCCAGAAAACAAATACAACCAATTCAAATAATCTCAATAGAGTCAATAAACAAATAGAACAGAACAGTGAAGTGAAGGATCAATATTAAGTATAAAATTAGAGTAGAGTAAAACAATAAACAAAGGAAATTGATTTGGAAAGAAATCAAGAGACAGGTGTCAGATAGGGCGATACAAAAAGTGTTAAATTTGCAGTATACCGATGAAGTAACCATGTTTGGGTATGTTTGCAAGAAAGGAAGGGGGAAACGGTCAGAAATCTGCACGCTCAGGGGATATTTTATTTATTTTAGGGGACTGACCTGACTATGATAAAAAAACTGTTTCACTCCTTCTCAATCTCTCGACTGGAAGGTCTCTTCATTTGGTTTGTTAAATTTATTATTGTTAGTTTAAAGAATTAATGGTAATTGATCAGTCACTAAAGAAAAAAATTACAACCGCAGTTAGGTAGAATTAGAGATATGTAGACACAGTTAAAGGACTGAGTGCTCACTTATATATATTACAATGTTCCATTTTCTTGCTATTATGGACATTCATACAGCATGTGACATGAAACTAAACCACTTTAACCTACATTCAGGCCATGACCCAAATGTCAGTCAACCATTCTCAGGTTGACTAAGTATCAGTTCCTGGAAAAGGGAAAAACTCCTTATGACCAATACACATTTTCTGTAAATTCAGAATGGAGAACATCAAATATAAAAGTGGTTTGTTGTTTACCATGGTGCTGGAGAGACGCAGTATCTTCACTGGTTCATTATGGTTAAAGAGCTGCACCTCCTCTATTATGAACATCTTCCCGTCGTAGTTGACTGCTTTCAGCACTGAACCGCTTGCTGTTACAAAAACACATTTGATTTGTGAACGCTTATGGCTGGAGTTTTGCTTATACTATTGTAACCTATGCAATTTATAAATGAGATGACTACCTGTGCCAATAAACATGACCTGATGGCTGGTCCCATCCAAAGCAGTAGTGTTGGCCACTACTATACTTGTAAACGCAGCTCCTTCCTTCACCAGTAAAGGGTGCTCAGAAGACGGCTTCACCACCTCGTCCATCAGTGGCTTGTCTTTGATAAACTGAAGGGTTTTATCAGGCAGATCCAAAGACTTGGAAAACCCTTTGTTCCTTGTATCGTTATTAATACACTGGACATAAAGAAAGAAATATATAGAGATAATTGTTTCACTTTACAAATTACTGTGTACGTTATTAATAAGAAAATATAACAAAACTGTAAGTCCTTTCTTTTTAATTACTTTTAATAAAGGTGAAAATAATCGTAGATTAATGTTGGACTCACAGCTCCGGGACGGGGGTCAGGCACCTCGCCGCTGTACGTCACCCATTTTGTAATGGAATTGTCATTGTACAGAGTTTTGTATTTGCCTTCAGAGAACACTTTACGGATGTCGCGTATCCTGTAGGCGCACACCGCAGAGTACTGCAACATGTCCCTGTGTGTCAAATCACAGCCATGAAATTAGTGCATTAGGAATGAAGTTTTTGGGATTTACTAGGATTATAAATAGTTTTTTCCCCCTAAATAAATCATTTTAAAATGATCATCTAACTTAAGTAAATGAATTGATCAATTTAAAAAATTCTGAATATTATGAGAATAAGTAATAATAATTTAGTATCTACTAGTATATAGGGCATTATATAAGGTTTGGTGGAGCATTGCCATCTAACAGTGTCCTGCCATCTAACAGTGTCCTGTAAACTAAATTTCCCACAGGTATGAATGAGTGTGAATGTGAATGCTTAAGAGTTAAGAGCCCAACAGTAGCAACTTTCAAGTTATGGCATTTGAATTTATGAGCAGTAGTCCAAAGCAATCCTGTTGGCATGAGTTAACTGAACCGTACTCACGTCTGAGGAGTAAAGACTCCGTAGAACACACAGGTAGTCCAGTTGCCTGGGCAGAAGAGGAAAACATCTTTTATAAGTAAAGGCAATTTGGTGTGAAGAACAGGACAGTCCAGTTGTGCCTTTAGGAATGATGTCCACTTCTTTTGCAATGTCCGCTGTCCTCCCGTATCCCCCTAGAGATTAAAACATTTAGATACATATCATAATCTGACATAATCTGAAAAATTCCAAACTGCCATAAATATAAAACAGCACACAGAAGAATCTAAATCTGATCAATGTGATTTATAATGGTCGCACAATAAAATAAACATTACTTTTAATAAATAGTTTTAAATTTTGGTTTACTTTTTTGTCAATTTTGGATTGCGCAACACTGGAAAAATAAAGTTAAATTCAGCCAATTCCGTTACCTTACAGACACGGGCGACCCTTGACACATCCAATTTAGCATAGGAGTCATACTCCACAGCTTTTTCACTAAAGAAGAGGTAAATCTTGTCATCATCCCCCTCTGGGTTTTCCACTCCCTCAGGCAGATGCTTCATGCCAATGAACTTGGGTTCTGAAATCACAGAACTATTTAGTGATTATGCATCTAGTGTTTAGTAGAAGAATCTTAATTTTAGAGAAATAATGTCGCAATTTTACAAAACACCACACCAATAATGGTTCATTTTCAACATCAAAGACATATTTACAATGACCAAATTGGCAGTGTTTGTGTGTGTGTGTGTATATATATATATATATATATATATATATATATAAATTCTTACCATTGAGCCAGTAAGGTAAATCTGTTCTTATACTGTCAGAATTTCTCATCATAGCCATTTCTGAGCCCAGAAAATTCACAGATGTAGCAGAGTACAGCTCGTCATCTATAAAAGAATTGTAGTATTGATTAGCTATTAAGACCAGCATGATCTTATACAATATTTGAAAACATTTTCAGAATAAATCAAATCATTGACTATAATTAGATAAATGTTCTTTGCTGTGTTGCATAATGGAGCAGTCATGCTTATGCCAAAAGGAGCACCTACTGACAAGTTCAGAGGCATAGCTCTGGAAGGGATCAAATGGACACTTTCCCTTTCCATCAAACATTTCTTTTTCCAGAGAGAGCTTGCCGTCTAGATAAGTCTGGAAGACAGAACACAGAACAGGCTACATGAAACATTTACATAATGTGGCCATGTGCAGCAAAACATTCACAAAGGCTGAAACACAAACCTGCTGTCTACAACAGTATTATATTATTACTGCTCACCATATTTTTACAGGCTGGACTGAAAGCATTGGTACCGCACACATATAACTTTCCGTCTGTCCATTTATGAAGAATCCGGATGAAGTTCCAACAGTCAGTCTGGAAAAAGAAATTGTATACTGAGCAGTCTGTCGGACAACAAAAACTCTATATCCTATATCAGTTCACAGACAACACAAGACAGAAGAATAATGTGTGATAACATCACACGCTTGGTTAGGCCTCAGTAAAGACGAATTGCAGATCAGAGTTTTGTGATAGCATTCCTGTTTCTAATTTGTTTTACACACAGTACTTGCTAGTAGATTCTCTCCAGATGTCATTACATATTTGCTACACAAAGTATATGACAATAACCAGGTTAGGAAAAAAATGTGGCTTGGGGGAGAAGGAAAAGGTGTAGTTCTGTAATTCTAGTTCTTGACTTAATTAGGAAATGCTGGATTTGTTATGCACATTTGAGAGAAAATGGGAAATTTTGTCTAAAGAGACTCAGTTTATATGACATTTCGCCCAACTCTAATGCACACATATATATATGTGTGTGTATTATGATAGATAGATAGATAGATAGACACACAGACAGACAGACAGACAGACAGATAGATAGATAGATAGATAGATATTTTAATAATAAAAAGGGCTTCGTTGAACAAATCTTTGAATTCTTTTCAAATCTATTTTGTTTGTCACATCATTTCAAACACAGTCAAATGTCACTAAATTCTACTTAGCTTTGATAATAACAACTTATGTGAGAATCCAAACAAAATAACTAAATGAATGAATAAAATAAATAAACACAAAAAAGATCTCACCTGTATATTTTTACCTTTGCTTGAACAAGTAGTCTTCATATCTGAAGTCACCTCCCACTTTAACTAAAAGAAAGAGAAAAAAATGGTTTCTCCACTGACATATATGTGATTGTATATGTACATTGTATTACAGCTATTACAGCACTGTATTATTAACAATTATTAATATTATACCATTGTACTATACATATAATACCTTATTATTAAATATAAATAGTTGCAAAAATAAAACACTTATAAATAAAATAATATATGTATTAAAAAGTAATTATTATTAGTAAAATAAAAGTAAAAAGTAAATAAGATATTTTGAAAAGAGAATCATTAAAAAGTGCATTAATTCAGAGAAATACAGTTTATATTTGGTAAATAATATGACATTTATTTGTGGAGAATATAGAAGGTTTTAGACATGGTATGAAACCTTTCAGGACCTTTCTCAAATTCAGGATTTGAGAGACTGAAAAACTATAAATAAACATTTCTTTGTAAAAAGCATGTTTTCTGACCATGTCCTTCTTGTGTGTAATGTTGGTGAGGTCCAGGGCAAAGATGGTCTCTCGAGCCCCCAGGATGAGCACACCAACGTCTTCCATGAGTAGCATGGTGGTGTAGTTCCACACTCCTTTCTCCTGAAAAATGCATCCTCTGTTTCCTAGCAACAGCAGAAAAGGGTTTAATTCCCCAATGTAGTGGTGTAGCTATTGGAAGAGTGCTACTTGTAATAAAGAGCAGAGGAGTACACAAAAATAGAGTAGAAATAAAGAAGAAGTCAAAATTGATTCATTTGGCAAAAATACCATATTAATTGTTAATGTTTAATGAATGAAAGATTGTATGTTAGATTTAACAAAAATAATCAACCATTTTTAATCACTTTAAGAACTCAATATCGTTTTCTGCAAGTATTGCAAGGCTGTGCAGAAAAAAAAGACAGCTTACTTACTGCTCAGGGGAACTGTTTTCCGTGGTGTGCTCAACAAGGGCCAAACCTGGCCTAAAGTCAATACAACTGGACCCCAGAAAGAGAGGATAAGGAGAAACAACATGTCCTTAGCTCTTCTGCTACAGCACAAGGTCATTCTTAGTCTCTCAGTCACACTGTGAAAAATTCTGGAAATCTGCCCACACTTCACAACCTTAGCCTCACTGCTGCTCTTTTGGAGTCAAGACTGCCTTCATTCTGAGATATATAGCTTGGGTTTATTCATGTAGGCTGAATCTTCAAAGAACCAGAAACCGTGTGAAGCCATCTGGGAACATACAGAGAGTGAGAGAGAGAGAGAGAGAGAGAGAGAGGGAGAGAGAAGGAGGCAAAAACGGCATAAGATTATGCAATAAGTTATTCTGCTACAGTGATGTAAATGCAGCTTCAAAAAGGTTCTGCTGAACAGGAAACATGAGCTAAACCACAGTTTCCACACAGACCTTTTAGACTTTAGATAGATGAACAAAGCTTTACCTTCTGTCTTAAAATGACATGCATTTACTCAAGTGAAGCATCAATTATTTAAATCATTCATTGTGAAATGTCAGTGCTTTTTTCCCCCAAGCATAAAGCACACATTTTCGTGATTTTTTTCGTTCTTTCTAATGAGCCAGATTATATTTGTATCTGATGTATTTAAAACCGATTCAATACAATAGCAAATTGCACATGACATGATATTGATACTGATATTCACAATGGATTCAGCTGTTATTATATATATTTCTAAAGTAAAGCTAATAAACTCAACGATGATAAAAAATAAATCATAATTCCTAAAAGTAGATCATTATTAGACAACAGTTTCCAGTTCTAACATCACTACATATTCTTGACACTATGAAAATTAACATATTGCTAAAAGAAACACCATGTGTGAACCAAAAATCTAAAGAAAAAGCGATGTTTAAAAAGTTTAAAAGCCATGACCAGACAGGATAAGATCTTATGTCTGGTCAAGTTTTTTAAGACCACAAACCTGAAAGAATACTCTTACATCCTTCCTCATAATCTTAGTCAGATTCACATGTACTTTAAGACACATAAGTTACTCAATGTAAAGGATTAGGGTTAATGGTCAAAAGGTCAGGGTTTCAAGCTCCATTATTGCTAAGCTGCACCTGATGGGCTCTTTAGCAAGTACTCTCTATCTTAGGGCTCACAACATTAGGGGCACTGGCTGACCCTGTGCTCTGACTAGTTTCCTAACAGCTGGGATATGCAAAGAAAGAATTCCACTGGAATGTACACAAGACAAATAAAAAAGCCTATTTTCTTTAAAAATGTATGAAATGTGTCTGAACATAGAAAATTCTGCATTAATTATAAATATACAACAGTGCTGCATTATTTAAAATATGCTTTTGTTTGTGCCACTACTGCTATTACTACTATTATTGCTACCGCTACTATTGGAGTTTAGTATGCTGCATCTGTTAAGTTGATGTACAATTACTACTATTATTATAAGTGGTCATGATACTAATAATGTTACTAATACTAGTTATTATGTTAATACTTTTAATATCCAGAATTAAAACTGTTGTTATAATACTTTTCCGCATGAAAAAGTCCCCAGGACCTTCAAGAAAGTGAATGAATGATTTCTATAAGCTCACTGTCATTCCACCTTAAATGTAACTATTAACAAATAAAATTTATGACATGTCATTCTTGGTACTATAATAATGCATGTCATGTTCATATGTGAAAATTAAAGTAGCTAATAGTACTTCTGCTTTGCATCTGGTCATATTACACAAAATCATAATTGTTTGGTTAAGATAAATGGTGAATGCATGATCAGCATCTACAAGCTTACTGTATGTAAAGAGGCTTTACAACTTATTACATTATGTTTTTCAATGCATTCTACAAAGAGATTAAATGTACAATTGTTTTAGTTGTTAGACTCAAACTTTATATTTTGTACAAGCACGTGTACACTTTGTTTTGGATCAAATAAGAGAGGGTGGCAGCTCAGAAGATTTCAGGTTCAAATCCCACTACTACCAAGCTACCACTACTGGGGTCTTAATACTTAACCCACAATTGCTCAGTTGTGACCCGCTCTGGATAAAGGCATTGGCCACATGCTATAAACCTAAATAAGTTATACAGAATTAATACAGAATTTACCTTGGAATTTAGACGTTCATCATAATCAGAAAAATACCAGAGCTGAGCAACATTGATGGAAGGTCTGTCTAATTATAAACTGCAAACTTCCTTTTTCTTACAGAGTCATTTTCACTTCATGTAAAAGCCTATTTGAGCCCATCTACTAAAACTGAAACACACAATCGATCTTCAATAATTATAATCTGTAGATTATTCAATTCATTGTTTTCAATGCACAGAGCTACTGAAAATGCTGAAACAACCAAACAAACAAAGAGAAATAAATATTTATGGACTCCAAAAGTGGTTGGGTATTAAGAAAGGCCGTAAGGTAGAATCATTTCATTGCACAGACACTGGCTAATAAATAAACTTCAGCACATAAATGTAACTTTATTTGCTTTAAAGGCCCTTATCATGAAATGAGCCAAACCCTGCAGGGTGTGTTTTAATGGCATTTGAATTGCCATTGAGCAATGCTGCTCGGAGACCAGTGACTGCGATGCTCTGGACGTGCCTGAGCCCAAGCTGAGGAGATGGGCCAAAAGTGTCACAATATCAGAATATTTTTTTGCATCTTGGTATATTTCAGGCTCAAGCACCAAAAGAAAATGTGCCTAACACACAAACAGGCATATAAGGGTTTCAAAACCATGTAATTTCCCAGCAGGGAAGATCAAGCAAAGACAAACACAAAGCAGGCTTACAAAATCAGATCCGTGCATCTTTTACACTAGAATGATTGTCACAAAAGAAGGCAGAATTGTAGCTGAATCCGTTCTGCAGTGAAACAAATCTCAGTATGCAGTCAAGTCCATGTAAAAAGGCCAGGATGATAGTTTAGATAAATTGCACACTTGGATCCTTATGCAGATTTGCAAAGTCTATATTTATGTATGTGCAATTTCACAGGACAAATAGAAATTGAAAGAAGCAACACTCCTTAAAAATCAGTTCAAAAAATAAAGATGGCACAAAGCAAAGGGCATTATACACCGACATCTCATACCAGTTGTGAAGCATGTTGGTGGTTGACCCACGTCAGCTTCAATACAAACACAAACACATTGATTTAATTTCAGTGCAAATTTGACAATCTAATAAAGGACTTACCTTTTGAAACCCACCTTCAGTCACTTCCAGCCTTGCAGCTGGACCTGACACATGCGCCTCCCGTCCCATAAGCCAAACAAGCCAATCTTGAAGTGTATAAATGGAGGGGCTCAATGCTACAATGGTGATAAATTGTTGTCTGTCCTCCAGGCGAGTGTGAGTGGAGCTCATGGAGTAGGCTTCATTGTCGCTTGTAAGTCAAACTGCTGGAGTCATGCAGTGAAGTGTGAAAGGGCTCCAGTTAGATTCCCCTTTCTCGGAGCAGAGGAGAAAAAGACACGCCAGAACAGGCTACACACACACACACACACACACACACACACACACACACACACACACACACAAACATACGCGCGCACACACACACCACTGTAGGAGGGAAAAAGGAAGGGAAGAATCACAAAGGGTGAGAGACATATGAGGGAAGCACCACTATTTCACATTGCTGACAGCTTGTACTAATGTGAACATTTTAATTTTTTAGTCACAGGCGCTTGGCTCTATCTAACCCGATGAATATCCACATTCATATTAAAACAGGCAATTGAAATGGACAGTATCCATGTTGAAATGTCTTATGAAATGGAGGAAATTCTTGTTTCCACACTGTGCTATAAGAAGGGCGGAACAGAAAATCCTTGCGGCAAGTTCTGACATGAACAGGTGAGGTAAACTGCTCTAGCAGACGCATTTTGCCTTCCTGTTGTCAGCGCGCGCGCGCACACACACACACACACACACACACACACACACACACACACACACACACACACACACACACACACATTTCAAAACAGTGCTTTCCCTCCCTCAGTGAAATACTGACAGCATATTTTTGTCAACAGGTTAATACGGCTTACTGCAAGTTTCGTGCGTGGCCGCGAAAATAAACAAATAAACAACAACATAAAACAGACGGTCTGATATTATATCAGAAATGATCAGAAATAGACACAAACCTCTTTTAGCCTGACTTGCAAACTTTCCCGCGCTTACTCTTTCAGGCACTCGGTAAGCTTTACTTTCAATTGAAGATGTTTAAACTTTCACATTTATCATAATTTAGTCATCATTATTACTAGCTGATGTCAGATAAAAATGTAAAAACTTAAATACATTGTGTCTATGGAGAGAAAATGCAGTTTTTTGCGGCATCCTGAGATGAAATCTGTGCAAAGAGAAGCTTGCTTGATCATCACCATAGTAAACTATTGACGCCACCTAGTGTCCATTTTTGTATTCATTTCAAATAATAATTAAATTAAAATCAAATCATTTGCATAATTTACATAATGTTCCACTGTTTAGAAAAAACAACATAAACAGATCTGGAGTATATATATTTGTGGCCTTACCAGCCAGGACATGCATGTAAGGTTCTTGGTGTCCAGAAGGGCATGTTTGCTCTCATACACAGAGAGCTGATTTTCATCACAAATAAAAAATTGCTAACTGTGATCCAGTGACTTTGTCAAATGTCGAGATGTATTTTGTGGCGTTTCCACAAGTCCTCAATTTGTAATAGGACTAGTAGTGAGAACTCACTGAAACCTGTCACAGTGCAAATTGTCTTTGGCCATGAGGTGTCTGGCAGGTCGATAATATCACCGGTCAACCAAGCGTCTGAATTTTGGAGTGATTTTGCTTTTCTACAATACAAAATGCTAAAATGACTTTAGCATTAATAGAGTAATAATCAGGCATCCAGAAACAATTAAAAGAATGAGCAAGCCTATAAAGAAAAGATTTTTAAGTGTGTTTGAATATGGAATGAAAATGGTGCAAGTGTTAGTTATTTACTGCATGCACTTTAATGTATGCAGTGATTTTGCCTTTAATGTAGTTAAAATGTATACAGTAAAATGACTTGGAAATTGATTCAGTAACAATGAGTTTTACTCTGAAGTGGTGAGAAAACATATAAAAGAAAGATTTTCATGAGTGTTTCAATTGAAACATGATTAGAATGAACCTGATTCCTTTTAGTTCACTCCAATAATATACACTAAAATTACTTTAAACTTAAATACTAATACTCGGGGTGACTTTGAACATGGATGAATTGACAATGAGTGAGTGAAAATGGGACGTGATGAGTAATATTTACTGTTATTTGATTTTATATTAACATTTTACCATGCAGTAAAATGATGTCAAAATGAATACACTGACAGTCAGGGTCTCTGAATTAAAGTAAACTGCAAGAATAACAAAGCCTATAGAGGAAAACATTTTCAATATGCTAATCAACATGGTTATGAACCCAACTATGGATGCTTTATGGAAATGTATGTTTTTTATTTAGTATTTTATTTATTAGCAGCCCCTACAGCTGACAGACAAGAATGACTTTTTAATTAAGCACCAGACTGAACCCCTTTCACCAACACGAGACAAAGCACTACATTTTTTTAAGAATGACTTTTTAAGAGATATAACAGTCTATTAACAGATCATTACTATATTACCTTCTCGCCTGTTACCTGTTGTGTTTTTTAAAAGCTCATCTCTAAAAGCGCACACATTGATCTCCTATTGTCACAATTTAAATGAAATTAAAACATTTACTCACTTATGCATAAGCGTATGATTGATGCATGAATCTTACAAATAATTACTCTGTTAACCCCACTAGGTTGACCGATGCTGGACTTTACAAATATCGATATATAGATTGGATTGTACTTGCCAATAAGTGATAAATCAAGCAAAAGCTTTTCATGTGTATACTGGATAAAAAAATAATACAAACAAGTCCATGTAAAATAGTGCTGACCTTTATTAGAATAAATAAATGTACAAACCTGTGCTAAAGGAAATAATATGAATATGTTATTAAGAAATAACTCTATTTAATTAATAAATTGTAAATAATAAATACAATATATTATATAAGTGCTCCAGAATCTTTCAGTAATCTATCAATAAAAACTTTCAGTATATACACACACACACAAATTTTAAAAATGTCTCTGGCATTGTTCAGGAAGTAGAGGCCCAATGTCAGTATCTGGTGGTGGAAAATAAAAAAAAAACAGTCACAGTAACACTGCCACATCCTGAACGACAATCTCATTAGGTGACTCCTTGAATCTGGGTAAAATCTCTGTTTGTTCCTTAGAGCATTTTACAAGTTTGCACAGGATCGGAATAGCAATAAACACCAGTGCTATAAGTGATGACAATGAAGACTATATACAAGAGGCGGCTGTCCTGCTTTTCCGGTATGGGCAGATTGGAATAAGAATCCAGATGTTTTCCCATCATCAGCTCATACGTGGTACTGTTGATGACATAGTCTTGCCCACTGGAGGACTCTACAGACATGCAGGTGTAGTTACCGCTGTCTGTGGCCGTAGCATTGAGGATGATCAAGCCGTCATGTCGGATTTGGTAGTTTTTGTCACTCTCAGTTGGTTTGTCATTTACATGCCACTGTACACGGGCCAGGTGTGATCCCTGCTGGCATGGCAGACTTATCATATCACCTGGGTAAAAGACATTATTGATCCTTCTGCTCTCTGTAACACAAACAAAAACAATATGGTTATCTTCATTTTTCTTTGTGGAATTATGTATGTAAGTATACATATGTGTGTGTATGTGTGTGTATGTGTGTGTATGTGCACACACATACATATACACGGCTTAACTTACCAACTGCAGGACAACGTGTCGCATTTCCGTCTTCCAGACTCTGAACCACCTCACTGTACGAAAAAAAGAAAATCCAGGAATCAAAAATCTCTTTAGACAAGCACTAGTAGAAACAATACAATTTGTTTGACCACAGTTCTGTATAACTCTTGATTAGCACAACAGGCAGTAATGCAAGTCTCTGGTTTGTATTAATGTGGACAATATGTTAGTTTAATTTAACCGTAAGTCAGTAAACAAAATGCATGTAATAAGTGATGTGGTGTTTATTTAACAATTATGGACAGTACAAGTACATGTCTTATCCCCCACAACATTATATGAAGAATGTGTGATCAGTACCTGTGTTCCACAGTATCAATATTGCTTAAAGCAATGCAGCTGTTGGAGACAATGTCCCAGCCACAGTAGGGGTCTCTGGCCAGCACACAGTCGGTACAGGAAGTGTACTTGCCACATGAAGAAAACGGCATCTGTGCCACAGCCACGTTGGAACCAGCATACAGCAGACCCTGAAGAAAATATATACACCGGTTATTAAAATGAGGGTGAAGCAAGAACAGAATCAAATCTTAAGCTTATATAGGAATAATGAAATCATTCATAAAATCGAAATCAAATGAACATTGAGATAAAACAGGATTAGAAAGTCTTTAACTAATTATATGCAAGTATTTTACGCTATATAAGAAACTATATGTGATTAACGAAACATGGGCATTAGATTATAAGTAGTACCACGGCATTTATTTATTTTAGGTAAAAAAAAAAATATATATATCCATAAAATCTTAACAGGAAACCACTCATGAATTGCACTCAATACGTTTCTATAACTATATTAAGAATGTACTAAATCACAATCAGTGTGATTTTAATGAAAAAAAAAACACAGTAAAACAGTCCAAATCTTTTGTCTGTTCCTTATTCTTGCCACAAATAACAATATCTCCATATGATCAAAATTAAAAACCCTTAAAGAAATCATGAAAGAATCATGTGAAAACCTGACGGCCCTTACAGAAATAGAACACAAATAGTTAAGCAGCACAAGAGGCGAATAACAAATGTAGTGGGAATTGTAGTGTTTTGTTGTTTACCATGGTGCTGGAGAGACGCAGTATCTTCACTGGTTCATTATGGTTAAAGAGCTGCACCTCCTCTATTATGAACATCTTCCCATCATAGTTGACTGCTTTCAGCACTGAACCGCTTGCTGTTACAAAAACACATTTGATTTGTTAACGCTTATGGCTGGAGTTTTGCTTAGACTATTGTAACCTATGCAATTTCATAACATCTTGATAAATAATGTAAACTGCAGATGAAATGATTACCTGTGCCAATAAACATGACCTGATGGCTGGTCCCGTCCAAAGCAGTAGTCTCGGCCACTACTATACTTGTAAATGCAGCTCCTTCCTTCACCAGTAGAGGGTGCTCAGAGTGCGGCTTCGCTACATCATCCATCAGTGGATTTTTCCTGATAAACTGAAGGGTTTTGTCAGGCAGATCAGAAAACTTGGAATACCCTTTCTTCCTTGCCTCATTGTTAATACACTAGATAGTGAAATAGAGAGAGCAGAGTGAGAGAGAGAGAGAGAGAGAGAGAGATAGAGAGAGAAGGAGAGAGAGAGAGAGAGAGAGAGAGAGAGAGAGAGAGAGTGAGAGAGAGAGAGAGAGAGAGAGAGAGAGTCGAGAGAGAGAGAGAGAGAGAGAGAGAGAGAGAGAGAGAGAGAGAGAGAGAGAGAGAGAGAGAGAGAGAGAGATTAATAACTATTAGGATCTGCATAGTAAACCTGGAATAGACTTGTGCAAAATAGAGTAAACACATTTTATATGAAGAAAGTACAAATACAAGTTGTTTCAAATGAATATTTAGAAATCACATATAACAATTCAAATGCCATATTCCATTCAAGTCAATGTGTAAACATTAAACTAAGGAAATATGCACTCACAGAAAATGAATCAACATCTTCTCAGTAATGAAAAATCAATCGGGTGTAGTAGATTAATTACATGTAGTTTAAGTCATTTTAATAGCCGTAGCAAACATGTGAAAATGATCATTGATGAATGGTGTACTCACAGCTCCGGGACGGGGAACAGGTACCTCTCCGTTGTAAGGCACCCATTTTGTAAAGTCATTCTCAATCAACAAAGTTTTAAATTTGCCTTCAGAGAACACTTTACGGATGTCTTGTATCCTGTAGGTGCACACTGCAGAGTACTGCAACATGTCCCTGTGTGTCAAATCACAGGCATGACATTAGTGTATTAGGATTGGAGTATTATTCAATACATTTAATTTACTCATTTTGTGGTTTTTGTAGTTCTGGGATTTGAAATGACAAGCTTCTGACCGGTAAACAATCTTTATGGCATATATTGAAATAAACTGTACTCACTGAGGAGTAAAGACTCCGTAGAACACACAAGTAGTCCAGTCTCCCGGGCAGAAAAGGAATACGTCTTTTATAAGTAAGGGCAAGTTTGTTGTTAAGAATGGGACAGTCCAGTTGTGCCTTTAGGAACGACGTCCACTTCTTATGCAAGATCCGCCATCCTCCCGTATCCCCCTAGAGATTGAATAAACATTACGTTATGAAATTTCTTTGAATAGCAAATATAACAGTAAAATGTATTCAATAGTTCTCATTTAAACAAATATCTATTGAAATATATTGTTCTATGCAACAATTTAATTTCTATTTTAATTTAATACTTTTTTCATTTAAAAAAGAGGCAGATTAAATTCTTAATTAAAAACTGATTTAAATTTCAAATCAGAACCATGAATAATCCTGATTTTTAAGGATCTCAATAAAAATATTACTTTGAATAGTTCTGGAAGAAGTAATAGCTCTAAATACTGTTTTACTCAATGGGTGTCAGAAAAGCTGTTGTGTGATAGGGAATAATAATCATCTGCATGAAAAGTTCAGTAATATTTAACAAGGAACATCCTGGTGCGGAGAAAGATACCTTGCAGACACGGGCGACCCTTGACACATCAATCTTAAAATGTGAGTCGTACTCTACAGCGTTTTCAGAAAAGAAGAGGTAAATCTCGTCATCCTCCCCCTCTGGGTTTTCCATTCCCCTGGACACATGCTTCAGACTAATGAAGTTGGGATCTGAAATCACAGAAATAATCAGTGATTATAAACTTTGTGCTTTGTAGAAGAATCTCAAGAAAAAAAATGTCTCAATGTATATATATATATATGAACTCAAAATCTCCCTTTAATAAAATACATTTTTCTTTCACTCTTCACTCACACTTATTATTTTACTATTTCTTGTTAATTAAGTAAGTTATTATTCATTTATTCATAATAAAGTTAGTGAATTAATAAAGTGAACTTTAACCTATTAAGTGACAGCCCTGCAAACAAACACACACACACACACACACACACACACACACACACACACACACACACACACACACACACACACACACACACTTACTATTGAGCCAGTGGGTATAGTCAGTTCGTATATTAGCAGAATGTCGCTTAAGAGCCATGTCTGTGCTGAGAAAATTCATAGTCGTAGCAGACCAGAGCTCATCATCTAAAACAGAATAGAAATATTCATCCAACATTACTATAATATTAATTCATTACTTTAAATCAAATAATTGCATTAGCTATTATGAGGATCAGGTGTAAAACATGCATGGATATTGATAATGAAATTACAAACTCAATTCCAAAAAAAGAGATACTGTGTAAAATGTATATAAGAACAGAATTTAAAATGATTTGAAATCACATATATCCATATTCTATACACAATAAAACAAGCAAAAGTACACATCATATAATTAAATTAATAACATATAAAATTATAGATAAGATTAAGATTTGTAAATCATTGCCTTCTGTGTGAAATTATTAGATAACTCAGTAACTGAACATTGATTGTATTATGGAGCATTTACACATAAGACAAATGGAGCACCTACCAACAAGTTCAGATGCATAACTCTGGAAAGGATCAAATGGAGTCTTTCCCCTCCCATTCTCTGTTTTATTTTCCAGAGTGAGCTTGCCATCTGTATAAGACTAGACAACAGAAAATGGGACATTATACATTAAACATTTACATAACACATGGCCAAATTCACCAAAACATTCACAACGCTTCTGCCTACAATACTATTATTATTATTATTACTCACCATATTTCTACAGACTGGATCGAAAGCATTGGTGCCGCACACATACATCTTTCCATCTGTCAATTTATGAAGGATTCGGATGTGGTTCCAACACTCAGTCTGGAAAAAGAAATTACATATTGACTTTAGTCATTTATGATAATATAGAATGCCAGAAAATAAAAAAAAAAACTCTCGATTGCAGAACAGTTCACAGAACAACACAAGACAGAGAATAACGTGTAATAACGTCATGGACTGGGTTACGACTCTGTAAAGACGAGTTGCAGATCAGGGCTTTATGTGACAGAATCCCTATTCCTAGTGTATTTTACACACAGTACTTGCTAGTAGAGTCTCTCCAGATTGTCATTTAATATTTACTGTACATTAAGCAAGTTCGAATGTTGTCTTGTGGTTGTAAAAAACCTGTAGTTTCCTTTTACATCCCACCTACTAACAGGATGCAATGAAGAGAAAATCATGTGTGACAGTCTTGGAAACTCCTTGATACGGTAAAATGTTGTTGAACATAATAAATCCTAACTGTAACATTTGATCAATTAGTAATTTTCTGTTTTTCACATCATTCTGTGAACGCGCTCGAGATTATTGTGTGACATTTTAGTAAATAAGGCAGTCAAGAAGTCGCTAAATTCCATTTTTACTCAGCTTTGATAAAAACATATGTGAGAGGTCATGCATGATATAACCATTCAATCAAACTAAACCCGCTGATGGAACAAAAAAATACAAAAAGAGATCTCACCTGCAAGTTTCTCCCTTTGAACGAACAAGTTTTCTGCATATCCTCGGTCACCTCCCAATTTACCTAATAAGAACATTTATTTTTTAATCTCCACAGATAAATGTTTAAAAAGTACTATATTTTTCCCTCCCCAATACTGTAATCAGTATGGCAATATGGTTTATGCTTTATACTATATGATAAAGCTGTATGCTGTAAGGCTATATGATGGATGCTTTATGCAAATGTTTATTATTAAACATTATTAGGGAAATCATACATGAATTTGAAATGAGACATTTCAAGCTTTATACACACATACAACAGGTTGTCATGCATATGTCTGTGAGAAAAAGTATTTGTTGAGATTTTGAGATTCAGGTTGTCATATTTGTGTCATGTTCAGGTTGTCGTATTTGTAAGAGAGAGAATTGAGCATTCGTGAATGAAAATTTAAAAAAAATTACTGACCATGTCCTTCTTGTGTGTAATGTTGGCGAGGTCCAGGGCAAAGATTGTCCCTCGAGCCCCCAGGATGAGCACACCAGCGTCTTCCATGAGGAGCATGGTGGTGTAGTTAAACACTCCCATTGTTTTCTCCTGAAAAATGTACCCTCCATTTCCTAGCAACAACAGAAAAGGCTTTAAGTCTCTAGTGTAATAGAAGTAGCTATTGAAAAAGTAATAAAGAGCAGAAGAGTATAAATTATATATATATATATATATAGATATATATATACAACACCAATATATATATATATATATATATATATATATATATATATATATATATATATATATATTATATATAAAATTGTATAACTCTGTGTGTGTATTCTAGACAGCTCACTTACTGCTAAGGGGAAATGTGTTCCGTGGTGTGCTGGACAAAGGCAAATCCTGACCTGAAGCCAAATGTGGACTCCAGAAACACAGGAGGATAAAGAGAAGTGACATGACCTTAGTTATACTGGTACAACAGTAGGTCATTCATAAGTCTCTCAGGGACACTATAAAAAGAAAGAAAAGACAATTTCCTTAAATAACAAATAATTAAAATAATTCTAAACATAAAAAATTTTTTTTTGGACTTATTGTGAATTGTCAAATAATGCATGTTTTCAGCGAATAAAGCACAAAATCTAATAATGCACAGTAATCACAGTGTAATTCACATATATGATCTATAAGTGAAAGTGATTAGTTACGAATTCGGGTTACAGATCAGCAGCTTGTGGTTTTAAATGCCCCATTTAGACTTACAACTACAGGACTATTTAGACTACAACTAATTGACAAAATTGATAATAATCAATAATAAAATTTGTTGTAAATGAATGCTGTTAGTGATTAGTTGGGCTGCACAAGTTAAGGGCTTAGCGTGATGCCAAGATAACATATCCGATTGTGAAATGGCGGCGAGTACAGATCAACCAGCAGCATGAAAATGTGTGTCTCCCAAGTCATCCAACGCATGGGAGCATTTTATATTAAATGCAACAGAGAAGACCGTAACCTGCAAGCTATGCAAATCTGAGTTAGTCAGCTTGAACAGCGCTGATTGAGAGCTAGTGTTGATGTGCATACTTTTTGTTTGACCTTTAAACGGCCGGGATGTGACCTTTTTGCTACGAATTTGGCTTTTCTGTCTGCGTGTTTTGTTTTTCCCGAAATGTGAAGAAAACCATAAAAAATGTTCTGTTAGTAGGTACTGTGACGTGACGTTTAGTACTGTGATTTGGCCCGCGGGGTTCATATGTGGGTAGAGCATACAGTGCTTGAAACCCTATTGCCAAAATGTATCGTACACTCTTATATAACACTTATATAACTCCAGAATCCTTGGGTCAAAGCTAAGATATTCCTCTGCTGATGGTTTCAGGCTACAAAGTTTGCTTTTTTCTATATAACGCCGTTATGTAAAAAAAAAACCTACAATTGTAAATAACTAGTCAAAAAGATACATTTTGCATTTATTAATAATAAATAGACACAGTTGTGGAACCTACCAGTATAAATCTGCAACACTGGCAAATGTAAATCTTGAATGAAGCTCACGCAAGATGTTGCACCTGTTAGCAAAGAAAAATATTTGAGTAAGAAACCGTACCATACACTCAACAAAAACTATCCAAAAACTACATTTAGTTTTCACTTCATTAAAAGCCGAATGTTACCAAGTTTACAGCTGCACACTGTGATACTTTCGAAAGAGTTTTGTTGCTCTGGAAAAATCAGCGATCTTCAGCACAAAGGACGTATGCTGCGAGTTGTGTAGCGACAAATCACGTAATAAACCAAACGTTCTGTTAGTAGGTACTGTGGCGTAGTTGTGGGCGGGGCTTAGGCGGCGTACACTCTTATATAACACTTACTTATAATAACTCTTATATAACTCTTATATCGAACCTTATCAGTATTAATATCAATAAAATCCACTAGCGGTAAAGTCAACATAATTAATAATAATTAAAGTTCACACCACCAGTTCGATTCCCGCTAATATATCCCTTGCCGGCCCCCAGGGGTTTTCTTCTCCGGGTTCTCCATTGTCAACATAATTAATAATAATTAAATGGGTTGGCTAATATATTCCTTATCCCTGATATATCGGTAGAAAATGAATGAATGCCTGATGGTTTTATTCCCTTGGCTGCCGACTAAAAAGCTTGCTTTTCTGTATAACGCGGTTATGTTAAAAACCTACTTGTAAACACTAGTCAAATGTTTTTTTTTTGCAAGCATCTGCATAAAACCAGTGTAGAAATGTTCATTAGACACAGCTTATCAATAATTATCGAAAGATTATTGCCATTTTCGACTCACCGTTGCAGCAGTAGTCTGGCAAGCACTGACCCAAATGGCTATAACTGCAATTAGATATCTTAATGCAACTTAGCGCATCTCTGGATATCCTTAATGCTTGGTGAAATCCCCAAAATTGCGTAGTGTCGACAATTAACGGCTCTAAGCGAAGAATAAAGCTTCCTCTTTGTACAGCGCTACCTGGTTAATAGCCACTCGTATCCATGCACGATATCCTTTAAATTATGCCAAAGTGTAACTGTGACGTCACGGGGGCGGGTGGGGGGGTGGTGGGCTATCCATGCACGATATCCTTGATGATGCCAATGTATACTGTGACGTCAGGGAGAGGGGGGTATCCAAGCGCGATATCATTTACGATGCCAAAGTGTACTGCGATGTCACGGAAGTGCACCTGAGACATTACAGAGCGCATGAAAGTTTTTCAAGTCCAAAAATTCTGTTCTTTGCTAAAAAAATAAAAAAAATAAACTGTTGTGAAATGACGGTGTTTTCATTTACCATATCATATACCTATACCATATCACCCTCTCGTGATAACATGTAAGTCCTCTCGCGATAACTCGTACGTCCTCTCGCGATAAGTCATTAAAAAAAAAATGGAGACAGATATCGGTAGGCTTGCTTACTTGTAGCGCAGGACGCATTAACCATTTTATTTGTAATCAGAGACGTAGGCGCGCTATACAAGCATTAATGGCGAGGCAAAAACCCCCCCCCCCCCCCCCCCCAATACGTGTGCTTTTCTGGGAGGCAATAGTGCCATGTGTGTTTTTTGCGACTCAATTTTGTCTATTTAAATTTGCGCATTTTAAAGGGTAATGGCAACGCGCTTAATGCTCCTTAGTGTCCTCTTTTCAGGTGGGAGAATGCTTTTTTTCAATCCAAAAACAATTTTGTTTCAATTGCTATTTAAATTTGCGCATTTTAAAGGGTTGGCAACGGCTTTATGTATTTCAGTGCCTCAGATGCTTAAACCCCGCAGATGGCTGCATTTATATTTATTATTCATAATGTATTGAATCTATAATTTTATTTGTTATTTCATTTAAAACATTTTCATGATACAGTCATTTTTAGACTGAAGGTCAAAATTATTTTACCTGAACTGTTTGTTTTGTCTTATAAAAGATTAATAAGTTATTCGCAAGTGATAAAACCTGATAAAACCTATATATTAATATTGTAAAATCCACTATCGGTAAAATCATGTCAACATAATTAATTTAACCATAGTTACTCTATTTGCCAGATCCACCCACCAACCAAGCCTATGCAAAGTAAATGTTTTATTTTCAGTGTCAATGAATAGGAAAAAGTTGCAGTAATATTGTAATAGTGATCTTTAAATAGTGACCTTTAAATGCTAAATAGCTCTTTCAAAAAATGCGTTATTATGTCTGTCTGCGTGATGCTAAATGAAAATGGATAAATATATTTAACATCATGAAATCTAAAATGAAATGATTTCACTGATTACATTTGCGTAACACATCCATAGTTGTTCATGCCATGTGGATTAGAGTATAAAAACTGGAAAATTATTTAAGGTACATTGAGAATAGTCTTATATGGTTTGATAGACAACATCTCTATATTCAACCTGGATGACAACATCTTTTGAACACGGGCTTTGGCCCGCGGGCCAGACTTTTAACACGGGCTGTGGCCCGCGGGTATCATTCAAGAACATATGTTTTATGTGAATGTATCATTCTACAACATTAGATTTTGGCACACAAAATTCATAGTTTGTACAGTACTTCGGGTTCTAATAAACTCAATTTATTATTATCATTATTATTAACACTTTTTAAGTCAGGGTTCTAATTACAATTTATTATTTAATTTTAACTTGTTTTCAATTTTTGAAATCAATTAAATTAACACAATACATACTTTTTATTTAAATAATAAATAAAATAATGTTTTCATAAGTGTGTATATTTTGTAATATTTAATTTTCTAAAAATGAAATCAATTAAATTAACACAAGATAATGTGAATGAAATACATACTTAATTTTAATGTATTTTTTTTTCGGATTTAAGTAATTGTGTACAATTAATGTGGCAAATACTTTTGTGTAAATAGTGCAAGAACACATTGTAAAGTTTAGGTACGTTTGAAAATGTTGTCCATCTGTTGTGAGCATCTTACCAGGATTTTGAGAGCATGTGTAAATAATCTTTATCTTAATAACTAAATAATAAATGATTTTAATGATTTTGTTATTAAGATAAAGATTATTTACACATGTGTGAACATGTTCCTATTGCCTCTCTGCATTCACTATCTCAAAAAAGTGATTTTTGTATACTTCACATACACAACAGTCTCTTTAAATAAAGCTTTGCAAATCATGTTTATTTCAATATAAATTCAAATCACTTCACAAAATATTACATTGAATGTAAAAAAAAATGTTACATGATCATAAAATGATCTGTGAAGATAAACACATCTTAACACATTTTAAAGCTTTCCACATTTTAAAAGCGCATTTGATGTTTTCCAAAGACAAACACCAGCTACAGGAATTTAGTGACCCCTTCACAAAATGAGACATTTAGCAAAGGAAAAGAAATTATTTCACTTTATATCCTTCTTTATAATATAATGCACTAGGTGTCACTCTCGTCAACAGAAACTTAGAAGAAAGAGAAATATACTTTGCCATTGTTATGCTGGACACCACTGTGAAATCCGTTCCATTTCTTCCTGTTATATTTGGATGTCCTCTATTCCCGATTCTTTACTTAGGTATTTTACCAGCAGTGACTCCTGGCTCCCTAGTGTTCTGCCTTTTTTTTCTTGGTGCACTTTATTTTGGAGTATCTCGAAAAAAGTGTTCTGCCTTTTCTGTAATGAACTCTCTACTTTCTTCACTATACAAGATCCATATAACAAGGCCCATCAATACCAGTGACAGAATAATGATTAAACAGGGTAAATAGAGTGTTCTGCCTTTTCTGTATCTGCGGATTGGAATTAGCATCCACAAAGGTCATCAACTTAAGCTGATATGTGGACACACCTCTTCCAACAACACCACCTATCCTAAACACTTATTTTTATTCTCTTTTTATCTATTTTGGATGACATAACCTTGATCACTGGATGACTCTGTAGATATACAAGAGTAGGTATTGTTGTCAGAGTCCTGAGGTGTCAAGGATAATCAAGCCGTCATGTTGGATTTGGTACTTTTCGTCATTTTGAATAGGTTGATCATTTACATGCCACTGCACACTGGCCAGGTTTGATTCCAGCTGGCATGGAAGAGTGACCGCCTGTCCTGTGTAGTAGGTCTTATTGATCTTCCTGCTCTCTGTAACAAACACACAAAAAAATGACAACTTTATCTTAACTTTTCTAGTATTAAGTATTTCAGTTCTTGTACTTGTGTACTTTCCCCATGCTTCCTTGCAAAATGCTTCTAGTTCTGTTATATTCTTTGGTCATCTTGCATGCACAGCTTTTTTCAGATCTACCCACAAATTTTCAATGATGTTTAAATCAGGGGACTGTGATGGCCATTCCAAAACCTTCAACTTGCATCTCTTGAGCCTCAAGAGAATTCAAGCTTGAGGTATTCCATAGTGGATTTCAAGGTATGTGTCACGATGGGCCTCCGCCCCATCTACTGAGATGGGCAAAGCGCAATCCAAACGCTCCGTCTTCAGCGCGTTGTCGGAAGGCAGAAGGGTTGCAATCGCCGGCAACCCATGAGAGAGAGAGGCGGGGAGTCCTCAACAAGATACGGCTGGAGCTTATCCCGGAGCGGCACCTTCATTATCCCTAATCAGGTCGGCTTCTATAAAACGTCGGCGGTTGGCGGTTGTTGTCGGAGTACGTCTGGGCTCCCGAACTAACGGCGTGTATGTCTTTTTCTCCCGACCTCCCACTACAGGTGAGACGGTAAGTGCGGATAGGAATACCCGCCAGACCCTCGCAGTGCCTGGTAGCTGGGAGTATCCACAGCCTTGCGGCAGGAAACTGAAGCCTGACCCCTACGTGCCGATGGAGATCCGGAGAATGAAGCCGCCCACCGATCAAGACCCAACGTGGGAGAGTGCAGTGAGAGATCTCCGCGTTCCCTCTCCTGCTACAGCCACTCCTCACCTGATCCCGATCCCCCAAATATCGGACACGAACATTTCTCTCTCTTTTTTTTTGTTTGTTCAATAAACACTTTTTCCCCCAGTTACGCCTCTCTGCGCCTGTGTTCAGCCCGAAGCGGCGAGCGAGTCGCCACAGTATGTCAATATTTATCCTCTTTTCAGCTTCAGGATTTTTACAGATGATGTGACGTTTGCGTGCAGAATTTGCTGGTATTTAGTAGGATCCATTTACACAAATGTGCACATGTGCAATGTTTCCTGTGCCACTGGATGCAACACAACCCCAAAGCATGAAAGATCCTCCACCATGCTTAATAGTTGACAAGATGTTCTTTTCTAATAGCGAGAACTCACTGAAACCTTGTTATAGTGTAAATTGTCCTTGACCACGAGGTGTCTGGCAGGTCGATAATATCACCGGTCAACCAAGCACCTGAATTTTGGAGTGATTTTGCTTTTCTAAAATACAAAACCAAATCTCCACATTAAAATGACTTGAGCATTAATAGAGTAATAATCAGGCATCCAGATACAATTAAAAGAATGAGAAAAGATTTTTAAGTGTGTTTGAATATGGAATGAAAATGGTGCAAGTGTTAGTTATTTACTGCATGCACTTTAATGTATGCAGTGATTTTGCCTTTAATGTTAGTTAAAATGTATACAGTAAAATGACTTGGAAATTGATTCAGTAAAAATGAGTTTTACTCTGAAGTGGAAAACATATAAAAGAAAGAAAACATATCATGAAGAAAGATTTTCATGAGTGTTTGAAACATTGAATTAGAATGATTAGAATGACCTGACCTGATTTTCTTTTAGTTCACTCCAATAATATACACTAAAATTACTTGAAACTTAAACACTAAACTCGGGGTGACTTTGAACATGGATGAATTGACAATGAGTGAGTGAAAATGGGACGTGATGAGTAATATTTACTGTTATTTGATTTTATATTAACATTTTACCATGCAGTAAAATAATTCAAAATGAATACACTGACAGTCAGGGTCTCTGAATTAAAATAAACTGCAAGAATAGAGGAAAAACAAAGCCTATAGAGGAAAACATTTTCAATATGCTAATCAACATGGTATGAACCCACTATGGATGCTTTATGGAAATGATTACAATCACTTTCAGACAGACTTTTAAAAGAGTTTTTTTTAAGAATGACTTTTTTAAGAGATATACAGTCTATTAACAGTCATTACTATACTGCCTGCCTTTATCTTCTCGCCTGTTACCTGTTGTGTTTTTGCTCATCTGATAGCCTTCGTCACAATTTAAATTTAAAACATTTACTCACTTATGCATAAGCGTATGATTGATGCGTGGATCTTGCATATAGTTACTCTGTTAACCCCACTAGGTTGACCGATGCTGGATTTTAACAGATATCGATATATAGATTGGATTGTACTTGCCAATAACTGATTAATCAAGCAAAATGTTTTTCATTTAATGATAAAAAAAATAAAACAAACAAGTCCATGTAAAATAGTGCTGACCTTTATTAGAATAAATAAAGTGTACAAACTGTGCTAAAGGAAAAATATGAATATGTTATTAAGAAATAACTCTATTTAATTAATAAATTGTAAATAATAAATACAATATATTATATAAGTGCTCCAGAATCTTTCAGTAATCTATCAATAAAAACTTTCAGTATATATACACACACACACAAATTTTAAAAATGTCTCTGGCATTGTTCAGGAAGTAGAGGCCCAATGTCAGTATCTGGTGGTGGAAAATAAAAAAAAAACAGTCACAGTAACACTGCCACATCCTGAACGACAATCTCATTAGGTGACTCCTTGAATCTGGGTGAAATCTCTGTTTGTTCCTTAGAGCATTTTTCAAGTATAAACAAGATCAGAATAGCAAAAAACGCCAGTGCTATAATGATGACAACGATAGACTATATACAAGAGGCGGCTGTCCTGCTTTTCCGGTATGGGCAGATTGGAATAAGAATCCAGATGTTTTCCCATCATCAGCTCATACGTGGTACTGTTGATGACATAGTCTTGCCCACTGGAGGACTCTACAGACATGCAGGTGTAGTTACCGCTGTCTGTGGCCGTAGCATTGAGGATGATCAAGCCGTCATGTCGGATTTGGTAGTTTTTGTCACTCTCAGTTGGTTTGTCATTTACATGCCACTGTACACGGGCCAGGTGTGATCCCTGCTGGCATGGCAGACTTATCATATCACCTGGGTAAAAGACATTATTGATCCTTCTGCTCTCTGTAACACAAACAAAAACAATATGGTTATCTTCATTTTTCTTGTGTGGAATTATGTATGTAAGTATATATGTGTGTGTATGTGTGTGTGTATGTGCACACACATACATATACACGGCTTAACTTACCAACTGCAAGGACAACGTGTCGCATTTCCGTCTTCCAGACTCTGAACCACCTCACTGTACGAAAAAAAGAAAATCCAGGAATCAAAAATCTCTTTAGACAAGCACTAGTAGAAACAGTACAATTTGTTTAACCACAGTTCTGTATAACTCTTGATTAGCACAACAGGCAGTAATGCAAGTCTCTGGTTTGTATTAATGTGGACAATATGTTAGTTTAATTTAACCGTAAGTCAGTACACAAAATGCATGTAATAAGTGATGTGGTGTTTATTTAACAATTATGGACAGTACAAGTACATGTCTTATCCCCCACAACATTATATGAAGAATGTATGATCAGTACCTGTGTTCCACAGTACCAATATTGCTTAAAGCAATGCAGCTGTTGGAGACAATGTCCCAGCCACAGTAGGGGTCTCTGGCCAGCACACAGTCGGTACAGGAAGTGTACTTGCCACATGAAGAAAACGGCATCTGTGCCACAGCCACGTTGGAACCAGCATACAGCAGACCCTGAGAAAATATATACACCGGTTATTAAAATGAGGGTGAAGCAAGAACAGAATCAAATCTTAAGCTTATATAGGAATAATGAAATCATTCATAAAATCGAAATCAAATGAACATTGAGATAAAACAGGATTAGAAAGTCTTTAACTAATTATATGCAAGTATTTTACGCTATATAAGAAACTATATGTGATTAACGAAACATGGGCATTAGATTATAAGTAGTACCACGGCATTTATTTATTTTAGGTAAAAAAAATATATATATCCATAAAATCTTAACAGGAAACCACTCATGAATTGCACTCAATACGTTTCTATAACTATATTAAGAATGTACTAAATCACAATCAGTGTGATTTTAATGAAAAAAAAAACACAGTAAAACAGTCCAAATCTTTTGTCTGTTCCTTATTCTTGCCACAAATAACAATATGTCCATATGATCAAAATTAAAAACCCTTAAAGAAATCATGAAAGAATCATGTGAAAACCTGACGGCCCTTACAGAAATAGAACACAAATAGTTAAGTAGCACAAGAGGCGAATAACAAATGTAGTGGGAATTGTAGTGTTTTGTTGTTTACCATGGTGCTGGAGAGACGCAGTATCTTCACTGGTTCATTATGGTTAAAGAGCTGCACCTCCTCTATTATGAACATCTTCCCATCATAGTTGACTGCTTTCAGCACTGAACCGCTTGCTGTTACAAAAACACATTTGATTTGTTAACGCTTATGGCTGGAGTTTTGCTTAGACTATTGTAACCTATGCAATTTATACATCTTGATAAATAATGTAATACTGCAGATGAAATGATTACCTGTGCCAATAAACATGACCTGATGGCTGGTCCCGTCCAAAGCAGTAGTCTCGGCCACTACTATACTTGTAAATGCAGCTCCTTCCTTCACCAGTAGAGGGTGCTCAGAGTGCGGCTTCGCTACATCATCCATCAGTGGATTTTTCCTGATAAACTGAAGGGTTTTGTCAGGCAGATCAGAAAACTTGGAATACCCTTTCTTCCTTGCCTCATTGTTAATACACTAGATAGTGAAATAGGAGAGAGAGAGAGAGAGAGAGAGAGAGAGAGAGAGAGAGAGAGTGAGAGAGAGAGAGAGAGAGAGATATTAATAACTATTAGTATCTGCAAAGTAAACCTGGAATAGACTTATGAAAAAGAGTAAACACATTTTATATGAAGAAAGTACAAATACAAGTTGTTTCAAATGAATATTTAGAAATCACATATAACATTTCAAATGCCATATTCCATTCAAGTCAATGTGTAAACATTAAATAAGGAAATCAGAGAACTAACAGAAAATGAATCAACATCTTCTCAGTAATGAAAAATCAATCGGGTGTAGTAGATTAATTACATGTAGTATAAGTCATTTTAATAGCCGTAGCAAACATGTGAAAATGATCATTGATGAATGGTGTACTCACAGCTCCGGGACGGGGAACAGGTACCTCTCCGTTGTAAGGCACCCATTTTGTAAAGTCATTCTCAATCAACAAAGTTTTAAATTTGCCTTCAGAGAACACTTTAACTGGATGTCTTGTATCCTGTAGGTGCACACTGCAGAGTACTGCAACATGTCCCTGTGTGTCAAATCACAGGCATGACATTAGTGTATTAGGATTGGAGTATTATTCAATACATTTAATTTACTCATTTTGTGGTTTTTGTAGTTCTGGGATTTGAAATGACAAGCTTCTGACCGGTAAACAATCTTTATGGCATATATTGAAATAAACTGTACTCACTGAGGAGTAAAGACTCCGTAGAACACACAAGTAGTCCAGTCTCCCGGGCAGAAAAGGAATACGTCTTTTATAAGTAAGGGCAATTTGTTGTTAAGAATGGGACAGTCCAGTTGTGCCTTTAGGAACGACGTCCACTTCTTATGCAAGATCCGCCATCCTCCCGTATCCCCCTAGAGATTGAATAAACATTACGTTATGAAATTTCTTTGATAGCAAATATAACAGTAAAATGTATTCAATAGTTCTCATTTAAACAAATATCTATTGAAATATATTGTTCTATGCAACAATTTAATTTTATTTTATTTAATACTTAAAAGAGGCAGATTAAATTCTTAATTAAAAACTGATTTAAAATTTCAAATCAGAACCATGAATAATTCCTGATTTTTAAGTCTCTCAATAAAAATATTACTTTGAATAGTTCTGGAAGAAGTAATAGCTCTAAATACTGTTTTACTCAATGGAGTGTCAGAAAAGCTGTTGTGTGATAGGGAATAATAATCATTCTGCATGAAAAGTTGCAGTAATATTTAACAAGGAACATCCTGATGCGGAGAAAGATACCTTGCAGACACGGGCGACCCTTGACACATCAATCTTAAAATGTGAGTCGTACTCTACAGCGTTTTCAGAAAAGAAGAGGTAAATCTCGTCATCCTCCCCCTCTGGGTTTTCCATTCCCCTGGACACATGCTTCAGACTAATGAAGTTGGGATCTGAAATCACAGAAATAATCAGTGATTATAAACTTTGTGCTTTGTAGAAGAATCTCTAGAAAAAACATCTCAATTTATGTATATATATCTATATATATCTATATATATATATATATATATATATATATGAATCAAAATCTCTCTCTTTAATAAAATACATTTTTTTTCTTTCACTCTTCACTCACACTTATTATTTTACTATCAATTTCTTGTTAATTAAGTAAGTTATTATTCATTTATTCATAATAAAGTTAGTGAATTAAGTAAAGTGAATTTTAACCTATTAAGTGACAGCCCTGCAAACCAAACACACACACACACAAACACACACACACACACACACACACACATACACACACTTACTATTGAGCCAGTGGGTATAGTCAGTTCGTATATTAGCAGAATGTCGCTTAAGAGCCATGTCTGTGCTGAGAAAATTCATAGTCGTAGCAGACCAGAGCTCATCATCTAAAACAGAATAGAAATATTAATCCAATATTACTATAATATTAATTCATTACTTTAAATCAAATAATTGCAATTAGCTATTATGAGGATCAGGTGTAAAACATGCATGGATATTGATAATGAAATTAAGAAACTCAATTACAAAAAAAGAGATACTGTGTAAAATGTATATAAGAACAGAATTTAAAATGATTTGAAATCACATATATCCATATTCTATACACAATAAAACAAGCAAAAGTACACATCACATAATTAAACTGATAATATATAAAATTATAGATAATATTAAGATTTGCAAATCATTGCCTTCTGTGTGAAATTATTAGATAACTCAGTAACTGAACATTGATTGTATTATGGAGCATTTACACATAAGACAAATGGAGCACCTACCAACAAGTTCAGATGCATAACTCTGGAAAGGATCAAATGGAGTCTTTCCCCTCCCATTCTCTGTTTTATTTTCCAGAGTGAGCTTGCCATCTGTATAAGACTAGACAACAGAAAATGGAACATTATACATGAAACATTTACATAACATGGCCAAATTCACCAAAACATTCACAACGCTTCTGTCTACAATACTATTATTATTATTATTACTCACCATATTTCTACAGACTGGATCGAAAGCATTTGTGCCGCACACATACATCTTTCCATCTGTCAATTTATGAAGGATTCGGATGTGGTTCCAACACTCAGTCTGGAAAAAGAAATTACATATTCAGTTTAGTCATTTATGATAATATAGAATGCCAGAAAATAAAAAACTCTCGATTGCAGAACAGTTCACAGAATAACACAAGACTAAACCCGCTGATGGAACAAAAAAATACAAAAAGAGATCTCACCTGCAAGTTTCTCCCTTTGAACGAACACGTTTTCTGCATATCCTCGGTCACCTCCCAATTTACCTAAAAAAAAATATTTTTTTTAATCTCCACAGATAAATGCTTAAAAAGTACTATTTTTCCCCTCCCCAATACTGTAATCAGTATGGCAATGTGGTTTATGCTTTATACCAGGGGTGTCCGAACTACGGCCCACGGGCCATCTGCGGCCCGCCAGCATTACGGTGGCGGCCCGCAAGGGATTTATAAAAATGATAGCCTGTTATAGATGAAATTCACTAAATAACCATCGGGTGTCGCTATCACATGAAGCCAATGCAGTTAGTCAGACGTAGGCCTACTTTCAAATTAATGGGCTAAAAAAGCTTGTTTATCATATTTTGCTACAGTTATGGCGCAACAAAGAAAAAGGAAAATCGAAAGTGAGTGCAGGAGATTTCAGACATGTTGGGGAAATGAGTATTTTTTTCACGGAGGTCAGCGGGAAATGTGTCTGTTTAATTTGCCAGGAGACCTTTGCGGTGATGAAGGAATATAATGTTAAAAGACATTATGAAACCAAACATCAGTCTTTCAAATCTTACACTGGTGCCGAACGCGATCAAAGAGGTGAAACAATTGGCAGCTGCCTTGTTAGCGCAACAAAAACAATTTTTCCGTGCTAATAAAGCATATAGGAAAATTCTACACTAGCTAGTTATGACTTAGCTCACCTAATAGCACGGCATGGAAAACCCTTCACTGAAGGCGAACTTATAAAGGAGTGTCTGATGAAAGTTGCGACTATAATTTGCCCAGAAAAGATGCAAGATTTAAAAATATCAGTCTTTCAAGAAACACGGAAGAAGTCGGAAGAAGAATTGAAGACTTGTCAGCAAATCTAAAAGAACAAGTGACAGACAAAGTACCCAAGCTTGATTTTTATCAGTTGCGTGCGATGAGACACTGATTCCACAGATACTGCACAGCTGTAGGTGTGGACAGTGATTTTTGTATTTCAGAAAAGCTCCTTGATATGAAGAGCTTTAAGAGTACAACAACGGGAAAAGATCTTTTTGAAGCCGTCTCATGTGCGATTGAAAACACAAATCTACCTTGGGCCAAGCTCTGTGGCATTACAACGGATGGAGCACCAGTCATGATCGGGCAAGCGGAATGGAATGGCTTCCATGGTATGCAGTAAAGTTCGGCGAAAGTGGAGGTGAGGCTGTGAAAATGCACTGTATCATACACCAGGAAGCACTCTGTGCGAAGGCCATCCGGATGGATGATATGATGACCACAGTGGTGAAAACTATAAACTTGATTCGTTCAAGAGCGCTCAACCACAGAGAATTCCTGGGATTTATATCTGATATGATGCAGAATACGCTGATGTAATATATCACTCCAAAGTGCGGTGGCTGGGTCGCGTCTCTGCTCTACAGCGGTTCTATTCGCTGTGGTCTGAAATTGACCAGTTTTTGAAAGAAAAATATCTGACACTTGATCAACTCAGCGACCCTGACTGGCTGGCAGACCTTGCTTTTTTAGTTGATTTAACCAGTGACCTGAACACACTGAATAAAAGCCTGCAAGGCAAGGACCAGCTGATATCGGAAATGTATGCGCACTTGAAATCCTTTTCTGTGAAGCTAAGACTTTTTGAGAGACAAATCAGTGACTGCAATGCTGTGCACTTTCCTAGTTTGTCCGAAATCATCTCGAGTGTTTCAGACTCCAACATCCCTGGAAAAATGGATAAATATTCAGCAGTGCTCACATCCTTAATCACAGAATTTAATCAGCGTTTTCAAGACTTTTCCGCCATTGACAACAGCATCAAACTGTTGTCAACCGCCTTTCTTTGTTAATGCAGAAGAAGTGCAACGGGAAATATGCAGCTGGAACTCATTGAACTTCAGTGCGACGATTCTCTTCGCGGCCGTCACCAGCTACTTCCACTGTCCGAGTTTTACAAGAGTTTGGAAATATCCAGATTCCCCTTAATCAAACGTCACGCACAAAGGATGATGAGTCTGTTTGGCTCCACATACATATGTGAGCAAACATTTTCGCTGATGACGCTGAACAAGAGTTCACTGAGAGCCAGTCTGACAGACAGTCATCTCTGCGATCTGGTTCGTATCTCAACTACAAGACTTACTCCTGACTTGGCGTCAATTCTAAAATCAAAGGCACAACATCATTGTTCTCACTAATAAAGTTGAGGGTGAGCAAAATTAAAAAATTAAAAAATACTGAAAGCAATTCATAGACTGTAATGATTCTTAGGTTATACACACACACACACACATATTTATATATATATATATATATATATCAGTATATATATATAAGGATATATATATATATATATATATATATATATATATATATATATATATATATATATATTCTTCAGCTACTTTGACTGATAAAAACCCCTCAAACCTTTGGTGTTTGCTCTGCACAAGAAGAACATGATTATGTGAGCCATGCCTCGCCAAAAAGAGCTTTCAGAGGACCTACGATCAAGAATTGTTGATTTACATGAAGCTGGCAGAGGGTTACAAAGTTATTTCAAAGACTTTAGAAATTCACCAGTCTACAGTTCGGCAAACAATCTACAAATGGAGACAATTTGGGACTGTTGCTACTCTACCTAGAAGTGGGCGCCCCGTCAAAATGACACCAAGAGCACAACGAACACTCATCAATGAGGTAAAGAAACAACCCCGAATGACAGCCAAAGATTTGAAGGCATCATTGGAACTTGCTAACATATCTGTTCATGAGTCTACATAAAACACTGAACAAGCAGGGTATCCACGGCAGGACACCGCGAAGGAAGCCGCTGCTTACTAAAAAGAACATTGCTGCACGCCTTAAGTTTGCAAAAGAGCACATTGACACTCCACAGCGGTATTGGCAAAATGTTTTGTGGACTGATGAAACTAAGATTGAACTATTTGGAAAAAACACACAGCACTACATCTGGCGTAGAAAGGGCACGGCATATCGTCATGAAAACATCATCCCAACTGTAAAGTATGGTGGAGGAAGCATCATGATTTGGGCCTGCTTTGCTGCACCAGGGCCTGGCCAGCTTGCAATCATTGAGGGGAAGATGAATTCCCAAGTATATCAGACAATTCTTCAGGATAATGTGAGAATGTCTGTACATCAGCTGAAACTGTGTAGAAAGTGGGTGATGCAACAGGACAACGACCCAAAACACCGGAGCAAGTCCACAACAGAATGGCTTCAGAAAAACAAAATCCGCCTTTTGGAGTGGCCAAGTCAGAGCCCAGACCTCAACCCAATAGAGATGCTATGGATTGACTTGAAGAGGGCCATACACATGAGACGTCCAAAGAATATGACAGAGCTAAAGCAGTTCTGCCAGGAAGAATGGGCTAAAATTCCTCCTCAGCGATGTGCAGGTCTGATCCACAGCTACAGGAAGCGCCTGGTTGAGGTTATTGCTGCCAGGGGGGGTCAACCAGTTATTAATTCTAAGGTTTCACTTACTTTTTCCACTGCCATTTTGAATGTTGAATGATTGTGTTCAATAAAGACAAGAAATATTGGATTTTTTTGGTGTTATTATTTTTAGACACATTGTGTTTGTCAATACCAATGAATTAGATGAAGATCAGATAACATTTTATGACAAATTTATTCAGAAAACCATGAAATTCCAAAAGGTTCACATACTTTTTTCTTGCCATTATATATATATATACATGTATATATATATGTATATATATATATATAATATATATATATATATATATATATATATATATATATATAATTTTTTTTAAACAGCCGTGCGGCCCAAGACTGCATACCTTTTTTTGCACCTGGCCCCATGTGAAAAAAGCTTGGACACCCCTGCTTTATACTATATGATAACGTTGTATGCTGTAATGCTTTATGATGGATGCTTTATGCAAATGTTTATTATTAAAAAATGTTAAGTTTATTATTAGGGAAATCATACATGAATTTGAAATGAGACATTACAAGCTTTATACACACATACAATGTCATGCATATGTCTGTGAGAAAAGTATTTGTTGAGATTTTGAGATTCAGGTTGTCATATTTGTGTCATGTTTCAGGTTGTCGTATTTGTAAGAGAGAGAATTGAGCATTGTGAATGAAAATTTAATAAAATTACTGACCATGTCCTTCTTGTGCGTAATGTTGGCGAGGTCCAGGGCAAAGATTGTCCCTCGAGCCCCCAGGATGAGCACACCAGCGTCTTCCATGAGGAGCATGGTGGTGTAGTTAAACACTCCTTTCTCCTGAAAAATGTACCCTCCATTTCCTAGCAACAACAGAAAAGGCTTTAAGTCTCTAGTGTAATAGAGTAGCTATTGAAAAGTAATAAAGAGCAGAAGAGTATAAATTATATATATATATATATATATATATATATATATATATATATATACTACACTATACACACAAATATATATATACACACATATATATATATATATATATATATATATATATATATATATATATATATATATATATATATATATATATATATATATAAAAAGGGGAAATGTGTGTGTATAGACAGCTGTATATATGTTATAATATATATATATATATATCCTATAGATATATATCTATATATATATATATATATATATATATATAATATATATATATATATATTTTTCTATATATATTTATATGTGTGTGTGTGTATATATATATATCTAATATATATATATATATATATATATAATTTATACTCTTCTGCTCTTTATTACTTTTTCAATAGCTACTCTATTACACTAGAGACTTAAAGCCTTTTCTGTTGTTGCTAGGAAATGGAGGGTACATTTTTCAGGAGAAAGGAGTGTTTAACTACACCACCATGCTCCTCATGGAAGACGCTGGTGTGCTCATCCTGGGGGCTCGAGGGACAGTCTTTGCCCTGGACCTCGCCAACATTACGCACAAGAAGGACATGGTCAGTAATTTTATTAAATTTTCATTCACAATGCTCAATTCTCTCTCTTACAAATACGACAACCTGAACATGACACAAATATGACAACCTGAATCTCAAAATCTCAACAAATACTTTTCTCACAGACATATGCATGACATTGTATGTGTGTATAAAGCTTGAAATGTCTCATTTCAAATTCATGTATGATTTCCCTAATAATAAACTTAAAAATTTTTTTATAATAAACATTTGCATAAAGCATCCATCATAAAGCCTTACAGCATACAGCGTTATCATATAGTATAAAGCAGGGGTGTCCAAGCTTTTTTCACATGGGGCCAGGTGCAAAAAAAGGTATGCAGTCTTGGGCCGCACGGCTGTTTAACAAAAATTATATATATATTATATATATATATATATATATATATATATATACAGTGGCAAGAAAAAGTATGTGAACCTTTTTGGAATTTCATGGTTTTCTGAATAAGTTTGTCATAAAATGTTATCTGATCTTCATCTAATTCATTGGTATTGACAAACACAATGTGTCTAAAAATAATAACACAAAAAAAAATCCAATATTTCTTGTCTTTATTGAACACACTCATTCAACATTCAAAATGGCAGTGGAAAAAGTAAGTGAAACCTTAGAATTAATAACAGGTTGACCCCCCCTGGCAGCAATAACCTCAACCAGGCGCTTCCTGTAGCTGTGGATCAGACCTGCACATCGCTGAGGAGGAATTTTAGCCCATTCTTCCTGGCAGAACTGCTTTAGCTCTGTCATATTCTTTGGACGTCTCATGTGTATGGCCCTCTTCAAGTCAATCCATAGCATCTCTATTGGGTTGAGGTCTGGGCTCTGACTTGGCCACTCCAAAAGGCGGATTTTGTTTTTCTGAAGCCATTCTGTTGTGGACTTGCTCCGGTGTTTTGGGTCGTTGTCCTGTTGCATCACCCACTTTCTACACAGTTTCAGCTGATGTACAGACATTCTCACATTATCCTGAAGAATTGTCTGATATACTTGGGAATTCATCTTCCCCTCAATGATTGCAAGCTGGCCAGGCCCTGATGCAGCAAAGCAGGCCCAAATCATGATGCTTCCTCCACCATACTTTACAGTTGGGATGATGTTTTCATGACGATATGCCGTGCCCTTTCTACGCCAGATGTAGTGCTGTGTGTTTTTTCCAAATAGTTCAATCTTAGTTTCATCAGTCCACAAAACATTTTGCCAATACCGCTGTGGAGTGTCAATGTGCTCTTTTGCAAACTTAAGGCGTGCAGCAATGTTCTTTTTAGTAAGCAGCGGCTTCCTTCGCGGTGTCCTGCCGTGGATACCCTGCTTGTTCAGTGTTTTACGTATTGTAGACTCATGAACAGATATGTTAGCAAGTTCCAATGATGCCTTCAAATCTTTGGCTGTCATTCGGGTTGTTTCTTTACCTCATTGATGAGTGTTCGTTGTGCTCTTGGTGTCATTTTGACGGGGCGCCCACTTCTAGGTAGAGTAGCAACAGTCCCAAATTGTCTCCATTTGTAGATTGTTTGCCGAACTGTAGACTGGTGAATTTCTAAAGTCTTTGAAATAACTTTGTAACCCTTCGCCAGCTTCATGTAAATCAACAATTCTTGATCGTAGGTCCTCTGAAAGCTCTTTTTGGCGAGGCATGGCTCACATAATCATGTTCTTCTTGTGCAGAGCAAACACCAAAGGTTTGAGGGGTTTTTATCATCAAAGTAGCTGAAATTATATATATATATATATATATATATATATATATATATATATATATATATATATATACCTAAGAATCATTACAGTCTATGAATTGCTTTCAGTATTTTTTAATTTTATTTAATTTTGCTTCACCCATCAACTTTCGTTAAGTGAGAACAAGTGATGTTGTGCCTTTGATTTTAGAAGTTGACGCCAAGTCAGGAGTAAGTCTTGTAGTTGAGATACGAACCAGATCGCAGAGATGACTGTCTGTCAGACTGGCTCTCAGTGAACTCTTGTTCAGCGTCATCAGGGAAAATGTTTGCTCACATATGTATGTGGAGCCAAACAGACTCATCATCCTTTGTGCGTGACGTTTGATTAAGGGGAATCTGGATATTTCCAAACTCTTGTAAAACTCGGACAGTGGAAGTAGCTGGTGACGGACCGCGAAGAGAATCGTCGCACTGAAGTTCAATGAGTTCCAGCTGCATATTTCCTCGTTGCACTTCTTCTGCATTAACAAGAGAAAGGCGGTTGACAACAGTTTGATGCTGTTGTCAATGGCGGAAAAGTCTTGAAAACGCTGATTAAATTCTGTGATTAAGGATGTGAGCACTGCTGAATATTTATCCATTTTTCCAGGGATGTTGGAGTCTGAAACACTCGAGATGATTTCGGACAAACTAGGAAAGTGCACAGCATTGCTGTCACTGATATGTCTCTCAAAAAGTCTTAGCTTCACAGAAAAGGATTTCAAGTGCGCATACATTTCCGATATCAGCTGGTCCTTGCCTTGCAGGCTTTTATTCAGTGCGTTCAGGTCACTGGTCAAATCAACTAAAAAAGCAAGGTCTGCCAGCCAGTCAGGGTCGCTGAGTTGATCAAGTGTCAGATTTTTTTCTTTCAAAAACTGGTCAATTTCAGACCACAGCGAATAGAACCGCTGTAGAGCAGAGACGCGACCCAGCCACCGCACTTTGGAGTGATATATTACATCAGCGTATTCTGCAATCCCCAGAATTCTCTGTGGTTGAGCGCTCTTGAACGAATCAAGTTTATAGTTTTCACCACTGTGGTCATCATATCATCCATCCGGATGGCCTTCG
>JACRUU010000001.1:10939589-10984723 GCA_030449085.1 Kryptopterus vitreolus
TGTGCCGCACACATACATCTTTCCATCTGTCAATTTATGAAGGATTCGGATGTGGTTCCAACACTCAGTCTGGAAAAAGAAATTACATATTGACTTTAGTCATTTATGATAATATAGAATGCCAGAAAATAAAAAAACTCTCGATTGCAGAACAGTTCACAGAACAACACAAGACAGAGAATAACGTGTAATAACGTCATGGACTGGGTTACGACTCTGTAAAGACGAGTTACAGATCATGGCTTTATGTAACAGAATCCCTATTCCTAGTGTATTTTACACACAGTACTTGCTAGTAGAGTCTCTCCAGATGTCATTTAATATTTACTGTACATTAAGCAAGTTCGAATGTTGTCTTGTGGTTGTAAAAAACCTGTAGTTTCCTTTTACATCCCACCTACTAACAGGTGCAATGAAGAGAAAATCATGTGTGACAGTCTTGGAAACTCCTTGATACGGTAAAATGTTGTTGAACATAATAAATCCTAACTGTAACATTTGATCAATTAGTAATTTTCTGTTTTTCACATCATTCTGTGAACGCGCTCGAGATTATTGTGTGACATTTTAGTAAATAAGGCAGTCAAAAGTCGCTAAATTCCATTTTTACTCAGCTTTGATAAAAACATATGTGAGAGGTCATGCATGATATAACCATTCAATCAAACTAAACCCGCTGATGGAACAAGAAATACAAAAAGAGATCTCACCTGCAAGTTTCTCCCTTTGAACGAACAAGTTTTCTGCATATCCTCGGTCACCTCCCAATTTACCTAAAAGAACATTTATTTTTTAATCTCCACAGATAAATGCTTAAAAAAGTACTATATTTTTCCCTCCCCAATACTGTAATCAGTATGGTAATATGGTTTATGCTTTATACTATATGATAAAGCTGTATGCTGTAAGGCTATATGATGGATGCTTTATGCAAATGTTTATTATTAAACAAATTATTAAGTTTATTATTAGGGAAATCATACATGAATTTGAAATGAGACATTTCAAGCTTTATACACACATACAATGTCATGCATATGTCTGTGAGAAAAGTATTTGTTGAGATTTTGAGATTCAGGTTGTCATATTTGTGTCAGGTTCAGGTTGTCGTATTTGTAAGAGAGAGAATTGAGCATCGTGAATGAAAATTAAAAATAAATACTGACCATGTCCTTCTTGTGCGTAATGTTGGCGAGGTCCAGGGCAAAGATTGTCCCTCGAGCCCCCAGGATGAGCACACCAGCGTCTTCCATGAGGAGCATGGTGGTGTAGTTAAACACTCCTTTCTCCTGAAAAATGTACCCTCCATTTCCTAGCAACAACAGAAAAGGCTTTAAGTCTCTAGTGTAATAGAGTAGCTATTGAAAAAGTAATAAAGAGCAGAAGAGTATAAATATATATATATATATATATATATATATATATATATATATATACACACAAAATTTTTATACTTTTAGAGAGATTATATATATATATATATATATATATACTATATATATATATATGATATATATATATATATATATAAGTGTGTGTGTGTATAGACAGCGGTGAATATGTGTGTGTATATAGACTGTATATATAGTATATATATATATATATATACATTTATATAAAAAGGGGAAATGTGTGTGTATAACACAGCTCACTTACTGCTAAGGGGAAATGTGTTCCGTGGTGTGCTGGACAAAGGCAAATCCTGACCTGAAGCCAAATGTGGACTCCAGAAACACAGGAGGATAAAGAGAAGTGACATGACCTTAGTTATACTGGTACAACAGTAAGGTCATTATAAGTCTCTCAGGGACACTATAAAAAGAAAGGAAAAGAAAATTTCCTTAAATAACAAATAATTAAAATAATTTAAACATAAAACAACTTTTGGACTTATTGTGAATTGGTCAAATAATGCATGTTTTCAGCGAATAAAGCACAAAGTCTAATAAATGCACAGTAATCACAGTGTAATTCACATATATGATCTATAAGTGAAAGTGATAGTTACGAATTCGTGTTACAGATCAGCAGCTTGTGGTTTTAAATGCCCCATTTAGACTTACAACTACAGACTATTTAGACTTACAACTAATTGACAAAATTGATAATAATCAATAATAAAATTTGTTGTAAATGAATGCTGTTAGTGATTAGTTGGGCTGCACAAGTTAAGGCTTAGCGTGATGCCAAGATAACATATCCGATTGTGAAATGGCGGCGAGTACAGATCAAACAGCAGCAGGAAAATGTGTGTCTACCAAGTCATCCAACACATGGGAGCATTTTATATTAAATCAACAGAGAAGACTGTAACCTGCAAGCTATGCAAATCTGAGTTAGTCAGCTTGAACAGCGCTGATTGAGAGCTAGTGTTGATGTGCATACTTTTTGTTTACCTTTTCTACGAAATTCCCGAAATGAAGAAAACCATAAAAAATGTTCTGTTAGTAGGTACTGTGACGTAGTTGTGAGCCGGGGTTCGAGCATACAGTGCTTGAAACCCTATTGCCAAAATGTATCGTACACTCTTATATAACACTTATATAACTCCAGAATCCTTGGGTCAAAGCTAAGATATTCCTTGCTGATGGTTTTACAGGCTACAAAGTTTGCTTTTTTCTATATAACGCCGTTATGTGAAAAACCTACATGTAAATAATAGTCAAAAGATACATTTTGCATTTATTAATAATAAACAGACACAGTTTGGAACCTACCAGTATAAATCTGCAACACTGGCAAATGTAAATCTTGAATGAAGCTCACGCAAGATGTTGCACCTGTTAGCAAAGAAAAATATTTGAGTAAGAAACCGTACCATACACTCAACAAAAACTATCCAAAAACTACATTTAGTTTTCACTTCATTAAAAGCCGAATGTTACCAAGTTTACAGCTGCACACTGTGATACTTTCGAAAGAGTTTTGTTGTTCTGGAAAATTCAGCGATCTTCAGCACAAAGGACGTATGCTGCGAGTTGTGTAGCGACAAATCACGTAATAAACCAAACGTTCTGGTAGTAGGTACTGTGGCGTAGTTGTGGGCGGGGCTTAGGCGGCATACACTCTTATATAACACTTACAATAACTCTTATATAACTCTTATATAACTTTATCCTATAATCAGTATCCTAATAAAATCACTGTAAAATACACTGTCAACATAATTAATAATAATTAAAGCTAATATATCCCTTGCCGGCACGGTGGCGTAGTGGTTAGCACGTTAACGCTTCCTCACACCACCAGGATCCGGGTTCAGTTCACCTTGTCTCGGCATTCCCGTCTCAGTGTGTTTGTCCGTTAGTTTGCATGTTCGCCTCACACCACAGGGTTTGCCGAGTTTCGATTCCCGTTCCGGCAGGTCGTCATGGTTTTCGCAGTTTGCAAGGTCCCCCGTGGTCCTCAGGCAGGGGTTTTCTCCGGGTTCCGGTTTCCCCCCGGTCCAGGTCCAAAAACATGCACGGCAGGTTGATTGGAATTGGCACCTTGGAAAATTGTCAAATTGAAAATTGTCCCTAGTGTATGAATGTGTGTGTGAATGTGTGTGTGTGCCCTGCGATGGGTTGGCATTCCATCCAGGGTGTTGTATCCTGCCTTAATGCCCATAGACGCCTGAGATAGGCACAGGCTCCCCGTGACCCGAGGGAAGATCCCCTCCCTGTTTAGATCTGGATATAGCGGTAGAAGAATGTGGTGTAGTGCCTGCGAATGAATGAATGAATAAATGAATATCCCTTGCCGATTCCTTGCCGAGGCTAAAAAGCTTGCTTTTCTGTATAACGCGGTTATGTTAAAAACCTACTTGTAAACACTAGTCATGTGTTTTTTTTGCAGCATCTGCATAAAACCAGTGTAGAAATGTTCAGTAGACACAGCTTATCAATAATTATCGAAAGATTATTGCCATTTTGACTCACCGTTGCAGCAGTAGTCTGGCAACACTGACCCAAATGGCTATAACTGCAATTAGATATCTTAATGCAACTTAGCGCATCTCTGGATATCCTGAATGCTTGGTGAAATCCCCAAAATTGCGTAGTGTCGACAATTAACGGCTCTAAGCGAAGAATAAAGCTTCCTCTTTGTACAGCGCTACCTGGTTAATAGCCACTCGTATCCATGCACGATATCCTTTAAATTGTGCCAAAGTGTACTGTGACGTCACGGGGGCGGGTGGGGGGGTGGTGGGCTATCCATGCACGATATCCTTGATGATGCCAATGTATACTGTGACGTCAGGGAGAGGGGGGTATCCAAGCGCGATATCGTTTACGATGCCAAAGTGTACTGCGACGTCTCGGAATGCACCGAGACATTACAGAGCGAATGAAAGTTTTTCAAGTCCAAAAATTCTGTCTTTGCTAAAAACAAAAAAAATAAACTGTTGTGAAATGACGGTGTTTTCATTTACCAATATCATATACCATACCATATCACCCTCTCGCGATAACTCGTACGTCCTCTCGCGATAAGTCATTCAAAAAATGGAGACAGATATCGGTAGGCTTGCTTACTTGTAGCGCAGGCGCATTAACCATTTTATTTGTAATCAGAGAGGTAGGCGCGCTTATACAAGCATTAATGGCGAGGCAAAAAACCCCCCAATACTTACCAGCGGTCACGTGTGCTTTTCTGGGAGGCAATAGTGCGCGATGTTTTTGCGAATTTGACTCAATTTTGTTTCAATTCGCTATTTAAATTTGCGCATTTTAAAGGGTAATGGCAACGCGCTTAATCTCCTTATGTCCTCTTCAATGCCTCAGGTGCTTGACAGAGTGAATGCTTTTTTTCAAGTCCAAAAACTCTGTCTTTGGCTTTATGTATTTCAGTGCCTCAGATGCTTAAACCCCGCAGATGGCTGCATTTATATTTATTATTCATAATGTATTGAATCTATAATTTTATTTGTTATTTCATTTAAAACATTTTCATGATACAGTCATTTTTAGACTGAAGGTCAAAATTATTTTACCTGAACTGTTTGTTTTGTCTTATAAAAGATTAATAAGTTATTCGCAAGTGCGATAAAACCTGTATATTAGTAAAATCCACTATCGGTAAAATCCACTGTCAACATAATTAATTTAACCTAGTTACTCTATTTGCCAGATCCACCCACCAACCATATGCCTATGCATAAGTAAATGTTTTAATTTTCAGTGTCAATGAATAGGAAAAAGTTGCAGTAATATTGTAATAGTGATCTTTAAATAGGCTAAATAGCTCTTTCAAATAATGCTTATTTGTCTGCGTGATGCTAAATGAAAATGATAAATATATTTAACATCATGAAATCTAAACATGAAATGATTTCACTGATATACATTTGCGTAACACATCCATAGTTGTTCATGCCATGTGGATTAGAGTATTAAAAACTGGAAAAGTATAATTTAAGGTACATTGAGAATAGTCTTATATGGTTGTGATAGACAACATCTCTATATTCAACCTGGATGTCGAGTAGAAACTTTTGAACACGGGCTGCAATTGGCCCGCGGGCCAGACTTTGAACATGTCATGTTTTATTGTGTAATGGTATCATTCTACAGTACATTAGATGTGTAATGGCACACAAAATTCATGGCTCAGTTTGTACAGTACTTCGGTTTTTAAGTCAGGGTTCTAATAAACTCAATTTATTATTATCATTATTATTAACACTTGTTTTCAATTTTTGGTTAAATAATAAATAAAATAATGTTTTACATTTTGTAAAAATGAAATCAATTAAATTAACACAATACATACTTTTTATTTAACCGATTCAATTGTGTAATCAATTAATGTGGCAAATTACACTTTTGTGTAAATAGTGCAAGAACACATTGTAAAGTTTAGGTACGTTTGAAGACGTTGACCATCTGTTGTGAGCATCTTACCAGGATTTTGAAAGCATTTGTAAATAATCTTTATCTTAATAATTAAATAATAAATGATTTTAATGATTTAGTTATTAAGATAAAGATTATTTACACATATGTGAACATGTTCCTATTGCCTCTCTACATTCATTATCTCAAAAAAAGTGGTTTTTGTATACTTCACATACACAACAGTCTATTTAAATAAAGTTTTGCAAATCATGTTTATTTCAATTTATATCCTTCTTTATAATATAATGCACTAGATAAACACATCTTAACACATTTTAAAGCTTTCCACATTTTAAAAGTGTGTTTTCACAAACACCAGCTCAGGAATTTAGTGACCCCTTCACAAAATGAGACATCAAAGGAAAAGAAATTATTTCAATTTATATCCTTCTTTATAATATAATGAAGGTGTCACTCTCGTCAACAGAAACTTAGAAGAAAGAGAAATATACTTTGCCATTGTTATGCTGGACACCACTGTGAAATCCGTTCCATTTCTTCCTGTTATATTTGGATGTCCTCTATTCCCGATTCTTTACTTAGGTATTTTACCAGCAGTGACTCCTGGCTCCCTATTTTTTTCTTGGTGCACTCTTAAGTAAAAAAAAATGTTCACTGTACAAGATCCATATAACACGGCCCATCAATACCAGTGACAGAATAATGAACAGGGTAAATAGAGTGTTCTGCCTTTTCTGTATCTGCGGATTGGAATTAGCATCCAAAAAGGTCATCAACTTAAGCTCATATGTGGTATTTTGGATGACATAATCTCGACCACTGGATGACTCTGTAGATATGCTGGTGATCTCAGCATAACTCTCTACTTTCTCCCTCCACCACTGCTCGCAATCTTGGGGTAACTATAGACAATCAATTATCTTTTTCATGCCATATTTCTAACGTTTCTCGCTCTTGTCGTCGTCACCTTCTCTACAACAGGCTGCTCAGGTCCTGGTTCAGTCTGTCGTCATCTCGAGACTGGACTACTGGCTTTGCTGGCAGGTCTACCACAGAACGCTATTCGTCCACTGCAAATGATTCAAAATGCAGCAGCGCGACTCGTGTTCAACGTGCCTAAATTCTCTCACACTACCCTCTGCTGCGCTCGCTCCACTGGCTTCCTGTAGCTGCACGCATCAGATTCAAAACACTGACGCTCGCCTACAAAGCCAAAAATGGATCGGCACCTTCATACCTCCGAAACCTCATCACCTCCCGTACTGCACCTTGCTGCCTGAGAGCATCTAGCACTGCTCGCCTGGTTCCACCATCTCTCAGGGTAAAAGGTAAGACAAGCTCAAGGCTCTTCTCTGTTCTGGCACTGAGGTGGTGGAACGAAACTTCCACTGGAGGTTCCGAAACAACGGAGACACTTGTCTACCTTCAAACGTCGATTGAAGACATACCTCTTCCAACAACACCTATCCTAACATTCCTTTTTATTCTCTTTTATATCTCACTGTGCCAGAAATCCATAAAAAAAGGCAGGAAAATCAACTGTCTATCCTTGTGTACTTAAGTTTGTATGTACCCTTCTTGAATTAATCTTATCCTTTAGATCCTTTAGACCTAAAGCACTTCTTGTCCGTCGTCCTGGATAAGGGCGTCTGCTAAATACTGCAAATGTAAACATACAAGAGTAGGTATTGTTGTCAGAGTCCGAGGTGTCAAGGATAATCAAGCCGTCATGTTGGATTTGGTACTTTTCGTCATTTTGAATAGGTTGATCGTTTACATGCCACTGCACACTGGCCAGGTTTGATTCCAGCTGGCATGGAAGAGTGACCGCCTATCCTGTGTAGTAGGTCTTATTGATATTCCTGCTCTCTGTAACAAACACACAAAAAAATGACAACTTTATCTTAACTTTTCTAGTCTTAAGTCTTTCAGTTCTTGTACTTGGGATTTTTTCCCATGCTTCCTTGCAAAATGCTTCTAGTTCTGTTATGTTCTTTGGTCGTCTCGCATGCACAGCTCTTTTAAGATCTACCCACAAATTTTCAATGATGTTTAAATCAGGGGACTGTGATGGCCATTCCAAAACTTTCAACTTGCATCTCTTGAGGTATTCCATAGTGGATTTCAAGGTATGTGTCACGATGGGCCTCCGCCCCATCTACTGAGATGGGCAAACGCGCCGAACTCAGCACGTTGTCGGAAGGCAGAAAGGGTTGCGCAATCGCCGCGCAACCCAGCGCTGATGAGAGAGAGGCGGGGCGTCCTCAACGAAGACACGGCTGGAGCTTATCCCGGAGCGGCACCTTCATTATCCCTAATCAGGAGGCTTCTATAAAACGTTGCGGTTGGCGGTTGTTGTCGGAGTACGCCTGGGCTCCCGATTAACGGCGTATGTCTTTTTCTCCCGACCTCCCACTACAGGTGAGACGGTAAGAACGTATAGGAATACTCCGCCAGACCCTCGCAGTGACCTGGTAGCTGGGAGTATCCACAGCCTTGCGGCAGGAAATGAGCCTGACCCCTACGTGCCGATGGAGATCCGGAGAACGAAGCCGCCCACCGATCGATACCGAACGTGGGAGAGTGCAGTGAGAGATCTCCGCGTTCCCTCTCCTGCTACAGCCACTCCTCACCTGATCCTGATCCCCCAAATATCGGACACGAACATTTCTCTCTCTTTTTTTGCTGTTTGTTCAATAAACACTTTTTCCCCCCAGTTACGCCTCTCTGCGCCTGTGTTCAGCCCGAAGCGGCGAGCGAGTCGCCACAGTATGTCAATATTTATCCTCTTTTCAGCTTCAGGATTTTTACAGATGATGTGACGTTTGCGTGCAGAATTTGCTGGTATTTAGTAGGATCCATTCTACACATGTGCACATGTGCAATGTTTCCTGTGCCACTGGATGCAACACAACCCCAAAGCATGAAAGATCCTCCACCATGCTTAATAGTTGACAAGATGTTCTTTTCTAATAGCGAGAACTCACTGAAACCTGTTATAGTGTAAATTGTCCTTGACCACGAGGTGTCTGACAGGTCGATAATATCACCGGTCAACCAAGCACCTGAATTTTGGAGTGATTTTGCTTTTCTACAAATACAAAACCAAATCTCCACATTAAAATGACTTGAGCATTAATAGAGTAATAATCAGGCATCCAAAAACAATTAAAAGAATGAGAAAAGATTTTTAAGAGTGCTTGAATATGGAATGAAAATGGTGCAAGTGTTAGTTATTTACTGCATGCACTTTAATGTATGCAGTGATTTTGCCTTTAATGTAGTTAAAATGTATACAGTAAAATGACTTGGAAATTGATTCAGTAACAAATGAGTTTTACTCTGAAGTGGTGAGAAAACATATAAAAGAAAGATTTTCATGAGTGTTTCAATTGAAACATGATTAGAATGAACCTGATTTTCCTTTTAGTTCACTCCAATAATATACACTAAAATTACTTGAAACTTTAAACACTAATACTCGGGGTGACTTTGAACATGGATGAATTGACAATGAGTGAGTGAAAATGGGACGTGATGAGTAATATTTACTGTTATTTGATTTTATATTAACATTTTACCATGCAGTAAAATAATGTCAAAATGAATACACTGACAGTCAGGGTCTCTGAATTAAAATAAACTGCAAGAATAACAAAGCCTATAGAGGAAAACATTTTCAATATGCTAATCAACATGGTATGAACCCACTATGTATGCTTTATGGAAATGACAGACAAGAATGACTTTTTTAAAGAGATATACAGTCTATTAACAGATCATTACTATATTAATGTGACAAATGCTGCCTCTGTGAACCCCTCCGATCATCACCAACGCGAGCCGTCACCGGAGTACTAGCAGCACTACATTTCCCATCTAATGCAGCACTACATTTCCCATCATGCCTCAAATTTTGGAAATTGATTCATGAGTGTTTCTCAATTTAAACACTAATACTCGAATGAACCGCACATCTTGCACACACCTGATTACAATCACTCATCAGCCTGAAAATGGGATGTGATGAGTAATATTTACAGCCCCTGTTATTTGATTTTATATTAACCATATAAGCCAGATCCAGACCTTAGCTCTTTGTGAGAGGAAAACATTTTCAATATGAAGTATTGCCTGTTTCCTATCGAACTCTGAACGTGTACTCCTGTGTGTTATTCCGTGTATGACCTCTGCCTGTTCCCACGTTTGCGATTCTTCTGCTGCCTGCCTCTGGACTGTTTGCTATTGCTCACTGGACTATTGACGCTAACTGCCTGCCTTCTGACCTTCTCGCCTGTTACCTGTTGTGTTTTTTGCTCATCTCTAATAAAAGCGCACACATGGATCCTGAATCTCCTGAGCCTCTGTCTCAAGAGGAGCGCTCACGTCGCTAGCACTGATTGACAATTTAGCTCATATTGAAATTAAAACATTTACTCACTTATGCATAAGCGTATGATTGATGCGTGAATCTTGCAAATAGTTACTACTAGATCTGTTAACCCCACTAGGTTGACCGATGCTGGATATTAGATTGGATTGTACTTGATATATAGATTGGATTGTACTTGCCAATAACTTATTAATCAAGCAAAAGTTTTTCATGTGTATACTGGATAAAAAAATAAAACAAACAAGTGCATGTAAAATAGTGCTGATCCTTTATTAGAATAAATAAATGTACAAACTGTGCTAAAGGAAATAATATGTAATATGTTATTAAGACAATAACTCTATTTAATTAATAAATTGTAAATAATAAATACAATATATTATATAAGTGCTCCAGAATCTTTCAGTAATCTATCAATAAAAACTTTCAGTATATACACACACACACAAATTTTAAAAATGTCTCTGGCATTGTTCAGGAAGTAGAGGCCCAATGTCAGTATCTGGTGGTGGAAAATAAAAAAAAAACAGTCACAGTAACACTGCCACATCCTGAACGACAATCTCATTAGGTGACTCCTTGAATCTGGGTAAAATCTCTGTTTGTTCCTTAGAGCATTTTACAAGTTTGCACAGGATCGGAATAGCAATAAACACCAGTGCTATAATGATGACAATGAAGACTATATACAAGAGGCGGCTGTCCTGCTTTTCCGGTATGGGCAGATTGGAATAAGAATCCAGATGTTTTCCCATCATCAGCTCATATGTGGTACTGTTGATGACATAGTCTTGCCCACTGGAGGACTCTACAGACATGCAGGTGTAGTTACCGCTGTCTGTGGCCGTAGCATTGAGGATGATCAAGCCGTCATGTCGGATTTGGTAGTTTTTGTCACTCTCAGTTGGTTTGTCATTTACATGCCACTGTACACGGGCCAGGTGTGATCCCTGCTGGCATGGCAGACTTATCATATCACCTGGGTAAAAGATATTATTGATCCGTCTGCTCTCTGTAACACAAACAAAAACAATATGGTTATCTTCATTTTTCTTTGTGGAATTATGTATGTAAGTATATATGTGTGTGTATGTGTGTGTGTATGTGCACACACATACATATACACGGCTTAACTTACCAACTGCAGGACAACGTGTCGCATTTCCGTCTTCCAGACTCTGAACCACCTCACTGTACGAAAAAAAGAAAATCCAGGAATCAAAAATCTCTTTAGACAAGCACTAGTAGAAACAATACAATTTGTTTGAACCACAGTTCTGTATAACTCTTGATTAGCACAACAGGCAGTAATGCAAGTCTCTGGTTTGTATTAATGTGGACAATATGTTAGTTTAATTTAACCGTAAGTCAGTAAACAAAATGCATGTAATAAGTGATGTGGTGTAACAATTATGGACAGTACAAGTACATGTCTTATCCCCCACAACATTATATGAAGAATGTATGATCAGTACCTGTGTTCCACAGTATCAATATTGCTTAAAGCAATGCAGCTGTTGGAGACAATGTCCCAGCCACAGTAGGGGTCTCTGGCCAGCACACAATCGGTACAGGAAGTGTACTTGCCACATGAAGAAAATGGCATCTGTGCCACAGCCACGTTGGAACCAGCATACAGCAGACCCTGAGAAAATATATACACCGGTTATTAAAATGAGGGTGAAGCAAGAACAGAATCAAATCTTAAGCTTATATAGGAATAATGAAATCATTCATAAAACGAAACTAATGAACATTGAGATAAAACAGGATTATAAAGTCTTTAACTAATTATATGCAAGTATTTTACGCTATATAAGAAACTATATGTGATTAACGAAACAAGGGCATCAGGTTATAAGTAGTACCACGGCATTTATTTATTTAACGTCAAAAAAAAAAAAATACTATCCATAAAATTTTAAGAGGAAACCACTTATGAATTGCACTCTATAACTATAACTCTATAACTTCTATAACTATATTCAAGATGTACTAAATAACAATCAGTGTGATTTTCAATGAAAAAAATCTGTGCTGACCAGTAAAACAGTCCAAATCTTTTGGCTGTTCCTTATTCTTGCCACAAATAACAATATCTCCATATGATCAAATTTAAAAACCCTTAAAGAAATCATGAAAGAATCATGTGAAAACCTGACGGCCCTTACAGGAATAGAACACAAATAGTAGCACAAGAGGCGAATAACAAATGTAGTGGAAATGTAGTGTTTTGTTGTTTACCATGGTGCTGGAGAGACGCAGTATCTTCACTGGTTCATTATGGTTAAAGAGCTGCACCTCCTCTATTATGAACATCTTCCCGTCATAGTTGACTGCTTTCAGCACTGAACCGCTTGCTGTTACAAAAACACATTTGATTTGTTAACGCTTATGGCTGGAGTTTTGCTTAGACTATTGTAACCTATGCAATTTATACATCTTGATAAATAATGTATACTGCAGATGAAATGATTACCTGTGCCAATAAACATGACCTGATGGCTGGTCCCGTCCAAAGCAGTAGTCTCGGCCACTACTATACTTGTAAATGCAGCTCCTTCCTTCACCAGTAGAGGGTGCTCAGAGTGCGGCTTCGCTACATCATCCATCAGTGGATTTTTCCTCCTTTTCCTTTTTCCTGATAAACTGAAGGGTTTTGTCAGGCAGATCAGAAAACTTGGAATACCCTTTCTTCCTTGCCTCATTGTTAATACACTAGATAGTGAAATAGAGAGAGAGAGAGAGAGAGAGAGAGAGAGATAGAGAGAGAGAGAGAGAGAGAGAGAGAGAGAGATCGTGAGAGAGAGAGAGAGAGAGAGATTAATAACTATTAGGATCTGCATAGTAAACCTGGAATAGACTTGTGCAAAATAGAAAACACATTTTATATCAAGAAAGTAAAAATACAAGTTGTTTCAAATGAATATTTAGAAATCACATATAACAATTCAAATGCCATATTCCATTCAAGTCAATGTGTAAAGATTAACTAAGGAATATGCACTCACAGAAAATGAATCTTCTCAGTAATGAAAAATCAATCGGGTGTAGTAGATTAATTAGATGTAGTTTAAGTCATTTTAATAGCTGTAGCAAACATGTGGAAAATGATCATTGATGAATGGTGTACTCACAGCTCCGGGACGGGGAACAGGTACCTCTCCGTTGTAAGGCACCCATTTTGTAAAGTCATTCTCAATCAACAAAGTTTTAAATTTGCCTTCAGAGAACACTTTACGGATGTCTTGTATCCTGTAGGTGCACACTGCAGAGTACTGCAACATGTCCCTGTGTGTCAAATCACAGGCATGACATTAGTGTATTAGGATTGGAGTATTATTCAATACATTTATTTACTCATTTTGTGGTTTTTGTAGTTCTGGGATTTGAAATGACAAGCTTCTGACTGGTAAACAATCTTTATGGCATACATTGAAATAAACTGTACTCACTGAGGAGTAAAGACTCCGTAGAACACACAGGTAGTCCAGTCTCCCGGGCAGAAAAGGAATACGTCTTTTATAAGTAAGGGCAGTTTGTTGTTAAGAATGGGACAGTCCAGTTGTGCCTTTAGGAACGACGTCCACTTCTTATGCAAGATCCGCCATCCTCCCGTATCCCCCTAGAGATTGATAAACATTACGTTATGAAATTTCTTTGATAGCAAATATAACAGTAAAACGTATTTAATAGTTCTCATTTAAACAAATATCTATTGAAATATATTGTTCTATGCAACAATTTAATTTTAATTTTATTTAATACTTAAAAGAGGCAGATTAAATTCTTAATTAAAAACTGATTTAAAATTTCAAATCAGAACCATGAATAATTCCTGATTTTTAAGTCTCTCAATAAAAATATTACTTTGAATAGTTCTGGAAGAAGTAATAGGCTCTAAATACTGTTTTACTCAATGAGGTGTCAGAAAAGCTGTTGTGTGATAGGGAATAATAATCATCTGCATGAAAAGTGCAGTAATATTTAACAAGGAACATCCTGATGCGGAGAAAGATACCTTGCAGACACGGGCGACCCTTGACACATCAATCTTAAAATGTGAGTCGTACTCTACAGCGTTTTCAGAAAAGAAGAGGTAAATCTCGTCATCCTCCCCCTCTGGGTTTTCCATTCCCCTGGACACATGCTTCAGACTAATGAAGTTGGGATCTGAAATCACAGAAATAATCAGTGATTATAAACTTTGTGCTTTGTAGAAGAATCTCAAGAAAAAAAATGTCTCAATGTATATATATATATATGACTCAAAATCTCCCTTTAATAAAATACATTTTTCTTTCACTATTCACTCACACTTATTATTTTACTATTAATTAAGTTATTATTCATTTATTCATAATAAAGTTAGTGAATTAATAAAGTGAACTTTAACCTATTAAGTGACAGCCCTGCAAACAAACACACACACACACACACACACACACACACACACACACACACACACACACACACACACACACGATACTTACTATTGAGCCAGTGGGTATAGTCAGTTCGTATATTAGCAGAATGTCGCTTAAGAGCCATGTCTGTGCTGAGAAAATTCATAGTCGTAGCAGACCAGAGCTCATCATCTAAAACAGAATAGAAAATATTAATCCAACATTACTATAATATTAATTCATTACTTTAAATCAAATAATTGCATTAGCTATTATGAGGATCAGGTGTAAAACATGCATGGATATTGATAATGAAATTACAAACTCAATTCCAAAAAAAGAGATACTGTGTAAAATTTATATAAGAACACAATTTAAAATGATTTTAAATCACATATATCTATACATATTCTATACACAATAAAACAAGCAAAAGTACACATCATATAATTAAATTAATAACATATAACAATTATAGATAAGATTAAGATTTGTAAATCATTGCCTTCTGTGTGAAATTATTAGATAACTCATAATATATAAAATTATAGATAATATTAAGATTTGTAAATCAAATATATAAAATTATAGAAATATTAAGATTTCATTGTGAAATTATTAGATAACTCAGTAACTCAGTAACTGAAATTATTAGATAACTCAGTTGTTGATTGTATTATGGAGCATTTACACATAAGACAAATGGAGCACCTACCAACAAGTTCAGATGCATAACTCTGGAAAGGATCAAATGGAGTCTTTCCCCTCCCATTCTCTGTTTTATTTTCCAGAGTGAGCTTGCCATCTGTATAAGACTAGACAACAGAAAATGGGACATTATACATTAAACATTTACATAACACGGCCAAATTCACCAAGAACATTCACAACGCTTCTGCCTACAATACTATTATTATTATTATTACTCACCATATTTCTACAGACTGGATCGAAAGCATTGGTGCCGCACACATACATCTTTCCATCTGTCAATTTATGAAGGATTCGGATGTGGTTCCAACACTCAGTCTGGAAAAAGAAATTACATATTGACTTTAGTCATTTATGATAATATAGAATGCCAGAAAATAAAAAAACTCTCGATTGCAGAACAGTTCACAGAACAACACAAGACAGAGAATAACGTGTAATAACGTCATGGACTGGGTTACGACTCTGTAAAGACGAGTTACAGATCATGGCTTTATGTAACAGAATCCCTATTCCTAGTGTATTTTACACACAGTACTTGCTAGTAGAGTCTCTCCAGATGTTCATTTAATATTTACTGTACATTAAGCAAGTTCGAATGTTGTCTTGTGGTTGTAAAAAACCTGTAGTTTCCTTTTACATCCCACCTACTAACAGGTGCAATGAAGAGAAAATCATGTGTGACAGTCTTGGAAACTCCTTGATACGGTAAAATGTTGTTGAACATAATAAATCCTAACTGTAACATTTGATCAATTAGTGATTTTCTGTTTTTCACATCATTCTGTGAACGCGCTCGAGATTATTGTGTGACATTTTAGTAAATAAGGCAGTCAGAAAGTCGCTAAATTCCATTTTTACTCAGCTTTGATAAAAACATATGTGAGAGGTCATGCATGATATAACCATTCAATCAAACTAAACCCGCTGATGGAACAAAAAATACAAAAAGAGATCTCACCTGCAAGTTTCTCCCTTTGAACAAACAAGTTTTCTGCATATCCTCGGTCACCTCCCAATTTACCTATAAGAACATTTATTTTTTAATCTCCACAGATAAAAAAAAAGTACTATATTTTTTCCCTCCCCAATACTGTAATCAGTATGGCAATATGGTTTATGCTTTATACTATATGATAAAGCTGTATGCTGTAAGGCTATATGATGGATGCTTTATGCAAATGTTTATTTATTATTAAACATTATTAAGTTTATTATTAGGGAAATCATACATGAATTTGAAATGAGACATTTCAAGCTTTATACACACATACAATGTCATGCATATGTCTGTGAGAAAAATATTTGTTGAGATTTTGAGATTCAGGTTGTCATATTTGTGTCAGGTTCAGGTTGTCGTATTTGTAAGAGAGAGAATTGAGCATCGTGAATGAAAATTTAATAAAATTACTGACCATGTCCTTCTTGTGCGTAATGTTGGCGAGGTCCAGGGCAAAGATTGTCCCTCGAGCCCCCAGGATGAGCACACCAGCGTCTTCCATAAGGAGCATGGTGGTGTAGTTAAACACTCCTTTCTCCTGAAAAATGTACCCTCCATTTCCTAGCAACAACAGAAAAGGCTTTAAGTCGCTAGTGTAATAGAGTAGCTACTTGAAAAAGTAATAGAAGAGCAGAAGAGTATAATAATAAAAATACTGAAAGCAATTATCAATATATATATATATATATATATATATATATATATATATATATATTATATATATATATATATATATATATATATATATATATATCTCTATATATAATGATATTAAAATTTTTTTTTAACAGCCAATGGTGTGTACAGCACTTGCTATTTGTATATATATATATATATGTATATATATATATATATTTAAATGTATAAAATGTGTGTGTACAGACAGCTCACTTACTGCTAAGGGGAAATGTGTTCCGTGGTGTGCTGGACAAAGGCAAATCCTGACCTGAAGCCAAATGTGGACTCCAGAAACACAGGAGGATAAAGAGAAGTGACATGACCTTAGTTATACTGGTACAACAGTAGGTCATCATAAGTCTCTCAGGGACACTATAAAAAGAAAGGAAAGAAAATTTCCTTAAATAACAAATAATTAAAATAATTCTAAAAAAAATTTTTTTTTGGACTTATTGTGAATTGTCAAATAATGCATGTTTTCAGCGAATAAAGCACAAAGTCTAAAAATGCACAGTAATCACAGTGTAATTCACATATATGATCTATAAGTGAAAGTGATAGTTACGAATTCGGGTTACAGATCAGCAGCTTGTGGTTTTAAATGCCCCATTTAGACTTACAACTACAGACTATTTAGACTACAACTAATTGACAAAATTGATAATAATCAATAATAAAATTTGTTGTAAATGAATGCTGTTAGTGATTAGTTGGGCTGCACAAGTTAAGGCTTAGCGTGATGCCAAGATAACATATCCGATTGTGAAATGGCGGAGAGTACAGATCAACCAGCAGCATTAAAATGTGTGTCTCCCAAGTCATCCAACACATGGGAGCATTTTATATTAAATCCAACAGAGAAGACTGTAACCTGCAAGCTATGCAAATCTGAGTTAGTCAGCTTGAACAGCGCTGATTGAGAGCTAGTGTTGATGTGCATACTTTTTGTTTACCTTTTCTACGAATTCCCGAAATGAAGAAAACCATAAAAAATGTTCTGTTAGTAGGTACTGTGACGTAGTTGTGAGTGGGGTTCGAGCATACAGTGCTTGAAACCCTATTGCCAAAATGTATCGTACACTCTTATATAACACTTATATAACTCCAGAATCCTTGGGTCAAAGCTAAGATATTCCTTGCTGATGGTTTTACACTACAAAGTTTGCTTTTTTCTATATAACGACGTTATGTGAAAAACCTACATGTAAATAATAGTCAAAAGATACATTTTGCATTTATTAATAATAAACAGACACAGTGTTGGAACCTACCAGTATAAATCTGCAACACTGGCAAATGTAAATCTTGAATGAAGCTCACGCAAGATGTTGCACCTGTTAGCAAAGAAAAATATTTGAGTAAGAAACCGTACCATACACTCAACAAAAACTATCCAAAAACTACATTTAGTTTTCACTTCATTAAAAGCCGAATGTTACCAAGTTTACAGCTGCACACTGTGATACTTTCGAAAGAGTTTTGTTGCTCTGGAAAAATTCAGCGATCTTCAGCACAAAGGACGTATGCTGCGAGTTGTGTAGCGACAAATCACGTAATAAACCAAACGTTCTGGTAGTAGGTACTGTGGCGTAGTTGTGGGCGGGGCTTAGGCGGCGTACACTCTTATATAACACTTATAATAACTCTTATATAACTCTTATATGAACTTTCAGTAAAATCAGTAAAATCCACTGTCAACATAATTACTAATAATTAAAGCTAATATATTCCTTGCCGATGGTTTTAGGCTACAAAGCTTGCTTTTTCTGTATAACGCCGGTTATTGGGTGTACCTTGCCTGCCCATGATAGGGTTGCATCCTGCCTTAAAGGCTCCCCACAGTGACCCGAGGGAAACTGGATATAGGTAAAATTATGCGGTAGAAGTAATGAATCTGAATAAATCGTATTGCCGATTCCTTGCCGAGGCTAAAAAGCTTGCTTTTCTGTATAACGCGGTAGTATGTTAAACATGTGTTTTTTTTTTGCAATGTTTTTTTCCTTTTTTTGTTTTTTGTTTCAATCAACCTGTTTTTTCTGCATTTTTTTTTTTTTTGTCATTTTGTAAAACATGCACGATTGGCCAGTGTAGATGTCGATGGGTTTTATGTTCATTAGTACATAAAGACAGTTTTATCCGCTTTTTTTTAATAATAACGTATAGCGAAAGTGTGTCCATTAGATTATTGACCGTCTTATTTCGTTGCACTCATTGTATGTCCGTTGCAGCAGTACACTGTCTGGCTTGCTTTTCTTTTCTATTTTCTTTGCACCTTTTTTTTTTATCCCCAGTGTTTGAATTTTGGCATTGTGCACCTTGTGTATCCTTGTCCCTAGTGTTGAATGTGTGTGTGTGTGTGTTTGATTGGTACCTGCGACTGACAGGGTGAATGTGTTGTGTAATGCTGCATATATTTCCATTTTGATTCCTTTTGCCCATAGACGCCTGAGATTGAATGAATCAAATGAATATCTCCTTGGCTTGCCGAGGCTATTTCTGCTTGCTGTTTGACTTTTTTGTATAACGCGGTTTTTTTATAGCATCTTTTTTTAGTTTTTTTTTTTTTTTTTTTTTTTTTTTTTTTTTTTTTTTTTCTTTTTTTTTTTTTTTTTTTTTTTTTTTTTTTTTTTTTTTTTTTTTTTTTTTTTTTTTTTTTTTTTTTTGTTTTTTTTTTTTTTCGACCCGTTATTAACACCCTACTTGTAAACACTAGTCATATGTTTTTTTTGCAGCATCTGCATAAAACCAGTGTAGAAATGTTCAGTAGACACAGTTTATCAATAATTATCGAAAGATTATTGCCATTTCGACTCACCGTTGCAGCAGTAGTCTGGCAACACTGACCCAAATGGCTATAACTGCAATTAGATATCTTAATGCAACTTAGCGCATCTCTGGATATCCTGAATGCTCTTGGTGAAATCCCCAAAATTGCGTAGTGTCGACAATTAACGGCTCTAAGCGAAGAATGAAAGCTTCCTCTTTGTACAGCGCTACCTGTTAATAGCCACTCGTATCCATGCACGATATCCTTTAAATTATGTCAAAGTGTAGTGTACTGTGACGTCACGGGGGAGGGTGGGGGGGTGGTGGGCTATCCATGCACGATATCCTTGATGATGCCAATGTATACTGTGACATCAGGGAGAGGGGGGTATCCAAGCGCGATATCATTTACGATGCCAAAGTGTACTGCGATGTCACGGAATGGGCACCGAGACATTACAGAGCGCAATGAAAGTTTTTCAAGTCCAAAAATTCTGTCTTTGCTAAAAACAATAAAAAATAAAACCTGTTGTGAAATGACGGTGTTTTCATTTACCATATCATATACCATACCATATCACCCTCTCGTGATAACTCGTACGTCCTCTCGCGATAAGTCATTCAAAAAAAGGAGACAGATATCGGTAGGCTTGCTTACTTGTAGCGCAGACGCATTAACCATTTTATTTGTAATCAGAGACGTAGGCGCGCTATACAAGCATTAATGGCGAGGCAAAAAACCCCCAATACTTGCCAGCGGTCACGTGTGCTTTTCTGGGAGGCAATAGTGCACGATTTCACGTAGGACATGTAGATGAATTGCCTGTTGCATCATGCCTAAGACAAGATAAAGTATATCATTTGACCTGGAAAATGCGGGAAAAAGGTTTTCATTAAAGTTTTGCGAATTATTCTTTTTTCGCATCGTCATAAAACCACCACATGCGAGTGTAAAAACTTTTTTTGCGATGTATGTGTGTTTTTTGCGAATTTGACTCAATTTTGTTTCAATTCGCTATTTAAATTTGCGCATTTTAAAGGGTAATGGCAACGCGCTTAATCTCCTTATGTCCTCTTCAATGCCTCAGGTGCTTGACAGAGTGAATGCTTTTTTTCAAGTCCAAAACTCTGTCTTTGGCTTTATGTATTTCAGTGCCTCAGATGCTTAAACCCCGCAGATGGCTGCATTTATATTTATTATTCATAATGTATTGAATCTATAATTTTATTTGTTATTTCATTTAAAACATTTTCATGATACAGTAATTTTTAGACTGAAGGTCAAAACTATTTTACCTGGACTGTTTGTTTTGTCTTATAAAAGCTTAATAAGTTATTCGCAAGTGCGATAAAACCTATATATTAATATCAGTGAAATCCACTGTCTGTAAAATCCTCTGTCAACATAATTAATTTAACATAGTAATTTAACATAGTTACTCTATTTGCCAGATCCACCCACCAACCATATGCCTATGCATAAGTAAATGTTTTAATTTTCAGTGTCAATGAATAGGAAAAAGTTGCAGTAATATTGTAATAGTGATCTTTAAATAGGCTAAATAGCTCTTTCAAATAATGCTTATTTGTCTGCGTGATGCTAAATGAAAATGATAAATATATTTAACATCATGAAATCTAAACATGAAATGATTTCACTGATAACATACATTTGCGTAACACATCCATAGTTGTTCATGCCATGTGGATTAGAGTATTAAAAACTGGAAAAGTATAATTTAAGGTACATTGAGAATAGTCTTATATGGTTGTGATAGACAACATCTCTATATTCAGCCTGGATGTCGAGTAGAAACTTTTGAACACGGGCTGCAATTGGCCCGCGGGCCAGACTTTGAACATGTCATGTTTTATTGTGTAATGGTATCATTCTACAGTACATTAGATGTGTAATGGCACACAAAATTCATGGCTCAGTTTGTACAGTACTTCGGTTTTTAAGTCAGGGTTCTAATAAACTCAATTTATTATTATCATTATTATTAACACTTGTTTTCAACATTCGAACAGTTTTCACTTTAAAACACAATTAAATAAAAATGCCATCTTGGTTAAATAATAAATAAAATAATGTTTTACATTTTGTAAAAATGAAATCCATTAAATTAACACAATACATACTTTTTATTTAACCGATTCAATTGTGTAATCAATTAATGTGGCAAATTACACTTTTGTGTGTTCATAAGTGTGTATATGTGTTAAATGTAATATTTAATTTTCTAAAGACGTGATCTACTTAAGTGTTTTTATTTCAGCAGACCTTAACAAATAGAATGTAAATAATAATAATAATAATAATAATGGAGAAATAACAGTGCAAGATAATGTGAATGAACTTTTCCATAGCAAAATTACTTAATTTTAATGTATTTTTTTTATCGGAAAGTAATACAAAAATAGTGCAAGAACATATTGTAAAGTTTAGGTACGTTTGAAGACGTTGACCATCCGTTGTGAGCATCTTACCAGGATTTTGAGAGCATGTGTAAATAATCTTTATCCTAATAATTAAATAATAAATAATCATTTCATTATTTAGTTATTAAGATAAAGATTATTTACACATGTGTGAACATGTTCCTATTGCCTCACTGATATCATTATCTCAAAAAAAGTGCTTTTTGTATACTTCACATACACAACTGTCTGTTTAAATAAAGCTTTGCAAATCATGTTTATTTCAATCTAAAATCAAATCACTTCACAAAATATTACATTGAATGTAAAAAAAAAATGTTACATGATCTTACTTTTAAAAATGATCTGTGAAGATAAACACATTAACACATTTAAAAGCTTTCCACATTTTTACAAAGCGCATTTGATGTTCTCCAAAGACAAACACCAGCTACAGGAATTTAGTGACCCCTTCACAAAATGAGACATTTAGGAAAGGAAAAGAAAATATTTCACTTTATATCCTTCTTTATAATATAATGCACTAGGTGTCACTCTCGTCAACAGAAACTTAGAAGAAAGAGAAATATACTTTGCCATTGTTATGCTGGACACCACTGTGAAATCCGTTCCATTTCTTCCTGTTATATTTGGATGTCCTCTATTCCCGATTCTTTACTTAGGTATTTTACCAGCAGTGACTCCTGGCTCCCTAGTTTTTTCTTGGTGCACTTTAAGGCACAAAAATGTTCTAGTTCTGTTATATTCTTTCGTCATCAACCTAAGATATGTGGTATTGGATGACTTGCATGCACAGCTCGTTTCGAGGCGCAGAACAATGTGGCAGCATGGAAGACCACCTCTCCTTCCAACGACCAGGTGACCACAGATGAGGTGAGGAAGACTCTACGCAGAGTCAACCCACGGAAGACTGCTGGACCTGACAACATTCCTGTCCGGGTGCTCAGGGAATGTTCAGAACAGTTTGCAGATGTTCTTACTGACATCTTCAACATCTCCCTGAGCAGCGCCGTTGTTCCCACATGCCTCAAGACAACGACCATCGTCCCGGTGCCTAAGAAATCTTCAGTCTCCTGCCTCAATGACTACCTTCCCGTTGCACTCACATCCCATCACCTCATGAAGTGCTTCGAGAGGCTCGTCATGAGGCACATCAAGTCCCACCTTCCACCCTCACTGGACCCACTGCAGTTTGCGTATCGTCCTAACCGTTCAATGGACGATGCCATCAACACCACTCTCCATCTGGCTCTCACACACTTGGACAAAAAGGACACATGTGTTCGAATGCTGTTCATTGACTTCAGTTCAGCATTCAACACAGTCATTCCTCAGCACCTGATCGAGAAGCTGAGCCTACTGGGTCTGAACACCTCTCTCTGCAACTGGATCCTGGATTTTCTCACTGGGAGACCTCAGTCAGTCCGGGTCGGGAACAGCATCTCCAGCACCACCACACTGAGCACTGGAGTTCCTCAGGGCTGTGTGATCAGCCCTCTGCTGTTCACTCTGCTGACTCACGACTGTGCAGAAACACACAGCACAAACCACATCGTCAAGTTCGCCAATGACACGACCGTGGTGGGTCTCATCAGCAGGAACGACGAGTCAGCATACAGAGAGGAGGTGGAACGTCTATCAGCCTGGTGTAAAGCCAACAACCTGTCTCTGAACGTGGACAAAACTAAAGAGATGGTTGTTGACTTTAGGAGAGCACAGAGTGACCATTCTCCATTGTACATGGATGGAATCCTCCGTGGAGATCGTAAAGAACAACCAAATTCCTCTGGTGTCCCATCTGACGGAGAAGCTCAACTGGTCACTCAACACCAGCTCCATCAGCAAGAAAGCCCAGGAGCGTCTTTACTTCCTGAGAAGGCTGATGAAAGCACATCTGCCAAATCTGCCACCCCCATACTGACCATGTTCTACAGAGGGACCATCGAGAGCATCCTGAGCAGCTGCATCACTGCCTGGTTTGGGAACTGCACCGTCACGGATCGCAAGACCCTACAGCGGATAGTGAGGAACAGCTGAAAAGATCATCGGAGTCTCTCTCCCCTCTGTCACGAACATATACAGCACACACTGCATCCGCATAGCTACCAGCATTGTGAACGGCATCACACACCCCTCACACACACTCTTTATACTACTGCCATCAGGGAAGAGGTTCCGAAGCATTCGGGCTCTCACAACCAGATTATGCAATATTTTTTTCCCTCAAGCCATCAGATTTCTCAACACAGAACTAAAGTGGAACTGGACTCACACACACACTCACACACACACACACACACACCATCCACACAGCATTCCATTGCTTTAATTATTTATCTGCCTCATTACTGGCTTTTACATGTTTATTGTATATACTGGTCTCACTGACAGTGTTACTGTTTACTGTTTTCAGTTTTACTGTTTACATGCACATTTTGCACATCTACTTTTTATCACTGCTGCTCTACTTGTTCTTTTGCACACTAGCCAAACTGTGATACAACTGTACAATACTTTGCACTAGGTCGTTGTTGTGTTTCTTTATTTTATTTTATATTGTGTTAGTTGTTTGTATGCACTGTCTCGTGTTGTCAACACAGTCCTTTCTGTCTTTGCGCGGTTTTTGTACTTGTACAGGTTGCACGTATAGCGTAACGGTTTTAATATTGGGGAAAATTAACGAGCAAGGTGCCCGCTATTCTCCAACCATTATAACTGTAACATGTATTAAGCTTTCGGGGTAATAAACTATATATTCGGACAAGTACAAGACTTGTTTCAATTTCTCCACCAGTCGGTAACCGACAATTTAAGTTGAAATTACAACATGTACATCCAAATACTCATATTAATTATAATGGTTTATAATTAATTATGACTATTGAATGTTAGATTGAATATTAAAGTGAGGGGAAGAGAGAGAGAGAGAAAGAGGAAAAGACAGACGAGAGAGAGAGAGAGAGAGAGGCGAGATACAGACGGCGAGTTGAAGGAATCAAATTTATCACACCTTGATGAGAATCCTAAAGAGGAATTCATATTCACCTTAATTGAAAGGGGCTTAACTTACATACGCTGAATTGATCAGCAGCGTTACGTGTATTGTGATGGAGATGGAACAAAAGTCCGGACGATTCTGTGGGGTAAAATTGTATTAAGAAGGCTTGTGCGTTACGCTCGTACACCATGTATGCACTCACATAAATAGTTCTGCTAGAATATCAAGGGTAGATGTGGACCTACGGAATGAGCATTCTTCTCCATGAAACAGAGACATCCTTCGCACGCAATCTTATCATGAAGGCAAGATGTTTGGAGACACTCCTGTTTTGTCTAGAAGATGTGTAGCTGGCCTTCCTTGGTCATGGACATTGTGAACACATAGTGATTGAGTATGAGTGCATACTCATGATTGGATGACTGAACATCGTACATACATCGTGCCTATTCCTGATTGGCCTACAACTGTTCTTTGTGTGCTTCTGTTACTACTTATATATCATGATGAGATGAATAAAGTTTGAGCTGAAGTGTGAATCTGCACCGTATGTGTGTTTCTTACTTCCGCTCCTTAGGTATCGGACAACAGAATCGGACAACAGACTGTCATCAGGGTCTAACAGTGTTGAAGATGAAGTCCTGTAGATGACGATCAGGAATTGCTGTTCTGTCTCAGGAGCAGACTTCACGACTCAGAAAGGCCAGCATGGCCTCCCTCCGGGTTGGAGACATGATGAGCATGAGTTTCCCGAGTGACTCCGAGTTGGTCCGGAGCTGGTCCGCTTGAGAGGCCGCAGCCTCTCAAGCATCGTCTTACTTCATCTCTTCGTTATTTATCTCTGTTGTTGTCTCTCCCATCTTCGTGTCTCTTCGATGCTGTCTCTCCAAGTTGGGGAGAGTGTAGACAGGATTTATGGGCCTGGGTGTCACACCCAACTTTTGAACTGACCAATGCAACGACATGAAACTTGAGCAGAAAGGTATTTCTTTGTCTATGCCCAAGCTAATTTGCATATTGGGAATTGTTCAAAAGTTAATCAAGTTATTTCCTTGAAATATGAATTAATGAATTGAAACCTCTTACAATTACATCATCTTCATCATGGTGTAGGAAATGATGAATGGATCAATCAGATCCCGAGAACGGCCAAGTAGACATTGTAACAACCAGAGAATTATATATAAGTACTTCTTACTTACAAACATTGGTTGATATGCAACAAAAGAAAGAGATCATTTGAAAATGAAAAGAAGGAAAGAGAATGGATGGATGCAGGGAACTGATCAGCCTTAATACTAATACATGTCATCACTATATGATTAATATGAAGGATAATAACAATGTGCTAGAAATATAATCATTATTTTGATGAACCTTATTGTTTAATCACTATTAATTATTAAAACAGCATTGTTTTATAACTAAAGTTTTATAGAACAATAAGAATAATGATGAAAATAAACTAACTTAGTCTTGTCCTCAGCATTGTGTTCTTGTGTTTGTGTTATATGTTGTTTTGTGTAGCACCAGGGTCCTGGAGAAACGTTGTCTCATTTCACTGTGCACTGAGTCAGCTATACGTGGTTGAAATGACAATAAAACCTCTTGACTTGACTTGACTTGACTTGACTTGACTTGACTTGACTTGACTTGACTTGACTTTAAGATCTACCCACAAATTTTCAATGATGTTTAAATCGGGGGACTGTGATGGCCATTCCAAAACCTTCAACTTGCATCTCTTGAGGTATTCCATAGTGGATTTCAAGGTATGTTTATCCTCTTTTCAGCTTCAGGATTTTTACAGATGATGTGACGTTTGCGTGCAGAATTTGCTGGTATTTAGTAGGATCCTTCCTACACATGTGCACATGTGCAATGTTTCCTGTGCCACTGGCTGCAACACAACCCCAAAGAATGAAAGATCCTCCACCATGCTTAATAGTTGACAAGGTGTTCTTTTCTAATAGTGAGAACTCACTGAAACCTGTTATAGTGTAAATTGTCCTTGAGCCACGAGGTGTCTGGCAGGTCGATAATATCACCGGTCAACCAAGCACCTGAATTTTGGAGTGATTTTGCTTTTGTACAATACAAAACCAAATCTCCACATTAAAATGACTTGAGCATTAATAGAGTAATAATCAGGCATCCAGAAACAATTAAAAGAATGAGCAAGCCTATAAAGAAAAGATTTTTAAGTGTGTTTGAATATGAAATGAAAATGGTGCAAGTGTTAAAATTAATGTATGCTATTTTGCCTTTAAATTAAAATGTATACTTGAAAATTGATTCTTAAAAGTGGTGAGAAAACATATAAAAGAAAGATTTTCTAATACTGATTAGAATGAACGATTTCCTTTTAGTTCACTCCAATAATATACACTAAAATTACTTTAAACTTAAACACTAATACTCGGGGTGACTTTGAACATGGATGAATTGACAATGAGTGGGTGAAAATGGGACGTGATGAGTAATATTTGCTGTCATTTGATTTTATATTAACATTTTACCATGCAGTAAAATGATGTCAAAATGAATACACTGACAGTCAGGGTCTCTGAATCAAAATAAACTGCAAGAATAACAAAGCCTATAGAGGAAAACATTTTCAATATGCTAATCAACATGGCATGAAGAACTATGGATGCTTTATGGAAATGTATGTTTTTTCTTTAGTATTTTAATTAAGCAGCAGCCTTTTAAAAGAGTTTTTTTTAAGAATGACTTTTTTAAGAGATATACAGTCTATTAACAGATCATTACTATATTAAGCTCATTGACATTGAAATGAAAACATTTACTCACTTATGCATAAGCGTATGATTGATGCGTGGATCTTGCATCATAGTTACTCTGTTAACCCCACTAGGTTGACCGATGCTGGATTTTACAAGATATCGATATATAGATTGGATTGTACTTGCCAATAACTGATTAATCAAGCAAAAGTTTTTATGTGTATGATAAAAAAATAATACAAACAAGTCCATGTAAAATAGTGCTGACCTTTATTAGAATAAATAAATGTACAAACTGTGCTAAAGGAAATATGAATATGTTATTAAGAAATAACTCTATTTAATTAATAAATTGTAAATAATAAATACAATATATTATATAAGTGCTCCAGAATCTTTCAGTAATCTATCAATAAAAACTTTCAGTATATACACACACACAATTTTAAAAATGTCTCTGGCATTGTTCAGGAAGTAGAGGCCCAATGTCAGTATCTGGTGGTGGAAAATAAAAAAAAACAGTCACAGTAACACTGCCACATCCTGAACGACAATCTCATTAGATGACTCCTTGAATCTGGGTAAAATCTCTGTTTGTTCCTTAGAGCACTTTATAAGTTTGCACAGGATTGGAATAGCAATAAACACCAGTGCTATAAGTGATGACAATGAAGACTATATACAAGAGGCGGCTGTCCTGCTTTTCCGGTATGGGCAGATTGGAATAAGAATCCAGATGTTTTCCCATCATCAGCTCATACGTGGTACTGTTGATGACATAGTCTTGCCCACTGGAGGACTCTACAGACATGCAGGTGTAGTTACCACTGTCTGTGGCCGTAGCATTGAGGATGATCAAGCCGTCATGTCGGATTTGGTAGTTTTTGTCACTCACAGTTGGTTTGTCATTTACATGCCACTGTACACGGGCCAGGTGTGATCCCTGCTGGCATGGCAGACTTATCATATCACCTGGGTAAAAGACATTATTGATCCTTCTGCTCTCTGTAACACAAACAAAAACAATATGGTTATCTTCATTTTTCTTTGTGGAATTATGTATGTAAGTACATATGTGTGTGTATGTGTGTGTGTATGTGCACACACATACAATATACACGGCTTAACTTACCAACTGCAGGACAACGTGTCGCATTTCCGTCTTCCAGACTCTGAACCACCTCACTGTACGAAAAAAAGTAAAATCCAGGAATGTAATCAAAAATCTCTTTAGACAAGCACTAGTAGAAACAATACAATTTGTTTGAACCACAGTTCTGTATAACTCTTGATTAGCACAACAGGCAGTAATGCAAGTCTCTGGTTTGTATTAATGTGGACAATATGTTAGTTTAATTTAACCGTAAGTCAGTACAACAAAATGCATGTAATAAGTGATGTGGTGTTTATTTAACAATTATGGACAGTACAAGTACATGTCTTATCCCCCACAACATTATATGAAGAATGTATGATCAGTACCTGTGTTCCACAGTACCAATATTGCTTAAAGCAATGCAGCTGTTGGAGACAATGTCCCAGCCACAGTAGGGGTCTCTGGCCAGCACACAGTCGGTACAGGAAGTGTACTTGCCACATGAAGAAAACGGCATCTGTGCCACAGCCACGTTGGAACCAGCATACAGCAGACCCTGAGAAAATATATACACCGGTTATTAAAATGAGGGTGAAGCAAGAACAGAATCAAATCTTAAGCTTATATAGGAATAATGAAATCATTCATAAAATCAATCAAATGAACATTGAGATAAAACAGGATTAGAAAGTCTTTAACTAATTATATGCAAGTATTTTACGCTATATAAGAAACTATATGTGATTAACGAAACATGGGCATTAGATTATAAGTAGTACCACGGCATTTATTTATTTTAGGTAAAAAAAATATATATATATATCCATAAAATCTTAACAGGAAACCACTCATGAATTGCACTCAATACGTTTCTATAACTATATTAAGATGTACTAAATCACAATCAGTGTGATTTTAATGAAAAAAAAAACACAGTAAAACAGTCCAAATCTTTTGTCTGTTCCTTATTCTTGCCACAAATAACAATATCTCCATATGATCAAAATTAAAAACCCTTAAAGAAATCATGAAAGAATCATGTGAAAACCTGACGGCCCTTACAGAAATAGAACACAAATAGTTAAGTAGCACAAGAGGCGAATAACAAATGTAGTGGGAATGTTAGTGTTTTGTTGTTTACCATGGTGCTGGAGAGACGCAGTATCTTCACTGGTTCATTATGGTTAAAGAGCTGCACCTCCTCTATTATGAACATCTTCCCATCATAGTTGACTGCTTTCAGCACTGAACCGCTTGCTGTTACAAAAACACATTTGATTTGTTAACGCTTATGGCTGGAGTTTTGCTTAGACTATTGTAACCTATGCAATTTATACATCTTGATAAATAATGTAAACTGCAGATGAAATGATTACCTGTGCCAATAAACATGACCTGATGGCTGGTCCCGTCCAAAGCAGTAGTCTCGGCCACTACTATACTTGTAAATGCAGCTCCTTCCTTCACCAGTAGAGGGTGCTCAGAGTGCGGCTTCGCTACATCATCCATCAGTGGATTTTTCCTGATAAACTGAAGGGTTTTGTCAGGCAGATCAGAAAACTTGGAATACCCTTTCTTCCTTGCCTCATTGTTAATACACTAGATAGTGAAATAGAGAGAGAGAGAGAGAGAGAGATGAGACGAGAGAGAGAGAGAGAGAGAGAGAGAGAGAGAGAGAGAGATGAGAGAGAGAGAGAGAGAGAGATTAATAACTATTAGGATCTGCAAAGTAAACCTGGAATAGACTTATGAAAAAGAGTAAACACATTTTATATGAAGAAAGTACAAATACAAGTTGTTTCAAATGAATATTTAGAAATCACATATAACATTTCAAATGCCATATTCCATTCAAGTCAATGTGTAAACATTAAATAAGGAAATCAGAGAACTAACAGAAAATGAATCAACATCTTCTCAGTAATGAAAAATCAATCGGGTGTAGTAGATTAATTAGATGTAGTTTAAGTCATTTTAATAGCTGTAGCAAACATGTGAAAATGATCATTGATGAATGGTGTACTCACAGCTCCGGGACGGGGAACAGGTACCTCTCCGTTGTAAGGCACCCATTTTGTAAAGTCATTCTCAATCAACAAAGTTTTAAATTTGCCTTCAGAGAACACTTTACGGATGTCTTGTATCCTGTAGGTGCACACTGCAGAGTACTGCAACATGTCCCTGTGTGTCAAATCACAGGCATGACATTAGTGTATTAGGATTGGAGTATTATTCAATACATTTATTTACTCATTTTGTGGTTTTTGTAGTTCTGGGATTTGAAATGACAAGCTTCTGACTGGTAAACAATCTTTATGGCATATATTGAAATAAACTGTACTCACTGAGGAGTAAAGACTCCGTAGAACACACAAGGTAGTCCAGTCTCCCGGGCAGAAAAGGAATACGTCTTTTATAAGTAAGGGCAGTTTGTTGTTAAGAATGGGACAGTCCAGTTGTGCCTTTAGGAATGACGTCCACTTCTTATGCAAGATCCGCCATCCTCCCGTATCCCCCTAGAGATTGAAAAACATTACGTTATGAAATTTCTTTGATAGCAAATATAACAGTAAAATGTATTCAATAGTTCTCATTTAAACAAATATCTATTGAAATATATTGTTCTATGCAACAATTTAATTTTATTTTAATTTAATACTTAAAAGAGGCAGATTAAATTCTTAATTAAAAACTGATTTAAATTTCAAAAAAGCAACCATGAATAATCCTGATTTTTTTTTTAAGTCTCTCAATAAAAATATTACTTTGAATAGTTCTGGAAGAAGTAATAGCTCTAAATACTGTTTTACTCAATGGGTGTCAGAAAAGCTGTTGTGTGATAGGGAATAATAATCATCTGCATGAAAAGTTCAGTAATATTTAACAAGGAACATCCTGGTGCGGAGAAAGATACCTTGCAGACACGGGCGACCCTTGACACATCAATCTTAAAATGTGAGTCGTACTCTACAGCGTTTTCAGAAAAGAAGAGGTAAATCTCGTCATCCTCCCCCTCTGGGTTTTCCATTCCCCTGGACACATGCTTCAGACTAATGAAGTTAGGGATCTGAAATCACAGAAATAATCAGTGATTATAAACTTTGTGCTTTGTAGAAGAATCTCAAGAAAAAAATGTCTCAATTTATAAGTATATATATATATATGTATATGAATCAAAATCTCTCTTTAATAAGATACAATTTTCTTTCACTCTTCACTCACACTTATTATTTTACTATTAAATTCTTGTTAATTAAGTTATTATTCATTTATTCATAATAAAGTTAGTGAATTAATAAAGTGAACTTTAACCTATTAAGTGACAGCCCTGCAAACAAACACACACACACACACACACACACACACACACACACACACACACACACACACACACACACACACACACACACCACACACACACCATACTTACTATTGAGCCAGTGGGTATAGTCAGTTCGTATATTAGCAGAATGTCGCTTAAGAGCCATGTCTGTGCTGAGAAAATTCATAGTCGTAGCAGACCAGAGCTCATCATCTAAAACAGAATAGAAATATTCAATCCAACATTACTATAATATTAATTCATTACTTTAAATCAAAGAATTGCATTAGCTATTATGAGGATCAGGTGTAAAACATGCATGGATATTGATAATGAAATTATAAACTCAATTCCAAAAAAAGAGATACTGTGTAAAATTTATATAAGAACAGAATTTAAAATGATTTGAAATCACATATATCCATATCTATACACAATAAAACAAGCAAAAGTACACATCATATAATTAAATTAATAACATATAACATTATAGATAAGATTAAGATTTGTAAATCATTGCCTTCTGTGTGAAATTATTAGATAACTCAGTAACTGAACATTGATTGTATTATGGAGCATTTACACATAAGACAAATGGAGCACCTACCAACAAGTTCAGATGCATAACTCTGGAAAGGATCAAATGGAGTCTTTCCCCTCCCATTCTCTGTTTTATTTTCCAGAGTGAGCTTGCCATCTGTATAAGACTAGACAACAGAAAATGGGACATTATACATAAAACATTTACATAACACGGCCAAATTCACCAAAACATTCACAAAGCTTCTGCCTACAATACTATTATTATTATTATTACTCACCATATTTCTACAGACTGGATCGAAAGCATTGGTGCCGCACACATACATCTTTCCATCTGTCAATTTATGAAGGATTCGGATGTGGTTCCAACACTCAGTCTGGAAAAAGAAATTACATATTCAGTTTAGTCATTTATGATAATATAGAATGCCAGAAAAAAAAAAAAACTATAGATTGCAGAACAGTTCACAGAACAACACAAGACAGAGAATAACGTGTAATAACGTCATGGACTGGGTTACGACTCTGTAAAGACGAGTTGCAGATCAGGGCTTTTATGTGACAGAATCCCTATTCCTAGTGTATTTTACACACAGTACTTGCTAGTAGAGTCTCTCCAGATGTCATTTAATATTTACTGAACATTAACCAAGTTCGAATGTTGCCTTGTGGTTGTAAAAAACCTGTAGTTTCCTTTTACATCCCACCTACTAACAGATGTGTTATTCAATGAAGAGAAAATCATGTGTGACAGTCTTGGAAACTCCTTGATAAAACTTGATGAAGAGCGCTAACCACAGAGAATGATTGCGGTAAAATGTTGTTGAACATAATAAATCCTAACTGTAACATTTGATCAATTAGTGATTTTCTGTTTTTCACATCATTCTGTGAAGGCGCTCGAGATTATTGTGTGACATTTTAGTAAATAAGGCAGTCAGAAAGTCGCTAAATTCCATTTTTACTCAGCTTTGATAAAAACATATGTGAGAGGTCATGCATGATATAACCATTCAATCAAACTAAACCCGCTGATGATTAAAATCAAAGGCACAACATCAGCTCGTCTTTCACTATTTGAAAAGTCAATAAACTGAGCCAAAAACTTTGCCCACCCCTGATTCAATCAAACTAAACCTCTTGAACAAAAAAATACAAAAAGAGATCTCACCTGCAAGTTTCTCCCTTTGAACGAACAAGTTTTCTGCATATCCTCGGTCACCTCCCAATTTACCTAAAAGAACATTTATTTTTTAATCTCCACAGATAAAAAAAAAGTACTATATTTTTTCCCTCCCCAATACTGTAATCAGTATGGCAATATGGTTTATGCTTTATACTATATGATAAAGCTGTATGCTGTAAGGCTATATGATGGATGCTTTATGCAAATGTTTATTATTAAACATTATTAAGTTTATTATTAGGGAAATCATACATGAATTTGAAATGAGACATTTCAAGCTTTATACACACATACAATGTCATGCATATGTCTGTGAGAAAAGTATTTGTTGAGATTTTGAGATTCAGGTTGTCAATTTGTGTCATGTTCAGGTTGTCGTATTTGTAAGAGAGAGAATTGAGCATCGTGAATGAAAATTTAAAAAAAATTACTGACCATGTCCTTCTTGTGTGTAATGTTGGCGAGGTCCAGGGCAAAGATTGTCCCTCGAGCCCCCAGGATGAGCACACCAGCGTCTTCCATGAGGAGCATGGTGGTGTAGTTAAACACTCCTTTCTCCTGAAAAATGTACCCTCCATTTCCTAGCAACAACAGAAAAGGCTTTAAGTCGCATCTAGTGTAATAGAGTAGCTATTGAAAAAGTAATAAAGAGCAGAAGAGTTATAAATTATATATATATATATATATATATATATATATATATATATATATATATATATATAAAATGTGTGTGTATAGACAGCTCACTTACTGCTAAGGGGAAATGTGTTCCGTGGTGTGCTGGACAAAGGCAAATCCTGACCTGAAGCCAAATGTGGACTCCAGAAACACAGGAGGATAAAGAGAAGTGACATGACCTTAGTTATACTGGAACAACAGTAGGTCATCATAAGTCTCTCAGGGACACTATAAAAAAAGAAGACAGTTTCCTTAAATAACAAATAATTTAAAATAATAAACATAAACATTTTTTTTTGGACTTATTGTGAATTGTCAAATAATGCATGTTTTCAGCGAATAAAGCACAAAATCTAATAATGCACAGTAATCACAGTGTAATTCACATATATGATCTATAAGTGAAAGTGATTGTTTCACGAATTCGGGTTACAGATCAGCAGCTTGTGGTTTTAAATGCCCCAATTTAGACTCTTGGACTATTTGCTACAACTAATTGACAAAATTGATAATAATCAATAATAAAATTTGTTGTAAATGAATGCTGTTAGTGATTAGTTGGGCTGCACAAGTTAAGGGTTAGCGTGATGCCAAGATGAACATATCCGATTGTGAAATGGCAGGAGAGTACAGATCAACCAGCAGCATCAAAATGTGTGTTTACCAAGTCATCCAACACATGGGAGCATTTTATATTAAATGCAACAGAGAAGAACATAACCTGCAAGCTATGCAAATCTGAGTTAGTCAGCTTGAACAGCGCTGATTGAGAGCTAGTGTTGATGTGCATACTTTTTTTTGATGTGATGCTTTTGATGTGCAAAAGCGGAGAAGTTTTTAGGGGTTAGAGCAGGGGTGTCAAAGTCAAATGGACGGAGGGCCAAATAAAACATTTTCAAGTCGAGGGCCGGACTGTCCGAATGTTCATTGAAATCAAAATTTGACCTACTGAAAACCTAACAAATATAATTACGATTAGATAAATAAAGCAATATTTTCTTATGACTCTGTCAGTAATTTTTAATTTTCAACAGGCTGGCACAAAAGACAAATGTCAATACAAAAACACCTCATAACATGAACATTAAATGAACAAAGTAATATTATTCAAGGCACCATCAGCTATATTTTCTCATTTAGCAAAAGTGGGCTGAATTTAAGCAACTTCAAAGAAATAAATAATATCAGCAATTTTCTGCCATTCAACTCCACTGATAAAAATAATATATATATATATATATATATATATATATCTATAATATATATATATATATATATATGCATTGAAATACAATAAAATAAAGTACAAAAATCTATGAACCAGAAACAAGACTTTCTTCAAGGAAAAGTCATATGTGCAGTGAAAACAAATATTATTTAACTTTTAAATTTTAACAGAGTAAAACTCTAAATATGTTATTGCACAGTAATGTTCACTTTTTTGAGGCTATGACATTTTCCTGGGCAAACTTCGTCACAAACTTTAAGCATACAGTCTTTTATGAAGTCCCCCTCTGTAAACGGCCGGGATGATTTAGCGATCTCCTCTGCTAAAATAAAACTGGCCTTGACTGCAGCCTCGCTTTGTGATTTGGCTTTTCTGTCTGCGTGTTTTGTTTCATGATGCCATGTTGTTTCTCAGATTATACTCTTTCATCACCGCCACACACTTTCTCCACACAGAAGGCACACGGGTTTTCCAGCGACGTCCGTGAACATGTACTCAGACTCCCACCTTGTTTGAAACCCCCGTTTCTCAGTGTCCACCTTCCGTTTTGCCATTGTTGATGGGTAGGCTTTTTGCTGTTATGCTAATGACCGCTAATAAATAAGTAAATTAAGCCGCCTTCCGCTCGGTGCGTCACCTTTGCATTGTGGGAAATGTAGCTTTGGTGCGTACACAATATTTGGGGGCTGCTGGCTTGCAGCAGAACCCGCGGGCCGGATCTAATAATAAATTAATATCATCACGCGGGCCAAATAAAACCCACTCGCGGGCCTGATTTGGCCCGCGGGCCTTTGCCTTGACATATGTGGGTTAGAGCATACAGTGCGTGAAACCCTATTGCCAAAATGTATCGTACACTCTTATATAACACTTATATAACTCCAGAATCCTTTGGTCAAGCTAAGTTATTCCTCGCTGATGGTTTCAGGCTACAAAGGTTGCTTTTTCTATATAAAGCCGTTATGTTAAAAACCTACGTATAAATACTAGTCAAAAATACATTTTGCATTTATAAATAATAAATAGACACAGTGTGGAACCTACCAGTATAAATCTGCAACACTGGCAAATGTAAATATTGAATGAAGCTCACGCAAGATGTTGCACCTGTTAGCAAAGAAAAATATTTGAGTAAGAAACCGTACCATACACTCAACAAAAACTATCCAAAAACTACATTTAGTTTTCACTTCATTAAAAGCCGAATGTTACCAAGTTTACAGCTGCACACTGTGATACTTTCGAAAGAGTTTTGTTGCTCTGGAAAAATCAGCGATCTTCAGCACAAAGGACGTATGCTGCGAGTTGTGTAGCGACAAATCACGTAATAAACCAAACGTTCTGTTCGTAGGTACTGTAACGTAGTTGTGGGCGGGGCTTAGGCGGCGTACACTCTTATATAACACTTATATAACTCTTATATAACTTTATCGAACCTATATATTAATATCAGTAAAATCCACTAGCGGTAAAATCCCACTGTCAAAATAATTAATAAAAATTAAAGCTAATATATTCCTTGCCGACGGTTTTAGGCTAAAAAGCTTGCTTTTCTGTATAACGCGGTTATGTTAAAAACCTACTTGTAAACACTAGTCATATGTTTTTTTTGCAGCATCTGCATAAAACCAGTGTAGAAATGTTCAGTAGAAACAGTTTATCAATAATTATCGAAAGATTATTGCCATTTCGACTCACCGTTGCAGCAGTAGTCTGGCAGCACTGACCCAAATGGCTTTAACTGCAATTAGATATCTTAATGCAACTTAGTGCATCTCTGGATATCCTGAATGCTTGGTGAAATCCCCAAAATTGCGTAGTTTCGACAATTAACGGCTCTAAGCGAAGAATAAAGCTTCCTCTTTGTACAGCGCTACCTGGTAATAGCCACTCGTATCCATGCACGATAAATGATGCCAAAGTGTAATGTGACGTCACGGGGCGGGGGGGCTATCCATGCACGATATCCTTGTTGATGCCAATGTGTACTGTGACGTCACGGAGAGGGGGGTATACAAGCGCGATATCATTTACGATGCCAAAGTGTACTGCGATGTCACGGAGTCCACTGAGACATTACAGAGCGCATGAAAGTTTTTCAAGTCCAAAAATTCTGTTTTTGTTAAAAAAAAAAAAAAAAAAAACTGTTGTGAAATGACGGTGTTTTCATTTACCATATCATATACTATACCATATCACCCTCTCGTGATAACACGTAAGTCCTCTCGCGATAACTCGTACGTCCTCTCGCGATAAGTCATTAAAAAAATGGAGAGATATCAGTAGGCTTGCTTACTTGTAGCGCAGACGCATTAACCATTTTATTTGTAATCAGAGACGTAGGCGCGCTATACAAGCATTAATGGCGAGGCAAAACCCCCCCCAATACTTACCAGCGGTCACGTGTGCTTTTCTGGGAGGCAATAGTGCACGATTTCACGTAGGACATGTAGATGAATTGCCTGTTGCATCATGCCCAAGGCAAGATAAAGTATATCATTTGACCTGGAAAATGCGGGAAAAAGGTTTCCATTAAAGTTTTCCGAATTATTTTTTTCGCATCTTTTTTTCTAACAGTGCAAGATAATGTGAATGAACTTTTCCATAGCAAAATTACTTAATTTTAATGTATTTTGTATCTGAAAGTAATACAAAAATAGTGAAAGAACACATTGTAAAGTTTAGGTACGTTTGAAAATGTTGTCCATCTGTTGTGAGCATCTTACCAGGATTTTGAGAGCATGTGTAAATAATCTTAATAACTAAATAATAAATGATTTTAATGATTTTGTTATCAAGATAAAGATTATTTACACATGTGTGAACATGTTCCTATTGCCTCTCTGCATTCACTATCTCAAAAAAGTGATTTTTGTATACTTCACATACACAACAGTCTCTTTAAATAAAGCTTTGCAAATCATGTTTATTTCAATATAAATTCAAATCACTTCACAAAATATTACATTGAATGTAAAAAAAATGTTACATGATCTTATTTGTAAAAATGATCTGTGAAGATAAACACATCTTAACACATTTAAAAGCTTTCCACATTTTAAAAGTGCATTTGATGTTTTCTAAAGACAAACACCAGCTACAGGAATTTAGTGACCCCTTCACATAATGAGACATTTAGCAAAGGAAAAGAAATTATTTCACTTTATATCCTTCTTTATAATATAATGCACTAGGTGTCACTCTCGTCAACAGAAACTTAGAAGAAAGAGAAATATACTTTGCCATTGTTATGCTGGACACTACTGTGAAATCCGTTCCATTTCTTCCTGTTATATTTGGATGTCCTCTATTCCCGATTCTTTACTTAGGTATTTTACCAGCAGTGACTCCTGGCTCCCTATTTTTTTCTTGGTGCACTTTAAGTCACAAAAATGTTCACTGTACAAGATCCATATAACAAGGCCCATCAATACCAGTGACAGAATAATGAACAGGGTAAATAGAGTGTTCTGCCTTTTCTGTATCTGCGGATTGGAATTAGCATCCACAAAGGTCATCAACTTAAGCTGATATGTGGTATTTTGGATGACATAACCTTGATGACACTGGATGACTCTGTAGATATACAATAGTAGGTATTGTTGTCAGAGTCCGAGGTGTCAAGGATAATCAAGCCGTCATGTTGGATTTGGTACTTTTCGTCATTTTGAAGAGGTTGATCATTTACATGCCACTGCACACTGGCCAGGTTTGATTCCAGCTGGCATGGAAGAGTATCCTGTCCTGTGTAGTAGGTCTTATTGATATTCCTGCTCTCTGTAACAAACACAAAAAAATGACAACTTTATCTTAACTTTTCTAGTCTTAAGTCTTTCAGTTCTTGTACTTATGTACTTTCCCCATGCTTCCTTGAAAAATGCTTCTAGTTCTGTTATATTCTTTGGTCATCTTGCATGCACAGCTTTTTTCAGATCTACCCACAAATTTTCAATGATGTTTAAATCAGGGGACTGTGATGGCCATTCCAAAACCTTCAACTTGCATCTCTTGAGCCTCAAGAGAATACCTCAAGACTTGAGGTATTCCATAGTGGATTTCAATGTATGTCACGATGGGACTCAATCTATTGAGATGGGCAAACGCTCCGAACTCGGCACGTCGTCGGAAGGCAGAAGGGTTGTGCAATCGCCGCGCAACCCAGCGCAGATGAGAGAGAGGCGGGGCGTCCTCAACGAGATACGGCTGGAGCTTATCCCGGAGCGGCACCTTCATTATCCCTAATCAGTCGGCTTCTATAAAACGTCGGCGGTTGTTGTCAGGAGTACGTCTGGGCTCCCGAATAACGGCGTATGTCTTTTTCTCCCGACTCTCCCGACCTCCCACTACAGGTGAGACGGTAAGCGCGGATAGGAATACCCGCCAGACCCCCGCAGTGCCTGGTAGCTGGGAGTATCCACAGCCTTGCGGCAGGAAATGAGCCTGACCCCTACGTGCCGATGGAGATCCGGAGAACGAAGCCGCCCACTGATCAAGATCCAACGTGGGAGAGTGCAGTGAGAGATCTCCGCGTTCCCTCTCCTGCTACAGCCACTCCTCACCTGATCCTGATCCCCCAAATATCGGACACGAACATTTCTCTCTCTTTTTTTGTTTGTTCAATAAACACTTTTTCCCCCAGTTACGCCTCTCTGCGCCTGTGTTCAGCCCGAAGCGGCGAGCGAGTCGCCACAGTATGTCAATATTTATCCTCTTTTCAGCTTCAGGATTTTTACAGATGATGTGACGTTTGCGTGCAGAATTTGCTGGTATTTAGTAGGATCCATTCTACAAATGTGCACATGTGAAATGTTTCCTGTGCCACTGGCTGCAACACAACCCCAAAGCATGAAAGATCCTCCACCATGCTTAATAGTTGGCAAGATTTTCTTTTCTAATAGCGAGAACTCACTGAAACCTTGTTATAGTGTAAATTGTCCTTGACCACGAGGTGTCTGGCAGGTCGATAATATCACCGGTCAACCAAGCACCTGAATTTTGGAGTGATTTTGCTTTTCTACAATACAAAACCAAATCTCCACATTAAAATGACTTGAGCATTAATAGAGTAATAATCAGGCATCCAGAAACAATTAAAAGAATGAGAAAAGATTTTTAAGAGTGCTTGAATATGGAATGAAAATGGTGCAAGTGTTAGTTATTTACTGCATGCACTTTAATGTATGCAGTGATTTTGCCTTTAATGTAGTTAAAATGTATACAGTAAAATGACTTGGAAATTGATTCAGTAAAATGAGTTTTACTCTGAAGTGGTGAGAAAACCTATAAAGATATATTTTCATGAGTGTTTCAATTGAACATGATTAGAATGAACCTGATTTTCTTTTAGTTCACTCCAATAATATACACTAAAATTACTTTAAACTTAAACACTAATACTCGGGGTGACTTTGAACATGGATGAATTGACAATGAGTGAGTGAAAATGGGACGTGATGAGTAATATTTACTGTTATTTGATTTTATATTAACATTTTACCATGCAGTAAAATAATGTCAAAATGAATACACTGACAGTCAGGGTCTCTGAATTAAAATAAACTGCAAGAATAACAAAGCCTATAGAGGAAAACATTTTCAATATGCTAATCAACATGGTATGAACCCACTATGGATGCTTTATGGAAATGATGTTTTTTATTTATTATTTTAATTAAGCAGACAAGAATGACTTTTTTAAAGAGATATACAGTCTATTAACAGATCATTACTATATTAAGCTCATTGATATTGAAATTTAAACATTTACTCACTTATGCATAAGCGTATGATTGATGCGTGAATCTTGCAAATAGTTACTCTGTTAACCCCACTAGGTTGACCGATGCTGGATTTTACAGATATCGATATATAGATTGGATTGTACTTGCCAATAACTGATTAATCAAGCAAAAGTTTTTCATGTGTATACTGGATAAAAAAATAAAACAAACAAGTCCATGTAAAATAGTGCTGACCTTTATTAGAATAAATAAATGTACAAACTGTGCTAAAGGAAATATGTAATATGTTATTAAGAAATAACTCTATTTAATTAATAAATTGTAAATAATAAATACAATATATTATATAAGTGCTCCAGAATCTTTCAGTAATCTATCAATAAAAACTTTCAGTATATACACACACACACACAAATTTTAAAAATGTCTCTGGCATTGTTCAGGAAGTAGAGGCCCAATGTCAGTATCTGGTGGTGGAAAATAAAAAAAAACAGTCACAGTAACACTGCCACATCCTGAACGACAATCTCATTAGGTGACTCCTTGAATCTGGGTAAAATCTCTCTTTGTTCCTTAGAGCATTTTACAAGTTTGCACAGGATCGGAATAGCAATAAACACCAGTGCTATAATGATGACAATGAAGACTATATACAAGAGGCGGCTGTCCTGCTTTTCCGGTATGGGCAGATTGGAATAAGAATCCAGATGTTTTCCCATCATCAGCTCATATGTGGTACTGTTGATGACATAGTCTTGCCCACTGGAGGACTCTACAGACATGCAGGTGTAGTTACCGCTGTCTGTGGCCGTAGCATTGAGGATGATCAAGCCGTCATGTCGGATTTGGTAGTTTTTGTCACTCTCAGTTGGTTTGTCATTTACATGCCACTGTACACGGGCCAGGTGTGATCCCTGCTGGCATGGCAGACTTATCATATCACCTGGGTAAAAGACATTATTGATCCTTCTGCTCTCTGTAACACAAACAAAAACAATATGGTTATCTTCATTTTTCTTTGTGGAATTATGTATGTAAGTATATATATGTGTGTGTATGTGTGTGTGTATGTGCACACACATAAATATACACGGCTTAACTTACCAACTGCAGGACAACGTGTCGCATTTCCGTCTTCCAGACTCTGAACCACCTCACTGTACGAAAAAAAGAAAATCCAGGAATCAAAAATCTCTTTAGACAAGCACTAGTAGAAACAATACAATTTGTTTAACCACAGTTCTGTATAACTCTTGATTAGCACAACAGGCAGTAATGCAAGTCTCTGGTTTGTATTAATGTGGACAATATGTTAGTTTAATTTAACCGTAAGTCAGTAAACAAAATGCATGTAATAAGTGATGTGGTGTAACAATTATGGACAGTACAAGTACATGTCTTATCCCCCACAACATTATATGAAGAATGTATGATCAGTACCTGTGTTCCACAGTATCCAATATTGCTTAAAGCAATGCAGCTGTTGGAGACAATGTCCCAGCCACAGTAGGGGTCTCTGGCCAGCACACAGTCGGTACAGGAAGTGTACTTGCCACATGAAGAAAACGGCATCTGTGCCACAGCCACGTTGGAACCAGCATACAGCAGACCCTGAGAAAAATATATACACCGGTTATTAAAATGAGGGTGAAGCAAGAACAGAATCAAATCTTAAGCTTATATAGGAATAATGAAATCATTCATAAAATCAATCAAATGAACATTGAGATAAAACAGGATTAGAAAGTCTTTAACTAATTATATGCAAGTATTTTACGCTATATAAGAAACTATATGTGATTAACGAAACATGGGCATTAGATTATAAGTAGTACCACGGCATTTATTTATTTTAGGTAAAAAAATATATATATATCCATAAAATCTTAACAGGAAACCACTCATGAATTGCACTCAATACGTTTCTATAACTATATTAAGAAGTACTAAATCACAATCAGTGTGATTTTAATGAAAAAAAACACAGTAAAACAGTCCAAATCTTTTGTCTGTTCCTTATTCTTGCCACAAATAACAATATCTCCATATGATCAAAATTAAAAACCCTTAAAGAAATCATGAAAGAATCATGTGAAAACCTGACGGCCCTTACAGAAATAGAACACAAATAGTTAAGTAGCACAAGAGGCGAATAACAAATGTAGTGGGAATGTAGTGTTTTGTTGTTTACCATGGTGCTGGAGAGACGCAGTATCTTCACTGGTTCATTATGGTTAAAGAGCTGCACCTCCTCTATTATGAACATCTTCCCATCATAGTTGACTGCTTTCAGCACTGAACCGCTTGCTGTTACAAAAACACATTTGATTTGTTAACGCTTATGGCTGGAGTTTTGCTTAGACTATTGTAACCTATGCAATTCATACATCTTGATAAATAATGTATACTGCAGATGAAATGATTACCTGTGCCAATAAACATGACCTGATGGCTGGTCCCGTCCAAAGCAGTAGTCTCGGCCACTACTATACTTGTAAATGCAGCTCCTTCCTTCACCAGTAGAGGGTGCTCAGAGTGCGGCTTCGCTACATCATCCATCAGTGGATTTTTCCTGATAAACTGAAGGGTTTTGTCAGGCAGATCAGAAAACTTGGAATACCCTTTCTTCCTTGCCTCATTGTTAATACACTAGATAGTGAAATAGAGAGAGAGAGAGTGAGAGAGAGAGAGATTAATAACTATTAGGATCTGCAAAGTAAACCTGGAATAGACTTATGAAAAAGAGTAAACACATTTTATATGAAGAAAGTACAAATACAAGTTGTTTCAAATGAATAATTTAGAAATCACATATAACATTTCAAATGCCATATTCCATTCAAGTCAATGTGTAAACATTAAATAAGGAAATCAGAGAACTAACAGAAAATGAATCAACATCTTCTCAGTAATGAAAAATCAATCGGGTGTAGTAGATTAATTACATGTAGTATAAGTCATTTTAATAGCCGTAGCAAACATGTGAAAATGATCATTGATGAATGGTGTACTCACAGCTCCGGGACGGGGAACAGGTACCTCTCCGTTGTAAGGCACCCATTTTGTAAAGTCATTCTCAATCAACAAAGTTTTAAATTTGCCTTCAGAGAACACTTTAAGGATGTCTTGTATCCTGTAGGTGCACACTGCAGAGTACTGCAACATGTCCCTGTGTGTCAAATCACAGGCATGACATTAGTGTATTAGGATTGGAGTATTATTCAATACATTTATTACTCATTTTGTGGTTTTTGTAGTTCTGGGATTTGAAATCATAACTTCTGACCAGTAAACAATCTTTATGGCATACATTGAAATAAACTGTACTCACTGAGGAGTAAGACTCCGTAGAACACACA
>JACRUU010000001.1:10987377-11015076 GCA_030449085.1 Kryptopterus vitreolus
CATGGCGTCCCAGATTTCCAAAAAGAACTTCGAATCGTGACTCGTCTGACCACAGAACAGTCTTCCATTTCGCCACACTCCATTTTAAATGATCCCTGGCCCAGTGTAAACGCCTGAGCTTGTGGATCTTGCTTAGAAATGGCTTCTTCTTTGCACTGTAGAGTTTCAGCTGGCAACGGCGGATGGCACGGTGGATTGTGTTCACTGACAATGGTTTCTGGAAGTATTCCTGAGCCCATTCTGTGATTTCCTTTACAGTAGCATTCCTGTTTGTGGTGCAGTGTCGTTTAAGGGCCCGGAGATCACGGGCATCCAGTATGGTTTTACGGCCTTGACCCTTTCTCACAGAGATTGTTCCAGATTCTCTGAATCTTTGGATGATGTTATGCACAGTTGATGATGATAGATGCAAAGTCTTTGCAATTTTTTCGCTGGGTAACACCTTTCTGATATTGCTCCACTATCTTTCTGCGCAACATTGTGGGAATTGGTGATCCTCTACCCATCTTGGCTTCTGAGAGACACTGCCACTCTGAGAAGCTCTTTTTATACCCAATCATGTTGCCAATTGACCTAATTTGTGTTAATTGGTCTTCCAGCTCCTCGTTATGCTTAAATTTACTTTTTCCAGCCTCTTACTGCTACTTGTCCCAACTTTTTTTGGGATTTGTTGACACCATGAAATTCTGAATCAACATATTTTTCCCTTAAAATGGTACATTTTCTCAGTTTAAACTTTTGTTTCGTGTGTTTATGTTCTATTCTGAATAAAATATTAGAAGTTGGCACCTACACATCATTGCATTCAGTTTTTATTCACGATTTGTATAGTGTCTCAACTTTTTTGGAATCCGGTTTGTATATATATGTATATATAACATATATATATATATATATATATATATATATATATATATATATATATATATATATATAATATATATATATATATATATATGTATATATATATATATATATATATATATATATATATAATTTATACTCTTCTGCTCTTTATTACTTTTTCAATAGCTACTCTATTACACTAGAGACTTAAAGCCTTTTCTGTTGTTGCTAGGAAATGGAGGGTACATTTTTCAGGAGAAAGGGAGTGTTTAACTACACCACCATGCTCCTCATGGAAGACGCTGGTGTGCTCATCCTGGGGGCTCAAGGGACAATCTTTGCCCTTGGACCTCGCCAACATTACACACAAGAAGGACATGGTCAGTAATTTTTTTTAAATTTTCATTCACGATGCTCAATTGTCTCTCTTACAAATACGACAACCTGAACATGACACAAATATGACAACCTGAATCTCAAAATCTCAACAAATACTTTTCTCACAGACATATGCATGATGTTGTATGTGTGTATAAAGCTTGAAATGTCTCATTTCAAATTCATGTATGATTTCCCTAATAATAAACTTAATAATTTGTTTAATAATAAACATTTGCATAAAGCATCCATCATATAGCCTTACAGCATACAGCTTTATCATATAGTATAAAGCATAAACCATATTGCCATACTGATTACAGTATTGGGGAGGGGAAAAAAAATAGTACTTTTTAAACATTTATCTGTGGAGATTAAAAATAAATGTTCTTTTAGGTAAATTGGGAGGTGACCGAGGATATGCAGAAAACTTGTTCGTTCAAAGGGAGAAACTTGCAGGTGAGATCTCTTTTTGTATTTTTCTTGTTCCATCAGCGGGTTTAGTTTGATTGAATGGTTATATCATGCATGACCTCTCACATATGTTTTTATCAAAGCTGAGTAAAAATGGAATTTAGCGACTTTCTGACTGCCTTATTTACTAAAAAGTCACACAATAATCTCGAGCGCGTTCACAGAATGATGTGAAAAACAGAAAATCACTAATTGATCAAATGTTACAGTTAGGATTTATTATGTTCAACAACATTTTACCGTATCAAGGAGTTTCCAAGACTGTCACACATGATTTTCTCTTCATTGCATCTGTTAGTAGGTGGGATGTAAAAGGAAACTACAGGTTTTTTACAACCACAAGACAACATTCGAACTTGGTTAATGTTCAGTAAATATTAAATGAAATCTGGAGAGACTCTACTAGCAAGTACTGTGTGTAAAATACACTAGGAATAGGGATTCTGTTCACATAAAGCCATGATCTGTAACTCGTCTTTACAGAGTCGTAACCCAGTCCATGACGTTATTACACGTTATTCTCTGTCTTGTGTTGTTCTGTGAAATGTTCTGCAATCGAGAGTTTTTTTATTTTCTGCCATTCTATATTATCATAAATGACTAAACTGAATATGTAATTTCTTTTTCCAGACTGAGTGTTGGAACCACATCCGAATCCTTCATAAATTGACAGATGGAAAGATGTATGTGTGCGGCACCAAATGCTTTCGATCCAGTCTGTAGAAATATGGTGAGTAATAATAATAATAATAGTATTGTAGGCAGAAGCGTTGTGAATGTTTTGGTGAATTTGGCCGTGTTATGTAAATGTTTAATGTATAATGTCCCATTTTCTGTTGTCTAGTCTTATACAGATGGCAAGCTCACTCTGGAAAATAAAACAGAGAATGGGAGGGGAAAGACTCCATTTGATCCTTTCCAGAGTTATGCATCTGAACTTGTTGGTAGGTGCTCCATTTGTCTTATGTGTAAATGCTCCATAATACAATCAATGTTCAGTTACTGAGTTATCTAATAATTTCACACAGAAGGCAATGATTTGACAAATCTTAATATTATCTATAATTTTATATATTATCAGTTTAATTATGTGATGTGTACTTTTGCTTGTTTTATTGTGTATAGAATATGGATATATGTGATTTCAAATCATTTTAAAATTCTGTTCTTATATAACATTTTACACAGTATCTCTTTTTTTGGAATTGAGTTTGTAATTTCATTATCAATATCCATGCATGTTTTACACCTGATCCTCATAATAGCTAATGCAATTATTTGATTTAAAGTAATGAATTAATATTATAGTAATGTTGGATTAATATTTCTATTCTGTTTTAGATGATGAGCTCTGGTCTGCTACGACTATGAATTTTCTCAGCACAGACATGGCTCTTAAGCGACATTCTGCTAATATACGAACTGACTATACCCACTGGCTCAATAGTAAGTATGTGTGTGTGTGTGTGTGTGTGTGTGTGTGTGTGTGTGTTTGTTGTTTGCAGGGCTGTCACTTAATAGGTTAAAGTTCACTTTACTTAATTCACTAACTTTATTATGAATAAATGAATAATAACTTACTTAATTAACAAGAAATTGATAGTAAAATAATAAGTGTGAGTGAAGAGTGAAAGAAAAATGTATTTTATTAAAGAGAGATTTTGATTCATATATATATATATATATATATATATATATATATATATATATATATACATAAATTGAGACATTTTTTTTCTTGAGATTCTTCTACAAAGCACAAAGTTTATAATCACTGATTATTTCTGTGATTTCAGATCCCAACTTCATTAGTCTGAAGCATGTGTCCAGGGGAAATGGAAAACCCAGAGGGGGAGGATGACGAGATTTACCTCTTCTTTTCTGAAAACGCTGTAGAGTACGACTCACATTTTAAGATTGATGTGTCAAGGGTCGCCCGTGTCTGCAAGGTATCTTTCTCCGCATCAGGATGTTCCTTGTTAAATATTACTGCACTTTTCATGCAGATGATTATTATTCCCTATCACACAACAGCTTTTCTGACACCCATTGAGTAAAACAGTATTTAGAGCCATTACTTCTTCCAGAACTATTCAAAGTAATATTTTTATTGAGAGACTTAAAAATCAGGATTATTCATGGTTCTGATTTGAAATTTAAATCAGTTTTTAATTAAGAATTTAATCTGCCTCTTTTAAGTATTAAATTAAATAGAATTAAATTGTTGCATAGAACAATATATTTCAATAGATATTTGTTTAAATGAGAACTATTGAATACATTTTACTGTTATATTTGCTATCAAAGAAATTTCATAATGTAATGTTTTTCAATCTCTAGGGGGATACGGGAGGATGGCGGATCTTGCATAAGAAGTGGACGTCATTCCTAAAGGCACAACTGGACTGTCCCATTCTTAACAACAAACTGCCCTTACTTATAAAAGACGTATTCCTTTTCTGCCCGGGAGACTGGACTACTTGTGTGTTCTACGGAGTCTTTACTCCTCAGTGAGTACAGTTTATTTCAATGTATGCCATAAAGATTGTTTACTGGTCAGAAGGTTGTCATTTCAAATCCCAGAACTACAAAAACCACAAAATTAGTAAATAAATGTATTGAATAATACTCCAATCCTAATACACTAATGTCATGCCTGTGATTTGACACACAGGGACATGTTGCAGTACTCTGCAGTGTGCACCTACAGGATACAAGACATCCGTAAAGTGTTCTCTGAAGGCAAATTTAAAACTTTGTTGATTGAGAATGACTTTACAAAATGGGTGCCTTACAACGGAGAGGTACCTGTTCCCCGTCCCGGAGCTGTGAGTACACCATTCATCAATGATCATTTTCACATGTTTGCTACGGCTATTAAAATGACTTAAACTACATGTAATTAATCTACTACACCCGATTGATTTTTCATTACTGAGAAGATGTTGATTCATTTTCTGTTGAGTTGCTCTGATTTCCTTATTTAATGTTTACACATTGACTTGAATGGAATATGGCATTTGAAATGTTATATGTGATTTCTAAATATTCATTTGAAACAACTTGTATTTTGTACTTTCTTGATATAAAATGTGTTTACTCTTTTTCATAAGTCTATTCCAGGTTTACAATTTGCAGATCCTAATAGTTATTAATCTCTCTCTCTCTCTCTCTCTCACTCTCTCTCTCTCTCTCTCTCTCTATCTCTCTCTCTCTCTCACTCGCTCTCTCTATTTCACTGTCTAGTGTATTAACAATGAGGCAAGGAAGAAAGGGTATTCCAAGTTTTCTGATCTGCCTGACAAAACCCTTCAGTTTATCAGGAAAAATCCACTGATGGATGATGTAGCGAAGCCGCACTCTGAGCACCCTCTACTGGTGAAGGAAGGAGCTGCATTTACAAGTATAGTAGTGGCCGAGACTACTGCTTTGGACGGGACCAGCCATCAGGTCATGTTTATTGGCACAGGTAATCATTTCATCTGCAGTTATACATTATTTATCAAGATTGTATAAATTGCATAGGTTACAATAGTCTAAGCAAAACTCCAGCCATAAGCGTTAACAAATCAAATGTGTTTTTGTAACAGCAAGCGGTTCAGTGCTGAAAGCAGTCAACTATGATGGGAAGATGTTCATAATAGAGGAGGTGCAGCTCTTTAACCATAATGAACCAGTGAAGATACTGCGTCTCTCCAGCACCATGGTAAACAACAAAACACTACATTCCCACTACATTTGTTATTCGCCTCTTGTGCTACTTAACTATTTGTGTTCTATTTCTGTAAGGGCCGTCAGGTTTTCACATGATTCTTTCATGATTTCTTTAAGGGTTTTTAATTTTGATCATATGGAGATATTGTTATTTGTGGCAAGAATAAGGAACAGACAAAAGATTTGGACTGTTTTACTGTGTTTTTTTTTCATTAAAATCACACTGATTGTGATTTAGTACATCTTAATATAGTTATAGAAACGTATTGAGTGCAATTCATGAGTGGTTTCCTGTTAGGATTTTATGGATATATATATATATTTTTTACCTAAAATAAATAAATGCCGTGGTACTACTTATAATCTAATGCCCATGTTTCGTTAATCACATATAGTTTCTTATATAGCGTAAAATACTTGCATATAATTAGTTAAAGACTTTCTAATCCTGTTTTATCTCAATGTTCATTTGATTGATTTTATGAATGATTTCATTATTCCTATATAAGCTTAAGATTTGATTCTGTTCTTGCTTCACCCTCATTTTAATAACCGGTGTATATATTTTCTCAGGGTCTGCTGTATGCTGGTTCCAACGTGGCTGTGGCACAGATGCCGTTTTCTTCATGTGGCAAGTACACTTCCTGTACCGACTGTGTGCTGGCCAGAGACCCCTACTGTGGCTGGGACATTGTCTCCAACAGCTGCATTGCTTTAAGCAATATTGATACTGTGGAACACAGGTACTGATCACACATTCTTCATATAATGTTGTGGGGGATAAGACATGTACTTGTACTGTCCATAATTGTTACACCACATCACTTATTACATGCATTTTGTTTACTGACTTACGGTTAAATTAAACTAACATATTGTCCACATTAATACAAACCAGAGACTTGCATTACTGCCTGTTGTGCTAATCAAGAGTTATACAGAACTGTGGTTAAACAAATTGTATTGTTTCTACTAGTGCTTGTCTAAAGAGATTTTTGATTCCTGGATTTTACTTTTTTTCGTACAGTGAGGTGGTTCAGAGTCTGGAAGACGGAAATGCGACACGTTGTCCTGCAGTTGGTAAGTTAAGCCGTGTATATTGTATGTGTGTGCACATACACACACACATACACACACATATATACTTACATACATAATTCCACAAAGAAAAATGAAGATAACCATATTGTTTTTGTTTGTGTTACAGAGAGCAGAAGGATCAATAATGTCTTTTACCCAGGTGATATGATAAGTCTGCCATGCCAGCAGGGATCACACCTGGCCCGTGTACAGTGGCATGTAAATGACAAACCAACTGAGAGTGACAAAAACTACCAAATCCGACATGACGGCTTGATCATCCTCAATGCTACGGCCACAGACAGCGGTAACTACACCTGCATGTCTGTAGAGTCCTCCAGTGGGCAAGACTATGTCATCAACAGTACCACGTATGAGCTGATGATGGGAAAACATCTGGATTCTTATTCCAATCTGCCCATACCGGAAAAGCAGGACAGCCGCCTCTTGTATATAGTCTTCATTGTCATCATTATAGCACTGGTGTTTTATTGCTATTCCTGATCCTTGTTGCAAACTTGTAAAATGCTCTAAGGAACAAACAGAGATTTTACCCAGATTCAAGGAGTCACCTAATGAGATTGTCGTTCAGGATGTGGCAGTGTTACTGTGACTGTTTTTTTTTTATTTTCCACCACCAGATACTGACATTGGGCCTCTACTTCCTGAACAATGCCAGAGACATTTTTAAAATTTGTGTGTGTGTGTGTATATACTGAAAGTTTTTATTGATAGATTACTGAAAGATTCTGGAGCACTTATATAATATATTGTATTTATTATTTACAATTTATTAATTAAATAGAGTTATTTCTTAATAACATATACATATTATTTCCTTTAGCACAGTTTGTACATTTATTTATTCTAATAAAGGTCAGCACTATTTTACATGCACTTGTTTGTTTAATTTTTTTATCCAGTATACACATGAAAACACTTTTGCTTGATTAATCAGTTATTGGCAAGTACAATCCAATCTATATATCGATATCTGTAAAATCCAGCATCGGTCAACCTAGTGGGGTTAACAGAGTAACTATTTGCAAGATTCACGCATCAATCATACGCTTATGCATAAGTGAGTAAATGTTTTAATTTCAATATCAATGAGCTTAATATAGTAATGATCTGTTAATAGACTGTATATCTCTTAAAAAAGTCATTCTTGTCTGTCTTTAAAATAATAAAGTAAAAAAAGTCATTTCCATAAAGCATCCATAGTGGGTTCATACCATGTTGATTAGCATATTGAAAATGTTTTCCTCTATAGGCTTTGTTATTCTTGCAGTTTATTTTAATTCAGAGACCCTGACTGTCAGTCAGTGTATTCATTTTGACATTATTTTACTGCATGGTAAAATGTTAATATAAAATCAAATAACAGTAAATATTACTCATCAGTAAATATTACTCATCACGTCCCATTTTCACTCACTCATTGTCAATTCATCCATGTTCAAAGTCACCCCGAGTATTAGTGTTTAAGTTTAAAGTAATTTTAGTGTATATTATTGGAGTGAACTAAAAGAAACAGGTTCAGGTTATGGACGTGACACATTCTAATCATGTTCAAATTGAAACACTCATGAAAATATTTCCTTTATAGGTTTTCTCACCACTTCAGAGTAAAACTCATTTTTACTGAATCAATTTCCAAGTCATTTTACTGTATACATTTTAACTACATTAAAGGCAAAATCACTGCATACATTAAAGTGCATGCAGTAAATAACTAACACTTGCACCATTTTCATTCCATATTCAAGCACTCTTAAAAATCTTTTCTCATTCTTTTAATTGTTTCTGGATGCCTGATTATTACTCTATTAATGCTCAAGTCATTTTAATGTGGAGATTTGGTTTTGTATTGTAGAAAAGCAAAATCACTCCAAAATTCAGGTGCTTGGTTGACCGGTGATATTATCGACCTGCCAGACACCTCGTGGTCAAGGACAATTTACACTATAACAAGGTTTCAGTGAGTTCTCGCTATTAGAAAAGAAACATCTTGTCAACTATTAAGCATGGTGGAGGATCTTTCATGCTTTGGGGTTGTGTTGCAGCCAGTGGCACAGGAAACATTTGCACATGTGCACATTTGTAGAATGGATCCTACTAAATACCAGCAAATTCTGCACGCAAACGTCACATCATCTGTAAAAATCCTGAAGCTGAAAAGAGGATAAATATTGACATACTGTGGCGACTCGCTCGCCGCTTCGGGCTGAACACAGGCGCAGAGAGGCGTAACTGGGAGAAAAAAAGTGTTTATTGAACAAACAAGAAAAAAAGAGAGAGAAATGTTCGTGTCCGATATTTGGGGGATCATCGGGATCAGGTGAGGAGTGGCTGTAGCAGGAGAGGGAACGCGGAGATCTCTCACTGCTGCACTCTCCCACGTTGGGTCTATCGATCAGTGTGGCGGCTTCGTTCTCCGGATCTCCATCGGCACGTAGGGGTCAGGCTCATTTCCTGCCGCAAGGCTGTGGATACTCCCAGCTACCAGGCACTGCGAGGGTCTGGCGGAGTATTCCTCATCCGCGCTTACCGTCTCACCTGTAGTGGGAGGTCGGGAGAAAAAGACATACGCCGTTATTCGGGAGCCCAGACGTACTCCTGACAACAACCGCCGACGTTTTATAGAAGCCGCCTGATTAGGGATAATGAAGGTGCCGCTCCGGGATAAGCTCCAGCCGTGTCTCGTTGAGGACGCCCCGCCTCTCTCTCATCTGCGCTGGGTTGCGCGGCGATTGCACAACCCTTCTGCCTTCCGACAACGCGCCAATGTTTGAAGAGTTCGGAGCGTTTGCCCATCTCAAGTAGATGGGGCAGAGGCCCATCGTGACATACATTGAACATACACTATGGAAATACCTCAACTCTTGAGGTATTCTCTTGAGGCTCAAGAAGATGCAAGTTGAAGGTTTTGGAATGGCCATCACAGTCCCCCTGATTTAAACATCATTGAAAATTTGTGGGTAGATCTGAAAAGAGCTGTGCATGCAAGACGACCAAAGAATATAACAGAACTAGAAGCATTTTGCAAGGAAGCATGGGGAAAGTACACATCCCAAGTACAAGAACTGAAAGACTTAAGACTAGAAAAGTTAAGATAAAGTTGTCATTTTTTTGTGTTTGTTACAGAGAGCAGGAATATCAATAAGACCTACTACACAGGACAGGCGGATCACTCTTCCATGCCAGCTGGAATCAAACCTGGCCAGTGTGCAGTGGCATGTAAATGATCAACCTATTCAAAATGACGAAAAGTACCAAATCCAACATGACGGCTTGATTATCCTTGACACCTCAGACTCTGACAACAATACCTACCCCGAGATTGCGAGCAGTGGTGGAGGGAGAAAGTAGAGAGTTATTGTATATCTACAGAGTCATCCAGTGTTCGAGATTATGTCATCCAAAATACCACATATGAGCTTAAGTTGATGACCTTTGTGGATGCTAACTCCAATCCGCAGATACAGAAAAGGCAGAACATTCTATTTACCCTGTTCATTATTCTGTCACTGGTATTGATGGGCCTTGTTATATGGATCTTGTACAGTGAACATTTTTTTTTGTGACTTAAAGTGCACCAAGAAAAAAATAGGGAGCCAGGAGTCACTGCTGGTAAAATACCTAAGTAAAGAATCGGGAATAGAGGACATCCAAATATAACAGGAAGAAATGGAACGGATTTCACAGTGGTGTCCAGCATAACAATGGCAAAGTATATTTCTCTTTCTTCTAAGTTTCTGTTGACGAGAGTGACACCTAGTGCATTATATTATAAAGAAGGATATAAAGTGAAATAATTTCTTTTCCTTTGCTAAATGTCTCATTTATGTGAAGGGGTCACTAAATTCCTGTAGCTGGTGTTTGTCTTTGGAAAACATCAAATGCGCTTTTAAAATGTGGAAAGCTTTTAAAATGTGTTAAGATGTGTTTATCTTCACAGATCATTTTTACAAATAAGATCATGTAACATTTTTTTTTACATTCAATGTAATATTTTGTGAAGTGATTTGAATTTATATTGAAATAAACATGATTTGCAAAGCTTTATTTAAAGAGACTGTTGTGTATGTGAAGTATACAAAAATCACTTTTTTGAGATAGTGAATGCAGAGAGGCAATAGGAACATGTTCACACATGTGTAAATAATCTTTATCTTGATAACAAAATCATTAAAATCATTTATTATTTAGTTATTAAGATAAAGATTATTTACACATGCTCTCAAAATCCTGGTAAGATGCTCACAACAGATGGACAACGCCACATTAATTCAAACGTTCAAATGTGTTCGCACTATTTACCAAAAGTGTAATTTGCCACATTAATTGATTACACAATTACGGTTAAATAAAAAGTAATGTTAATTTAATTGATTTCATTTTTACAAAATTCATTATTTTATTTATTATTTCAAAAATTGAAAACAAGTGTTAATAATAATGATAATAATAAATTATTTTTGAACCCTATAAAAACCGAAGTACTTACAAACTGAGCCATGAATTTTGTGTGCCATTACACATCTAATACTGTAGAAAAATACGGTTAAATAAAAAGTATGTATTGTGTTAATAAAACATATGTTCAAATTGGCCCGCGGGCCAATTGCAGCCCGTGTAATTTTGCAGGTTGAATATAGAGATGGTCTATCACAACCAAAAGACTATTTCAAGTGTTAATAATAATGATAATAATAAATTGAGTTTATTCTTAAATTATACTTTTCCAGTTTTTAATATTATCTGGCATGAACAACTATGGATGTGTTACTGTTAGATACCATTACACAAATTTCATGTTTAATTTCATGATGTTAGTCTGGCCCGCGGGCCAATAGCCCGTGTTATTTATCATTTTCATCACAACCATTAGCATCTTAAATTATACGCAGACAAATAAGCATTATTTGAAAGAGCTATTCGCCTATTTAAAGATCACTATTACAATATTACTGCAACTTTTTCCTATTCATTAATGGAAAATTAAAACATTTACTTATGCATAGGCATATGGTTTGGGTGGATTCAAATAGAGTAACAAATAGAGTATAGGTTAAATTAATTATGTTGACCAGTGGCATTTTCCGATAGTGGATTTTACTAATATAAGACAAAACAGGTTTTATCGCATGCGAATAAGACAAAACAAACTATGTTAAATTAATTATGTTCCAGGTCAAATCTGATATTAATATATAGGTTTGATATAAGACAAAACAAACTTTATCAGGTAAAATAATTTTGCCTTCAGTCTAAAAATGACTGTATCATGAAAATGTTTTAAATGAAATAACAAATAAAATTATGATTCAATACATTATGAATAATAAATGCAGCCATCTGCGGGGTTTAAACAGCCATCTGCGGGGTTTAAATTGAGGCACATCTAAAGCCAAAGACAGAGTTTTGGATGAAAAAAAGCATTCCATTGAAGAGGACTCAAGCACTGAGGCCATTACCCTTTAAAATGAAGAGGACATAAGGAGATTAAGCGCGTTGCAAAATTGAGTCACCCTTCGCAAAAAACACACATACCAAATTTAAATAGCAAAAAAAGTTTTTTATGTGGTGGTTTTAAATCGCAAATTGAGTAAATGCGCAATTGAAACTATTGCCTCCCATTGCCTCCCAGAAAAGCACACGTGCACGTGACCGCTGGTATCCCAAGTATTGGGGGGGGTTTTTTGCCTCGCCATTAATGCTTGCTTGTATAGCGCGCCTACGTCTCTCTGATTACAAATAAAATGGTTAATGCGTCCTGCGCTACAAGTAAGCAAGCCTACCGATATCTGTCTCCATTTTTTGAATGACTTATCGCGAGAGGACGTACGAGTTATCGCGAGAGGACTTACATCGTGTTATCACGAGAGGGTGATATGGTATAGTATATGATATGGTAAATGAAAACACCGTCATTTCACAACAGTTTATTTTTTTTTTTTTAAGCAAAAGACAGAATTTTTGGACTTGAAAAACTTTCATTGCGCTCTGTAATGTCTCAGTGGACTCCGTGACATCGCAGTACACTTTGGCATCGTAAATGATATCGCGCTTGGTATACCCCCCTCTCCCTGACGTCACAGTATACACATTGGCATCAATCAAGGATATCGTGCATGGATAGCCCACCACCCCCCCACCCGCCCCCGTGACGTCACATTACACTTTGGCATCATTTAAAGGATATCGTGCATGGATACGAGTGGCTATTAACCAGGTAGCGCTGTACAAAGAGGAAGCTTTATTCTTCGCTTAGAGCCGTTAATTGTCGAAACTACTCAATTTTGGGGATTTCACCAAGCATTCAGGATATCCAGAGATGCACTAAGTTGCATTAAGATATCTAATTGCGGTTAAAGCCATTTGGGTCAGTGCTGCCAGACTACTGCTGCAACGGTGAGTCGAAATGGCAATAATCTTTCGATAATTATTGATAACTGTTCTATGAACATTTCTACACTGGTTTTATGCAGATGCTGCAAAAAAAAAAAAAAACAGGTTTTTTAACCGCATGACTAGTGTTTACAAGTAGGTTTTTAACATAACCGCGTTATACAGAAAAGCAAGCTTTTTAGCCTAAAACCGCAAACTCGGCAAGGAATATATTAGCTGCCGGCAAGGGATTAAGCTTTAATTATTATTAATTATGTTGACAGTGGATTTTACCGCTAGTGGATTTTATGCTGATATTAATATATAGGTTCGATAAAGTTATATAAGAGTTATATAAGTGTTATATAAGAGTGTACGCCGCCTAAGCCCCGCCCACATCTACGTCACAGTACCTACTAACAGAACGTTTGGTTTATTACGTGATTTGTCGCTACACAACTCGCAGCATACGTCCTTTGTGCTGAAGATCGCTGATTTTTCCAGAGCAACAAAACTCTTTCGAAAGTATCACAGTGTGCAGCTGTAAACTTGGTAACATTCGGCTTTTAATGAAGTGAAAACTAAATGTAGTTTTTGGATAGTTTTTGTTGAGTGTATGGTACGGTTTCTTACTCAAATATTTTTCTTTGCTAACAGGTGCAACATCTTGCGTGAGCTTCATTCAATATTTACATTTGCCAGTGTTGCAGATTTATACTGGTAGGTTCCACACTGTGTCTATTTATTATTTATAAATGCAAAATGTATTTTTGACTAGTATTTATACGTAGGTTTTTAACATAACGGCTTTATATAGAAAAAGCAACCTTTGTAGCCTGAAACCATCAGCGAGGAATAACTTAGCTTTGACCAAAGGATTCTGGAGTTATATAAGTGTTATATAAGAGTGTACGATACATTTTGGCAATAGGGTTTCACGCACTGTATGCTCTAACCCACATATGTCAAGGCAAAGGCCCGCGGGCCAAATCAGGCCCGCGAGTGGGTTTTATTTGGCCCGCGTGATGATATTAATTTATTATTAGATCCGGCCCGCGTTCTGCTGCAAGCCAGCAGCCCCCAAATATTGTGTACACACCAAAGCTACATTTCCCACAATGCAAAGGTGACGCACCGAGCGGAAGGCGGCTTAATTTACTTATTTATTAGCGGTCATTAGCATAACAGCAAAAAGCCTACCCATCAACAATGGCAAAACGGAAGGTGGACACTGAGAAACGGGGGTTTCAAACAAGGTGTGAGTCTGAGTACATGTTCACGGACGTCGCTGGAAAACCCGTGTGCCTTCTGTGTGGAGAAAGTGTGGCGGTGATGAAAGAGTATAATCTGACATGGCATCATGAAACAAAACACGCAGACAGAAAAGCCAAATCACAAAGCGAGGCTGCAGTCAAGGCCAGTTTTATTTTAGCAGAGGAGATCGCTAAATCATCCCGGCCGTTTACAGAGGGGGACTTCATAAAAGACTGTATGCTTAAAGTTTGTGACGAAGTTTGCCCAGGAAAATGTCATAGCCTCAAAAAAGTGAACATTACTGTGCAATAACATATTTAGAGTTTTACTCTGTTAAAATTTAAAAGTTAAATAATATTTGTTTTCACTGCACATATGACTTTTCCTTGAAGAAAGTCTTGTTTCTGGTTCATAGATTTTTGTACTTTATTTTATTGTATTTCAATGCAATATATATATATTTTTTTATCAGTGGAGTTAATGGCAGAAAATTGCTGATATTATTTATTTCTTTGAAGTTGCATAAATTCAGCCCACTTTTGCTAAATGAGAAAATATAGCTGATGGTGCCTTGAATAATATTACTTTGTTCATTTAATGTTCATGTTATGAGGTGTTTTTGTATTGACATGTCTTTTGTGCCAGCCTGTTGAAAATTAAAAATTACTGACAGAGTCATAAGAAAATATTGCTTTATTTATCTAATCATAATTTATTTGTTAGGTTTTCAGTAGGTCAAATTTTGATTTCAATTGAACATTCGGACAGTCCGGCCCTCGACTTGAAAATGTTTTATTTGGCCCTCCGTCCATTTGACTTTGACACCCCTGCTCTAACCCCTAAAAACTTCTCCGCTTTTGCACATCAAAAGCATCACATCAAAAAAAAGTATGCACATCAACACTAGCTCTCAATCAGCGCTGTTCAAGCTGACTAACTCAGATTTGCATAGCTTGCAGGTTATACAGTTCTTCTCTGTTGCATTTAATATAAAATGCTCCCATGTGTTGGATGACTTGGGTAAGACACACATTTTGATGCTACTGGTTGATCTGTACTCTCTGCCATTTCACAATCGGATATGTCATCTTGGCATCACGCTAACCCTTAACTTGTGCAGCCCAACTAATCACTAACAGCATTCATTTACAACAAATTTTATTATTGATTATTGTCAATTTTCTCAATTAGTTGTAGCAGTCCAAGACTAAATTGGGCATTTAAAACCACAACCAGCTGATCTGTAACCCGAATTCGTGACAATCACTTTCACTTATAGATCATATATGTGAATTACACTGTGATTACTGTAGAAGTAAGTCTTGTAGTTGAGATACACCAACGCATTATTAGATTTTGTGCTTTATTCGCTGAAAACATGCATTATTTGACAATTCACAATAAGTCCAAAAAAAAATGTTTATGTTTATTATTTTAATTATTTGTTATTTAAGGAAATTGTCTAATTTCTGCTTTCTTTTTTATAGTGTCCCTGAGAGACAAAAGCACTTTTGTTTTATGTTTATTATTTTAATTATTTGTTATTTAAGGAAAGTGCTTCCTGGTGTTTCTTTTTATTCTTTTTATAAGGAAAGTTCCCTGAGAGACTTTTACCTACTGTTGTACCAGTATAACTGAGAGACTTATAATGACCTACTGTTGTACCAGTATAACTAATGTCATATCTGTCACTTCTCTTTATCCTCCTGTGTTTCTGGAGTCCACATTTGGCTTCAAAAAGATCTTTTGTTGTCCATGTACTCTTAAAACTTTTTATTTCAAGGCTTCAGGATTCAGGATTTGCCTTTCCCCTTCCAGCACACCACGGAACACATTTCCCCTTAGCAGTAGCAGTAAGTTTAGCTGTCTGTAGTCATTGTAACACATTATTTAGCAGAGCTGTGAGCTGTATAAATATATATATATATCCAGCACACCACGGAACACATTTCCCCTTAGCAGTAAGTAGCTGTCTAGTGAACAGAAAATTTTCTATAATAAATATAATATATATATATATATCCACCATTTTATGATATATATATATATTATCTATATATATATATATATATATATTGATATATATATATATATATATACATATATAAAATTTATATCTCTAGTGTAATTATACTCTTCTGCTCTTTATTACTTTTTCAAACAGACAATAGCTATACTCTATTACACTAGAGACTTAAAGCCTTTTCTGTTGTTGCTAGGAAATGGAGGGTACATTTTTCAGGAGAAAGGGAGTGTTTAACTACACCACCATGCTCCTCATGGAAGACGCTGGTGTGCTCATCCTGGGGGCTCGAGGGACTGGAAGGAAATAATCTTTGCCCTGGACCTCGCCAACATTACACACAAGAAGGACATGGTCAGTAATTTTTATTAAATTTTCATTCACAATGTATTTTTATTTCTCGAGGGACAATTCTCTCTCTTACAAATACGACAACCTACGACAACCTGCACAAGAAGGACATGGTCAGTATTTATTTTTAATTTTCATTCACGATGCTCAATTCTCTCTCTTACAAATATGAACATTTTTTACATTTTCTGAATCTCACAAAATCTCAACAAATACTTTTCTCACAGACATATGCATGACATTGTATGTGTGTATAAAGCTTGAAATGTCTCATTTCAAATTCATGTATGATTTCCCTAATAATAAACTTAATAATGTTTAATAATAAACATTTGCATAAAGCATCCATCATATAGCCTTACAGCATACAGCTTTATCATATAGTATAAAGCATAAACCATATTGCCATACTGATTACAGTATTGGGGAGGGAAAAAATATAGTACTTTTTTTTTATCTGTGGAGATTAAAAAATAAATGTTCTTTTAGGTAAATTGGGAGGTGACCGAGGATATGCAGAAAACTTGTTCGTTCAAAGGGAGAAACTTGCAGGTGAGATCTCTTTTTGTATTTCTTGTTCCATCAGCGGGTTTAGTTTGATTGAATGGTTATATCATGCATGACCTCTCACATATGTTTTTATCAAAGCTGAGTAAAAATGGAATTTAGCGACTTCTGACTGCCTTATTTACTAAAATGTCACACAATAATCTCGAGCGCCTTCACAGAATGATGTGAAAAACAGAAAATCACTAATTGATCAAATGTTACAGTTAGGATTTATTATGTTCAACAACATTTTACCGTATCAAGGAGTTTCCAAGACTGTCACACATGATTTTCTCTTCATTGCATCTGTTAGTAGGTGGGATGTAAAAGGAAACTACAGGTTTTTTACAACCACAAGACAACATTCGAACTTGCTTAATGTTCAGTAAATATTAAATGACATCTGGAGAGACTCTACTAGCAAGTACTGTGTGTAAAATACACTAGGAATAGGGATTCTGTCACATAAAAGGCCATGATCTGTAACTCGTCTTTACAGAGTCGTAACCCAGTCCATGACGTTATTACACGTTATTCTCTGTCTTGTGTTGTTCTGTGAACTGTTCTGCAATCTATAGTTTTTTTTTTTTTCTGGCATTCTATATTATCATAAATGACTAAAGTGAATATGTAATTTCTTTTTCCAGACTGAGTGTTGGAACCACATCCGAATCCTTCATAAATTGACAGATGGAAAGATGTATGTGTGCGGCACCAATGCTTTCGATCCAGTCTGTAGAAATATGGTGAGTAATAATAATAATAATAGTATTGTAGGCAGAAGCGTTGTGAATGTTTTGGTGAATTTGGCCGTGTTATGTAAATGTTTTATGTATAATGTCCCATTTTCTGTTGTCTAGTCTTATACAGATGGCAAGCTCACTCTGGAAAATAAAACAGAGAATGGGAGGGGAAAGACTCCATTTGATCCTTTCCAGAGTTATGCATCTGAACTTGTTGGTAGGTGCTCCATTTGTCTTATGTGTAAATGCTCCATAATACAATCAATGTTCAGTTACTGAGTTATCTAATAATTTCACACAGAAGGCAATGATTTACAAATCTTAATCTTATCTATAATGTTATATGTTATTAATTTAATTATATGATGTGTACTTTTGCTTGTTTTATTGTGTATAGATATGGATCTATGTGATTTCAAATCATTTTAAATTCTGTTCTTATATAAATTTTACACAGTATCTCTTTTTTTGGAATTGAGTTTATAATTTCATTATCAATATCCATGCATGTTTTACACCTGATCCTCATAATAGCTAATGCAATTCTTTGATTTAAAGTAATGAATTAATATTATAGTAATGTTGGATTGAATATTTCTATTCTGTTTTAGATGATGAGCTCTGGTCTGCTACGACTATGAATTTTCTCAGCACAGACATGGCTCTTAAGCGACATTCTGCTAATATACGAACTGACTATACCCACTGGCTCAATAGTAAGTATGTGTGTGTGTGTGTGTGTGTGTGTGTGTGTGTGTGTGTGTGTGTGTGTGTGTGTGTGTGTGTGTTTGTTTGCAGGGCTGTCACTTAATAGGTTAAAGTTCACTTTATTAATTCACTAACTTTATTATGAATAAATGAATAATAACTTAATTAATAGTAAAATAATAAGTGTGAGTGAAGAGTGAAAGAAAATTGTATTTTATTAAAGAGAGATTTTGATTCATATACATATATATATATAAATTGAGATATGTTTTTCTAGAGATTCTTCTACAAAGCACAAAGTTTATAATCACTGATTATTTCTGTGATTTCAGATCCCTAACTTCATTAGTCTGAAGCATGTGTCCAGGGGAAATGGAAAACCCAGAGGGGGAGGATGACGAGATTTACCTCTTCTTTTCTGAAAACGCTGTAGAGTACGACTCACATTTTAAGATTGATGTGTCAAGGGTCGCCCGTGTCTGCAAGGTATCTTTCTCCGCACCAGGATGTTCCTTGTTAAATATTACTGAACTTTTCATGCAGATGATTATTATTCCCTATCACACAACAGCTTTTCTGACACCCATTGAGTAAAACAGTATTTAGAGCTATTACTTCTTCCAGAACTATTCAAAGTAATATTTTTATTGAGAGACTTAAAAAAAAAATCAGGATTATTCATGGTGCTTTTTTGAAATTTAAATCAGTTTTTAATTAAGAATTTAATCTGCCTCTTTTAAGTATTAAATTAAATAAAATTAAATTGTTGCATAGAACAATATATTTCAATAGATATTTGTTTAAATGAGAACTATTGAATACATTTTACTGTTATATTTGCTATCAAAGAAATTTCATAACGTAATGTTTTTCAATCTCTAGGGGGATACGGGAGGATGGCGGATCTTGCATAAGAAGTGGACGTCGTTCCTAAAGGCACAACTGGACTGTCCCATTCTTAACAACAAACTGCCCTTACTTATAAAAGACGTATTCCTTTTCTGCCCGGGAGACTGGACTACCTTGTGTGTTCTACGGAGTCTTTACTCCTCAGTGAGTACAGTTTATTTCAATATATGCCATAAAGATTGTTTACCAGTCAGAAGCTTGTCATTTCAAATCCCAGAACTACAAAAACCACAAAATGAGTAAATAAATGTATTGAATAATACTCCAATCCTAATACACTAATGTCATGCCTGTGATTTGACACACAGGGACATGTTGCAGTACTCTGCAGTGTGCACCTACAGGATACAAGACATCCGTAAAGTGTTCTCTGAAGGCAAATTTAAAACTTTGTTGATTGAGAATGACTTTACAAAATGGGTGCCTTACAACGGAGAGGTACCTGTTCCCCGTCCCGGAGCTGTGAGTACACCATTCATCAATGATCATTTTCACATGTTTGCTACAGCTATTAAAATGACTTAAACTACATCTAATTAATCTACTACACCCGATTGATTTTTCATTACTGAGAAGATGTTGATTCATTTTCTGTTAGTTCTCTGATTTCCTTATTTAATGTTTACACATTGACTTGAATGGAATATGGCATTTGAAATGTTATATGTGATTTCTAAATATTCATTTGAAACAACTTGTATTTGTACTTTCTTCATATAAAATGTGTTTACTCTTTTTCATAAGTCTATTCCAGGTTTACTTTGCAGATCCTAATAGTTATTAATCTCTCTCTCTCTCTCTCTCTCTCTCTCTCTCTCTCTCACTCTCTCTCTCTCTCTCTCTCTCTCTCTCTATTTCACTATCTAGTGTATTAACAATGAGGCAAGGAAGAAAGGGTATTCCAAGTTTTCTGATCTGCCTGACAAAACCCTTCAGTTTATCAGGAAAAATCCACTGATGGATGATGTAGCGAAGCCGCACTCTGAGCACCCTCTACTGGTGAAGGAAGGAGCTGCATTTACAAGTATAGTAGTGGCCGAGACTACTGCTTTGGACGGGACCAGCCATCAGGTCATGTTTATTGGCACAGGTAATCATTTCATCTGCAGTTTACATTATTTATCAAGATGTATAAATTGCATAGGTTACAATAGTCTAAGCAAAACTCCAGCCATAAGCGTTAACATGAATCAAATGTGTTTTTGTAACAGCAAGCGGTTCAGTGCTGAAAGCAGTCAACTATGATGGGAAGATGTTCATAATAGAGGAGGTGCAGCTCTTTAACCATAATGAACCAGTGAAGATACTGCGTCTCTCCAGCACCATGGTAAACAACAAAACACTAAATTCCCACTACATTTGTTATTCGCCTCTTGTGCTACTTAACTATTTGTGTTCTATTTCTGTAAGGGCCGTCAGGTTTTCACATGATTCTTTCATGATTTCTTTAAGGGTTTTTAATTTTGATCATATGGAGATATTGTTATTTGTGGCAAGAATAAGGAACAGACAAAAGATTTGGACTGTTTTACTGTGTTTTTTTTTCATTAAAATCACACTGATTGTGATTTAGTACATCTTAATATAGTTATAGAAACGTATTGAGTGCAATTCATGAGTGGTTTCCTGTTAAGATTTTATGGATATATATATATATTTTTTTTACCTAAAATAAATAAATGCCGTGGTACTACTTATAATCTAATGCCCATGTTTCGTTAATCACATATAGTTTCTTATATAGCGTAAAATACTTGCATATAATTAGTTAAAGACTTTCTAATCCTGTTTTATCTCAATGTTCATTTGATTGATTTTATGAATGATTTCATTATTCCTATATAAGCTTAAGATTTGATTCTGTTCTTGCTTCACCCTCATTTTAATAACCGGTGTATATATTTTCTCAGGGTCTGCTGTATGCTGGTTCCAACGTGGCTGTGGCACAGATGCCGTTTTCTTCATGTGGCAAGTACACTTCCTGTACCGACTGTGTGCTGGCCAGAGACCCCTACTGTGGCTGGGACATTGTCTCCAACAGCTGCATTGCTTTAAGCAATATTGGTACTGTGGAACACAGGTACTGATCATACATTCTTCATATAATGTTGTGGGGGATAAGACATGTACTTGTACTGTCCATAATTGTTAAATAAACACCACATCACTTATTACATGCATTTTGGTACTGACTTACGGTTAAATTAAACTAACATATTGTCCACATTAATACAAACCAGAGACTTGCATTACTGCCTGTTGTGCTAATCAAGAGTTATACAGAACTGTGGTCAAACAAATTGTATTGTTTCTACTAGTGCTTGTCTAAAGAGATTTTTGATTACATTCCTGGATTTACTTTTTTTCGTACAGTGAGGTGGTTCAGAGTCTGGAAGACGGAAATGCGACACGTTGTCCTGCAGTTGGTAAGTTAAGCCGTGTATATGTATGTGTGTGCACATACACACACACATACACACACATATGTACTTACATACATAATTCCACAAAGAAAAATGAAGATAACCATATTGTTTTTGTTTGTGTTACAGAGAGCAGAAGGATCAATAATGTCTTTTACCCAGGTGATATGATAAGTCTGCCATGCCAGCAGGGATCACACCTGGCCCGTGTACAGTGGCATGTAAATGACAAACCAACTGTGAGTGACAAAAACTACCAAATCCGACATGACGGCTTGATCATCCTCAATGCTACGGCCACAGACAGTGGTAACTACACCTGCATGTCTGTAGAGTCCTCCAGTGGGCAAGACTATGTCATCAACAGTACCACGTATGAGCTGATGATGGGAAAACATCTGGATTCTTATTCCAATCTGCCCATACCGGAAAAGCAGGACAGCCGCCTCTTGTATATAGTCTTCATTGTCATCACTTTAGCACTGGTGTTTATTGCTATTCCAATCCTGTGCAAACTTATAAAGTGCTCTAAGGAACAAACAGAGATTTTACCCAGATTCAAGGAGTCATCTAATGAGATTGTCGTTCAGGATGTGGCAGTGTTACTGTGACTGTTTTTTTTATTTTCCACCACCAGATACTGACATTGGGCCTCTACTTCCTGAACAATGCCAGAGACATTTTTAAAATTTGTGTGTGTATATACTGAAAGTTTTTATTGACAGATTACTGAAAGATTCTGGAGCACTTATATAATATATTGTATTTATTATTTACAATTTATTAATTAAATAGAGTTATTTCTTAATAACATATTCATATTATTTCCTTTAGCACAGTTTGTACATTTATTTATTCTAATAAAGGTCAGCACTATTTTACATGGACTTGTTTGTATTATTTTTTTATCATTAAAAACTTTTGCTTGATTAATCAGTTATTGGCAAGTACAATCCAATCTATATATCGATATCTGTAAAATCCAGCATCGGTCAACCTAGTGGGGTTAACAGAGTAACTAGATGCAAGATCCACGCATCAATCATACGCTTATGCATAAGTGAGTAAATGTTTTCATTTCAATGTCAATGAGCTTAATATAGTAATGATCTGTTAATAGACTGTATATCTCTTAAAAAAGTCATTCTTAAAAAAAACTCTTTTAAAAGGCTGCTGCTTAATTAAAATACTAAAGAAAAAACATACATTTCCATAAAGCATCCATAGTTCTTCATGCCATGTTGATTAGCATATTGAAAATGTTTTCCTCTATAGGCTTTGTTATTCTTGCAGTTTATTTTGATTCAGAGACCCTGACTGTCAGTGTATTCATTTTGACATCATTTTACTGCATGGTAAAATGTTAATATAAAATCAAATGACAGCAAATATTACTCATCACGTCCCATTTTCACCCACTCATTGTCAATTCATCCATGTTCAAAGTCACCCCGAGTATTAGTGTTTAAGTTTCAAGTAATTTTAGTGTATATTATTGGAGTGAACTAAAAGAAAATCGTTCATTCTAATCAGTATGAAACACTAGAAAATCTTTCTTTTATATGTTTTCTCACCACTTTTAAGAATCAATTTTCAAGTATACATTTTAATTTAAAGGCAAAATAGCATACATTAATTTTAACACTTGCACCATTTTCATTTCATATTCAAACACACTTAAAAATCTTTTCTTTATAGGCTTGCTCATTCTTTTAATTGTTTCTGGATGCCTGATTATTACTCTATTAATGCTCAAGTCATTTTAATGTGGAGATTTGGTTTTGTATTGTACAAAAGCAAAATCACTCCAAAATTCAGGTGCTTGGTTGACCTCTGATATTATCGACCTGCCAGACACCTCGTGCTCAAGGACAATTTACACTATAACAGGTTTCAGTGAGTTCTCACTATTAGAAAAGAACACCTTGTCAACTATTAAGCATGGTGGAGGATCTTTCATTCTTTGGGGTTGTGTTGCAGCCAGTGGCACAGGAAACATTGCACATGTGCACATGTGTAGGAAGGATCCTACTAAATACCAGCAAATTCTGCACGCAAACGTCACATCATCTGTAAAAATCCTGAAGCTGAAAAGAGGATAAACATACCTTGAAATCCACTATGGAATACCTCAAGAGATGCAAGTTGAAAGGTTTTGGAATGGCCATCACAGTCCCCCGATTTAAACATCATTGAAAATTTGTGGGTAGATCTTAAAGTCAAGTCAAGTCAAGTCAAGTCAAGTCAAGTCAAGTCAAGTCAAGAGGTTTTATTGTCATTTCAACCACGTATAGCTGACTCAGTGTACACAGTGAAATGAGACAACGTTTCTCCAGGACCCTGGTGCTACACAAAACAACATATAACACAAACACAAGAACACAATGCTGAGGACAAGACTAAGTTAGTTTATTTTCATCATTATTCTTATTGTTCTATAAAACTTTAGTTATAAAACAATGCTGTTTTAATAATTAATAGTGATGAAACAATAAGGTTCATCACAATAAGGATTATATTTCTAGCACATTGTTATTATCCTTCATATTAATCATATAGTGATGACATGTATTAGTATTAAGGCTGATCAGTTCCCTGCATCCATCCATTCTCTTTCCTTCTTTTCATTTTGAAATGATCTCTTTCTTTTGTTGCATATCAACCAATGTTTGTAAGTAAGAAGTACTTATATATAATTCTCTGGTCGTTACAATGTCTACTTGGCCGTTCTCGGGATCTGATTGATCCATTCATCATTTCCTACACCATGATGAAGATGATGTAATTGTAAGAGGTTTCAATTCATTCATTCATATTTCAAGGAAATAACTTGATTAACTTTTGAACAATTCCCAATATGCAAATTAGCTTGGGCATAGACAAAGAAATACCTTTCTGCTCAAGTTTCATGTCGTTGCATTGGTCAGTTTCAAAAGTTGGGTGTGACACCCAGGCCCATAAATCCTGTCTACACTCTCCCCAACTTGGAGAGACAGCATCGAAGAGACACGAAGATGGGAGAGACAACAACAGAGATAAATAACGAAGAGATGAAGTAAGACGATGCTTGAGAGGCTGCGGCCTCTCAAGCGGACCAGCTCCGGACCAACTCGGAGTCACTCGGGAAACTCATGCTCATCATGTCTCCAACCCGGAGGGAGGCCATGCTGGCCTTTCTGAGTCGTGAGTCTGCTCCTGAGACAGAACAGCAATTCCTGATCGTCATCTACAGGACTTCATCTTCAACACTGTTAGACCCGGATGACAGTCTGTTGTCCGATTCTGTTGTCCGATACCTAAGGAGCGGAAGTAAGAAAGACACACACGGTGCAGATTCACACTTCAGCTCAAACTTTATTCATCTCATCATGATATATAAGTAGTAACAGAAGCACACAAAGAACAGTTGTAGGCCAATCAGGAATAGGCACGATGTATGTACGATGTTCAGTCATCCAATCATGAGTATGCACTATGTGTTCACAATGTCCATGACCAAGGAAGGCCAGCTACACATCTTCTAGACAAAACAGGAGTGTCTCCAAACATCTTGCCTTCATGATAAGATTGCGTGCGAAGGATGTCTCTGTTTCATGGAGAAGAATGCTCATTCCGTAGGTCCACATCTACCCTTGATATTCTAGCAGAACTATTTATGTGAGTGCATACATGGTGTACGAGCGTAACGCACAAGCCTTCTTAATACAATTTTACCCCACAGAATCGTCCGGACTTTTGTTCCATCTCCATCACAATACACGTAACGCTGCTGATCAATTCAGCGTATGTAAGTTAAGCCCCTTTTCAATTAAGGTGAATATGAATTCCTCTTTACGATTCTCATCAAGGTGTGATAAATTTGATTCCTTCAACTCGCCGTCTGTATCTCGCCTCTCTCTCTCTCTCGTCTGTCTTTTCCTCTTTCTCTCTCTCTCTCTTCCCCTCACTTTAATATTCAATCTAACATTCAATAGTCATAATTAATTATAAACCATTATAATTAATATGAGTATTTGGATGTACATGTTGTAATTTCAACTTAAATTGTCGGTTACCGACTGGTGGAGAAATTGAAACAAGTCTTGTACTTGTCCGAATATATAGTTTATTCCGCGAAAGCTTAATACATTACAGTTATAATGGTTGGAGAATAGCGGGCACCTTGCTCGTTAATTTTCCCCAATATTAAACCGTTACGCTATACGTGCTAAACGTTACGTGATACAGTTGTATCACAGTTTGGCTAGTGTGCAAAAGAACAAGTAGAGCAGCAGTGATAAAAAGTAGATGTGCAAAATGTGCATGTAAACAGTAACACTGTCAGTGAGACCAGTATATACAATAAACATGCAAAAGCCAGTAATGAGGCAGATAAATAATTAAAGCAATGGAATGCTGTGTGGATGGTGTGTGTGTGTGTGTGTGTGAGTGTGTGTGTGAGTCCAGTTCCACTTTAGTTCTGTGTTGAGAAATCTGATGGCTTGAGGGAAAAAAACTATTGCATAATCTGGTTGTGAGAGCCCGAATGCTTCGGAACCTCTTCCCTGATGGCAGTAGTATAAAGAGTGTGTGTGAGGGGTGTGTGATGCCGTTCACAATGCTGGTAGCTATGCGGATGCAGTGTGTGCTGTATATGTTCGTGACAGAGGGGAGAGAGACTCCGATGATCTTTTCAGCTGTTCTCACTATCCGCTGTAGGGTCTTGCGATCCGTGACGGTGCAGTTCCCAAACCAGGCAGTGATGCAGCTGCTCAGGATGCTGTCGATGGACCCTCTGTAGAACATGGTCAGTATAGCGGTTGGCAGATGTGCTTTCATCAGCCTTCTCAGGAAGTAAAGACGCTCCTGGGCTTTCTTGCTGATGGAGCTGGTGTTGAGTGACCAGTTGAGCTTCTCCGTCAGATGGGCACAGAGGAATTTGGTTTTCTTTACGATCTCCACGGAGGATTCATCCATGTACAATGTAGAATGGTCACTCTGTGCTCTCCTAAAGTCAACAACCATCTCTTTAGTTTTGTCCACGTTCAGAGACAGGTTGTTGGCTTTACACCAGGCTGATAGACGTTCCACCTCCTATCTGTATGCTGACTCGTCGTTCCTGCTGATGAGACCCACCACGGTCGTGTCATTGGCGAAATTGACAATGTGGTTTGTGCTGTGTGTTGCTGCACAGTCGTGAGTCAGCAGAGTGAACAGCAGAGGGCTGAGCACACAGCCCTGAGGAACTCCAGTGCTCAGTGTGGTGGTGCTGGAGATGCTGTTCCCGACCCGGACTGACTGAGGTCTCCCAGTCAGGAAAATCCAGGATCCAGTTGCAGAGAGAGGTGTTCAGACCCAGTAGGCTCAGCTTCTCGATCAGGTGCTGAGGAATGACTGTGTTGAATGCTGAACTGAAGTCAATGAACAGCATTCGAACACATGTGTCCTTTTTGTCCAAGTGTGTGAGAGCCAGATGGAGAGTGGTGTTGATGGCATCGTCCATTGAACGGTTAGGACGATACGCAAACTGCAGTGGGTCCAGTGAGGGTGGAAGGTAGGACTTGATGTGCCTCATGACGAGCCTCTCGAAGCACTTCATGATGATGGATGTGAGTGCAACGGGAAGGTAGTCATTGAGGCAGGAGACTGAAGATTTCTTAGGCACCGGGACGATGGTCGTTGTCTTGAGGCATGTGGGAACAACGGCGCTGCTCAGGGAGATGTTGAAGATGTCAGTAAGAACATCTGCAAACTGTTCTGAACATTCCCTGAGCACCCGGACAGGAATGTTGTCAGGTCCAGCAGACTTCCGTGGGTTGACTCTGCGTAGAGTCTTCCTCACCTCATCTGTGGTTAGACAGACCTGGTCATTGGA
>JACRUU010000001.1:11015576-11066460 GCA_030449085.1 Kryptopterus vitreolus
GCGTAGTGGTTAGCACGTTCGCCTCACACCACCAGGGATCCGGGTTCGATTCCCGTCTCAGTCATGTGTGTTGTGGAGTTTGCAATGTTCTCCTCAGGGGGTTTTTCTCCGGGTTCTCCGGTTTCCCCCCGGTCCAAAAACATGCACGGCAGGTTGATTGGCACCTTGGAAAAATTGTCCCTAGTGTATGAATGTGTGTGTGAATGTGATGTGTGTGTGTGTGCCCTGCGATGGGTTGGCATTCCATCCAGGGTGTATCCTGCCTTAATGCCCATAGACGCCTGAGATAGGCACAGGCTCCCCGTGACCCGAGGGAAGATCTGATATATCGGTAGAAAATGAATGAATGAATAAATGAATATCCCTTGTCGATTCCTTGCCGATGGTTTTAGGCTAAAAAGCTTGCTTTTCTGTATAACGCGGTTATGTTAAAAACCTACTTGTAAACACTAGTCATGTGTTTTTTTTTTGCAGCATCTGCATAAAACCAGTGTAGAAATGTTCAGTAGAACACAGCTTATCAATAATTATCGAAAGATTATTGCCATTTTGACTCACCGTTGCAGCAGTAGTCTGGCAACACTGACCCAAATGGCTATAACTGCAATTAGATATCTTAATGCAACTTAGCGCATCTCTGGATATCCTTAATTCCTTGGTGAAATCCCCAAAATTGCGTAGTGTCGACAATTAACGGCTCTAAGCGAAGAATGAAGCTTCCTCTTTGTACAGCGCTACCTGTTAATAGCCACTCGTATCCATGCACGATATCCTTTAAATTATGTCAAAGTGTACTGTGACGTCACGGGGGCGGGTGGGGGGGTGGTGGGCTATCCATGCACGATATCCTTGATGATGCCAATGTATACTGTGACGTCAGGGAGAGGGGGGTATCCAAGCGCGATATCATTTACGATGCCAAAGTGTACTGCGACGTCTCGGAATGCACCGAGACATTACAGAGCGAATGAAAGTTTTTCAAGTCCAAAAATTCTGTCTTTGCTAAAAACAAAAAAAATAAACTGTTGTGAAATGACGGTGTTTTCATTTACCATATCATATACCATACCATATCACCCTCTCGCGATAACTCGTACGTCCTCTCGCGATAAGTCATTCAAAAAAAATGGAGACAGATATCGGTAGGCTTGCTTACTTGTAGCGCAGGACGCATTAACCATTTTATTTGTAATCAGAGACGTAGGCGCGCTATACAAGCATTAATGGCGAGGCAAAACCCCCCAACCCCCAAACTTGCCAGCGGTCCGTGTGCTTTTCTGGGAGGCAATAGTGCACATTTCATACATGTAGATGAATTGCCTGTTGCATCATGCCCAAGGCAAGATAAAGTATATCATTTGACCTGGAAAATGCGGGGAAAAGGTTTTCATTACAGTTTTGCGAATTATTCTTTTTTCGCATCGTCATAAAACCACCACATGCGAGTGTAAAAACTTTTTTTGCGATGTATGTGTGTTTTTTGCGAATTTGACTCAATTTTGTTTCAATTCGCTATTTAAATTTGCGCATTTTAAAGGGTAATGGCAACGCGCTTAATCTCCTTATGTCCTCTTCAATGCCTCAGGTGCTTGACAGAGTGAATGCTTTTTTTCAAGTCCAAAACTCTGTCTTTGGCTTTATGTATTTCAGTGCCTCAGATGCTTAAACCCCGCAGATGGCTGCATTTATATTTATTATTCATAATGTATTGAATCTATAATTTTATTTGTTATTTCATTTAAAACATTTTCATGATACAGTAATTTTTAGACTGAAGGTCAAAACTATTTTACCTGGACTGTTTGTTTTGTCTTATAAAAGCTTAATAAGTTATTCGCAAGTGCGATAAAACCTATATATTAGTAAAATCCACTGAAATCCACTGTCTGTAAAATCCTCTGTCAACATAATTAATTTAACATAGTAATTTAACATAGTTACTCTATTTGCCAGATCCACCCACCAACCATATGCCTATGCATAAGTAAATGTTTTAATTTTCAGTGTCAATGAATAGGAAAAAGTTGCAGTAATATTGTAATAGTGATCTTTAAATAGGCTAAATAGCTCTTTCAAATAATGCTTATTTGTCTGCGTGATGCTAAATGAAAATGATAAATATATTTAACATCATGAAATCTAAACATGAAATGATTTCACTGATATACATTTGCGTAACACATCCATAGTTGTTCATGCCATGTGGATTAGAGTATTAAACACTGGAAAAGTATAATTTAAGGTACATTGAGAATAGTCTTATATGGTTGTGATAGACAACATCTCTATATTCAGCCTGGATGTCGAGTAGAAACTTTTGAACACGGGCTGCAATTGGCCCGCGGGCCAGACTTTGAACATGTCATGTTTTATTGTGTAATGGTATCATTCTACAGTACATTAGATGTGTAATGGCACACAAAATTCATGGCTCAGTTTGTACAGTACTTCGGTTTTTAAGTCAGGGTTCTAATAAACTCAATTTATTATTATCATTATTATTAACACTTGTTTTCAACATTCGAACAGTTTTCACTTTAAAACACAATTAAATAAAAATGCCATCTTGGTTAAATAATAAATAAAATAATGTTTTACATTTTGTAAAAATGAAATCCATTAAATTAACACAATACATACTTTTTATTTAACCGATTCAATTGTGTAATCAATTAATGTGGCAAATTACACTTTTGTGTGTTCATAAGTGTGTATATGTGTTAAATGTAATATTTAATTTTCTAAAGACGTGATCTACTTAAGTGTTTTTATTTCAGCAGACTAGAATGTAAATAATAATAATAATAATAATGGAGAAATAACAGTGCAAGATAATGTGAATGAACTTTTCCATAGCAAAATTACTTAATTTTAATGTATTTTTTTATCGGAAAGTAATACAAAAAATAGTGCAAGAACACATTGTAAAGTTTAGGTACGTTTGAAGACGTTGACCATCCGTTGTGAGCATCTTACCAGGATTTTGAGAGCATGTGTAAATAATCTTTATCCTAATAATTAAATAATAAATAATTTTCATTATTTAGTTATTAAGATAAAGATTATTTACACATATGTGAACATGTTCCTATTGCCTCACTGATATCATTATCTCAAAAAAAGTGCTTTTTGTATACTTCACATACACAACTGTCTGTTTAAATAAAGCTTTGCAAATCATGTTTATTTCAATCTAAAATCAAATCACTTCACAAAATATTACATTGAATGTAAAAAAAAATGTTACATGATCTTACTTTTAAAAATGATCTGTGAAGATAAACACATTTTAACACATTTAAAAGCTTTCCACATTTTAACAGTGCATTTGATGTTCTCCAAAGACAAACACCAGCTACAGGAATTTAGTGACCCCTTCACAAAATGAGACATTTAGGAAAGGAAAAGAAAATATTTCACTTTATATCCTTCTTTATAATATAATGCACTAGGTGTCACTCTCGTCAACAGAAACTTAGAAGAAAGAGAAATATACTTTGCCATTGTTATGCTGGACACCACTGTGAAATCCGTTCCATTTCTTCCTGTTATATTTGGATGTCCTCTATTCCCGATTCTTTACTTAGATATTTTACCAGCAGTGACTCCTGGCTCCCTAGTTTTTTCTTGGTGCACTTTAAGGCACAAAAATGTTCTAGTTCTGTTATATTCTTTCGTCTTGCATGCACAGCTCGTTTCGAGGCGCAGAACAATGTGGCAGCATGGAAGACCACCTCTCCTTCCAACGACCAGGTGACCACAGATGAGGTGAGGAAGACTCTACGCAGAGTCAACCCACGGAAGACTGCTGGACCTGACAACATTCCTGTCCGGGTGCTCAGGGAATGTTCAGAACAGTTTGCAGATGTTCTTACTGACATCTTCAACATCTCCCTGAGCAGCGCCGTTCCCACATGCCTCAAGACAACGACCATCGTCCCGGTGCCTAAGAAATCTTCAGTCTCCTGCCTCAATGACTACCTTCCCGTTGCACTCACATCCATCATCATGAAGTGCTTCGAGAGGCTCGTCATGAGGCACATCAAGTCCTACCTTCCACCCTCACTGGACCCACTGCAGTTTGCGTATCGTCCTAACCGTTCAATGGACGATGCCATCAACACCACTCTCCATCTGGCTCTCACACACTTGGACAAAAAGGACACATGTGTTCGAATGCTGTTCATTGACTTCAGTTCAGCATTCAACACAGTCATTCCTCAGCACCTGATCGAGAAGCTGAGCCTACTGGGTCTGAACACCTCTCTCTGCAACTGGATCCTGGATTTTCTCACTGGGAGACCTCAGTCAGTCCGGGTCGGGAACAGCATCTCCAGCACCACCACACTGAGCACTGGAGTTCCTCAGGGCTGTGTGATCAGCCCTCTGCTGTTCACTCTGCTGACTCACGACTGTGCAGCAACACACAGCACAAACCACATCGTCAATTTCGCCAATGACACGACCGTGGTGGGTCTCATCAGCAGGAACGACGAGTCAGCATACAGAGAGGAGGTGGAACATCTATCAGCCTGGTGTAAAGCCAACAACCTGTCTCTGAACGTGGACAAAACTAAAGAGATGGTTGTTGACTTTAGGAGAGCACAGAGTGACCATTCTCCATTGTACATGGATGGATCCTCCGTGGAGATCGTAAAGAAAACCAAATTCCTCGGTGCCCATCTGACGGAGAAGCTCAACTGGTCACTCAACACCAGCTCCATCAGCAAGAAAGCCCAGGCAGCGTCTTTACTTCCTGAGAAGGCTGATGAAAGCACATCTGCCAACCCCCCATACTGACCATGTTCTACAGAGGGACCATCGAGAGCATCCTGAGCAGCTGCATCACTGCCTGGTTTGGGAACTGCACCGTCACGGATCGCAAGACCCTACAGCGGATAGTGAGAACAGCTGAAAAGATCATCGGAGTCTCTCTCCCCTCTGTCACGAACATATACAGCACACACTGCATCCGCATAGCTACCAGCATTGTGAACGGCATCACACACCCCTCACACACACTCTTTATACTACTGCCATCAGGGAAGAGGTTCCGAAGCATTCGGGCTCTCACAACCAGATTATGCAATATTTTTTTCCCTCAAGCCATCAGATTTCTCAACACAGAACTAAAGTGGAACTGGACTCACACACACACACACACCATCCACACAGCATTCCATTGCTTTAATTATTTATCTGCCTCATTACTGGCTTTTACATGTTTATTGTATATACTGGTCTCACTGACAGTGTTACTGTTTACATGCACATTTTGCACATCTACTTTTGATCACTGCTGCTCTACTTGTTCTTTTGCACACTAGCCAAACTGTGATACAACTGTTTACAATACTTTGCACAGGTCGTTGTTGTGTTTCTTTATTTTATTTTATATTGTGTTAGTTGTTTGTAACTGTCTCGTTTCAACACAGCATTCTGTCTTTGCGTACGTATGCACACGAGCGTAACGTTTTAATATTGAGGAAAATTAACGAGCAAGGTGCCCGCTATTCTCCAACCATTATAACTGTAACATATTAAGCTTTCGGGGAATAAACTATATATTCGGACAAGTACAAGACTTGTTTCAATTTCTTCACCAGTCGGTAACCGACAATTTAAGTTGAAATTACAACATGTACATCCAAATACTCATATTAATTATAATGGTTTATAATTAATTATGACTATTGAATGTTAGATTGAATATTAAAGTGAGGGGAAGAGAGAGAGAGAGAGAGAAAGAGGAAAAGACAGACGAGAGAGAGAGAGAGGCGAGATACAGACGGCGAGTTGAAGGAATCAAATTTATCACACCTTGATGAGAATCCTAAAGAGGAATTCAGATTCACCTTAATTAAAAGGGGCTTAACTTACATACGCTGAATTGATCAGCAGCGTTACGTGTATTGTGATGGAGATGGAACAAAAGTCCGGACGATTCTGTGGGGTAAAATTGTATTAAGAAGGCTTGTGCGTTACGCTCGTACACCATGTATGCACTCACATAAATAGTTCTGCTAGAATATCAAGGGTAGATGTGGACCTACGGAATGAGCATTCTTCTCCATGAAACAGAGACATCCTTCGCACGCAATCTTATCATGAAGGCAAGATGTTTGGAGACACTCCTGTTTTGTCTAGAAGATGTGTAGCTGGCCTTCCTTGGTCATGGACATTGTGAACACATACTTATGATTGAGTATGAGTGCATACTCATGATTGGATGACTGAACATCGTACATACATCGTGCCTATTCCTGATTGGCCTACAACTGTTATTTGTGTGCTTCTGTTACTACTTATATATCATGATGAGATTGAATAAAGTTTGAGCTGAAGTGTGAATCTGCACCGTATGTGTGTTTCTTACTTCCGCTCCTTAGGTATCGGACAACAGAATCGGACAACAGACTGTCATCAGGGTCTAACAGTGTTGAAGATGAAGTCCTGTAGATGACGATCAGGAATTGCTGTTCTGTCTCAGGAGCAGACTCACGACTCAGAAAGGCCAGCATGGCCTCCCTCCGGGTTGGAGACATGATGAGCATGAGTTTCCCGAGTGACTCCGAGTTGGTCCGGAGCTGGTCCGCTTGAGAGGCCGCAGCCTCTCAAGCATCGTCTTACTTCATCTCTTCGTTATTTAATCTCTGTTGGTTGTCTCTCCCATCCTTCGTGTCTCTTCGATGCTGTCTCTCCGAGTTGGTGGAGAGTGTAGACAGGATTTATGGGCCTGGGTGTCACACCCAACTTTTGAACTGACCAATGCAACGACATGAAACTTGAGCAGAAAGGTATTTCTTTGTCTATGCCCAAGCTAATTTGCATATTGGGAATGGTTCAAAAGTTAATCAAGTTATTTCCTTGAAATATGAATGAATGAATTGAAACCTCTTACAATTACATCATCTTCATCATGGTGTAGGAAATGACGAATGGATCAATCAGATCCCGAGAACGGCCAAGTAGACATTGTAACGACCAGAGAATTATATATAAGTACTTCTTACTTACAAACATTGGTTGATATGCAACAAAAGAAAGAGATCATTTGAAAATGAAAAGAAGGAAAGAGAATGGATGGATGCAGGGAACTGATCAGCCTTAATACTAATACATGTCATCACTATATGATTAATATGAAGGATAATAACAATGTGCTAGAAATATAATCCTTATTGTGATGAACCTTATTGTTTCATCACTATTAATTATTAAAACAGCATTGTTTTATAACTAAAGTTTTATAGAACAATAAGAATAATGATGAATAATTTCATAAAACATTGTTCAAGTTAACACACAGATTGTGAGTTTCAGCATGATAAAATAGAAGCTCATACATACATTGAACACATACAGGCATGTGTGTGTGTGTGTGTGTGTGTGTGTGTGTGTGTGTGTGAGTGTGTGTGTAGCTGAGTTCACGAAATGTGCCAGCATCCTGTGGAGGAGTGGGGGTTTGTTTGAGATTTAAATGACAGTCGTAAACTGAGTATTTGGGAGGCATGAAGTCAAAGCTGACGGGCCAGAAGTGCAGATAAGATGGCCTTATCTGTGAATGACCCAGCCAAGGTGTGGTCATAAAACTAGTGTGATCATTTAGAAATTGTGTCGATCCAAATGCACTACAGTAGCTAGGATTAACTTAGTCTCGTCCTCAGCATTGTGTTCTTGTGTTTGTGTTATATGTTGTTTTGTGTAGCACCAGGGTCCCGGAGAAACGTTGTCTCATTTCACTGTGTACTGCAGTCAGCTATATGTGGTTGAAATGACAATAAAACCTTGACTTGACTTGACTTGACTTGACTTGACTTGACTTTAAGATCTACCCACAAATTTTCAATGATGTTTAAATCGGGGGACTGTGATGGCCATTCCAAAACCTTCAACTTGCATCTCTTGAGGTATTCCATAGTGGATTTCAAGGTATGTTTATCCTCTTTTCAGCTTCAGGATTTTTACAGATGATGTGACGTTTGCGTGCAGAATTTGCTGGTATTTAGTAGGATCCATTCCTACAACATGTGCACATGTGCAATGTTTCCTGTGCCACTGGCTGCAACACAACCCCAAAGCATGAAAGATCCTCCAACCATGCTTAATAGTTGACAAGGTGTTCTTTTCTAATAGTGAGAACTCACTGAAACCTGTTATAGTGTAAATTGTCCTTGACCACGAGGTGTCTGGCTGGTCGATGATGTCACCGGTCAACCAAGCACCTGAAATTTGGAGTGATTTTGCTTTTGTACAATACAAAACCAAATCTCCACATTAAAATGACTTGAGCATTAATAGAGTAATAATCAGGCATCCAGAAACAATTAAAAGAATGAGAAAAGAATGAGCAAGTGCCTATAAAGAAAAGATTTTTAAGTGTGTTTATATGGAAGAATGGAATGCAAGAGTTATTTACTGCATGCACTTTAAGTGCAGTGATTTTGCCTTTAATGTAGTTAAAATGTATACAGTAAAATGACTTGGAAATGATTCAGTAACAATGTTTTACTCAGTGGTGAGAAAACATATAAAAGAAAGATTTTAAGTGTTTCAATTACATGATTAAACCTGATTTCTTGTTCACTCCAATAATATACACTAAAAACTTTAAACTTAAACACTAATACTCGGGGTGACTTTGAACATGGATGAATTGACAATGAGTGAGTGAAAATGGGACGTGATGAGTAATATTTACTGTCATTTGATTTTATATTAACATTTTACCATGCAGTAAAATGATGTCAAAATGAATACACTGACAGTCAGGGTCTCTGAATTCAAAATAAACTGCAAGAATAACAAAGCCTATAGAGGAAAACATTTTCAATATGCTAATCAACATGGCATGAAGAACTATGGATGCTTTATGGAAATGTATGTTTTTTATTTATTATTTTAATTAAGCAGCAGCCTTTTAAAAGAGTTTTTTTTAAGAATGACTTTTTTAAGAGATATACAGTCTATTAACAGATCATTACTATATTAAGCTCATTGACATTGAAATGAAAACATTTACTCACTTATGCATAAGCGTATGATTGATGCGTGGATCTTGCATATAGTTACTCTGTTAACCCCACTAGGTTGACCGATGCTGGATTTTACAGATATCGATATATAGATTGGATTGTACTTGCCAATAACTGATTAATCAAGCAAATGTTTTTCATGTTAATGGATAAAAAAATAATACAAACAAGTGCATGTAAAATAGTGCTGACCTTTATTAGAATAAATAAATGTACAAACTGTGCTAAAGGAAATAATATGTATATGTTATTAAGACATAACTCTATTTAATTAATAAATTGTAAATAATAAATACAATATATTATATAAGTGCTCCAGAATCTTTCAGTAATCTATCAATAAAAATCTTTCAGTATACACACACACACAAATTTTAAAAATGTCTCTGGCATTGTTCAGGAAGTAGAGGCCCAATGTCAGTATCTGGTGGTGGAAAATAAAAAAAAAACAGTCACAGTAACACTGCCACATCCTGAACGACAATCTCATTAGGTGACTCCTTGAATCTGGGTAAAATCTCTGTTTGTTCCTTAGAGCATTTTATCAAGTTTGCACAAGGATCGGAATAGCAAATAAACACCAGTGCTATAAGTGATGACAATGATAGACTATATACAAGAGGCGGCTGTCCTGCTTTTCCGGTATGGGCACATTGGAATAAGAATCCAGATGTTTTCCCATCATCAGCTCATACGTGGTACTGTTGATGACATAGTCTTGCCCACTGGAGGACTCTACAGACATGCAGGTGTAGTTACCGCTGTCTGTGGCCGTAGCATTGAGGATGATCAAGCCGTCATGTCGGATTTGGTAGTTTTTGTCACTCTCAGTTGGTTTGTCATTTACATGCCACTGTACACGGGCCAGGTGTGATCCCTGCTGGCATGGCAGACTTATCATATCACCTGGGTAAAAGACATTATTGATCCTTCTGCTCTCTGTAACACAAACAAAAACAATATGGTTATCTTCATTTTTCTTTGTGGAATTATGTATGTAAGTATATGTGTGTGTATGTGTGTGTGTATGTGTGTGTATGTGTGTGTGTATGTGCACACACATACATATACACGGCTTAACTTACCAACTGCAGGACAACGTGTCGCATTTCCGTCTTCCAGACTCTGAACCACCTCACTGTACGAAAAAAAGAAAATCCAGGAATGTAATCAAAAATCTCTTTAGACAAGCACTAGTAGAAACAATACAATTTGTTTGACCACAGTTCTGTATAACTCTTGATTAGCACAACAGGCAGTAATGCAAGTCTCTGGTTTGTATTAATGTGGACAATATGTTAGTTTAATTTAACCGTAAGTCAGTAAACAAAATGCATGTAATAAGTGATGTGGTGTTTATTTAACAATTATGGACAGTACAAGTACATGTCTTATCCCCCACAACATTATATGAAGAATGTATGATCAGTACCTGTGTTCCACAGTATCAATATTGCTTAAAGCAATGCAGCTGTTGGAGACAATGTCCCAGCCACAGTAGGGGTCTCTGGCCAGCACACAGTCGGTACAGGAAGTGTACTTGCCACATGAAGAAAACGGCATCTGTGCCACAGCCACGTTGGAACCAGCATACAGCAGACCCTGAGAAAATATATACACCGGTTATTAAAATGAGGGTGAAGCAAGAACAGAATCAAATCTTAAGCTTATATAGGAATAATGAAATCATTCATAAAATCGAAATCAAATGAACATTGAGATAAAACAGGATTAGAAAGTCTTTAACTAATTATATGCAAGTATTTTACGCTATATAAGAAACTATATGTGATTAACGAAACATGGGCATTAGATTATAAGTAGTACCACGGCATTTATTTATTTTAGGTAAAAAAAAATATATATATATCCATAAAATCCTTAACAGGAAACCACTCATGAATTGCACTCAATACGTTTCTATAACTATATTAAGAAGTACTAAATCACAATCAGTGTGATTTTAATGAAAAAAAAACACAGTAAAACAGTCCAAATCTTTTGGCTGTTCCTTATTCTTGCCACAAATAACAATATCTCCATATGATCAAAATTAAAAACCCTTAAAGAAATCATGAAAGAATCATGTGAAATACCTGACGGCCCTTACAGGAATAGAACACAAATAGTAGCACAAGAGGCGAATAACAAATGTAGTGGGAATTTAGTGTTTTGTTGTTTACCATGGTGCTGGAGAGACGCAGTATCTTCACTGGTTCATTATGGTTAAAGAGCTGCACCTCCTCTATTATGAACATCTTCCCATCATAGTTGACTGCTTTCAGCACTGAACCGCTTGCTGTTACAAAAACACATTTGATTTGTTAACGCTTATGGCTGGAGTTTTGCTTAGACTATTGTAACCTATGCAATTTATAACATCTTGATAAATAATGTAAACTGCAGATGAAATGATTACCTGTGCCAATAAACATGACCTGATGGCTGGTCCCGTCCAAAGCAGTAGTCTCGGCCACTACTATACTTGTAAATGCAGCTCCTTCCTTCACCAGTAGAGGGTGCTCAGAGTGCGGCTTCGCTACATCATCCATCAGTGGATTTTTCCTGATAAACTGAAGGGTTTTGTCAGGCAGATCAGAAAACTTGGAATACCCTTTCTTCCTTGCCTCATTGTTAATACACTAGACAGTGAAAGAGAGAGAGATAGAGAGAGAGATAGAGAGAGAGAGTGAGAGAGAGAGAGAGTAGAGAGAGAGAGAGAGAGAGAGAGAGAGAGAGAGTGAGAGAGAGAGAGAGGAGAGAGAGAGAGAGAGAGAGAGAGAGAGAGAGATTAATAACTATTAGGATCTGCATAGTAAACCTGGAATAGACTTGTGCAAAATAGAAAACACATTTTATATCAAGAAAGTACAAATACAAGTTGTTTCAAATGAATATTTAGAAATCACATATAACAATTCAAATGCCATATTCCATTCAAGTCAATGTGTAAACATTAAACTAAGGAAATATGCACTAACAGAAAATGAATCAACATCTTCTCAGTAATGAAAAATCAATCGGGTGTAGTAGATTAATTACATGTAGTTTAAGTCATTTTAATAGCCTGTAGCAAACATGTGAAAATGATCATTGATGAATGGTGTACTCACAGCTCCGGGACGGGGAACAGGTACCTCTCCGTTGTAAGGCACCCATTTTGTAAAGTCATTCTCAATCAACAAAGTTTTAAATTTGCCTTCAGAGAACACTTTACGGATGTCTTGTATCCTGTAGGTGCACACTGCAGAGTACTGCAACATGTCCCTGTGTGTCAAATCACAGGCATGACATTAGTGTATTAGGATTGGAGTATTATTCAATACATTTATTTACTCATTTTGTGGTAGCAATTTTGTAGTTCTGGGATTTGAAATGACAAGCTTCTGACTGACCGGTAAACAATCTTTATGGCATATATTGAAATAAACTGTACTCACTGAGGAGTAAAGACTCCGTAGAACACACAGGTAGTCCAGTCTCCCGGGCAGAAAAGGAATACGTCTTTTATAAGTAAGGGCAGTTTGTTGTTAAGAATGGGACAGTCCAGTTGTGCCTTTAGGAATGACGTCCACTTCTTATGCAAGATCCGCCATCCTCCCGTATCCCCCTAGAGATTGATAAACATTACGTTATGAAATTTCTTTGATAGCAAATATAACAGTAAAACGTATTCAATAGTTCTCATTTAAACAAATATCTATTGAAATATATTGTTCTATGCAACAATTTAATTTTATTTTATTTAATACTTAAAAGAGGCAGATTAAATTCTTAATTAAAAACTGATTTAAAATTTCAAAATTTCAAATCAGAACCATGAATAATCTGAATAATTTTTTTTTTACTGATTTTTAAGTCTCTCAATAAAAATATTACTTTGAATAGTTCTGGAAGAAGTAATAGCTCTAAATACTGTTTTACTCAATGGGTGTCAGAAAAGCTGTTGTGTGATAGGGAATAATAATCATTCTGCATGAAAAGTTGCAGTAATATTTAACAAGGAACATCCTGGATGCGGAGAAAGATACCTTGCAGACACGGGCGACCCTTGACACATCAATCTTAAAATGTGAGTCGTACTCTACAGCGTTTTCAGAAAAGAAGAGGTAAATCTCGTCATCCTCCCCCTCTGGGTTTTCCTTTCCCCTGGACACATGCTTCAGACTAATGAAGTTGGGATCTGAAATCACAGAAATAATCAGTGATTATAACTTTGTGCTTTGTAGAAGAATCTCAAGAAAAAATATCTCAATTTTGTATATATTAGATATTATATATATATATATATAGATCTGTATAATATATATATGTATATATATATATATATATATATATATATATATATATATAATAAATCTTAGTGGTTACACGTTCGCCTCACACCCCAAATATTCCCGTCATCGGGAATGTGTGTGTGGAGTGATGTTCTCCCCGTTAGGGGGTTTTTCCCCGGGTTTCTCCGGTTTCCCCCGGTCCAAAAAAAACGGTAGGTTGATTGGCACCTTGGAAAAAAGTGCTAGTGTTTGTAGATGTGTGTGTGTGTGCCCTGCGATGGGTTGGCATTCCATCCAGGGTGTATCCTCTTAATCAAACGCCTGAAAAAAGGCTCCCCGTGACCCGAGGGAAGATCGGATCGGTAGAAGATGAATGAATGAATGAATATCTATATTATATATATAATCTATATATATATATATATATATATATGAATCAAAATCTCTCTTTAATAAAATACAATTTTTCTTTCACTCTTCACTCACACTTATTATTTTACTATTTCTTGTTAATTAAGTAAGTTATTATTCATTTATTCATAATAAAGTTAGTGAATTAATAAAGTGAACTTTAACCTATTAAGTGACAGCCCTGCAAACAAACACACACACACACACACACACACACACACACACACACACACACACACACACACACACACACATACTTACTATTGAGCCAGTGGGTATAGTCAGTTCGTATATTAGCAGAATGTCGCTTAAGAGCCATGTCTGTGCTGAGAAAATTCATAGTCGTAGCAGACCAGAGCTCATCATCTAAAACAGAATAGAAATATTAATCCAACATTACTATAATATTAATTCATTACTTTAAATCAAATAATTGCATTAGCTATTATGAGGATCAGGTGTAAAACATGCATGGATATTGATAATGAAATTAAGAAACTCAATTACAAAAAAAGAGATACTGTGTAAAATGTATATAAGAACAGAATTTTAAAATGATTTGAAATCACATATATCCATATTCTATACACAATAAAACAAGCAAAAGTACACATCATATAATTAAATTAATAACATATAAAATTATAGATAATATTAAGATTTGTAAATCATTGCCTTCTGTGTGAAATTATTAGATAACTCAGTAACTGAACATTGATTGTATTATGGAGCATTTACACATAAGACAAATGGAGCACCTACCAACAAGTTCAGATGCATAACTCTGGAAAGGATCAAATGGAGTCTTTCCCCTTCCCATTCTCTGTTTTATTTTCCAGAGTGAGCTTGCCATCTGTATAAGACTAGACAACAGAAAATGGGACATTATACATGAAACATTTACATAACATGTAACATAACATTTACATAACACGGCCAAATTCACCAAAACATTCACAAACGCTTCTGCCTACAATACTATTATTATTATTATTACTCACCATATTTCTACAGACTGGATCGAAAGCATTTGGTGCCGCACACATACATCTTTCCATCTGTCAATTTATGAAGGATGGAGTCGGATGTGGTTCCAACACTCAGTCTGGAAAAAGAAATTACATATTGACTTTACTCTGTAAAGACGAGTTACAGATCATGGTTTTATTGACAGAATCCCTATTCCTAGTCATTTATGATAATATAGAATGCCATGTTGTCTTGTGGTTGAAAATAGTTTCCTTTTAAAAACTCTCGACTCTCGAATTGATTGCAGAACATGTGTGACAGTTCACAGAACATAATAAATCCTAACTGTAACATTTGATCAATTAGTGATTTTCGTTTTTCAATCATTGCAGAGACAGTTAAGCACAGAAGTCGCTAAATTCCATTTTTAAATAACTGTGAGACAAGATATAACCATTCAATCAAACTAAACCCGCTGATGGAACAAAAAATACAAAAAGAGATCTCACCTGCAAGTTTCTCCCTTTGAACGAACACGTTTTCTGCATATCCTCGGTCACCTCCCAATTTACCTAAAAAAAAAGATTTTTTTTAATCTCCACAGATAAATGCTTAAAAAGTACTATTTTTCCCCTCCCCAATACTGTAATCAGTATGGCAATGTGGTTTATGCTTTATACCAGGGGTGTCCGAACTACGGCCCACGGGCCATCTGCGGCCCGCCAGCATTACGGTGGCGGCCCGCAAGGGATTTATAAAAATGATAGCCCGTTATAGATGAAATTCACTAAATAACCATCGGGTGTCGCTATCACATGAAGCCAATGCAGTTAGTCAGACGTAGGCCTACTTTCAAATTAATGGGCTAAAAAAGCTTGTTTATCATATTTTGCTATAGTTATGGCGCAACAAAGAAAAAGGAAAATCGAAAATTAGTGCAGGAGATTTCAGACATGTTGGGGAAATGAGTATTTTTTTCACGGAGGTCAGCGGGAAATGTGTCTGTTTAATTTGCCAGGAGACCTTTGCGGTGATGAAGGAATATAATGTTAAAAGACATTATGAAACCAAACATCAGTCTTTCAAATCTTACACTGGTGCCGAACGCGATCAAGAGGTGAAACAATTGGCAGCTGCCTTGTTAGCGCAACAAAAACAATTTTTCCGTGCTAATAAAGCATATAGGAAAATTCTACACTAGCTAGTTATGACTTAGCTCACCTAATAGCACGGCATGGAAAACCCTTCACTGAAGGCGAACTTATAAAGGAGTGTCTGATGAAAGTTGAGACTATAATTTGCCCAGAAAAGATTTTAAAAATATCAGTCTTTCAAGAAACACAGTCGGAAGAAGAATTGAAGACTTGTCAGCAAATCTAAAAGAACAAGTGACAGACAAAGTACCCAAGCTTGATTTTTACACTGATTCCACAGATACTGCACAGCTGTAGGTGTGGACAGTGATTTTTGTATTTCAGAAAAGCTCCTTGATATGAAGAGCTTTAAGAGTACAACAACGGGAAAAGATCTTTTTGAAGCCGTCTCATGTGCGATTGAAAACACAAATCTACCTTGGGCCAAGCTCTGTGGCATTACAACGGATGGAGCACCAGTCATGATCGGCAAGCGGAATGGAATGGCTTCCATGGTATGCAGTAAAGTTCGCGAAAGTGGAGGTGAGGCTGTGAAAATGCACTGTTATCATACACCAGGAAGCACTCTGTGCGAAGGCCATCCGGATGGATGATATGATGACCACAGTGGTGAAAACTATAAACTTGATTCGTTCAAGAGCGCTCAACCACAGAGAATTCCGGGGATTGCAGAATACGCTGACGTAATATATCACTCCAAAGTGCGGTGGCTGGGTCGCGTCTCTGCTCTACAGCGGTTCAATTCGCTGTGGTCTGAAATTGACCAGTTTTTGAAAGAAAATATCTGACACTTGATCAACTCAGCGACCCTGACTGGCTGGCAGACCTTGCTTTTTTAGTTGATTTAACCAGTGACCTGAACACACTGAATAAAAGCCTGCAAGGCAAGGACCAGCTGATATCGGAAATGTATGCGCACTTGAAATCCTTTTCTGTGAAGCTAAGACTTTTTGAGAGACAAATCAGTGACTGCAATGCTGTGCACTTTCCTAGTTTGTCCGAAATCATCTCGAGTGTTTCAGACTCCAACAGTCCCTGGAAAAATGGATAAATATTCAGCAGTGCTCACATCCTTAATCACAGAATTTAATCAGCGTTTTCAAGACTTTTCCGCCATTGACAACAGCATCAAACTGTTGTCGAACCGCCTTGTCTTTGTTAATGCAGAAGAAGTGCAACGGGAAATATGCAGCTGGAACTCATTGAACTTCAGTGCGACGATTCTCTTCGCGGCCGTCACCAGCTACTTCCACTGTCCGAGTTTTACAAGAGTTTGGAAATATCCAGATTCCCCTTAATCAAACGTCACGCACAAAGGATGATGAGTCTGTTTGGCTCCACATACATATGATGACGGTTAAACATGTTTCCCTGATGACGCTGAACAAGAGTCCTAACTGTAGAGCCATTCTGATCAGATTAGTCATCTCTGCGATCTGGTTCGTATCTCAACTACAAGACTTCCTCCTGACTTGGCGTCAATTCTAAAATCAAAGGCACAACATCACTGTTCTCACTAATAAAGTTGACAGTCAGAAAATAAAAAAATCGCTGAAAGCAATTCCATTAGACTGTAATGACTCTTAGCTTTGATATACACACACACACACAATTTGCACACACATATGTGAGAGGTATATGCATTAACCTATAATCATTACATTCAATCAAATGCTAAACCCAGTACCTGATTGAATGGAACAATAATACATATATCATAGAGATCTCACCTGCAAGTTATGATATCCCTATATGAATAAACAAGTTTATCTATATATATCCTCGGTCACCTCCCAATTTTTACCTAAAAGAACATTTATTTTTTTTAATCTCCACAGATAAAATAGCATTAAAAAGTACTATATTTTTGCACCTGGCCTCCCCAATGTACTGTAATCAGTATGGGCAATATGGTTTATGCTTTATACTATATGATAAAGCTGTATGCTGTAAGGCTATATGATGGATGCTTTATGCAAATGTTTATTATTAAAAAATTTATTAAGTTTATTATTAGGGAAATCATACATGAATTTGAAATGAGACATTTCAAGCTTTATACACACATACAATGTCATGCATATGTCTGTGAGAAAAGTATTTGTTGAGATTTTGAGATTCAGGTTGTCATATTTGTGTCATGTTCAGGTTGTCGTATTTGTAAGAGAGAGAATTGAGCATTCGTGAATGAAAAATTTAAAAAAAATTACTGACCATGTCCTTCTTGTGTGTAATGTTGGCGAGGTCCAGGGCAAAGATTGTCCCTCGAGCCCCCAGGATGAGCACACCAGCGTCTTCCATGAGGAGCATGGTGGTGTAGTTAAACACTCCCTTCTCCTGAAAAATGTACCCTCCATTTCCTAGCAACAACAGAAAAGGCTTTAAGTCTCTAGTGTAATAGAGTAGCTATTGAAAAAGTAATAAAGAGCAGAAGAGTATAAATTATACATATATATATATATATAGATATATATATATATATATATATATATATATATATATATATATATATATATAATATATATATAAAATTTATACTCTTCTGCTCTCTTAGACTAGCTCACTTACTGCTAAGGGGAAATGTGTTCCGTGGTGTGCTGGACAAAGGCAAATCCTGACCTGAAGCCAAATGTGGACTCCAGAAACACAGGAGGATAAAGAGAAGTGACATGACCTTAGTTATACTGGTACAAACAGTAGGTCATCATAAGTCTCTCAGGGACACTATAAAAAAAAGAAGACAATTTCCTTAAATAACAAATAATTAAAATAATAAACATAAAAATTTTTTTTTGGACTTATTGTGAATTGTCAAATAATGCATGTTTTCAGCGAATAAAGCACAAAATCTAATAATGCACAGTAATCACAGTGTAATTCACATATATGATCTATAAGTGAAAGTGATTGTTACGAATTCGGGTTACAGATCAGCAGCTTGTGGTTTTAAATGCCCCATTTAGACTTACAACTACAGACTATTTGACTACAACTAATTGACAAAATTGATAATAATCAATAATAAAATTGTGTTGTAAATGAATGCTGTTAGTGATTAGTTGGGCTGCACAAGTTAAGGGCTTAGCGTGATGCCAAGATAACATATCCGATTGTGAAATGGCGGCGATTAGAGTACAGATCAACCAGCAGCATGAAAATGTGTGTCTCCCAAGTCATCCAACGCATGGGAGCATTTTATATTAAATGAAAACAAATATTATTTAACTTTTAAATTTTAACAACAGAGAAGACCTTTTTTGAGGTAACCTGCAAGTCACAAACTATGCAAATCTAAACGGCCGGGAGTTAGTCTAAAATAAAAGCTTGAACAGCGCTGATTGAGATTATACTCTTTCATCAGCTCCACACAGAAGGCACAGTGTTGATGTGCATACCCCCGTTTCTCTTTTTTTTGACCTTGTGAGGCTTTTTGCTTTTCCCGAAATGCTAATAAATAAGTAAAAAGCCGCCTTCCGCTCGGTGCGTCACTTTGCATTGTGGGAAATGTAGCTTTGGTGTGTAAAAATTTGGGGGCTGCTGTTCGTTAGTTAGACTGTGACGCGGGCCGGATCTAATAATAAATGACGTTTCACGCGGGCCAAATAACTCGCGGGCCTGATTTGGCCCGCGGGGTTATGTGGGTAGAGCATACAGTGCGTGAAATCCTATTGCCAAAATGTATCGTACACTCTTATATAACACTTATATAACTCCAGAATCCTTGGGTCAAAGCTAAGATATTCCTCTCTGATGGTTTCAGGCTACAAAGCTTGCTTTTTTCTATATAACGCCGTTATGTAAAAAAAAAACCTACAATTGTAAATAACTAGTCAAAAAATACATTTTGCATTTATTAATAATAAATAGACACAGTGTGGAACCTACCAGTATAAATCTGCAACACTGGCAAATGTAAATCTTGAATGAAGCTCACGCAAGATGTTGCACCTGTTAGCAAAGAAAAATATTTGAGTAAGAAACCGTACCATACACTCAACAAAAACTATCCAAAAACTACATTTAGTTTTCACTTCATTAAAAGCCGAATGTTACCAAGTTTACAGCTGCACACTGTGATACTTTCGAAAGAGTTTTGTTGCTCTGGAAAAATCAGCGATCTTCAGCACAAAGGACGTATGCTGCGAGTTGTGTAGCGACAAATCACGTAATAAACCAAACGTTCTGTTCGTAGGTACTGTGACGTAGTTGTGGGCGGGGCTTAGGCGGCGTACACTCTTATATAACTTACAACTAATAACTTATATAACTCTTATATAACTTTATCGAACCTATATATATTCAATAAAATCCACAAGCGGTAAAATCCACTAGCGGTAAAATCCATTGTCAACATAATTAATAATAATTAAAGCTAATATATTCCTTGCCTTATGAATGAATGAATAAACTGATGGTTTTAGGCTAACAAAGCTTGCTTTTCTGTATAACGCGGTTATGTTAAAAACCTACTTGTAAACACTAGTCAAATGTTTTTTTTTTGCAAGCATCTGCATAAAACCAGTGTAGAAATGTTCATTAGAACACAGCTTATCAATAATTATCGAAAGATTATTGCCATTTCGACTCACCGTTGCAGCAGTAGTCTGGCAGCACTGACCCAAATGGCTATAACTGCAATTAGATATCTTAATGCAACTTAGCGCATCTCTGGATATCCTGAATGCTTGGTGAAATCCCCAAAATTGCGTAGTGTCGACAATTAACGGCTCTAAGCGAAGAATAAAGCTTCCTCTTTGTACAGCGCTACCTGTTAATAGCCACTCGTATCCATGCACGATATCCTTTAAATTGATGCCAAAGTGTAACTGTGACGTCACGGGGGCGGGTGGGGCGGGGGGGCTATCCATGCACGATATCCTTGTTGATGCCAATGTGTACTGTGACGTCACGGAGATGGGGGTATACAAGCGCGATATCATTTACGATGCCAAAGTGTACTGCGATGTCACGGAGTCCACTGAGACATTACAGAGCGCATGAAAGTTTTTCAAGTCCAAAAATTCTGTTTTTGTTAAAAAATAAAAAAAAAAACTGTTGTGAAATGACGGTGTTTTCATTTACCATATCATATACTATACCATATCACCCTCTCGTGATAACATGTAAGTCCTCTCGCGATAACTCGTACGTCCTCTCGCGATAAGTCATTCCCCCAAGCATTAATGACGAGGCAAAAAAACCCCCCCCTTTAAAAAAATGGAGACAGATATCATCGGGTAGCTTACTTGGCTTGCTTACTTGTAGCGCAGACGCATTAACCATTTTATTTGTAATCAGAGACGTAGGCGCGCTATACAAGCATTAATGGCGAGGCAAAAACCCCCCAATACTTACCAGCGGTCACGTGTGCTTTTCTGGGAGGCAATAGTGCACGATTTCACGTAGGGCATGTAGATGAATTGCCTGTTGCATCATGCCCAAGGCAAGATAAAGTATATATTTATCATTTGGAAAACCTGCGGGGAAAAGGTTTTCGGGAAAAAGGTTTCCAGTTTTGCGAAAGTTTTCCGAATTATTTTTTTCGCATCTTTTTTTCTAACAGTGCAAGATAATGTGAATGAACTTTTCCATAGCAAAATTACTTAATTTTAATGTATTTTGTATCTGAAAGTAATACAAAAATAGTGAAAGAACACATTGTAAAGTTTAGGTACGTTTGAAAACGTTGTCCATCTGTTATGAGCATCTTACCAGGATTTTGAGAGCATGTGTAAATAATCTTTATCTTAATAACTAAGTAATAAATGATTTTAATGATTTTGTTATTAAGATAAAGATTATTTACACATGTGTGAACATGTTCCTATTGCCTCTCTGCATTCACTATCTCAAAAAAGTGATTTTTGTATACTTCACATACACAACAGTCTCTTTAAATAAAGCTTTGCAAATCATGTTTATTTCAATATAAATTCAAATCACTTCACAAAATATTACATTGAATGTAAAAAAAAATGTTACATGATCATAAAATGATCTGTGAAGATAAACACATCTTAACACATTTTAAAGCTTTCCACATTTTAAAAGCGCATTTGATGTTTTCCAAAGACAAACACCAGCTACAGGAATTTAGTGACCCCTTCACAAAATGAGACATTTAGCAAAGGAAAAGAAATTATTTCACTTTATATCCATTCTTTATAATATAATGCACTAGGTGTCACTTCTCGTCAACAGAAACTTAGAAGAAAGAGAAATATACTTTGCCATTGTTAATGCTGGACACCACTGTGAAATCCGTTCCATTTCTTCCTGTTATATTTGGATGTCCTCTATTCCCGATTCTTTACTTAGGTATTTTACCAGCAGTGACTCCTGGCTCCCTAGTTTTTTCTTGGTGCACTTTAAGTCACAAAAATGTTCACTATACAAGATCCATATAACAAGGCCCATCAATACCAGTGACAGAATAATGAACAGGGTAAATAGAGTGTTCTGCCTTTTCTGTATCTGCGGATTGGAATTAGCATCCACAAAGGTCATCAACTTAAGCTGATATGTGGTATTTTGGATGACATAACCTTGAACACTGGATGACTCTGTAGATATACAAGAGTAGGTATTGTTGTCAGAGTCCGAGGTGTCAAGGATAATCAAGCCGTCATGTTGGATTTGGTACTTTTCGTCATTTTGAATAGGTTGATCATTTACATGCCACTGCACACTGGCCAGGTTTGATTCCAGCTGGCATGGAAGAGTGACCGCCTGTCCTGTGTAGTAGGTCTTATTGATCTTCCTGCTCTCTGTAACAAACACAAAAAAATGACAACTTTATCTTAACTTTTCTAGTATTAAGTCTTTCAGTTCTTGTACTTGTGTACTTTCCCCATGCTTTCTTGCAAAATGCTTCTAGTTCTGTTATATTCTTTGGTCGTCTTGCATGCACAGCTCTTTTCAGATCTACCCACAAATTTTCAATGATGTTTAAATCGGGGGACTGTGATGGCCATTCCAAAACCTTCAACTTGCATTTCTTGCGGTATTCCTTAGTGAATTTCAAGGTATGTGTCACGATGGGCCTCCTGCCCCATCTACTGAGATGGGCAAACGCTCCGTCTTCAGCGCGTTGTCGGAAGGCAGAAGGGTTGCACGGATGAGAGAGAGAGGCGGGGAGTCCTCAACAAGATACGGCTGGAGCTTATCCCGGAGCGGCACCTTCATTATCCCTAATCAGGTCGGCTTCTATAAAACGTCGGCGGTTGTTGTCGGAGTACGTCTGGGCTCCCGAACTAACGGCGTATGTCTTTTTCTTTTTCTCCCGACCTCCCACTACAGGTGAGACGGTAAGCGCGGATGAGGAATACCCGCCAGACCCTCGCAGTGCCTGGTAGCTGGGAGTATCCACATAGCCTTGCGGGCAGGAAACTGAAGCCTGACCCCTACGTGCCGATGGAGATCCGGAGAACGAAGCCGCCTCACCGATCAAGATGACCCAACGTGGGAGAGTGCAGTGAGAGATCTCCGCGTTCCCTCTCCTGCTACAGCCACTCCTCACCTGATCCTGATCCCCCAAATATCGGACACGAACATTTCTCTCTCTTTTTTTGTTTGTTCAATAAACACTTTTTCCCCCAGTTACGCCTCTCTGCGCCTGTGTTCAGCCCGAAGCGGCGAGCGAGTCGCCACAGTATGTCAATATTTATCCTCTTTTCAGCTTCAGGATTTTTACAGATGATGTGACGTTTGCGTGCAGAATTTGCTGGTATTTAGTAGGATCCATTCAAATGTACACATGTGCAATGTTTCCTGTGCCACTGGATGCAACACAACCCCAAAGCATGAAAGATCCTCCACCATGCTTAATAGTTGACAAGATGTTCTTTTCTAATAGCGAGAACTCACTGAAACCTTGTTATAGTGTAAATTGTCCTTGACCACGAGGTGTCTGGCAGGTCGATAATATCACCGGTCAACCAAGCACCTGAATTTTGGAGTGATTTTGCTTTTCTAAAATACAAAACCAAATCTCCACATTAAAATGACTTGAGCATTAATAGAGTAATAATCAGGCACCCAGATACAATTAAAAGAATGAGAAAAGATTTTTAAGTGTGTTTGAATATGGAATGAAAATGGTGCAAGTGTTAGTTATTTACTGCATGCACTTTAATGTATGCAGCATTTTACGTATTAGTGATTTTGCCTTTAATGTTATTAAAATGTATACAGTAAAATGACTTGGAAATTGATTCAGTAAAAATGAGTTTTACTCTGAAGAAAACATACATAAAAGAAAGATTTTCATGAGTGTTTCAATTGAAACATTGAAACATGATTGAATGAACCTGATTTTCTTTTAGTTCACTCCAATAATATACACTAAAATTACTTTAAACTTAAACAAAACCGGGGTACTTTAAAGGATGAATGACAATGAGTGAGTGAAAATGGGACGTGATTTTATATTAACATTTTACCATGAGTAATATTTATGATTTGAATTAAATTGCAAGAATAACAAAGCCTATATTAAGGATTTATACCATGCAGTAAAATTTCAAAATTTGAAGTCAGGGTCTCTGAATTAAAATAAACTGCAAGAATAACAAAGCCTATAGAGGAAAACATTTTCATTTCCCAATGCTAATCAACATGGTATGAACCCACTATGGATGCTTTATGGAAATGTTTTTTATTTATTATTTTAATTAACGTGTACTCCTGTGTGACAACCTCTGCCTGAATTCTCTGCTGCCTGCCTCTGCCCCACTTTTTTAAGAGACTGCCTGCCTTCTGCCCTCTCTGTCTTCTAAAAACGCACACATATTATCTCCTGAGCTCATTGATATTGAAATTAAAACTCCCTGCATAAGCGTATGATTGATGCGTGGATCTTGCATATAGTTACTCTGTTAACCCCACTAGGTTGACCGATGCTGGATTTTACAGATATCGATATATAGATTGGATTGTACTTGCCAATAACTGATTAATCAAGCAAAAGTTTGTTCATTTAATGATAAAAAAAAATACAAACAAGTCCATGTAAAATAGTGCTGACCTTTATTAGAATAAATAAGTGTACAAACTGTGCTAAAGGAAAAATATGAATATGTTATTAAGAAATAACTCTATTTAATTAATAAATTGTAAATAATAAATACAATATATTATATAAGTGCTCCAGAATCTTTCAGTAATCTATCAATAAAAACTTTCAGTATATATATATACACACACACAAATTTTAAAAATGTCTCTGGCATTGTTCAGGAAGTAGAGGCCCAATGTCAGTATCTGGTGGTGGAAAATAAAAAAAAAACAGTCACAGTAACACTGCCACATCCTGAACGACAATCTCATTAGGTGACTCCTTGAATCTGGGTGAAATCTCTGTTTGTTCCTTAGAGCATTTTTCAAGTTATAAACAAGATCAGAATAGCAAAAAACGCCAGTGCTATAATGATGACAACGATAACTAATACAAGAGGCGGCTGTCCTGCTTTTCCGGTATGGGCAGATTGGAATAAGAATCCAGATGTTTTCCCATCATCAGCTCATACGTGGTACTGTTGATGACATAGTCTTGCCCACTGGAGGACTCTACAGACATGCAGGTGTAGTTACCGCTGTCTGTGGCCGTAGCATTGAGGATGATCAAGCCGTCATGTCGGATTTGGTAGTTTTTGTCACTCTCAGTTGGTTTGTCATTTACATGCCACTGTACACGGGCCAGGTGTGATCCCTGCTGGCATGGCAGACTTATCATATCACCTGGGTAAAAGACATTATTGATCCTTCTGCTCTCTGTAACACAAACAAAAACAATATGGTTATCTTCATTTTTCTTGTGTGGAATTATGTATGTAAGTATATATGTGTGTGTATGTGTGTGTGTATGTGCACACACATACATATACACGGCTTAACTTACCAACTGCAAGGACAACGTGTCGCATTTCCGTCTTCCAGACTCTGAACCACCTCACTGTACGAAAAAAAGAAAATCCAGGAATCAAAAATCTCTTTAGACAAGCACTAGTAGAAACAAGTACAATTTGTTTAACCACAGTTCTGTATAACTCTTGATTAGCACAACAGGCAGTAATGCAAGTCTCTGGTTTGTATTAATGTGGACAATATGTTAGTTTAATTTAACCGTAAGTCAGTAAACAAAATGCATGTAATAAGTGATGTGGTGTAACAATTATGGACAGTACAAGTACATGTCTTATCCCCCACAACATTATATGAAGAATGTATGATCAGTACCTGTGTTCCACAGTACCAATATTGCTTAAAGCAATGCAGCTGTTGGAGACAATGTCCCAGCCACAGTAGGGGTCTCTGGCCAGCACACAGTCGGTACAGGAAGTGTACTTGCCACATGAAGAAAACGGCATCTGTGCCACAGCCACGTTGGAACCAGCATACAGCAGACCCTGAGAAAATATATACACCGGTTATTAAAATGAGGGTGAAGCAAGAACAGAATCAAATCTTAAGCTTATATAGGAATAATGAAATCATTCATAAAATCGAAATCAAATGAACATTGAGATAAAACAGGATTAGAAAGTCTTTAACTAATTATATGCAAGTATTTTACGCTATATAAGAAACTATATGTGATTAACGAAACATGGGCATTAGATTATAAGTAGTACCACGGCATTTATTTATTTTAGGTAAAAAAAATATATATATCCATAAAATCTTAACAGGAAACCACTCATGAATTGCACTCAATACGTTTCTATAACTATATTAAGAAGTACTAAATCACAATCAGTGTGATTTTAATGAAAAAAAAACACAGTAAAACAGTCCAAATCTTTTGTCTGTTCCTTATTCTTGCCACAAATAACAATATCTCCATATGATCAAAATTAAAAACCCTTAAAGAAATCATGAAAGAATCATGTGAAAACCTGACGGCCCTTACAGAAATAGAACACAAATAGTTAAGTAGCACAAGAGGCGAATAACAAATGTAGTGGGAATGTAGTGTTTTGTTGTTTACCATGGTGCTGGAGAGACGCAGTATCTTCACTGGTTCATTATGGTTAAAGAGCTGCACCTCCTCTATTATGAACATCTTCCCATCATAGTTGACTGCTTTCAGCACTGAACCGCTTGCTGTTACAAAAACACATTTGATTTGTTAACGCTTATGGCTGGAGTTTTGCTTAGACTATTGTAACCTATGCAATTTATACATCTTGATAAATAATGTAATACTGCAGATGAAATGATTACCTGTGCCAATAAACATGACCTGATGGCTGGTCCCGTCCAAAGCAGTAGTCTCGGCCACTACTATACTTGTAAATGCAGCTCCTTCCTTCACCAGTAGAGGGTGCTCAGAGTGCGGCTTCGCTACATCATCCATCAGTGGATTTTTCCTGATAAACTGAAGGGTTTTGTCAGGCAGATCAGAAAACTTGGAATACCCTTTCTTCCTTGCCTCATTGTTAATACACTAGATAGTGAAATAGAGAGAGCGAGAGAGAGAGAGAGAGAGAGAGTAGAGAGAGAGAGAGAGAGAGAGAGAGAGAGATTAATAACTATTAGGATCTGCAAAGTAAACCTGGAATAGACTTATGAAAAAGAGTAAACACATTTTATATGAAGAAAGTACAAATACAAGTTGTTTCAAATGAATATTTAGAAATCACATATAACATTTCAAATGCCATATTCCATTCAAGTCAATGTGTAAACATTAAATAAGGAAATCAGAGAACTAACAGAAAATGAATCAACATCTTCTCAGTAATGAAAAATCAATCGGGTGTAGTAGATTAATTACATGTAGTATAAGTCATTTTAATAGCCGTAGCAAACATGTGAAAATGATCATTGATGAATGGTGTACTCACAGCTCCGGGACGGGGAACAGGTACCTCTCCGTTGTAAGGCACCCATTTTGTAAAGTCATTCTCAATCAACAAAGTTTTAAATTTGCCTTCAGAGAACACTTTAACGGATGTCTTGTATCCTGTAGGTGCACACTGCAGAGTACTGCAACATGTCCCTGTGTGTCAAATCACAGGCATGACATTAGTGTATTAGGATTGGAGTATTATTCAATACATTTAATTTACTCATTTTGTGGTTTTTGTAGTTCTGGGATTTGAAATGACAAGCTTCTGACCGGTAAACAATCTTTATGGCATATATTGAAATAAACTGTACTCACTGAGGAGTAAAGACTCCGTAGAACACACAAGTAGTCCAGTCTCCCGGGCAGAAAAGGAATACGTCTTTTATAAGTAAGGGCAATTTGTTGTTAAGAATGGGACAGTCCAGTTGTGCCTTTAGGAACGACGTCCACTTCTTATGCAAGATCCGCCATCCTCCCGTATCCCCCTAGAGATTGAAAAACATTACGTTATGAAATTTCTTTGAATAGCAAATATAACAGTAAAATGTATTCAATAGTTCTCATTTAAACAAATATCTATTGAAATATATTGTTCTATGCAACAATTTAATTTTATTTTATTTAATACTTAAAAGAGGCAGATTAAATTCTTAATTAAAAACTGATTTAAATTTCAAATCAGAACCATGAATAATCCTGATTTTTAAGTCTCTCAATAAAAATATTACTTTGAATAGTTCTGGAAGAAGTAATAGCTCTAAATACTGTTTTACTCAATGGGTGTCAGAAAAGCTGTTGTGTGATAGGGAATAATAATCATTCTGCATGAAAAGTGCAGTAATATTTAACAAGGAACATCCTGATGCGGAGAAAGATACCTTGCAGACACGGGCGACCCTTGACACATCAATCTTAAAATGTGAGTCGTACTCTACAGCGTTTTCAGAAAAGAAGAGGTAAATCTCGTCATCCTCCCCCTCTGGGTTTTCCATTCCCCTGGACACATGCTTCAGACTAATGAAGTTGGGATCTGAAATCACAGAAATAATCAGTGATTATAAACTTTGTGCTTTGTAGAAGAATCTCTAGAAAAAACATGTCTCAATTTATGTAATATATATATATATATATATATATATATATATATATATATATATATATGAATCAAAATCTCTCTTTAATAAAATACACATTTTTCTTTCACTCTTCACTCACACTTATTATTTTACTATCAATTTCTTGTTAATTAAGTAAGTTATTATTCATTTATTCATAATAAAGTTAGTGAATTAATAAAGTGAATTTTAACCTATTAAGTGACAGCCCTGCAAACAAACACACACACACACACACACACACACACATACACACACTTACTATTGAGCCAGTGGGTATAGTCAGTTCGTATATTAGCAGAATGTCGCTTAAGAGCCATGTCTGTGCTGAGAAAATTCATAGTCGTAGCAGACCAGAGCTCATCATCTAAAACAGAATAGAAATATTAATCCAATATTACTATAATATTAATTCATTACTTTAAATCAAATAATTGCAATTAGCTATTATGAGGATCAGGTGTAAAACATGCATGGATATTGATAATGAAATTAAGAAACTCAATTACAAAAAAAGAGATACTGTGTAAAATGTATATAAGAACAGAATTTAAAATGATTTGAAATCACATATATCCATATTCTATACACAATAAAACAAGCAAAAGTACACATCACATAATTAAACTGATAATATATAAAATTATAGATAATATTAAGATTTGCAAATCATTGCCTTCTGTGTGAAATTATTAGATAACTCAGTAACTGAACATTGATTGTATTATGGAGCATTTACACATAAGACAAATGGAGCACCTACCAACAAGTTCAGATGCATAACTCTGGAAAGGATCAAATGGAGTCTTTCCCCTCCCATTCTCTGTTTTATTTTCCAGAGTGAGCTTGCCATCTGTATAAGACTAGACAACAGAAAATGGGACATTATACATGAAACATTTACATAACATGGCCAAATTCACCAAAACATTCACAACGCTTCTGTCTACAATACTATTATTATTATTACTCACCATATTTCTACAGACTGGATCGAAAGCATTTGTGCCGCACACATACATCTTTCCATCTGTCAATTTATGAAGGATTCGGATGTGGTTCCAACACTCAGTCTGGAAAAAGAAATTACATATTCAGTTTAGTCATTTATGATAATATAGAATGCCAGAAAATAAAAAACTCTCGATTGCAGAACAGTTCACAGCATTCCATTTTTACGAATAACACAAGACTAAACCCGCTGATGGAACAAAAAAATACAAAAAGAGATCTCACCTGCAAGTTTCTCCCTTTGAACGAACACGTTTTCTGCATATCCTCGGTCACCTCCCAATTTACCTAAAAAAAAAGATTTTTTTTAATCTCCACAGATAAATGCTTAAAAAGTACTATTTTTCCCCTCCCCAATACTGTAATCAGTATGGCAATGTGGTTTATGCTTTATACCAGGGGTGTCCGAACTACGGCCCACGGGCCATCTGCGGCCCGCCAGCATTACGGTGGCGGCCCGCAAGGGATTTATAAAAATGATAGCCTGTTATAGATGAAATTCACTAAATAACCATCGGGTGTCGCTATCACATGAAGCCAATGCAGTTAGTCAGACGTAGGCCTACTTTCAAATTAATGGGCTAAAAAAGCTTGTTTATCATATTTTGCTACAGTTATGGCGCAACAAAGAAAAAGGAAAATCGAAAGTGAGTGCAGGAGATTTCAGACATGTTGGGGAAATGAGTATTTTTTTCACGGAGGTCAGCGGGAAATGTGTCTGTTTAATTTGCCAGGAGACCTTTGCGGTGATGAAGGAATATAATGTTAAAAGACATTATGAAACCAAACATCAGTCTTTCAAATCTTACACTGGTGCCGAACGCGATCAAAGAGGTGAAACAATTGGCAGCTGCCTTGTTAGCGCAACAAAAACAATTTTTCCGTGCTAATAAAGCATATAGGAAAATTCTACACTAGCTAGTTATGACTTAGCTCACCTAATAGCACGGCATGGAAAACCCTTCACTGAAGGCGAACTTATAAAGGAGTGTCTGATGAAAGTTGCGACTATAATTTGCCCAGAAAAGATGCAAGATTTAAAAATATCAGTCTTTCAAGAAACACGGAAGAAGTCGGAAGAAGAATTGAAGACTTGTCAGCAAATCTAAAAGAACAAGTGACAGACAAAGTACCCAAGCTTGATTTTTATCAGTTTGCGATGAGACACTGATTCCACAGATACTGCACAGCTGTAGGTGTGGACAGTGATTTTTGTATTTCAGAAAAGCTCCTTGATATGAAGAGCTTTAAGAGTACAACAACGGGAAAAGATCTTTTTGAAGCCGTCTCATGTGCGATTGAAAACACAAATCTACCTTGGGCCAAGCTCTGTGGCATTACAACGGATGGAGCACCAGTCATGATCGGCAAGCGGAATGGAATGGCTTCCATGGTATGCAGTAAAGTTCGCGAAAGTGGAGGTGAGGCTGTGAAAATGCACTGTTATCATACACCAGGAAGCACTCTGTGCGAAGGCCATCCGGATGGATGATATGATGACCACAGTGGTGAAAACTATAAACTTGATTCGTTCAAGAGCGCTCAACCACAGAGAATTCCTGGGATTTATATCTGATTGCAGAATACGCTGATGTAATATATCACTCCAAAGTGCGGTGGCTGGGTCGCGTCTCTGCTCTACAGCGGTTCTATTCGCTGTGGTCTGAAATTGACCAGTTTTTGAAAGAAAAAATATCTGACACTTGATCAACTCAGCGACCCTGACTGGCTGGCAGACCTTGCTTTTTTAGTTGATTTAACCAGTGACCTGAACACACTGAATAAAAGCCTGCAAGGCAAGGACCAGCTGATATCGGAAATGTATGCGCACTTGAAATCCTTTTCTGTGAAGCTAAGACTTTTTGAGAGACAAATCAGTGACTGCAATGCTGTGCACTTTCCTAGTTTGTCCGAAATCATCTCGAGTGTTTCAGACTCCAACATCCCTGGAAAAATGGATAAATATTCAGCAGTGCTCACATCCTTAATCACAGAATTTAATCAGCGTTTTCAAGACTTTTCCGCCATTGACAACAGCATCAAACTGTTGTCAACCGCCTTTCTTTGTTAATGCAGAAGAAGTGCAACGGGAAATATGCAGCTGGAACTCATTGAACTTCAGTGCGACGATTCTCTTCGCGGCCGTCACCAGCTACTTCCACTGTCCGAGTTTTACAAGAGTTTGGAAATATCCAGATTCCCCTTAATCAAACGTCACGCACAAAGGATGATGAGTCTGTTTGGCTCCACATACATATGTGAGCAAACATTTTCCCTGATGACGCTGAACAAGAGTTCACTGAGAGCCAGTCTGACAGACAGTCATCTCTGCGATCTGGTTCGTATCTCAACTACAAGACTTACTCCTGACTTGGCGTCAATTCTAAAATCAAAGGCACAACATCATTGTTCTCACTAATAAAGTTGAGGGTGAGCAAAATTAAAAAATTAAAAAATACTGAAAGCAATTCATAGACTGTAATGATTCTTAGGTATATATATATATATATATATATATATATATATATATATATATCTATATATATATATATATATATATATATATATATATATATTCTTCAGCTTCAGCTACTTTGACTGATAAAAACCCCTCAAACCTTTGGAGTTTGCTCTGCACAAGAAGAACATGATTATGTGAGCCATGCCTCGCCAAAAAGAGCTTTCAGAGGACCTACGATCAAGAATTGTTGATTTACATGAAGCTGGCGAGGGTTACAAAGTTATTTCAAAGACTTTAGAAATTCACCAGTCTACAGTTCGGCAAACAATCTACAAATGGAGACAATTTGGGACTGTTGCTACTCTACCTAGAAGTGGGCGCCCCGTCAAAATGACACCAAGAGCACAACGAACACTCATCAATGAGGTAAAGAAACAACCCCGAATGACAGCCAAAGATTTGAAGGCATCATTGGAACTTGCTAACATATCTGTTCATGAGTCTACAATACGTAAAACACTGAACAAGCAGGGTATCCACGGCAGGACACCGCGAAGGAAGCCGCTGCTTACTAAAAAGAACATTGCTGCACGCCTTAAGTTTGCAAAAGAGCACATTGACACTCCACAGCGGTATTGGCAAAATGTTTTGTGGACTGATGAAACTAAGATTGAACTATTTGGAAAAAACACACAGCACTACATCTGGCGTAGAAAGGGCACGGCATATCGTCATGAAAACATCATCCCAACTGTAAAGTATGGTGGAGGAAGCATCATGATTTGGGCCTGCTTTGCTGCATCAGGGCCTGGCCAGCTTGCAATCATTGAGGGGAAGATGAATTCCCAAGTATATCAGACAATTCTTCAGGATAATGTGAGAATGTCTGTACATCAGCTGAAACTGTGTAGAAAGTGGGTGATGCAACAGGACAACGACCCAAAACACCGGAGCAAGTCCACAACAGAATGGCTTCAGAAAAACAAAATCCGCCTTTTGGAGTGGCCAAGTCAGAGCCCAGACCTCAACCCAATAGAGATGCTATGGATTGACTTGAAGAGGGCCATACACATGAGACGTCCAAAGAATATGACAGAGCTAAAGCAGTTCTGCCAGGAAGAATGGGCTAAAATTCCTCCTCAGCGATGTGCAGGTCTGATCCACAGCTACAGGAAGCGCCTGGTTGAGGTTATTGCTGCCAGGGGGGGTCAACCAGTTATTAATTCTAAGGTTTCACTTACTTTTTCCACTGCCATTTTGAATGTTGAATGATTGTGTTCAATAAAGACAAGAAAGATTGGATTTTTTTTGGTGTTATTATTTTTAGACACATTGTGTTTGTCAATACCAATGAATTAGATGAAGATCAGATAACATTTTATGACAAATTTATTCAGAAAACCATGAAATTCCAAAAGGTTCACATACTTTTTCTTGCCACTATATATATATATATATACATATATTATATATATATATATATATATATATATATATATATATACCTATATATATATATATATATATATAATTTTTTTTAAACAGCCGTGCGGCCCAAGACTGCATACCTTTTTTTGCACCTGGCCCCATGTGAAAAAAGCTTGGACACCCCTGCTTTATACTATATGATAACGCTGTATGCTGTAAGGCTTTATGATGGATGCTTTATGCAAATGTTTATTATTAAAAAATTTGTTAAGTTTATTATTAGGGAAATCATACATGAATTTGAAATGAGACATTTCAAGCTTTATACACACATACAATGTCATGCATATGTCTGTGAGAAAAGTATTTGTTGAGATTTTGAGATTCAGGTTGTCATATTTGTGTCATGTTTCAGGTTGTCGTATTTGTAAGAGAGAGAATTGAGCATTGTGAATGAAAATTTAATAAAATTACTGACCATGTCCTTCTTGTGCGTAATGTTGGCGAGGTCCAGGGCAAAGATTGTCCCTCGAGCCCCCAGGATGAGCACACCAGCGTCTTCCATGAGGAGCATGGTGGTGTAGTTAAACACTCCTTTCTCCTGAAAAATGTACCCTCCATTTCCTAGCAACAACAGAAAAGGCTTTAAGTCTCTAGTGTAATAGAAGTAGCTATTGAAAAAGTAATAAAGAGCAGAAGAGTATAAATTATATATATATATATATATAGTATATATATATAGTCTATATATATATATATATACCACACAATCCCAATATATATATATACACACAAATATATATAGCTATATATATATATATATATATATATATATATATATATATATATATATGTGTGTGATATATATATATATATATATAGATATATATATATATATATATATATATAATATACACACAATATATATATACACACAAATATATATACAATATAGATATATATATATATATATATATATATATATATATATATATATATATATATATATATAGTATTATATATATATATATATATATATATATACATTTATATAAAAAGGGGAAATGTGTGTGTATAAACAGCTCACTTACTGCTAAGGGGAAATGTGTTCCGTGGTGTGCTGGACAAAGGCAAATCCTGACCTGAAGCCAAATGTGGACTCCAGAAACACAGGAGGATAAAGAGAAGTGACATGACCTTAGTTATACTGGTACAACAGAAGGTCATTATAAGTCTCTCAGGGACACTATAAAAAGAAAGGAAAGAAAATTTCCTTAAATAACAAATAATTAAAATAATAAACATAAAACAACTTTTGGACTTATTGTGAATTGGTCAAATAATGCATGTTTTCAGCGAATAAAGCACAAAAGTCTAAAAATGCACAGTAATCACAGTGTAATTCACATATATGATCTATAAGTGAAAGTGATAGTTACGAATTCGTGTTACCGATCAGCAGCTTGTGGTTTTAAATGCCCCATTTAGACTTACAACTACAGACTATTTAGACTACAACTAATTGACAAAATTGATAATAATCAATAATAAAATTTGTTGTAAATGAATGCTGTTAGTGATTAGTTGGGCTGCACAAGTTAAGGGCTTAGCGTGATGCCAAGGATAACATATCCGATTGTGAAATGGCGGCGAGTACAGATCAAACAGCAGCAGGAAAATGTGTGTTCTACCAAGTCATCCAACACATGGGAGCATTTTATATTAAATGCAACAGAGAAGACCGTAACCTGCAAGCTATGCAAATCTGAGTTAGTCAGCTTGAACAGCGCTGATTGAGAGCTAGTGTTGATGTGCATACTTTTTGTTTACCTTTTCTACAAATTCCCGAAATGAAGAAAACCATAAAAAATGTTCTGTTAGTAGGTACTGTGACGTAGTTGTGAGCGGGGTTCGAGCATACAGTGCTTGAAACCCTATTGCCAAAATGTATCGTACACTCTTATATAACACTTATATAACTCCAGAATCCTTGGGTCAAAGCTAAGATATTCCTTGCTGATGGTTTTACACTACAAAGTTTGCTTTTTTCTATATAACGCCGTTATGTGAAAAACCTACATGTAAATAATAGTCAAAAGATACATTTTGCATTTATTAATAATAAACAGACACAGTTTGGAACCTACCAGTATAAATCTGCAACACTGGCAAATGTAAATCTTGAATGAAGCTCACGCAAGATGTTGCACCTGTTAGCAAAGAAAAATATTTGAGTAAGAAACCGTACCATACACTCAACAAAAACTATCCAAAAACTACATTTAGTTTTCACTTCATTAAAAGCCGAATGTTACCAAGTTTACAGCTGCACACTGTGATACTTTCGAAAGAGTTTTGTTGTTCTGGAAAATTCAGCGATCTTCAGCACAAAGGACGTATGCTGCGAGTTGTGTAGCGACAAATCACGTAATAAACCAAACGTTCTGGTAGTAGGTACTGTGGCGTAGTTGTGGGCGGGGCTTAGGCGGCATACACTCTTATATAACACTTACAATAACTCTTATATAACTTTATCGAACCTTATCAGTATTAATATCAGTAAAATCCACTGTCAACATAATTAATAATAATTAAAGCTAATATATCCCTTGCCGGCACGGTGGCGTAGTGGTTAGCACGTTCGCCTCACACCACCAGGATCCGGGTTCGATTCCCGTCTCAGTCATGTGTTTGTCGAGTTTGCAAGGTCTCCCCGTGCCTCAGGGGTTTTTCTCCGGGTTCTCCGGGTTCTCCGGTTTCCCCAGGTCCAAAAACATGCACGGCAGGTTGATTGGCACCTTGGAAAATTGTCCCTAGTGTATGAATGTGTGTGTGAATGTGTGTGTGTGTGTGCCCTGCGATGGGTTGGCATTCCATCCAGGGTGTATCCTGCCTTATCCGATCCAGGGGTAATGCCCATAGACCCATAGACGCCTGAGATAGGCACAGGCTCCCCGTGACCCGAGGGAAGACCCGAGGGAAGATCTGATATATCGGATAAAGCGGTAGAAGTTGAATGAATGAATGAATAAATGAATATCCCTTGCCGATTCCTTGCCGAGGCTAAAAAGCTTGCTTTTCTGTATAACGCGGTTATGTTAAAAACCTACTTGTAAACACTAGTCATGTGTTTTTTTTTTGCAGCATCTGCATAAAACCAGTGTAGAAATGTTCAGTAGACACAGCTTATCAATAATTATCGAAAGATTATTGCCATTTTGACTCACCGTTGCAGCAGTAGTCTGGCAACACTGACCCAAATGGCTATAACTGCAATTAGATATCTTAATGCAACTTAGCGCATCTCTGGATATCCTGAATGCTTGGTGAAATCCCCAAAATTGCGTAGTGTCGACAATTAACGGCTCTAAGCGAAGAATAAAGCTTCCTCTTTGTACAGCGCTACCTGGTAATAGCCACTCGTATCCATGCACGATATCCTTTAAATTGTGCCAAAGTGTACTGTGACGTCACGGGGGCGGGTGGGGGGGTGGTGGGCTATCCATGCACGATATCCTTGATGATGCCAATGTATACTGTGACGTCAGGGAGAGGGGGGTATCCAAGCGCGATATCGTTTACGATGCCAAAGTGTACTGCGACGTCTCGGAATGCACCGAGACATTACAGAGCGAATGAAAGTTTTTCAAGTCCAAAAATTCTGTCTTTGCTAAAAACAAAAAAAATAAACTGTTGTGAAATGACGGTGTTTTCATTTACCATATCATATACCATACCATATCACCCTCTCGCGATAACTCGTACGTCCTCTCGCGATAAGTCATTCAAAAAATGGAGACAGATATCGGTAGGCTTGCTTACTTGTAGCGCAGGCGCATTAACCATTTTATTTGTAATCAGAGACGTAGGCGCGCTATACAAGCATTAATGGCGAGGCAAAAAACCCCCCCCCCCCCCCCCCCCAATACTTACCAGCGGTCACGTGTGCTTTTCTGGGAGGCAATAGTGCACGATGTTTTTGCGAATTTGACTCAATTTTGTTTCAATTCGCTATTTAAATTTGCGCATTTTAAAGGGTAATGGCAACGCGCTTAATCTCCTTATGTCCTCTTCAATGCCTCAGGTGCTTGACAGAGTGAATGCTTTTTTTCAAGTCCAAAACTCTGTCTTTGGCTTTATGTATTTCAGTGCCTCAGATGCTTAAACCCCGCAGATGGCTGCATTTATATTTATTATTCATAATGTATTGAATCTATAATTTTATTTGTTATTTCATTTAAAACATTTTCATGATACAGTAATTTTTAGACTGAAGGTCAAAATTATTTTACCTGAACTGTTTGTTTTGTCTTATAAAAGATTAATAAGTTATTCGCAAGTGCGATAAAACCTGTATATTAGTAAAATCCACTATCGGTAAAATCCACTGTCAACATAATTAATTTAACCTAGTTACTCTATTTGCCAGATCCACCCACCAACCATATGCCTATGCATAAGTAAATGTTTTAATTTTCAGTGTCAATGAATAGGAAAAAGTTGCAGTAATATTGTAATAGTGATCTTTAAATAGGCTAAATAGCTCTTTCAAATAATGCTTATTTGTCTGCGTGATGCTAAATGAAAATGATAAATATATTTAACATCATGAAATCTAAACATGAAATGATTTCACTGATATACATTTGCGTAACACATCCATAGTTGTTCATGCCATGTGGATTAGAGTATTAAAAACTGGAAAAGTATAATTTAAGGTACATTGAGAATAGTCTTATATGGTTGTGATAGACAACATCTCTATATTCAAGCCTGGATGTCGAGTAGAAACTTTTGAACACGGGCTGCAATTGGCCCGCGGGCCAGACTTTGAACATGTCATGTTTTATTGTGTAATGGTATCATTCTACAGTACATTAGATGTGTAATGGCACACAAAATTCATGGCTCAGTTTGTACAGTACTTCGGTTTTTAAGTCAGGGTTCTAATAAACTCAATTTATTATTATCATTATTATTAACACTTGTTTTCAATTTTTGGTTAAATAATAAATAAAATAATGTTTTACATTTTGTAAAAATGAAATCAATTAAATTAACACAATACATACTTTTTATTTAACCGATTCAATTGTGTAATCAATTAATGTGGCAAATTACACTTTTGTGTAAATAGTGCAAGAACACATTGTAAAGTTTAGGTACGTTTGAAGACGTTGACCATCTGTTGTGAGCATCTTACCAGGATTTTGAAAGCATTTGTAAATAATCTTTATCTTAATAATTAAATAATAAATGATTTTAATGATTTAGTTATTAAGATAAAGATTATTTACACATATGTGAACATGTTCCTATTGCCTCTCTACATTCATTATCTCAAAAAAAGTGGTTTTTGTATACTTCACATACACAACAGTCTATTTAAATAAAGTTTTGCAAATCATGTTTATTTCAATTTCATGAAAATAATTTATATCCTTCTTTATAATATAATGCACTAGGTGTCACTCTCGTCAACAGAAACTTAGAAGAAAGAGAAATATACTTTGCCATTGTTATGCTGGACACCACTGTGAAATCCGTTCCATTTCTTCCTGTTATATTTGGATGTCCTCTATTCCCGATTCTTTACTTAGGTATTTTACCAGCAGTGACTTCCTGGCTCCCTATTTTTTTCTTGGTGCACTTTAAGTAAAAAAAAATGTTCACTGTACAAGATCCATATAACACGGCCCATCAATACCAGTGACAGAATAATGAACAGGGTAAATAGAGTGTTCTGCCTTTTCTGTATCTGCGGATTGGAATTAGCATCCAAAAAGGTCATCAACCTAAGATCATATGTGGTATTTTGGATGACATAATCTCGACCACTGGATGACTCTGTAGATATGCTGGTGATCTCAGCATAACTCTCTACTTTCTCCCTCCACCACTGCTCGCAATCTTGGGGTAACTATAGACAATCAATTATCTTTTTCATGCCATATTTCTAACGTTTCTCGCTCTTGTCGTCACCTTCTCTACAACAGGCTGCTCAGGTCCTGGTTCAGTCTGTCGTCATCTCGAGACTGGACTACTGTAACTGGCTTCTGCTGGCAGGTTCTACCACAGAACGCTATTCGTCCACTGCAAATGATTCAAAATGCAGCAGCGCGACTCGTGTTCAACCGTGCCTAAATTCTCTCACACCTACCCTCTGCTGCGCTCGCTCCACTGGCTTCCTGTAGCTGCACGCATCAGATTCAAAACACTGACGCTCGCCTACAAAGCCAAAAATGGATCGGCACCTTCATACCTCCGAAACCTCATCACCTCCCGTACTGCACCTTCGCTGCCTGAGAGCATCTAGCACTGCTCGCCTGGTTCCACCATCTCTCAGGGTAAAAGGTAAGACAAGCTCAAGGCTCTTCTCTGTTCTGGCACTGAGGTGGTGGAACGAAATTCCACTGGAGGTTCAAACAACGGAGACATTGTCTACCTTCAAACGTCGATTGAAGACATACCTCTTCCAGCCTCACCTATCCTAACATTCCTTTTTATTCTCTTTTATATCTCACTGTGCATAAATCCATAAAAAAAGGCAACTGTCTATCCTTGTGTACTTAAGTTTGTATGTACCCTTCTTGAATTAATCTTATCCTTTAGATCCTTTAGACCTAAAGCACTTCTTGTCCGTCGTCCTGGATAAGGGCGTCTGCTAAATACTGCAAATGTAAACATACAAGAGTAGGTATTGTTGTCAGAGTCCGAGGTGTCAAGGATAATCAAGCCGTCATGTTGGATTTGGTACTTTTCGTCATTTTGAATAGGTTGATCGTTTACATGCCACTGCACACTGGCCAGGTTTGATTCCAGCTGGCATGGAAGAGTGACCGCCTATCCTGTGTAGTAGGTCTTATTGATATTCCTGCTCTCTGTAACAAACACACAAAAAAATGACAACTTTATCTTAACTTTTCTAGTCTTAAGTCTTTCAGTTCTTGTACTTGGGATTTTTTCCCATGCTTCCTTGCAAAATGCTTCTAGTTCTGTTATGTTCTTTGGTCGTCTCGCATGCACAGCTCTTTTAAGATCTACCCACAAATTTTCAATGATGTTTAAATCAGGGGACTGTGATGGCCATTCCAAAACTTTCAACTTGCATCTCTTGAGGTATTCCATAGTGGATTTCAAGGTATGTGTCACGATGGGCCTCCGCCCCATCTACTGAGATGGGCAAACGCGCCGAACTCAGCACGTTGTCGGAAGGCAGAAAGGTTGCGCAATCGCCGCGCAACCCAGCGCTGATGAGAGAGAGGCGGGGCGTCCTCAACGAGACACGGCTGGAGCTTATCCCGGAGCGGCGCCTTCATTATCCCTAATCAGGCGGCTTCTATAAAACGTTGCGGTTGGCGGTTGTTCGTCGGAGTACGTCTGGGCTCCCGAACTAACGGCGTATGTCTTTTTCTCCCGACCTCCCACTACAGGTGAGACGGTAAGAACGGTATAGGAATACTCGCCAGACCCGTCGCAGTGACTGGTAGCTGGGAGTATCCACAGCCTTGCGGCAGGAAATGAAGCCTGACCCCTACGTGCCGATGGAGATCCGGAGAACGAAGCCGCCCACCGATCGATACCGAACGTGGGAGAGTGCAGTGAGAGATCTCCGCGTTCCCTCTCCTGCTACAGCCACTCCTCACCTGATCCCTGATCCCCCAAATATCGGACACGAACATTTCTCTCTCTTTTTTTCTGTTATTTGTTCAATAAACACTATTTTTCCCCCCAGTTACGCCTCTCTGCGCCTGTGTTCAGCCCGAAGCGGCGAGCGAGTCGCCACAGTATGTCAATATTTATCCTCTTTTCAGCTTCAGGATTTTTACAGATGATGTGACGTTTGCGTGCAGAATTTGCTGGTATTTAGTAGGATCCATTCTACACATGTGCACATGTGCAATGTTTCCTGTGCCACTGGATGCAACACAACCCCAAAGCATGAAAGATCCTCCACCATGCTTAATAGTTGACAAGATGTTCTTTTCTAATAGCGAGAACTCACTGAAACCTGTTATAGTGTAAATTGTCCTTGACCACGAGGTGTCTGGACAGGTCGATAATATCACCGGTCAACCAAGCACCTGAATTTTGGAGTGATTTTGCTTTTCTACAATACAAAACCAAATCTCCACATTAAAATGACTTGAGCATTAATAGAGTAATAATCAGGCATCCAAGAAACAATTAAAAGAATGAGAAAAGATTTTTAAGAGTGCTTGAATATGGAATGAAAATGGTGCAAGTGTTAGTTATTTACTGCATGCACTTTAATGTATGCAGTGATTTTGCCTTTAATGTAGTTAAAATGTATACAGTAAAATGACTTGGAAATTGATTCAGTAAACAATGAGTTTTACTCTGAAGTGGTGAGAAAACATATAAAAGAAAGATTTTCATGAGTGTTTCAATTGAAACATGATTAGAATGAACCTGATTTTCCTTTTAGTTCACTCCAATAATATACACTAAAATTACTTTGAAACTTAAACACTAATACTCGGGGTGACTTTGAACATGGATGAATTGACAATGAGTGAGTGAAAATGGGACGTGATGAGTAATATTTACTGTTATTTGATTTTATATTAACATTTTACCATGCAGTAAAATAATGTCAAAATGAATACACTGACAGTCAGGGTCTCTGAATTAAAATAAACTGCAAGAATAACAAAGCAATGAGTGAGTGAAAATGGGATGTGATGAGTAATATTTACTGTTATTTGTAAAACCTATAGAGGAAAACATTTAAAGTAAACTGCAAGAATAACAAAGCCAATATGCTAATCAACATGGTATTTTCAATATGCTAATCAACATGGTATGAACCCACAACTTTATGGAAATGACAGACAAGATCATTACTATATTACTTTTTTAAAGAGATATAACTATTAACAGATCATTACTATATTAATGTGACAAATGCTGCCTCTGTCACCAACACGAGAACCCCTCCGTATCACCAACACGAGAACCCCTCCTCACCAACGCGAGCCGTCACCAACGCGAGCCGACACCGGAGTATAGCAGCACTACATTTCCCATCATGCCTCACTCACCGCCATCTTGCACACACCTGATTACAATCACTCATCAGCCTCTCCATATAAGCCAGATCCAGACCTTAGCTCTTTGTGAAGAATTGCCGTGTTTCCTTGCCTGTTCAGAACGTCCTATCTCAACTCTGAACGTGTTACTCCTGTGTGTTATTCCGTGTATGACCTCTGCCTGTTCCCACGTTTGCGATTCTCTGCTGCCTGCCTCTGGACTGTTTGCTATTGCTCACTGGACTATTGACGCTAACTGCCTGCCTTCTGACCTTCTCGCCTGTTACCTGTTGTGTTTTTGCTCATCTCTAATAAAAGCGCACACATGGATCCTGAATCTCCTGAGCCTCTGTCACATTTAGCTCATATTGAAATTTAAACATTTACTCACTTATGCATAAGCGTATGATTGATGCGTGAATCTTGCAAATAGTTACTCTGTTAACCCCAGTAGGTCGACCGATGCTGGATTTTAAAGATATCGATATATAGATTGGATTGTACTTGCCAATAACTTATTAATCAAGCAAAAGTTTTTCATGTGTATACTGGATAAAAAAATAAAACAAACAAGTCCATGTAAAATAGTGCTGATCTTTATTAGAATAAATAAATGTACAAACTGTGCTAAAGGAAATAATATGAATATGTTATTAAGAACATAACTCTATTTAATTAATAAATTGTAAATAATAAATACAATATATTATATAAGTGCTCCAGAATCTTTCAGTAATCTATCAATAAAAACTTTCAGTATATACACACACACACAAATTTTAAAAATGTCTCTGGCATTGTTCAGGAAGTAGAGGCCCAATGTCAGTATCTGGTGGTGGAAAATAAAAAAAAAACAGTCACAGTAACACTGCCACATCCTGAACGACAATCTCATTAGGTGACTCCTTGAATCTGGGTAAAATCTCTCTTTGTTCCTTAGAGCATTTTACAAGTTTGCACAGGATCGGAATAGCAATAAACACCAGTGCTATAATGATGACAATGAAGACTATATACAAGAGGCGGCTGTCCTGCTTTTCCGGTATGGGCAGATTGGAATAAGAATCCAGATGTTTTCCCATCATCAGCTCATATGTGGTACTGTTGATGACATAGTCTTGCCCACTGGAGGACTCTACAGACATGCAGGTGTAGTTACCGCTGTCTGTGGCCGTAGCATTGAGGATGATCAAGCCGTCATGTCGGATTTGGTAGTTTTTGTCACTCTCAGTTGGTTTGTCATTTACATGCCACTGTACACGGGCCAGGTGTGATCCCTGCTGGCATGGCAGACTTATCATATCACCTGGGTAAAAGACATTATTGATCCTTCTGCTCTCTGTAACACAAACAAAAACAATATGGTTATCTTCATTTTTCTTTGTGGAATTATGTATGTAAGTATATATGTGTGTGTATGTGTGTGTGTATGTGCACACACATAACATATACACGGCTTAACTTACCAACTGCAGGACAACGTGTCGCATTTCCGTCTTCCAGACTCTGAACCACCTCACTGTACGAAAAAAAGAAAATCCAGGAATCAAAAATCTCTTTAGACAAGCACTAGTAGAAACAATACAATTTGTTTGACCACAGTTCTGTATAACTCTTGATTAGCACAACAGGCAGTAATGCAAGTCTCTGGTTTGTATTAATGTGGACAATATGTTAGTTTAATTTAACCGTAAGTCAGTAAACAAAATGCATGTAATAAGTGATGTGGTGTAACAATTATGGACAGTACAAGTACATGTCTTATCCCCCACAACATTATATGAAGAATGTATGATCAGTACCTGTGTTCCACAGTATCAATATTGCTTAAAGCAATGCAGCTGTTGGAGACAATGTCCCAGCCACAGTAGGGGTCTCTGGCCAGCACACAATCGGTACAGGAAGTGTACTTTCCACATGAAGAAAATGGCATCTGTGCCACAGCCACGTTGGAACCAGCATACAGCAGACCCTGAGAAAATATATACACCGGTTATTAAAATGAGGGTGAAGCAAGAACAGAATCAAATCTTAAGCTTATATAGGAATAATGAAATCATTCATAAAACGAAACTAATGAACATTGAGATAAAACAGGATTATAAAGTCTTTAACTAATTATATGCAAGTATTTTACGCTATATAAGAAACTATATGTGATTAACGAAACAAGGGCATTCAGGTTATAAGTAGTACCACGGCATTTATTTATTTTAACGTCAAAAAAAAAAAAAAACTATCCATAAAATTTTAAGAGGAAACCACTTATGAATTGCACTCTATAACTATAACTCTATAACTTCTATAACTATATTCAATGTACTAAATAACAATCTGTGATTTTCATGAAAAATCTGTGCTGACCAGTAAAACAGTCCAAATCTTTTGGCTGTTCCTTATTCTTGCCACAAATAACAATATCTCCATATGATCAAATTTAAAAACCCTTAAAGAAATCATGAAAGAATCATGTGAAAACCTGACGGCCCTTACAGGAATAGAACACAAATAGTAGCACAAGAGGCGAATAACAAATGTAGTGGAAATGTAGTGTTTAGTTGTTTACCATGGTGCTGGAGAGACGCAGTATCTTCACTGGTTCATTATGGTTAAAGAGCTGCACCTCCTCTATTATGAACATCTTCCCGTCATAGTTGACTGCTTTCAGCACTGAACCGCTTGCTGTTACAAAAACACATTTGATTTGTTAACGCTTATGGCTGGAGTTTTGCTTAGACTATTGTAACCTATGCAATTTATACATCTTGATAAATAATGTAATACTGCAGATGAAATGATTACCTGTGCCAATAAACATGACCTGATGGCTGGTCCCGTCCAAAGCAGTAGTCTCGGCCACTACTATACTTGTAAATGCAGCTCCTTCCTTCACCAGTAGAGGGTGCTCAGAGTGCGGCTTCGCTACATCATCCATCAGTGGATTTTTCCTGATAAACTGAAGGGTTTTGTCAGGCAGATCAGAAAACTTGGAATACCCTTTCTTCCTTGCCTCATTGTTAATACACTAGATAGTGAAATAGAGAGAGAGAGAGAGAGAGAGAGAGAGAGAGAGAGAGAGAGAGAGAGAGTGAGAGAGAGAGAGAGAGAGAGAGAGAGAGAGAGAGAGAGAGAGAGAGAGAGAGAGAGAGAGAGAGAGAGATTAATAACTATTAGGATCTGCATAGTAAACCTGGAATAGACTTGTGCAAAATAGAAAACACATTTTATATCAAGAAAGTAAAAATACAAGTTGTTTCAAATGAATATTTAGAAATCACATATAACAATTCAAATGCCATATTCCATTCAAGTCAATGTGTAAAGATTAACTAAGGAAATCAGATGCACTCACAGAAAATGAATCAAATCTTCTCAGTAATGAAAAATCAATCGGGTGTAGTAGATTAATTAGATGTAGTTTAAGTCATTTTAATAGCTGTAGCAAACATGTGGAAATGATCATTGATGAATGGTGTACTCACAGCTCCGGGACGGGGAACAGGTACCTCTCCGTTGTAAGGCACCCATTTTGTAAAGTCATTCTCAATCAACAAAGTTTTAAATTTGCCTTCAGAGAACACTTTACGGATGTCTTGTATCCTGTAGGTGCACACTGCAGAGTACTGCAACATGTCCCTGTGTGTCAAATCACAGGCATGACATTAGTGTATTAGGATTGGAGTATTATTCAATACATTTAATTTACTCATTTTGTGGTTTTTGTAGTTCTGGGATTTGAAATGACAAGCTTCTGACCTGGTAAACAATCTTTATGGCATACATTGAAATAAACTGTACTCACTGAGGAGTAAAGACTCCGTAGAACACACAGGTAGTCCAGTCTCCCGGGCAGAAAAGGAATACGTCTTTTATAAGTAAGGGCAAGTTTGTTGTTAAGAATGGGACAGTCCAGTTGTGCCTTTAGGAACGACGTCCACTTCTTATGCAAGATCCGCCATCCTCCCGTATCCCCCTAGAGATTGATAAACATTACGTTATGAAATTTCTTTGATAGCAAATATAACAGTAAAATGTATTCAATAGTTCTCATTTAAACAAATATCTATTGAAATATATTGTTCTATGCAACAATTTAATTTAATTTTATTTAATACTTAAAAGAGGCAGATTAAATTCTTAATTAAAAACTGATAAAATTTCAAATCAGAACCATGAATAATTCAGATTTTTAAGTCTCTCAATAAAAATATTACTTTGAATAGTTCTGGAAGAAGTAATGGCTCTAAATACTGTTTTACTCAATGGAGTGTCAGAAAAGCTGTTGTGTGATAGGGAATAATAATCATCTGCATGAAAAGTTGCAGTAATATTTAACAAGGAACATCCTGATGCGGAGAAAGATACCTTGCAGACACGGGCGACCCTTGACACATCAATCTTAAAATGTGAGTCGTACTCTACAGCGTTTTCAGAAAAGAAGAGGTAAATCTCGTCATCCTCCCCCTCTGGGTTTTCCATTCCCCTGGACACATGCTTCAGACTAATGAAGTTGGGATCTGAAATCACAGAAATAATCAGTGATTATAAACTTTGTGCTTTGTAGAAGAATCTCAAGAAAAAAAATGTCTCAATGTATATATATATATATGACTCAAAATCTCCCTTTAATAAAATACATTTTTCTTTCACTCTTCACTCACACTTATTATTTTACTATTAATTAAGTTATTATTCATTTATTCATAATAAAGTTAGTGAATTAATAAAGTGAACTTTAACCTATTAAGTGACAGCCCTGCAAACAAACACACACACACACACACACACACACACACACACACACACACACACACACACACACACATACTTACTATTGAGCCAGTGGGTATAGTCAGTTCGTATATTAGCAGAATGTCGCTTAAGAGCCATGTCTGTGCTGAGAAAATTCATAGTCGTAGCAGACCAGAGCTCATCATCTAAAACAGAATAAGAAATATTAATCCAACATTACTATAATATTAATTCATTACTTTAAATCAAATAATTGCATTAGCTATTATGAGGATCAGGTGTAAAACATGCATGGATGTTGATAATGAAATTACAAACTCAATTCCAAAAAAAGAGATACTGTAAAAGTAAAATTTATATACAAGAACAGAATTTAAAATGATTTGATTTTAAATCACATAATCCATATTCTATACACAATAAAACAAGCAAAAGTACAATCATATAATTAAATTAATAACATATAAAATTATAGATAAATTAAGATTTGTAAATCATTGCCTTCTGTGTGAAATTATTAGATAACTCAGTAACTGAACATTGATTGTATTATGGAGCATTTACACATAAGACAAATGGAGCACCTACCAACAAGTTCAGATGCATAACTCTGGAAAGGATCAAATGGAGTCTTTCCCCTCCCATTCTCTGTTTTATTTTCCAGAGTGAGCTTGCCATCTGTATAAGACTAGACAACAGAAAATGGGACATTATACATTAAACATTTACATAACACGGCCAAATTCACCAAAACATTCACAACGCTTCTGCCTACAATACTATTATTATTATTATTACTCACCATATTTCTACAGACTGGATCGAAAGCATTGGTGCCGCACACATACATCTTTCCATCTGTCAATTTATGAAGGATTCGGATGTGGTTCCAACACTCAGTCTGGAAAAAGAAATTACATATTGACTTTAGTCATTTATGATAATATAGAATGCCAGAAAATAAAAAAACTCTCGATTGCAGAACAGTTCACAGAACAACACAAGACAGAGAATAACGTGTAATAACGTCGTGGACTGGGTTACGACTCTGTAAAGACGAGTTACAGATCATGGCTTTATGTAACAGAATCCCTATTCCTAGTGTATTTTACACACAGTACTTGCTAGTAGAGTCTCTCCAGATTGTCATTTAATATTTACTGTACATTAAGCAAGTTCGAATGTTGTCTTGTGGTTGTAAAAAACCTGTAGTTTCCTTTTACATCCCACCTACTAACAGGTGCAATGAAGAGAAAATCATGTGTGACAGTCTTGGAAACTCCTTGATACGGTAAAATGTTGTTGAACATAATAAATCCTAACTGTAACATTTGATCAATTAGTGATTTTCTGTTTTTCACATCATTCTGTGAACGCGCTCGAGATTATTGTGTGACATTTTAGTAAATAAGGCAGTCAGAAGTCGCTAAATTCCATTTTTACTCAGCTTTGATAAAAACATATGTGAGAGGTCATGCATGATATAACCATTCAATCAAACTAAACCCGCTGATGGAACAAAAAAATACAAAAAGAGATCTCACCTGCAAGTTTCTCCCTTTGAACAAACAAGTTTTCTGCATATCCTCGGTCACCTCCCAATTTACCTATAAGAACATTTATTTTTTAATCTCCACAGATAAAAAAAAAAGTACTATATTTTTCCCTCCCCAATACTGTAATCAGTATGGCAATATGGTTTATGCTTTATACTATATGATAAAGCTGTATGCTGTAAGGCTATATGATGGATGCTTTATGCAAATGTTTATTATTAAACATTTATTAAGTTTATTATTAGGGAAATCATACATGAATTTGAAATGAGACATTTCAAGCTTTATACACACATACAATGTCATGCATATGTCTGTGAGAAAAATATTTGTTGAGATTTTGAGATTCAGGTTGTCATATTTGTGTCAGGTTCAGGTTGTCGTATTTGTAAGAGAGAGAATTGAGCATCGTGAATGAAAATTTAATAAAATTACTGACCATGTCCTTCTTGTGCGTAATGTTGGCGAGGTCCAGGGCAAAGATTGTCCCTCGAGCCCCCAGGATGAGCACACCAGCGTCTTCCATAAGGAGCATGGTGGTGTAGTTAAACACTCCTTTCTCCTGAAAAATGTACCCTCCATTTCCTAGCAACAACAGAAAAGGCTTTAAGTCGCTAGTGTAATAGAGTAGCTACTGAAAAAGTAATAGAGCAGAAGAGTATACTAATATATATATATATATATATATATATATATATATATATATATATATATATATATATATATATATATATATATATATTTTAAATGTATAAAATGTGTGTGTACAGACAGCTCACTTACTGCTAAGGGGAAATGTGTTCCGTGGTGTGCTGGACAAAGGCAAATCCTGACCTGAAGCCAAATGTGGACTCCAGAAACACAGGAGGATAAAGAGAAGTGACATGACCTTAGTTATACTGGTACAACAGTAGGTCATCATAAGTCTCTCAGGGACACTATAAAAAGAAAGGAAAGAAAATTTCCTTAAATAACAAATAATTAAAATAATTCTAAAAAAAATTTTTTTTTGGACTTATTGTGAATTGTCAAATAATGCATGTTTTCAGCGAATAAAGCACAAAGTCTAAAAATGCACAGTAATCACAGTGTAATTCACATATATGATCTATAAGTGAAAGTGATAGTTACGAATTCGGGTTACAGATCAGCAGCTTGTGGTTTTAAATGCCCCATTTAGACTTACAACTACAGACTATTTAGACTACAACTAATTGACAAAATTGATAATAATCAATAATAAAATTTGTTGTAAATGAATGCTGTTAGTGATTAGTTGGGCTGCACAAGTTAAGGCTTAGCGTGATGCCAAGATAACATATCCGATTGTGAAATGGCGGAGAGTACAGATCAACCAGCAGCATTAAAATGTGTGTCTCCCAAGTCATCCAACACATGGGAGCATTTTATATTAAATCCAACAGAGAAGACTGTAACCTGCAAGCTATGCAAATCTGAGTTAGTCAGCTTGAACAGCGCTGATTGAGAGCTAGTGTTGATGTGCATACTTTTTGTTTACCTTTTCTACGAATTCCCGAAATGAAGAAAACCATAAAAAATGTTCTGTTAGTAGGTACTGTGACGTAGTTGTGAGTGGGGTTCGAGCATACAGTGCTTGAAACCCTATTGCCAAAATGTATCGTACACTCTTATATAACACTTATATAACTCCAGAATCCTTGGGTCAAAGCTAAGATATTCCTTGCTGATGGTTTCAGGCTACAAAGTTTGCTTTTTTCTATATAACGACGTTATGTGAAAAACCTACATGTAAATAATAGTCAAAAGATACATTTTGCATTTATTAATAA
>JACRUU010000001.1:11066960-11082657 GCA_030449085.1 Kryptopterus vitreolus
TATATATTATATATATATATATATATATATATATATATATATATATACATATATATATATATATATATATATATATATATATATATATATATATATATATATATAACATTAACATATGTTGTGTGTATAGACAGCTGATACACAAATATATATATATATATATATATATATCATATATATATATATAGTATATATATATATATATATATATATATATATATATATATATATATATGATATATATATATATATATATATATATATATATATATACTTATATATGTGTATATATAATATATATATATATTATATATATATTTATATAAAAAGGGGTATAAAATGTGTGTGTATAAGACAGCTCACTTACTGCTAAGGGGAAATGTGTTCCGTGGTGTGCTGGACAAAGGCAAATCCTGACCTGAAGCCAAATGTGGACTCCAGAAACACAGGAGGATAAAGAGAAGTGACATGACCTTAGTTATACTGGTACAACAGTAGGTCATTATAAGTCTCTCAGGGACACTATAAAAAGAAAGGAAAGAAAATTTCCTTAAATAACAAATAATTAAAATAATTCTAAAATAAACATTTAAAACATTTTTTGGACTTATTGTGAATTGGTCAAATAATGCATGTTTTCAGCGAATAAAGCACAAAAGTCTAAAAATGCACAGTAATCACAGTGTAATTCACATATATGATCTATAAGTGAAAGTGATAGTTACGAATTCGGTGTTACAGATCAGCAGCTTGTGGTTTTAAATGCCCCATTTAGACTTACACTTGGACTACAGACTATTTAGACTACAACTAATTGACAAAATTGATAATAATCAATAATAAAATTTGTTGTAAATGAATGCTGTTAGTGATTAGTTGGGCTGCACAAGTTAAGGGCTTAGCGTGATGCCAAGGATAACATATCCGATTGTGAAATGGCGGCGAGTACAGATCAAACAGCAGCAGGAAAATGTGTGTCTACCAAGTCATCCAACACATGGGAGCATTTTATATTAAATCCAACAGAGAAGACTGTAACCTGCAAGCTATGCAAATCTGAGTTAGTCAGCTTGAACAGCGCTGATTGAGAGCTAGTGTTGATGTGCATACTTTTTGTTTACCTTTTCTACCTGCTTACCTGAATTCCCGAAATGAAGAAAACCATAAAAAATGTTCTGTTAGTAGGTACTGTGACGTAGTTGTGAGCGGGGTTCGAGCATACAGTGCTTGAAACCCTATTGCCAAAATGTATCGTACACTCTTATATAACACTTATATAACTCCAGAATCCTTGGGTCAAAGCTAAGATATTCCTTGCTGATGGTTTTACACTACAAAGCTTGCTTTTTTCTATATAACGCCGTTATGTGAAAAACCTACATGTAAATAATAGTCAAAAGATACATTTTGCATTTATTAATAATAAACAGACACAGTTTGGAACCTACCAGTATAAATCTGCAACACTGGCAAATGTAAATCTTGAATGAAGCTCACGCAAGATGTTGCACCTGTTAGCAAAGAAAAATATTTGAGTAAGAAACCGTACCATACACTCAACAAAAACTATCCAAAAACTACATTTAGTTTTCACTTCATTAAAAGCCGAATGTTACCAAGTTTACAGCTGCACACTGTGATACTTTCGAAAGAGTTTTGTTGTTCTGGAAAATTCAGCGATCTTCAGCACAAAGGACGTATGCTGCGAGTTGTGTAGCGACAAATCACGTAATAAACCAAACGTTCTGGTAGTAGGTACTGTGGCGTAGTTGTGGGCGGGGCTTAGGCGGCATACACTCTTATATAACACTTACAATAACTAACACTTATATAACTCTTATATAACTTTATCGAACCTATAGTATTAATATCAGTAAAATCCACTGTCAACATAATTAATAATAATTAAAGCTAATATATCCCTTGCCGCACCTAATATATCCCTTCCGGCACGGTGGCGTAGTGGTTAGCACGTTCGCCTCACACCACCACCAGGATCCGGGTTCGATTCCCGTCTCAGTCATGTGTCATGTGTTTGTCGAGTTTGCATAGGTTCTCCCCGTGCCTCAGGGGGTTTTTTTTTTTTCTCCGGGTTCTCCGGTTTCCCCCGGTCCAAAAACATGCACGGCAGGTTGATTGGCACCTTGGAAAATTGTCCCTAGTGTATGAATGTGTGTGTGTGAATGTGTGTGTGTGTGTGTGCCCTGCGATGGGTTGGCATTCCATCCAGGGTGTATATATCCTGCCTTAATGCCCATAGACGCCTGAGATAGGCACAGGCTCCCCGTGACCCGAGGGAAGATCGGATAATAGCGGTAGAAGAGTATGAATGAATGAATGAATAAATGAATATCCCTTGCCGATTCCTTGCCGTTTTAGGCTAAAAAGCTTGCTTTTCTGTATAACGCGGTTATGTTAAAAACCTACTTGTAAACACTAGTCATGTGTTTTTTTTGCAGCATCTGCATAAAACCAGTGTAGAAATGTTCAGTAGACACAGCTTATCAATAATTATCGAAAGATTATTGCCATTTTGACTCACCGTTGCAGCAGTAGTCTGGCAAGCACTGACCCAAATGGCTATAACTGCAATTAGATATCTTAAATGCAACTTAGCGCATCTCTGGATATCCTGAATGCTTGGTGAAATCCCCAAAATTGCGTAGTGTCGACAATTAACGGCTCTAAGCGAAGAATAAAGAATAAAGCTTCCTCTTTGTACAGCGCTACCTGGTAATAGCCACTCGTATCCATGCACGATATCCTTTAAATTGTGCCAAAGTGTACTGTGACGTCACGGGGGCGGGGGCGGGTGGGGGGGTGGTGGGCTATCCATGCACGATATCCTTGATGATGCCAATGTATACTGTGACGTCAGGGAGAGGGGGGTATCCAAGCGCGATATCGTTTACGATGCCAAAGTGTACTGCGACGTCTCGGAATGCACCGAGACATTACAGAGCGAATGAAAGTTTTTCAAGTCCAAAAATTCTGTCTTTGCTAAAAACAAAAAAAATAAACTGTTGTGAAATGACGGTGTTTTCATTTACCAATATCATATACCATACCATATCACCCTCTCGCGATAACTCGTACGTCTCCTCTCGCGATAAGTCATTCAAAAAATGGAGACAGATATCGGTAGGCTTGCTTACTTGTAGCGCAGGCGCATTAACCATTTTATTTGTAATCAGAGACGTAGGCGCGCTATACAAGCATTAATGGCGAGGCAAAAAACCCCCCAATACTTACCAGCGGTCACGTGTGCTTTTCTGGGAGGCAATAGTGCACGATGTTTTTGCGAATTTGACTCAATTTTGTTTCAATTCGCTATTTAAATTTGCGCATTTTAAAGGGTAATGGCAACGCGCTTAATCTCCTTATGTCCTCTTCAATGCCTCAGGTGCTTGACAGAGTGAATGCTTTTTTTCAAGTCCAAAACTCTGTCTTTGGCTTTATGTATTTCAGTGCCTCAGATGCTTAAACCCCGCAGATGGCTGCATTTATATTTATTATTCATAATGTATTGAATCTATAATTTTATTTGTTATTTCATTTAAAACATTTTCATGATACAGTCATTTTTAGACTGAAGGTCAAAATTATTTTACCTGAACTGTTTGTTTTGTCTTATAAAAGATTAATAAGTTATTCGCAAGTGCGATAAAACCTGTATATTAGTAAAATCCACTATCGGTAAAATCCACTGTCAACATAATTAATTTAACCTAGTTACTCTATTTGCCAGATCCACCCACCAACCATATGCCTATGCATAAGTAAATGTTTTAATTTTCAGTGTCAATGAATAGGAAAAAGTTGCAGTAATATTGTAATAGTGATCTTTAAATAGGCTAAATAGCTCTTTCAAATAATGCTTATTTGTCTGCGTGATGCTAAATGAAAATGATAAATATATTTAACATCATGAAATCTAAACATGAAATGATTTCACTGATATACATTTGCGTAACACATCCATAGTTGTTCATGCCATGTGGATTAGAGTATTAAAAACTGGAAAAGTATAATTTAAGGTACATTGAGAATAGTCTTATATGGTTGTGATAGACAACATCTCTATATTCAACCTGGATGTCGAGTAGAAACTTTTGAACACGGGCTGCAATTGGCCCGCGGGCCAGACTTTGAACATGTCATGTTTTATTGTGTAATGGTATCATTCTACAGTACATTAGATGTGTAATGGCACACAAAATTCATGGCTCAGTTTGTACAGTACTTCGGTTTTTAAGTCAGGGTTCTAATAAACTCAATTTATTATTATCATTATTATTAACACTTGTTTTCAATTTTTGGTTAAATAATAAATAAAATAATGTTTTACATTTTGTAAAAATGAAATCAATTAAATTAACACAATACATACTTTTTATTTAACCGATTCAATTGTGTAATCAATTAATGTGGCAAATTACACTTTTGTGTAAATAGTGCAAGAACACATTGTAAAGTTTAGGTACGTTTGAAGACGTTGACCATCTGTTGTGAGCATCTTACCAGGATTTTGAAAGCATTTGTAAATAATCTTTATCTTAATAATTAAATAATAAATGATTTTAATGATTTAGTTATTAAGATAAAGATTATTTACACATATGTGAACATGTTCCTATTGCCTCTCTACATTCATTATCTCAAAAAAAGTGATTTTTGTTTTTGTCTCTTTAAATAAAGCTTTGCAAATCATGTTTATTTCAATATAAATTCAAATCACTTACAAAATATTACATTGAATGTTAAAAAAAAACAGTTACATGATCATAAAATGATCTGTGAGAGATAAATCTATTTAAATAAAGTTTTGCTTTCCACATTTTAAAAGCGCATTTGATGTTTTCCAAAGACAAACACGTCAGCTACAGGAATTTAGTATTCACAAAATGAGACATTTAGCAAAGGAAAAGAAATTATTTCATTTCATTTATATCCTTCTTTATAATATAATGCACTAGGTGTCACTCTCGTCAACAGAAACTTAGAAGAAAGAGAAATATACTTTGCCATTGTTATGCTGGACACCACTGTGAAATCCGTTCCATTTCTTCCTGTTATATTTGGATGTCCTCTATTCCCGATTCTTTACTTAGGTATTTTACCAGCAGTGACTTCCTGGCTCCCTATTTTTTTCTTGGTGCACTTTAAGTAAAAAAAAATGTTCACTGTACAAGATCCATATAACACGGCCCATCAATACCAGTGACAGAATAATGAACAGGGTAAATAGAGTGTTCTGCCTTTTCTGTATCTGCGGATTGGAATTAGCATCCAAAAAGGTCATCAACCTAAGATCATATGTGGTATTTTGGATGACATAATCTCGACCACTGGATGACTCTGTAGATATGCTGGTGATCTCAGCATAACTCTCTACTTTCTCCCTCCACCACTGCTCCACTCTGCTCGTAATCAATCTTGGGGTAACTATAGACAATCAATTATCTTTTCTTCATGCCATATTTCTAACGTTTCTCGCTCTTGTCGTCACCTTCTCTACAACAGGCTGCTCAGGTCCTGGTTCAGTCTGTCGTCATCTCGAGACTGGACTACTGGTAACTCTCTGCTGGCAGGTCTACCACAGAACGCTATTCGTCCACTGCAAATGATTCAAAATGCAGCAGCTGCGCGACTCGTGTTCAACCGTGCCTAAATTCTCTCACACCTACCCCTACTGCTGCGCTCGCTCCACTGGCTTCCTGTAGCTGCACGCATCAGATTCAAAACACTGACGCTCGCCTACAAAGCCAAAAATGGATCGGCACCTTCATACCTCCGAAACCTCATCACCTCCCGTACTACTGCACCTTCGCTGCCTGAGAGCATCTAGCACTGCTCGCCTGGTTCCACCATCTCTCAGGGTAAAAGGTAAGACCAGCTCAAGGCTCTTCTCTGTTCTGGCACCTGAGGTGGTGGAACGATGAAACTTCCACTGGAGGTTCAAACAACGGAGACACTGTCTACCTTCAAACGTCGATTGAAGACATACCTCTTCCAACAATCCTGAGAACACCTATCCTAACATTCCTTTTTATTCTCTTTTATATCTCACTGTGCATAAATCCATAATAAAAAAAGGCAACTGTCTATCCTTGTGTACTTAAGTTTGTATATGTACCCTTCTTGAATTAATCTTATCCTTTAGATCCTTTAGACCTAAAGCACTTCTTGTCCGTCGTCCTGGATAAGGGCGTCTGCTAAATACTGCAAATGTAAACATACAAGAGTAGGTATTGTTGTCAGAGTCCGAGGTGTCAAGGATAATCAAGCCGTCATGTTGGATTTGGTACTTTTCGTCATTTTGAATAGGTTGATCGTTTACATGCCACTGCACACTGGCCAGGTTTGATTCCAGCTGGCATGGAAGAGTGACCGCCTATCCTGTGTAGTAGGTCTTATTGATATTCCTGCTCTCTGTAACAAACACACAAAAAAATGACAACTTTATCTTAACTTTTCTAGTCTTAAGTCTTTCAGTTCTTGTACTTGGGATTTTTTCCCATGCTTCCTTGCAAAATGCTTCTAGTTCTGTTATGTTCTTTGGTCGTCTCGCATGCACAGCTCTTTTAAGATCTACCCACAAATTTTCAATGATGTTTAAATCAGGGGACTGTGATGGCCATTCCAAAACCTTTCAACTTGCATCTCTTGAGGTATTCCATAGTGGATTTCAAGGTATGTGTCACGATGGGCCTCCGCCCCATCTACTGAGATGGGCAAAGCGCTCCGAACTCAGCACGTTGTCGGAAGGCAGAAAGGGTTGCGCAATCGCCGCGCAACCCAGCGCTGATGAGAGAGAGGCGGGGCGTCCTCAACGAGACACGGCTGGAGCTTATCCCGGAGCGGCACCTTCATTATCCCTAATCAGGAGGCTTCTATAAAACGTTGCGGTTGGCGGTTGTTGTCGGAGTACGCCTGGGCTCCCGATTAACGGCGTATGTCTTTTTCTCCCGACCTCCCACTACAGGTGAGACGGTAAGAACGGTATAGGAATACCTCGCCAGACCCGTCGCAGTGCCTGGTAGCTGGGAGTATCCACAGCCTTGCGGCAGGAAATGAAGCCTGACCCCTACGTGCCGATGGAGATCCGGAGAACGAAGCCGCCCACCGATCGATACCGAACGTGGGAGAGTGCAGTGAGAGATCTCCGCGTTCCCTCTCCTGCTACAGCCACTCCTCACCTGATCCTGATCCCCCAAATATCGGACACGAACATTTCTCTCTCTTTTTTTCTGTTTGTTCAATAAACACTTTTTCCCCCAGTTACGCCTCTCTGCGCCTGTGTTCAGCCCGAAGCGGCGAGCGAGTCGCCACAGTATGTATGTCAATATTTATCCTCTTTTCAGCTTCAGGATTTTTACAGATGATGTGACGTTTGCGTGCAGAATTTGCTGGTATTTAGTAGGATCCATTCTACACATGTGCACATGTGCAATGTTTCCTGTGCCACTGGATGCAACACAACCCCAAAGCATGAAAGATCCTCCACCATGCTTAATAGTTGGACAAGATGTTCTTTTCTAATAGCGAGAACTCACTGAAACCTGTTATAGTGTAAATTGTCCTTGACCACGAGGTGTCTGGACAGGTCGATAATATCACCGGTCAACCAAGCACCTGAATTTTGGAGTGATTTTGCTTTTCTAACAATACAAAACCAAATCTCCACATTAAAATGACTTGAGCATTAATAGAGTAATAATCAGGCATCCAGAAACAATTAAAAGAATGAGAAAAGATTTTTAAGAGTGCTTGAATATGGAATGAAAATGGTGCAAGTGTTAGTTATTTACTGCATGCACTTTAATGTATGCAGTGATTTTGCCTTTAATGTAGTTAAAATGTATACAGTAAAATGACTTGGAAATTGATTCAGTAAACAATGAGTTTTACTCTGAAGTGGTGAGAAAACATATAAAAGAAAGATTTTCATGAGTGTTTCAATTGAAACATGATTAGAATGAACCTGATTTTCCTTTTAGTTCACTCCAATAATATACACTAAAATTACTTTGAAACTTAAACACTAATACTCGGGGTGACTTTGAACATGGATGAATTGACAATGAGTGAGTGAAAATGGGACGTGATGAGTAATATTTACTGTTATTTGATTTTATATTAACATTTTACCATGCAGTAAAATAATGTCAAAATGAATACACTGACAGTCAGGGTCTCTGAATTAAAATAAACTGCAAGAATAACAAAGCAATGAGTGAGTGAAAATGGGATGTGATGAGTAATATTTACTGTTATTTGATTTTAATTAACCTATAGAGGAAAACATTTGCAAGAATAACAAAGCCTATAGAGGAAAACATTTTCAATATGCTAATCAACATGGTATTGAACCCACTATATGCTTTATGGAAATGACAGACAAGAATGACTTTTTAAAGAGATATACAGTCTATTAACAGATCATTACTATATTGACAAATGCTGCCTCTGTGACAAATGCTGCCAGATCTGTGAACCCCTCCGATCACCAACGCGATCACCAACGCTGTGAACCCCTCCGTCACCTGAGCCGTACTAGCAGCACTACATTTCCCATCATGCCTCACTCACCGCACACACCACCATCTTGCACACACCTGATTACAATCACTCATCAGCCTCTCCATATAAGCCAGATCCAGACCTTAGCTCTTTGTGAAGTATTGCCTGTTTCCTATCGAACTCTGAACGTGTACTCCTGTGTGTTATTCCGTGTATGACCTCTGCCTGTTCCCACGTTTGCGATTCTCTGCTGCCTGCCTCTGGACTGTTTGCTATTGCTATGGACTATTGACGCTAACTGCCTGCCTTCTGACCTTCTCGCCTGTTACCTGTTGTGTTTTTTGCTCATCTCTAATAAAAGCGCACACATGGATCCTGAATCTCCTGAGCCTCTGTCACATTTGCTCATATTGAAATTTAAAACATTTACTCACTTATGCATAAGCGTATGATTGATGCGTGAATCTTGCAAATAGTTACTCTGTTAACCCCACTAGGTTGACCGATGCTGGATTTTAAAGATATCGATATATAGATTGGATTGTACTTGCCAATAAGTGATTAATCAAGCAAAAGTTTTTCATGTGTATACTGGATAAAAAAATAAAACAAACAAGTCCATGTAAAATAGTGCTGACCTTTATTAGAATAAATAAATGTACAAACTGTGCTAAAGGAAATAATATGAATATGTTATTAAGAACATAACTCTATTTAATTAATAAATTGTAAATAATAAATACAATATATTATATAAGTGCTCCAGAATCTTTCAGTAATCTATCAATAAAAACTTTCAGTATATACACACACACACAAATTTTAAAAATGTCTCTGGCATTGTTCAGGAAGTAGAGGCCCAATGTCAGTATCTGGTGGTGGAAAATAAAAAAAAAACAGTCACAGTAACACTGCCACATCCTGAACGACAATCTCATTAGGTGACTCCTTGAATCTGGGTAAAATCTCTGTTTGTTCCTTAGAGCATTTTACAAGTTTGCACAGGATCGGAATAGCAATAAACACCAGTGCTATAATGATGACAATGAAGACTATATACAAGAGGCGGCTGTCCTGCTTTTCCGGTATGGGCAGATTGGAATAAGAATCCAGATGTTTTCCCATCATCAGCTCATACGTGGTACTGTTGATGACATAGTCTTGCCCACTGGAGGACTCTACAGACATGCAGGTGTAGTTACCGCTGTCTGTGGCCGTAGCATTGAGGATGATCAAGCCGTCATGTCGGATTTGGTAGTTTTTGTCACTCTCAGTTGGTTTGTCATTTACATGCCACTGTACACGGGCCAGGTGTGATCCCTGCTGGCATGGCAGACTTATCATATCACCTGGGTAAAAGACATTATTGATCCTTCTGCTCTCTGTAACACAAACAAAAACAATATGGTTATCTTCATTTTTCTTTGTGGAATTATGTATGTAAGTATATATGTGTGTGTATGTGTGTGTGTATGTGCACACACATAACATATACACGGCTTAACTTACCAACTGCAGGACAACGTGTCGCATTTCCGTCTTCCAGACTCTGAACCACCTCACTGTACGAAAAAAAGAAAATCCAGGAATCAAAAATCTCTTTAGACAAGCACTAGTAGAAACAATACAATTTGTTTGACCACAGTTCTGTATAACTCTTGATTAGCACAACAGGCAGTAATGCAAGTCTCTGGTTTGTATTAATGTGGACAATATGTTAGTTTAATTTAACCGTAAGTCAGTAAACAAAATGCATGTAATAAGTGATGTGGTGTAACAATTATGGACAGTACAAGTACATGTCTTATCCCCCACAACATTATATGAAGAATGTGTGATCAGTACCTGTGTTCCACAGTATCAATATTGCTTAAAGCAATGCAGCTGTTGGAGACAATGTCCCAGCCACAGTAGGGGTCTCTGGCCAGCACACAAGTCGGTACAGGAAGTGTACTTTGCCACATGAAGAAAACGGCATCTGTGCCACAGCCACGTTGGAACCAGCATACAGCAGACCCTGAGAAAATATATACACCGGTTATTAAAATGAGGGTGAAGCAAGAACAGAATCAAATCTTAAGCTTATATAGGAATAATGAAATCATTCATAAAATCGAAACTAATGAACATTGAGATAAAACAGGATTATAAAGTCTTTAACTAATTATATGCAAGTATTTTACGCTATATAAGAAACTATATGTGATTAACGAAACAAGTGGGCATTCAGGATTATAAGTAGTACCACGGCATTTATTTATTTTAAGGTCAAAAAAAAAAAAAATACTATCCATAAAATTTTAACAGGAAACCACTTCATGAATTGCACTCTATAACTATAACTCTATAACTTCTATAACTATATTAAGAATGTACTAAATCACAATCAGTGTGATTTTAATGAAAAATCTGTGACTGACCAGTAAAACAGTCCAAATCTTTTGGTCTGTTCCTTATTCTTGCCACAAATAACAATATCTCCATATGATCAAAATTAAAAACCCTTAAAGAAATCATGAAAGAATCATGTGAAAACCTGACGGCCCTTACAGGAAATAGAACACAAATAGTTAAGTAGCACAAGAGGCGAATAACAAATGTAGTGGGAAATTGTAGTGTTTTAGTTGTTTACCATGGTGCTGGAGAGACGCAGTATCTTCACTGGTTCATTATGGTTAAAGAGCTGCACCTCCTCTATTATGAACATCTTCCCGTCATAGTTGACTGCTTTCAGCACTGAACCGCTTGCTGTTACAAAAACACATTTGATTTGTTAACGCTTATGGCTGGAGTTTTGCTTAGACTATTGTAACCTATGCAATTTATACATCTTGATAAATAATGTAATACTGCAGATGAAATGATTACCTGTGCCAATAAACATGACCTGATGGCTGGTCCCGTCCAAAGCAGTAGTCTCGGCCACTACTATACTTGTAAATGCAGCTCCTTCCTTCACCAGTAGAGGGTGCTCAGAGTGCGGCTTCGCTACATCATCCATCAGTGGATTTTTCCTGATAAACTGAAGGGTTTTGTCAGGCAGATCAGAAAACTTGGAATACCCTTTCTTCCTTGCCTCATTGTTAATACACTAGATAGTGAAATAGAGAGAGAGAGAGAGAGAGAGAGTAGAGAGAGAGAGATAGAGATAGAGATAGAGAGAGAGAGAGAGTGAGAGAGAGAGAGAGAGTGAGAGAGAGAGATTAATAACTATTAGGATCTGCAATAGTAAACCTGGAATAGACTTATGCAAAATAGAGTAAACACATTTTATATCAAGAAAGTAACAAATACAAGTTGTTTCAAATGAATATTTAGAAATCACATATAACAATTTCAAATGCCATATTCCATTCAAGTCAATGTGTAAACATTAAATAAGGAAATCAGAGAACTAACAGAAAATGAATCAACATCTTCTCAGTAATGAAAAATCAATCGGGTGTAGTAGATTAATTACATGTAGTTTAAGTCATTTTAATAGCCTGTAGCAAACATGTGGAAAATGATCATTGATGAATGGTGTACTCACAGCTCCGGGACGGGGAACAGGTACCTCTCCGTTGTAAGGCACCCATTTTGTAAAGTCATTCTCAATCAACAAAGTTTTAAATTTGCCTTCAGAGAACACTTTACGGATGTCTTGTATCCTGTAGGTGCACACTGCAGAGTACTGCAACATGTCCCTGTGTGTCAAATCACAGGCATGACATTAGTGTATTAGGATTGGAGTATTATTCAATACATTTATTTACTCATTTTGTGGTTTTTGTAGTTCTGGGATTTGAAATGACAAGCTTCTGACCTGGTAAACAATCTTTATGGCATATATTGAAATAAACTGTACTCACTGAGGAGTAAAGACTCCGTAGAACACACAAGGTAGTCCAGTCTCCCGGGCAGAAAAGGAATACGTCTTTTATAAGTAAGGGCAAGTTTGTTGTTAAGAATGGGACAGTCCAGTTGTGCCTTTAGGAACGACGTCCACTTCTTATGCAAGATCCGCCATCCTCCCGTATCCCCCTAGAGATTGAATAAACATTACGTTATGAAATTTCTTTGATAGCAAATATAACAGTAAAATGTATTTAATAGTTCTCATTTAAACAAATATCTATTGAAATATATTGTTCTATGCAACAATTTAATTTAATTTTATTTAATACTTAAAAGAGGCAGATTAAATTCTTAATTAAAAACTGATAAAATTTCAAATCAGAACCATGAATAATCCTGATTTTTAAGTCTCTCAATAAAAATATTACTTTGAATAGTTCTGGAAGAAGTAATAGCTCTAAATACTGTTTTACTCAATGGAGTGTCAGAAAAGCTGTTGTGTGATAGGGAATAATAATCATCTGCATGAAAAGTTGCAGTAATATTTAACAAGGAACATCCTGATGCGGAGAAAGATACCTTGCAGACACGGGCGACCCTTGACACATCAATCTTAAAATGTGAGTCGTACTCTACAGCGTTTTCAGAAAAGAAGAGGTAAATCTCGTCATCCTCCCCCTCTGGGTTTTCCATTCCCCTGGACACATGCTTCAGACTAATGAAGTTGGGATCTGAAATCACAGAAATAATCAGTGATTATAAACTTTGTGCTTTGTAGAAGAATCTCAAGAAAAAAAATGTCTCAATGTATATATATATATATGACTCAAAATCTCCCTTTAATAAAATACATTTTTCTTTCACTCTATTCACTCACACTTATTATTTTACTATTTCTTGTTAATTAAGTTATTATTCATTTATTCATAATAAAGTTAGTGAATTAATAAAGTGAACTTTAACCTATTAAGTGACAGCCCTGCAAACAAACACACACACACACACACACACACACACACACACACACACACACACACATACTTACTATTGAGCCAGTGGGTATAGTCAGTTCGTATATTAGCAGAATGTCGCTTAAGAGCCATGTCTGTGCTGAGAAAATTCATAGTCGTAGCAGACCAGAGCTCATCATCTAAAACAGAATAGAAATATTAATCCAACATTACTATAATATTAATTCATTACTTTAAATCAAATAATTGCATTAGCTATTATGAGGATCAGGTGTAAAACATGCATGGATATTGATAATGAAATTACAAACTCAATTCCAAAAAAAGAGATACTGTGTAAAACTGTGTAAAATTTATATACAAGAACAGAATTTAAAATGATTTGAAATCACATAGATCCATATTCTATACACAATAAAACAAGCAAAAGCAAAATACATATACACATCATCATATAATTAAATTAATAACTGATAATATATAAAATTATAGATAAGATTAAGATTTGTAAATCATTGCCTTCTGTGTGAAATTATTAGATAACTCAGTAACTGAACATTGATTGTATTATGGAGCATTTACACATAAGACAAATGGAGCACCTACCAACAAGTTCAGATGCATAACTCTGGAAAGGATCAAATGGAGTCTTTCCCCTCCCATTCTCTGTTTTATTTTCCAGAGTGAGCTTGCCATCTGTATAAGACTAGACAACAGAAAATGGGACATTATACATTGAAACATTTACATAACACGGCCAAATTCACCAAAACATTCACAAACGCTTCTGCCTACAATACTATTATTATTATTATTACTCACCATATTTCTACAGACTGGATCGAAAGCATTTGGTGCCGCACACATACATCTTTCCATCTGTCAATTTATGAAGGATTCGGATGTGGTTCCAACACTCAGTCTGGAAAAAGAAATTACATATTGACTTTAGTCATTTATGATAATATAGAATGCCAGCCAGAAAATAAAAAAACTCTCGATTGCAGAACAGTTCACAGAACAACACAAGACAGAGAATAACGTGTAATAACGTCATGGACTGGGTTACGACTCTGTAAAGACGAGTTACAGATCATGGCTTTATGTAACAGAATCCCTATTCCTAGTGTATTTTACACACAGTACTTGCTAGTAGAGTCTCTCCAGATGTCATTTAATATTTACTGTACATTAAGCAAGTTCGAATGTTGTCTTGTGGTTGTAAAAAACCTGTAGTTTCCTTTTACATCCCACCTACTAACAGGATGCAATGAAGAGAAAATCATGTGTGACAGTCTTGGAAACTCCTTGATACGGTAAAATGTTGTTGAACATAATAAATCCTAACTGTAACATTTGATCAATTAGTGATTTTCTGTTTTTCACATCATTCTGTGAACGCGCTCGAGATTATTGTGTGACATTTTAGTAAATAAGGCAGTCAAGAAGTCGCTAAATTCCATTTTTACTCAGCTTTGATAAAAACATATGTGAGAGGTCATGCATGATATAACCATTCAATCAAACTAAACCCGCTGATGGAACAAAAAAATACAAAAAGAGATCTCACCTGCAAGTTTCTCCCTTTGAACGAACAAGTTTTCTGCATATCCTCGGTCACCTCCCAATTTACCTAATAAGAACATTTATTTTTTAATCTCCACAGATAAAAAAAAAGTACTATATTTTTTCCCTCCCCAATACTGTAATCAGTATGGCAATATGGTTTATGCTTTATACTATATGATAAAGCTGTATGCTGTAAGGCTATATGATGGATGCTTTATGCAAATGTTTATTATTAAACATTATTAAGTTTATTATTAGGGAAATCATACATGAATTTGAAATGAGACATTTCAAGCTTTATACACACATACAATGTCATGCATATGTCTGTGAGAAAAATATTTGTTGAGATTTTGAGATTCAGGTTGTCATATTTGTGTCAGGTTCAGGTTGTCGTATTTGTAAGAGAGAGAATTGAGCATCGTGAATGAAAATTTAAAATAAAATTACTGACCATGTCCTTCTTGTGCGTAATGTTGGCGAGGTCCAGGGCAAAGATTGTCCCTCGAGCCCCCAGGATGAGCACACCAGCGTCTTCCATGAGGAGCATGGTGGTGTAGTTAAACACTCCTTTCTCCTGAAAAATGTACCCTCCATTTCCTAGCAACAACAGAAAAGGCTTTAAGTCTCTAGTGTAATAGAAGTAGCTATTGAAAAAGTAATAAAGAGCAGAAGAGTATACTAATATATATATATATATATATATAGATAATATATATATATATATAATATATACACACAAATATATATATATATATATATATATATATATTATATATAGATATATAGATATATAT
>JACRUU010000001.1:11083157-11120691 GCA_030449085.1 Kryptopterus vitreolus
ATTTATTAATTAAATAGAGTTATTGTCTTAATAACATATACATATTATTTCCTTTAGCACAGTTTGTCCATTTATTTATTCTAATAAAGGTCAGCACTATTTTACATGCACTTGTTTGTTTAATTTTTTTATCCAGTATACACATGAAAAACTTTTGCTTGATTAATCACTTATTGGCAAGTACAATCCAATCTATATATCGATATCTGTAAAATCCAGCATCGGTCAACCTAGTGGGGTTAACAGAGTAACTATTTGCAAGATTCACGCATCAATCATACGCTTATGCATAAGTGAGTAAATGTTTTAATTTCAATATGAGCTAAATTGTGACAGAGGCTCAGGAGATTCAGGATCCATGTGTGCGCTTTTATTAGAGATGAGCAAAAACACAACAGGTAACAGGCGAGAAGGTCAGAAGGCAGGCAGTTAGCGTCAATAGTCCAGTGAGCAATAGCAAACAGTCCAGAGGCAGGCAGCAGAGAATCGCAAACGTGGGAACAGGCAGAGGTCATACACGGAATAACACACAGGAGTACACGTTCAGAGTTCGATAGGAAACAGGCAATACTTCACAAAGAGCTAAGGTCTGGATCTGGCTTATATGGAGAGGCTGATGAGTGATTGTAATCAGGTGTGTGCAAGATGGCGGTGTAGTGAGGCATGATGGGAAATGTAGTGCTGCTAGTACTCCGGTGACGGCTCGCGTTGGTGATGATCGGAGGGGTTCACAGAGGCGGCATTTGTCACAGAGCCCCCACCCTGCGAACGGCTCCTGACGTGAGAGGCATTTTGACGCCGAGGTCTTCCTCTGGGACGGGGGGCCGGTTTCCCGGGGTTGTTGCGGTGAAACTCCATAGTGAGCGATGGGTCAAGGATGTCAGAGCGATCGACCCAGGACCTTTCCTCCGGGCAGTAACCCTCCCAGTCCACCAGATATTGCAGATTACCTCCTCGGCGTCGTGAGTCCAAGATTTCGTGAACCTGGTAGGCCTCCTCGCCGTCGATGATCAGGGGTGGGGGTCTCTGATCGCCATCCTCATCTAGACGCACCCCTCCTCTCGGAGCACCAGCGGGCTTGAGTAGAGAGACATGGAACGTGGGTGAGATACGGTATTGAGGGGGCAGTTGTAACCGGTAAGAGACAGGTGTAATTTGTTTAACTATTTTGAAAGGACCCACGTACCTGGGACTGAGCTTTTTACAGGGAAGACGGAGACGGAGATCCTTGGTGGAAAGCCAGACTCTCTGACCTGGTGCGAAGGAGGGGGTTGGACGGCGGTGCTTGTCGGCGTTGGCCTTATATCGCCGTATAGCGCGCTGGAGCTGCTGGTGAGCTTGAACCCATGTGTTTTCACTCTCCAGAAGCCAGTGGTTAACCGCGGGAAGTTCAGTGGGCTCGCCTGACCACGGAAAGAGAGGAGGTTGGTAGCCTAAGACGCATTGGAAGGGTGTCAGGTTGGTGGATGGTTTCCTTAGCGAGTTTTGCGCGTATTCTGCCCAGAACAGATAGCGACTCCAGTCATTATGACGGTTGCAACAATAGGTGCGGAGAAAACGGGTAAGTTCCTGATTCAGCCTTTCCGCTTGACCGTTGGACTGAGGGTGGTATCCTGAGGTGAGGCTGACATTAACATTAAGACTTTTGAATAAGGCTTTCCAGACCCGGGATGTAAACTGAGGACCTCGATCGGAGAGTATATCTTCAGGGAGAACATAAATGCGGAACACCCATTGGCATAACATCGCCGCAGTTTCAAAAGCAGACGGGAGTTTGGGTAATGGGATAAATCGGCAGCCTTTGGAGAAACGGTCGACGACGGTAAGTATGGTAGTGTTGCCCTCAGAGGGTGGTAAATCAGTGACAAAATCAATGGCTATATGTGACCAAGGCCGATGGGGAGTGGGTAGCGGTTGCAGAAGGCCGGCAGGTGGTTGGTGAGATGATCGGGTGGTTTGACAGACGTGGCAGTTGGAAATGAACCTGATGACATCACTTGTAATGCCTGGCCACCAGTAGTGGTTGTTGATAAGATCGGTAGTGGTATTAATGCCTGGATGGCCAGAACTGAGGCTTTCATGAACTTGTTGGATTACACGAGGTCGTAGGGTTTCAGGGACAAAGAGCTTATGGGGTGGTGTTTCAGGGGGTACCTTGATCTCCTGTAGAGCTTCCCTGACAAGGGTGTCAACATCCCACTGAATGGGCGCAGCGATGATAGTGGTAGGGAGAATGGTCTTGCTTTCGCTTTTAGATGGGGTGTTGTCATGAAGGCGAGAGAGAGCGTCAGCCTTGGTGTTCTTTGAATCTGGGCGATAGGTGACCGTGAAATTGAACCTTGTGAAGAACAGAGCCCATCGCGCTTGTCTGGGATTCAGTCTTTTGGCTGTTTTGAGATATTCAAGATTGCTGTGGTCTGTGATGACTAGGAATGGGTGTTTGGCGCCCTCTAGCCAGTGGCGCCATTCCTCGAAAGCGGCTTTCATGGCAAGTAGCTCTCTGTTGCCCACATCGTAGTTGCGTTCAGCTGGGGTGAGTTTGCGGGAAAAAAAGGCGCAGGGAAAGGTCTTTTGAGGTTGGCCATGTTTTTGGGAGAGGATTGCTCCAACACCAGTGTCGGAAGCATCGATCTCTATGATTAAGGGTTGTTCAGGTTCGGGATGATGGAGAATGGGTGCAGAAGTGAACCGTCGTTTCAGTTCACTGAATGCCTTGTCAGCGTGCGGTGTCCAGTGGAGGATCTTGGATTTTGTGAGAGCGGTGAGGGGTGCTGCTATAATGCTGAAGTTTCTGATAAAGCGTCTGTAAAAGTTAGCAAATCCAAGAAATCTTTGTAGCTCTTTGATGTTCTTGGAGACAGGCCATTTCTCAACGGCAGTGACTTTCTTATCGTCCATACTAACCATCCCTTGCCCAATGATGTAGCCGAGGTATGCGCTACAGGAACTGTGGAATTCACACTTCTCAAGCTTGGCGTATAGAGAGTTCTCGATGAGTCGTTGTAGGACGGCTCTTACATGTGTCACATGTGAGTCCATGGAGTCAGAATAGATGAGAATGTCATCCATATAAACAATTAGCCATCTATTAAGCATGTCTGTAAATACCTCGTTGATGTAAGACTGGAACACAGAGGGACTATTGGCGAGTCCGAAGGGCATAACGAGGTATTCGTAGTGCCCATTCGTTGTAGAGAATGCTGTTTTCCATTCATCGCCCTCTCTGATGCGGATTAGGTTGTAAGTATTTCTCAGGTCAAGCTTGGTGAAGACAGTGGCGGAGCGAAGTTGCTCTAATGCGGCTGGGACCAGAGGGAGTGGGTAACGGAACTTGATGGTTATTTCGTTGAGGGCACGGTAGTCAATACAAGGTCGGAGAGATCCATCCTTCTTTTTAACAAAAAAGAACCCAGCTGATGCGGGAGAAGTGGATGGGCGGATGAAGCCCTTTTCTAACTCCTCCTGAATATATTGTTCCATAGCCTGAGTTTCTGCGAGAGAGAGTGGGAAGATGCGGCCACGAGGGGGCGTGCTGCCTGGGATGAGGTCTATGGCGCAGTCGGTTGAGCGATGTTGAGGAAGGGTTTGTGCTTTCTCTTTGCTGAAGGCCTCCGCAAGGTCGAGATATTCTGGTGGGATGGAGACACTTTCAGGAATGGCTTCAGGAGTTAGGCAGTGTTGGGTACAGTACGGTGACCAGTGCGAGATCCTCTTGCTCTGCCAGGAAATCGTGGGATTGTGTTTTTGTAGCCAAGGGAAACCCAAAATGATAGGGTTATTGGGACTTTGGATGATTAGGAAGTCGAGTTGCTCAGTGTGATGGTTGTCGATAGTAACAGTGAGTGGATGGGTCTGGTATTGGACTTTCCCCTTACCCAGCGGTCGTCCATCAACAGCGGTTATTGTTAAATGAGAGGAACACGATATGAGATCGAGGTTCAGTTGGTGAGCCACTCCGGAGTCAATAAAGTTCCCCATAGCCCCTGAATCAATCATAGCGGTGACGTTTCTTTTTTTCAAGCCATCACTAAGAACCGCAGGTACTTCAAGCGTTCGTGAAAGTTTAGGTTTGGTACTCACACTGGTTGGTTCACGTGACGAGAAGGGCGAGACGGGCAAGTGGCTCTGACATGACCGGACTGACCACAGTAGATGCAGAGGTGAAGAGCATAGCGACGTGAGCGCTCCTCTTCCGACAGACGCATGGTTCCGATCTGCATAGGTTCACTTGTGGTTCTCACTGGTTCGCAGGGCATTGTGGGAGTTGGAGTGCATTGGGGGCGACGAGATCTCAAAAGGTTGTCAATGCGAATGGTGAGAGCAATCAGTTCATCGAGACTTCTTCCCTCATCACGACAAGCCAGTTCGATTTGTAACTCCTCTGAAAGCCCTTGGCGGAAGAAGTATTTTAGAGGTTCATCTCCCCAGTTAACCTGAGCTGCCAGAGTCTGGAACTGTAAAGCGTAATCCGCTGCGGATCGTTTACCTTGATTTAGAGTGAGGATGATGTCACCAGCCGCTTTACCCCCCTCCGGGTGCTCGAAGACTTTACGGAACTTTGCGAGAAAGCTCTCGAGAGTCGGATACAGTTCTCTATGATGGTCCCAGATGGCAGTGGCCCATTGGAGTGCACGCCCGGTGAGCAGTGAGCAGATGAAGGCAATGCGACTCTCCTCTGTAGGGAACAGGTGAGGTTGTTGTGAGATGTACAGAGAACACTGCATGAGAAACCCCTTGCACTCCTTAGGGGAACCGTCGTACTTGTTTGGCAGAGACAGCTTAGGATTATGGAAGTTAGTGGCTGACGGCGGTGACAGGGAGCTGTGGGGTTGCTGGCGAAACTTGAGTGGGTAGTGAGCTCTGCGCGGTAACCTGCAAAGTTTGCAGCGTAGACACAAGTTGTGCGGTTAAAGAGCTCAACTGCTGAAGTTGTTCCTGATGAGCAGCTAGCATGTTGCCTTGCGTTGCTAACACAGTGGCCAACTGTGTAAGAGCCGCTGGATCCAGGGTTGGTGAAGTATTCTGTGACAGAGGCTCAGGAGATTCAGGATCCATGTGCGCGCTTTTATTAGAGATGAGCAAAAACACAACAGGTAACAGGCGAGAAGGTCAGAAGGCAGGCAGTTAGCGTCAATAGTCCAGTGAGCAATAGCAAACAGTCCAGAGGCAGGCAGCAGAAGAATGGGAACAGGCGCAAACGTGGGAACAGGCAGAGGTCACAAAGAGCATACACGGAATAAGGTGTGTGCACACATGATGGGAAATGTAGGAGTACGTTGGTGATGACGTTCACAGAGGCAGCAGTCACATTAATATAGTTCGATAGGTATATCTCTTAAAAAACAGGCAATACATAGTGGGTTCACATGTTGATTAAAGAGTTTTCCTCTAGGCTTTGTTAGGTCTGGATCTGTATTCATTTTGCTTATATGGAGTTAATATAAAATCAAATAACAGGTAAATATTACTCATCACATCCCATTTTCACTCACTCTGATGATCCATATTCAAAGTGATTGTAATCAGGTGTGTGCAAGATGTTTCAATTGGTAAAATCTTTCTTTTATATGTTTTCATCACCACTTCGGAGTAAAACTGAATTGTTACTGAATCAATTTCCAAGTCATTTTGAGTGAGGCATGATGGGAAATGTAGTGCTGCTAGTACTCCGGTGACGGCTCGCGTTGGTGATGATCGGAGGGGTTCACAGAGGCAGCATTTGTCACATTAATATAGTAATGATCTGTTAATAGACTGTATATCTCTTTAAAAAGTCATTCTTGTCTGTCATTTCCATAAAGCATCCATAGTGGGTTCATACCATGTTGATTAGCATATTGAAAATGTTTTCCTCTATAGGCTTTGTTATTCTTGCAGTTTACTTTAATTCAGAGACCCTGACTGTCAGTGTATTCATTTTGACATTATTTTACTGCATGGTAAAATGTTAATATAAAATCAAATAACAGTAAATATTACTCATCACGTCCCATTTTCACTCACTCATTGTCAATTGATCCATATTCAAAGTCACCCCGAGTATTAGTGTTTAAATTTCAAGTAATTTTAGTGTATATTATTGGAGTGAACTAAAAGGAAATCAGGTTCATTCTAATCATGTTTCAATTGAAACACTCATGAAAATCTTTCTTTTATATGTTTTCTCACCACTTCAGAGTAAAACTCATTTTTACTGAATCAATTTCCAAGTCATTTTACTGTATACATTTTAACTACATTAAAGGCAAAATCACTGCATACATTAAAGTGCATGCAGTAAATAACTAACACTTGCACCATTTTCATTCCATATTCAAGCACTCTTAAAAATCTTTTCTCATTCTTTTAATTGTTTCTGGATGCCTGATTATTACTCTATTAATGCTCAAGTCATTTTAATGTGGAGATTTGGTTTTGTATTGTAGAAAAGCAAAATCACTCCAAAATTCAGGTGCTTGGTTGACCGGTGATATTATCGACCTGCCAGACACCTCGTGGTCAAGGACAATTTACACTATAACAGGTTTCAGTGAGTTCTCGCTATTAGAAAAGAACATCTTGTCAACTATTAAGCATGGTGGAGGATCTTTCATGCTTTGGGGTTGTGTTGCATCCAGTGGCACAGGAAACATTGCACATGTGCACATGTGTAGAATGGATCCTACTAAATACCAGCAAATTCTGCACGCAAACGTCACATCATCTGTAAAAATCCTGAAGCTGAAAAGAGGATAAATATTGACATACTGTGGCGACTCGCTCGCCGCTTCGGGCTGAACACAGGCGCAGAGAGGCGTAACTGGGGGAAAAAGTGTTTATTGAACAAACAAAAAAAAAGAGAGAGAAATGTTCGTGTCCGATATTTGGGGGATCGGGATCAGGTGAGGAGTGGCTGTAGCAGGAGAGGGAACGCGGAGATCTCTCACTGCACTCTCCCACGTTCGGTATCGATCGGTGGGCGGCTTCGTTCTCCGGATCTCCATCGGCACGTAGGGGTCAGGCTCATTTCCTGCCGCAAGGCTGTGGATACTCCCAGCTACCAGTCACTGCGACGGTCTGGCGAGTATTCCTATACGTTCTTACCGTCTCACCTGTAGTGGGAGGTCGGGAGAAAAAGACATACGCCGTTATTCGGGAGCCCAGACGTACTCCGACGACAACCGCCAACCGCAACGTTTTATAGAAGCCGCCTGATTAGGGATAATGAAGGTGCCGCTCCGGGATAAGCTCCAGCCGTGTCTCGTTGAGGACGCCCCGCCTCTCTCTCATCAGCGCTGGGTTGCGCGGCGATTGCGCAACCTTTCTGCCTTCCGACAACGTGCTGAGTTCGGCGCGTTTGCCCATCTCAGTAGATGGGGCGGAGGCCCATCGTGACACATACCTTGAAATCCACTATGGAATACCTCAAGAGATGCAAGTTGAAAGTTTTGGAATGGCCATCACAGTCCCCTGATTTAAACATCATTGAAAATTTGTGGGTAGATCTTAAAAGAGCTGTGCATGCGAGACGACCAAAGAACATAACAGAACTAGAAGCATTTTGCAAGGAAGCATGGGAAAAAATCCCAAGTACAAGAACTGAAAGACTTAAGACTAGAAAAGTTAAGATAAAGTTGTCATTTTTTTGTGTGTTTGTTACAGAGAGCAGGAATATCAATAAGACCTACTACACAGGATAGGCGGTCACTCTTCCATGCCAGCTGGAATCAAACCTGGCCAGTGTGCAGTGGCATGTAAACGATCAACCTATTCAAAATGACGAAAAGTACCAAATCCAACATGACGGCTTGATTATCCTTGACACCTCGGACTCTGACAACAATACCTACTCTTGTATGTTTACATTTGCAGTATTTAGCAGACGCCCTTATCCAGGACGACGGACAAGAAGTGCTTTAGGTCTAAAGGATCTAAAGGATAAGATTAATTCAAGAAGGGTACATACAAACTTAAGTACACAAGGATAGACAGTTGCCTTTTTTTATGGATTTATGCACAGTGAGATATAAAAGAGAATAAAAAGGAATGTTAGGATAGGTGAGGCTGGAAGAGGTATGTCTTCAATCGACGTTTGAAGGTAGACAATGTCTCCGTTGTTTGAACCTCCAGTGGAATTTCGTTCCACCACCTCAGTGCCAGAACAGAGAAGAGCCTTGAGCTTGTCTTACCTTTTACCCTGAGAGATGGTGGAACCAGGCGAGCAGTGCTAGATGCTCTCAGGCAGCAAGGTGCAGTACGGGAGGTGATGAGGTTTCGGAGGTATGAAGGTGCCAGATCCATTTTTGGCTTTGTAGGCGAGCGTCAATGTTTTGAATCTGATGCGTGCAGCTACAGGAAGCCAGTGGAGCGAGCGCAGCAGAGGGTAGTGTGAGAGAATTTAGGCACGTTGAACACGAGTCGCGCTGCTGCATTTTGAATCATTTGCAGTGGACGAATAGCGTTCTGTGGTAGACCTGCCAGCAAAGCCAGTAGTCCAGTCTCGAGATGACGACAGACTGAACCAGGACCTGAGCAGCCTGTTGTAGAGAAGGTGACGACAAGAGCGAGAAACGTTAGAAATATGGGCAAGAAGAAAGATAATTGATTGTCTATAGTTACCCCAAGATTGCGAGCAGTGGTGGAGGGAGAAAGTAGAGAGTTATGCTGAGATCACCAGCATATCTACAGAGTCATCCAGTGGTCGAGATTATGTCATCCAAAATACCACATATGATCTTAGGTTGATGACCTTTTTGGATGCTAATTCCAATCCGCAGATACAGAAAAGGCAGAACACTCTATTTACCCTGTTCATTATTCTGTCACTGGTATTGATGGGCCGTGTTATATGGATCTTGTACAGTGAACATTTTTTTTTACTTAAAGTGCACCAAGAAAAAAATAGGGAGCCAGGAGTCACTGCTGGTAAAATACCTAAGTAAAGAATCGGGAATAGAGGACATCCAAATATAACAGGAAGAAATGGAACGGATTTCACAGTGGTGTCCAGCATAACAATGGCAAAGTATATTTCTCTTTCTTCTAAGTTTCTGTTGACGAGAGTGACACCTAGTGACATGCATTATATTAGTGTTTAAAGATTAGATATTATACAAGAAGGATATGAATTGAAATAAACATGATTTGCAAAACTTTATTTAAATAGACTGTTGTGTATGTGAAGTATACAAAAACCACTTTTTTTGAGATAATGAATGTAGAGAGGCAATAGGAACATGTTCACATATGTGTAAATAATCTTTATCTTAATAACTAAATCATTAAAATCATTTATTATTTAATTATTAAGATAAAGATTATTTACAAATGCTTTCAAAATCCTGGTAAGATGCTCACAACAGATGGTCAACGTCTTCAAACGTACCTAAACTTTACAATGTGTTCTTGCACTATTTACACAAAAGTGTAATTTGCCACATTAATTGATTACACAATTGAATCGGTTAAATAAAAAGTATGTATTGTGTTAATTTAATTGATTTCATTTTTACAAAATGTAAAACATTATTTTATTCATTATTTAACCAAAAATTGAAAACAAGTGTTAATAATAATGATAATAATAAATTGAGTTTATTAGAACCCTGACTTAAAAACCGAAGTACTGTACAAACTGAGCCATGAATTTTGTGTGCCATTACACATCTAATGTTCTGTAGAATGATACCATTACACAATAAAACATGACATGTTCAAAGTCTGGCCCGCGGGCCAATTGCAGCCCGTGTTCAAAAGTTTCTACTCGACATCCAGGTTGAATATAGAGATGTTGTCTATCACAACCATATAAGACTATTCTCAATGTACCTTAAATTATACTTTTCCAGTTTTTAATACTCTAATCCACATGGCATGAACAACTATGGATGTGTTACGCAAATGTATATCAGTGAAATCATTTCATGTTTAGATTTCATGATGTTAAATATATTTATCATTTTCATTTAGCATCACGCAGACAAATAAGCATTATTTGAAAGAGCTATTTAGCCTATTTAAAGATCACTATTACAATATTACTGCAACTTTTTCCTATTCATTGACACTGAAAATTAAAACATTTACTTATGCATAGGCATATGGTTGGTGGGTGGATCTGGCAAATAGAGTAACTAGGTTAAATTAATTATGTTGACAGTGGATTTTACCGATAGTGGATTTTACTAATATACAGGTTTTATCGCACTTGCGAATAACTTATTAATCTTTTATAAGACAAAACAAACAGTTCAGGTAAAATAATTTTGACCTTCAGTCTAAAAATAAAAATGACTGTATCATGAAAATGTTTTAAATGAAATAACAAATAAAATTATAGATTCAATACATTATGAATAATAAATATAAATGCAGCCATCTGCGGGGTTTAAGCATCTGAGGCACTGAAATACATAAAGCCAAAGACAGAGTTTTTGGACTTGAAAAAAAGCATTCACTCTGTCAAGCACCTGAGGCATTGAAGAGGACATAAGGAGATTAAGCGCGTTGCCATTACCCTTTAAAATGCGCAAATTTAAATAGCGAATTGAAACAAAATTGAGTCAAATTCGCAAAAACATCGTGCACTATTGCCTCCCAGAAAAGCACACGTGACCGCTGGTATGTATTGGGGGGTTTTTGCCTCGCCATTAATGCTTGTATAGCGCGCCTACGTCTCTGATTACAAATAAAATGGTTAATGCGCCTGCGCTACAAGTAAGCAAGCCTACCGATATCTGTCTCCATTTTTTTAATGACTTATCGCGAGAGGACGTACGAGTTCGCGAGAGGATCGTTATCACGAGAGGGTGATATGGTATGGTATATGATATGGTAAATGAAAACACCGTCATTTCACAACAGTTTATTTTTTTTGTTTTTAGCAAAGACAGAATTTTTGGACTTGAAAAACTTTCATTCGCTCTGTAATGTCTCGGTGCATTCCGAGACGTCGCAGTACACTTTGGCATCGTAAACGATATCGCGCTTGGATACCCCCCTCTCCCTGACGTCACAGTATACATTGGCATCATCAAGGATATCGTGCATGGATAGCCCACCACCCCCCCACCCGCCCCCGTGACGTCACAGTACACTTTGGCACAATTTAAAGGATATCGTGCATGGATACGAGTGGCTATTAACCAGGTAGCGCTGTACAAAGAGGAAGCTTTATTCTTCGCTTAGAGCCGTTAATTGTCGACACTACGCAATTTTGGGGATTTCACCAAGCATTCAGGATATCCAGAGATGCGCTAAGTTGCTTTAAGATATCTAATTGCAGTTATAGCCATTTGGGTCAGTGTTGCCAGACTACTGCTGCAACGGTGAGTCAAAATGGCAATAATCTTTCGATAATTATTGATAAGCTGTGTCTACTGAACATTTCTACACTGGTTTTATGCAGATGCTGCAAAAAAAAAACACATGACTAGTGTTTACAAGTAGGTTTTTAGTTTTTACAAACCGCGTTATACAGAAAAGCAAGCTTTTTAGCCTCGGCAAGGAATCGGCAAGGGATATTCATTTATTCATTCATTCATTTTCTAGATATATGATCTTTCGGGTACGGGGATGCCTTCCCTCGGGTCACGGGGATGGGTCTATATGCAGGATACACCCTGGTATATGGATACACCCAATTAAGGCAGGATACACCCATGCCAACCCATCGCAGGGCACACACACACACATTCACATTCACATTCATACACTAGGGACAATTTTCCAAGGTGCCAATCAACCTGCCGTGCATGTTTTTGGACCGGGGGAAACCGGAGAACCCGGAGAAAAAACCCCTGAGGCACGGGGAGACCTTGCAAACTCCACACACATGACATGAGACGGGAATCGAACCCGGATCCTGGTGGTGTGAGGCGAACGTGCTAACCACTACGCCACCGTGCCGGCAAGGGATATATTAGCTTTAATTATTATTAATTATGTTGACAGTGTATTTTACTGATATTAATATATAGGTTCGATAAAGTTATATAAGAGTTATTGTAAGTGTTATATAAGAGTGTATGCCGCCTAAGCCCCGCCCACAACTACGCCACAGTACCTACTACCAGAACGTTTGGTTTATTACGTGATTTGTCGCTACACAACTCGCAGCATACGTCCTTTGTGCTGAAGATCGCTGAATTTTCCAGAACAACAAAACTCTTTCGAAAGTATCACAGTGTGCAGCTGTAAACTTGGTAACATTCGGCTTTTAATGAAGTGAAAACTAAATGTAGTTTTTGGATAGTTTTTGTTGAGTGTATGGTACGGTTTCTTACTCAAATATTTTTCTTTGCTAACAGGTGCAACATCTTGCGTGAGCTTCATTCAAGATTTACATTTGCCAGTGTTGCAGATTTATACTGGTAGGTTCCAAACTGTGTCTGTTTATTATTAATAAATGCAAAATGTATCTTTTGACTATTATTTACATGTAGGTTTTTCACATAACGGCGATATATAGAAAAAAGCAAAGCTTTGTAGCCTGTAAAACCATCAGCAAGGAATATCTTAGCTTTGACCCAAGGATTCTGGAGTTATATAAGTGTTATATAAGAGTGTACGATACATTTTGGCAATAGGGTTTCAAGCACTGTATGCTCGAACCCCGCGGTCACAACTACGTCACAGTACCTACTAACAGAACATTTTTTATGGTTTTCTTCATTTCGGGAATTTGTAGAAAAGGTAAACAAAAAGTATGCACATCAACACTAGCTCTCAATCAGCGCTGTTCAAGCTGACTAACTCAGATTTGCATAGCTTGCAGGTTACGGTCTTCTCTGTTGCATTTAATATAAAATGCTCCCATGTGTTGGATGACTTGGTAAACACACATTTTCCTGCTGCTGTTTGATCTGTACTCGCCGCCATTTCACAATCGGATATGTTATCTTGGCATCACGCTAAGCCTTAACTTGTGCAGCCCAACTAATCACTAACAGCATTCATTTACAACAAATTTTATTATTGATTATTATCAATTTTGTCAATTAGTTGTAACAGTCCAAGTCTAAATGGGGCATTTAAAACCACAAGCTGCTGATCTGTAACCACGAATTCGTAACTATCACTTTCACTTATAGATCATATATGTGAATTACACTGTGATTACTGTGCATTATTAGATTTTGTGCTTTATTCGCTGAAAACATGCATTATTTGACAATTCACAATAAGTCCAAAAAATTTTTATGTTTATTATTTTAATTATTTGTTATTTAAGGAAATTTGTCTTTCCTTTCTTTTTATAGTGTCCCTGAGAGACTTATAATGACCTTACTGTTGTACCAGTATAACTAAGGTCATGTCACTTCTCTTTATCCTCCTGTGTTTCTGGAGTCCACATTTGGCTTCAGGTCAGGATTTGCCTTTGTCCAGCACACCACGGAACACATTTCCCCTTAGCAGTAAGTGAGCTAGAAATTTCCCCTTTTTATATAGCACATATATATATATATATATATAGCTATATAGATCATAGTATATATATATATACACACACATTTTATATATATATATATATATATATATATATATATATATATATATATATATATATATATATATATATATATATATATCTAATTGTGTGTGTATATATATATATATATATATATATATATATATATAAAATTTATACTCTTCTGCTCTTTATTACTTTTTCAATAGCTACTCTATTACACTAGAGACTTAAAGCCTTTTCTGTTGTTGCTAGGAAATGGAGGGTACATTTTTCAGGAGAAAGGAGTGTTTAACTACACCACCATGCTCCTCATGGAAGACGCTGGTGTGCTCATCCTGGGGGCTCGAGGGACAATCTTTGCCCTGGACCTCGCCAACATTACACACAAGAAGGACATGGTCAGTAATTTTTATTAAATTTTCATTCACAATGCTCAATTCTCTCTCTTACAAATACGACAACCTGAACATGACACAAATATGACAACCTGAATCTCAAAATCTCAACAAATACTTTTCTCACAGACATATGCATGACATTGTATGTGTGTATAAAGTCTCATTTCAAATTCATGTATGATTTCCCTAATAATAAACTTAAAAATTTTTTATAATAAATTTCCCTAATGATTTCCCTTAAAAATAAACTTAACATTTTTTAATAATCATAAAGCATTCAAATACAGCATCATCATATAAAGATTTCCCTAATAATAAACTTAAAAATTTTTTATAATAAACATTTCCAAGCATTTTTTCACATGGGGCCATGCAAAAAAATATGCAGTCTTGGGCCGCATGGGGCATTTGCTTTTTTAATGGGCCAGGTGCAATAATAAGGGGTGTCCAGGTAGCTTTTTTGCAGTCTTGGGCATGGGGCGGTGCATATAGTATAAAGCGATATATATATATTATATATATATATATATATATATATATATATATATATATATATATATAGTATATATATATATATACAGTGGCAAGAAAAAGTATGTGAACCTTTTGGAATTTCATGGTTTTCTGAATAAGTTTGTCATAAAATGTTATCTGATCTTCATCTAATTCATTGGTATTGACAAACACAATGTGTCTAAAAATAATAACACCAAAAAAAAAATCCAATATCTTTCTTGTCTTTATTGAACACAATCATTCAACATTCAAAATGGCAGTGGAAAAAGTAAGTGAAACCTTAGAATTAATAACACTCGCTGGTTGACCCCCCCTGGCAGCAATAATCAACCAGGCGCTCACCTGACATCAACCTGGCAAGCAATAACCTCAATCCTGGCTGAGGTGGAATTTTAGCCCATTCTTCCTGGCAGAACTGCTTTAGCTCTGCTTGAGGAATTTTAGCCCATTCTTCCTGGAACAGAACTGCTTTGCTTTAGCTCTGTCATATTCTTTGGACGTCTCATGTGTATACGGCCCTCTTCAAGTCAATCCATAGCATCTCTATTGGGTTGAGGTCTGGGCTCTGACTTGGCCACTCCAAAATTTTGTTTTTCTGAAAATCTGCTGTTGATGCTTGGTGTTTTGGGCGGTTTTTGTTTTTCTGAAGCCATTCTGTTGTGGACTTGCTCCGGTGTTTTGGGTGTTTTGGGTCGTTGTCCTGTTACAGACAATCTCACATTATCACCCACTTTCTGAAGAATTACACAGTTTCAGCTGATATACTGTACAGTACAAACATTCTCACATTATCCTGAAGAATTGTCTGATATACTTGGGAATTCATCTTCCCCTCAATGATTGCAAGCTGGCCAGGATGCAGCAAATGCAGGCCTCAAATCATGTAAAATGCTTCCTCCAAACTTCAATCAGTTGGGATGACTTCAATGCCATTGCATGCATGGCCATATTTTGATCAGTTGGGCCCAAATGATGTGCTTTCATCCACCATACTTACAGTATATGCCGTTTTCATGACGATATGCCGTGCCCTTTCCAGTATCGCCAGATGTAGTGCTGTGTGTTTTTTCCAAATAGTTCAATCTTAGTTTCAGTCCCAGTCCACAAAACATTAGTTGGAGTCCATTTTCAAACCGCTGTGGAGTGTCAGTGTCAATGTGCTCTTTTGCAAACTTATACCGCTGCGTTGGAGTGTCAAGCATGTCAATGTGCTTTTGCAAACTTAAGGCGTGCAGCAATGTTCTTTTTAGTAAGCAGCGGCTTCCTTCGCGGTGTCCTGCCGTGGATACCCTGCTTGTTCAGTGTTTTACGTATTGTAGACTCATAGACTCATGAACAGATATGTTAGCAAGTTCCATGATGCCTGATGCCAATCAAATCTTTGGCTGTCATTCGGGGTTGTTTCTTTACCTCACCTCATGAGTGATGAGTGTTCGTTGTGCTCGTTTGGTCATTTGGTGTGGGCGCCCACATTTTGACGGGGCGCCCACTTACTTCTAGGTAGCAACAGTTCCAAATTAGCAACAGTCCCATTTGTAATTGTCTCCATTTGTAGATTGTTTGCCGAACTGTAGACTGGTGAATTTCTAAAGTCTTTGAAATAACTTTGTAACCCTCGCCTTTGAAATAACTTTGTAACCCTGCCAGTAAATCAACTTCATGTAAATCATGGCTCACAATGTTCTTCTTGCAGAGCAAACATCAAAGGTAGGTCCTCTGAAAGCTCTTTTTGGCGAGGCATGGCTCACATAATCATGTTCTTCTTGTGCAGCAAACTCCAAAGGTTTGAGGCGGGTTTTTTCAATCAGTCAAAGGTATATGAATATATATATAGAATATATATATATATATATACTATATATATATATATATATATATATATATACCTAAGAATCATTACAGTCTATGAATTGCTTTCAGTATTTTTTAATTTTTTAATTTTGCTCACCCTCAACTTTATTAGTGAGAACAATGATGTTGTGCCTTTGATTTTAGAATTGACGCCAAGTCAGGAGTAAGTCTTGTAGTTGAGATACGAACCAGATCGCAGAGATGACTGTCTGTCAGACTGGCTCTCAGTGAACTCTTGTTCAGCGTCAAATGTTTGCTCACATATGTATGTGGAGCCAAACAGACTCATCATCCTTTGTGCGTGACGTTTGATTAAGGGGAATCTGGCATATTTCCAAACTCTTGTAAAACTCGGACAGTGGAAGTAGCTGGTGACGGCCGCGAAGAGAATCGTCGCACTGAAGTTCAATGAGTTCCAGCTGCATATTTCCCGTTGCACTTCTTCTGCATTAACAAAGAAAGGCGGTTGACAACAGTTTGATGCTGTTGTCAATGGCGGAAAAGTCTTGAAAACGCTGATTAAATTCTGTGATTAAGGATGTGAGCACTGCTGAATATTTATCCATTTTTCCAGGGATGTTGGAGTCTGAAACACTCGAGATGATTTCGGACAAACTAGGAAAGTGCACAGCATTGCAGTCACTGATTTGTCTCTCAAAAAGTCTTAGCTTCACAGAAAAGGATTTCAAGTGCGCATACATTTCCGATATCAGCTGGTCCTTGCCTTGCAGGCTTTTATTCAGTGTGTTCAGGTCACTGGTTAAATCAACTAAAAAAGCAAGGTCTGCCAGCCAGTCAGGGTCGCTGAGTTGATCAAGTGTCAGATATTTTCTTTCAAAAACTGGTCAATTTCAGACCACAGCGAATAGAACCGCTGTAGAGCAGAGACGCGACCCAGCCACCGCACTTTGGAGTGATATATTACATCAGCGTATTCTGCATCAATATCAGATATAAATCCCCGGAATTCTCTGTGGTTGAGCGCTCTTGAACGAATCAAGTTTATAGTTTTCACCACTGTGGTCATCATATCATCCATCCGGCATGGCCTTCGCACAGAGTGCTTCCTGGTGTATGATACAGTGCATTTTCACAGCCTCACCTCCACTTTCGCGAACTTTACTGCATACCATGGAAGCCATTCCATTCCGCTTGCCGATCATGACTGGTGCTCCATCCGTTGTAATGCCACAGAGCTTGGCCCAAGGTAGATTTGTGTTTTCAATCGCACATGAGACGGCTTCAAAAAGATCTTTTCCCGTTGTTGTACTCTTAAAGCTCTTCATATCAAGGAGCTTTTCTGAAATACAAAAATCACTGTCCACACCTACAGCTGTGCAGTATCTGTGGAATCAGTGCTCTCATCAGCAACTGTAAAAATCAAGCTTGGGTACTTTGTCTGTCACTTGTTCTTTTAGATTTGCTGACAAGTCTTCAATTCTTCTTCCGACTGTGTTTCTTGAAAGACTGATATTTTTAAAATCTTTTCTGGGCAAATTATAGTCGCAACTTTCATCAGACACTCCTTTATAAGTTCGCCTTCAGTGAAGGGTTTTCCATGCCGTGCTATTAGGTGAGCTAAGTCATAACTAGCTAGTGTAGAATTTTCCTATATGCTTTATTAGCACGGAAAAATTGTTTTTGTTGCGCCTAACAAGGCAGCTGCCAATTGTTTCACCTTCTTGATCGCGTTCGGCACCAGTGTAAGATTTGAAAGACTGATGTTTGGTTTCATAATGTCTTTTAATCATTATATTCCTTCATCACCGCAAAGGTCTCCTGGCAAATTAAACAGACAAATTTCCCGCTGACCTCCGTGAAAAAAATACTCATTTCCCCAACATGTCTGAAATCTCCTGCACTCACTTTCGATTTTCCTTTTTCTTTGTTGCGCCATAACTGTAGCAAAATATGATAAACAAGCTTTTTTAGCCCATTAATTTGAAAGTAGGCCTACGTCTGACTAACTGCATTGGCTTCATGTGATAGCGACACCCGATGGTTATTTAGTGAATTTCATCTATAACAGGCTATCATTTTTATAAATCCCTTGCGGGCCGCCACCGTAATGCTGGCGGGCCGCAGATGGCCCGTGGGCCGTAGTTCGGACACCCCTGGTATAAAGCATAAACCACATTGCCATACTGATTACAGTATTGGGGAGGGGAAAAAAATAGTACTTTTTAAGCATTTATCTGTGGAGATTAAAAAAAATCTTATAGGTAAATTGGGGGTTCTTTTAGGTAAATTGGGAGGTGACCGAGGATTTTTTTTAGGTAAATTGGGAGGTGACCTGAGTAAAAATGGAGGATATGCAGAAAACGTGTTCGTTCAAAGGGAGAAACTTGCAGATCAAGGAGTTTCCAAGACTCATGATTTTCATTACATTGCATCTACAGGTGAGATAAAAGGAAACTCTACTGGAGAACCACAAGACAACATTCGAACTTGCTGTGTGTAAAATATGTACAGTAAATTTTTGTATTTTTTTGTTCCATCAGCGGTAACTCGTTTAGTCTTGTACACGTTATTCTCTGTCTTGTGTTATTCTGTGAACTGTTCTGCAATCGAGAGTTTTTTATTTTCTGGCATTCTATATTATCATAAATGACTAAACTGAATATGCAATTTCTTTTTCCAGACTGAGTGTTGGAACCACATCCGAATCCTTCATAAATTGACAGATGGAAAGATGTATGTGTGCGGCACCAAATGCTTTCGATCCAGTCTGTAGAAATATGGTGAGTAATAATAATAATAGTATTGTAGACAGAAGCGTTGTGAATGTTTTGGTGAATTTGGCCATGTTATGTAAATGTTTCATGTATAATGTTCCATTTTCTGTTGTCTAGTCTTATACAGATGGCAAGCTCACTCTGGAAAATAAAACAGAGAATGGGAGGGGAAAGACTCCATTTGATCCTTTCCAGAGTTATGCATCTGAACTTGTTGGTAGGTGCTCCATTTGTCTTATGTGTAAATGCTCCATAATACAATCAATGTTCAGTTACTGAGTTATCTAATAATTTCACACAGAAGGCAATGATTTGCAAATCTTAATATTATCTATAATTTTATATATTATCAGTTTAATTATGTGATGTGTACTTTTGCTTGTTTTATTGTGTATAGAATATGGATATATGTGATTTCAAATCATTTTAAATTCTGTTCTTATATACATTTTACACAGTATCTCTTTTTTTGTAATTGAGTTTCTTAATTTCATTATCAACATCCATGCATGTTTTACACCTGATCCTCATAATAGCTATTGCAATTATTTGATTTAAAGTAATGAATTAATATTATAGTAATATTGGATTAATATTTCTATTCTGTTTTAGATGATGAGCTCTGGTCTGCTACGACTATGAATTTTCTCAGCACAGACATGGCTCTTAAGCGACATTCTGCTAATATACGAACTGACTATACCCACTGGCTCAATAGTAAGTGTGTGTATGTGTGTGTGTGTGTGTGTGTGTGTGTGTGTGTGTGTGTGTGTGTGTGTTTGCAGGGCTGTCACTTAATAGGTTAAAATTCACTTTACTTATTCACTAACTTTATTATGAATAAATGAATAATAACTTACTTAATTAACAAGAAATTGATAGTAAAATAATAAGTGTGAGTGAAGAGTGAAAGAAAGAAAAATGTATTTTATTAAAGAGAGATTTTGATTCATATATATATATATATATATATATATATATATATATATATACATAAATTGAGACATTTTGTTTTTTCTAGAGATTCTTCTACAAAGCACAAAGTTTATAATCACTGATTATTTCTGTGATTTCAGATCCCAACTTCATTAGTCTGAAGCATGTGTCCAGGGGAATGGAAAACCCAGAGGGGGAGGATGACGAGATTTACCTCTTCTTTTCTGAAAACGCTGTAGAGTACGACTCACATTTTAAGATTGATGTGTCAAGGGTCGCCCGTGTCTGCAAGGTATCTTTCTCCGCATCAGGATGTTCCTTGTTAAATATTACTGCACTTTTCATGCAAGATGATTATTATTCCCTATCACACAACAGCTTTTCTGACACCTCATTGAGTAAAACAGTATTTAGAGCCTATTACTTCTTCCAGAACTATTCAAAGTAATATTTTTATTGAGAGACTTAAAAATCAGGAATTATTCATGGTTCTGATTTGAAATTTAAATCAGTTTTTAATTAAGAATTTAATCTGCCTCTTTTAAGTATTAAATTAAAATAAAATTAAATTGTTGCATAGAACAATATATTTCAATAGATATTTGTTTAAATGAGAACTATTGAATACATTTTACTGTTATATTTGCTTATCAAAGAAATTTCATAACGTAATGTTTTTCAATCTCTAGGGGGATACGGGAGGATGGCGGATCTTGCATAAGAAGTGGACGTCGTTCCTAAAGGCACAACTGGACTGTCCCATTCTTAACAACAAATTGCCCTTACTTATAAAAGACGTATTCCTTTTCTGCCCGGGAGACTGGACTACTTGTGTGTTCTACGGAGTCTTTACTCCTCAGTGAGTACAGTTTATTTCAATATATGCCATAAAGATTGTTTACCGGTCAGAAGCTTGTCATTTCAAATCCCAGAACTACAAAAACCACAAAATGAGTAAATAAATGTATTGAATAATACTCCAATCCTAATACACTAATGTCATGCCTGTGATTTGACACACAGGGACATGTTGCAGTACTCTGCAGTGTGCACCTACAGGATACAAGACATCCTTAAAGTGTTCTCTGAAGGCAAATTTAAAACTTTGTTGATTGAGAATGACTTTACAAAATGGGTGCCTTACAACGGAGAGGTACCTGTTCCCCGTCCCGGAGCTGTGAGTACACCATTCATCAATGATCATTTTCACATGTTTGCTACGGCTATTAAAATGACTTAATACTACATGTAATTAATCTACTACACCCGATTGATTTTTCATTACTGAGAAGATGTTGATTCATTTTCTGTTAGTTCTCTGATTTCCTTATTTAATGTTTACACATTGACTTGAATGGAATATGGCATTTGAAATGTTATATGTGATTTCTAAATATTCATTTGAAACAACTTGTATTTGTACTTTCTACATGATATAAAATGTGTTTACTCTTTTTCATAAGTCTATTCCAGGTTTACTTTGCAGATCCTAATAGTTATTAATCTTCTCTCTCTCTCTCTCTCTCTCTCTCTCTCTCTCTCTCATCTCTCTCTCTCTCTCTCTCTCTATTTCACTATCTAGTGTATTAACAATGAGGCAAGGAAGAAAGGGTATTCCAAGTTTTCTGATCTGCCTGACAAAACCCTTCAGTTTATCAGGAAAAATCCACTGATGGATGATGTAGCGAAGCCGCACTCTGAGCACCCTCTACTGGTGAAGGAAGGAGCTGCATTTACAAGTATAGTAGTGGCCGAGACTACTGCTTTGGACGGGACCAGCCATCAGGTCATGTTTATTGGCACAGGTAATCATTTCATCTGCAGTTATACATTATTTATCAAGATGTATAAATTGCATAGGTTACAATAGTCTAAGCAAAACTCCAGCCATAAGCGTTAACAAATCAAATGTGTTTTTGTAACAGCAAGCGGTTCAGTGCTGAAAGCAGTCAACTATGATGGGAAGATGTTCATAATAGAGGAGGTGCAGCTCTTTAACCATAATGAACCAGTGAAGATACTGCGTCTCTCCAGCACCATGGTAAACAACAAAACACTACATTCCCACTACATTTGTTATTCGCCTCTTGTGCTACTTAACTATTTGTGTTCTATTTCTGTAAGGGCCGTCAGGTTTTCACATGATTCTTTCATGATTTCTTTAAGGGTTTTTAATTTTGATCATATGGAGATATTGTTATTTGTGGCAAGAATAAGGAACAGACAAAAGATTTGGACTGTTTTACTGTGTTTTTTTTTCATTAAAATCACACTGATTGTGATTTAGTACTTCTTAATATAGTTATAGAAACGTATTGAGTGCAATTCATGAGTGGTTTCCTGTTAAGATTTTATGGATATATATATATTTTTTTACCTAAAATAAATAAATGCCGTGGTACTACTTATAATCTAATGCCCATGTTTCGTTAATCACATATAGTTTCTTATATAGCGTAAAATACTTGCATATAATTAGTTAAAGACTTTCTAATCCTGTTTTATCTCAATGTTCATTTGATTGATTTTATGAATGATTTCATTATTCCTATATAAGCTTAAGATTTGATTCTGTTCTTGCTTCACCCTCATTTTAATAACCGGTGTATATATTTTCTCAGGGTCTGCTGTATGCTGGTTCCAACGTGGCTGTGGCACAGATGCCGTTTTCTTCATGTGGCAAGTACACTTCCTGTACCGACTGTGTGCTGGCCAGAGACCCCTACTGTGGCTGGGACATTGTCTCCAACAGCTGCATTGCTTTAAGCAATATTGGTACTGTGGAACACAGGTACTGATCATACATTCTTCATATAATGTTGTGGGGGATAAGACATGTACTTGTACTGTCCATAATTGTTACACCACATCACTTATTACATGCATTTTGTTTACTGACTTACGGTTAAATTAAACTAACATATTGTCCACATTAATACAAACCAGAGACTTGCATTACTGCCTGTTGTGCTAATCAAGAGTTATACAGAACTGTGGTTAAACAAATTGTACTGTTTCTACTAGTGCTTGTCTAAAGAGATTTTTGATTCCTGGATTTTCTTTTTTTCGTACAGTGAGGTGGTTCAGAGTCTGGAAGACGGAAATGCGACACGTTGTCTTGCAGTTGGTAAGTTAAGCCGTGTATATGTATGTGTGTGCACATACACACACACATACACACACATATATACTTACATACATAATTCCACAAAGAAAAATGAAGATAACCATATTGTTTTTGTTTGTGTTACAGAGAGCAGAAGGATCAATAATGTCTTTTACCCAGGTGATATGATAAGTCTGCCATGCCAGCAGGGATCACACCTGGCCCGTGTACAGTGGCATGTAAATGACAAACCAACTGAGAGTGACAAAAACTACCAAATCCGACATGACGGCTTGATCATCCTCAATGCTACGGCCACAGACAGCGGTAACTACACCTGCATGTCTGTAGAGTCCTCCAGTGGGCAAGACTATGTCATCAACAGTACCACGTATGAGCTGATGATGGGAAAACATCTGGATTCTTATTCCAATCTGCCCATACCGGAAAAGCAGGACAGCCGCCTCTTGTATTTTATCGTTGTCATCATTATAGCACTGGCGTTTTTTGCTATTCTGATCTTGTTTATACTTGAAAAATGCTCTAAGGAACAAACAGAGATTTCACCCAGATTCAAGGAGTCACCTAATGAGATTGTCGTTCAGGATGTGGCAGTGTTACTGTGACTGTTTTTTTTTTATTTTCCACCACCAGATACTGACATTGGGCCTCTACTTCCTGAACAATGCCAGAGACATTTTTAAAATTTGTGTGTGTGTATATATACTGAAAGTTTTTATTGATAGATTACTGAAAGATTCTGGAGCACTTATATAATATATTGTATTTATTATTTACAATTTATTAATTAAATAGAGTTATTTCTTAATAACATATTCATATTTCCTTTAGCACAGTTTGTACACTTATTTATTCTAATAAAGGTCAGCACTATTTTACATGGACTTGTTTGTATTATTTTTTTTATCATTAAAAACATTTGCTTGATTAATCAGTTATTGGCAAGTACAATCCAATCTATATATCGATATCTGTAAAATCCAGCATCGGTCAACCTAGTGGGGTTAACAGAGTAACTATATGCAAGATCCACGCATCAGTGGGTTCATCATACATATTGAAAATGCTTATGCAGGTTTATTTTAATTCAGAGGAGCAGTGATTCATTTTGACATTATTTTACTGCAGTAAAAGTTAATATAAAATCAAATAACAGTAAATATTACTCATCAGTCCCATTTTCACTCACTCAGTCAATTCATCCATGTTCAAAGCACCCCGAGTATTAGTGTTTAAGTTTAAAGTAATTTTAGTGTATATTATTGGAGTAAGAGAGAGGGCACCGTGACACATTCTAATCATGTTCAAATTGAAACACTCATGAAAATATATCCTTTATAGGTTTTCTCACCACTTCAGAGTAAAACTCATTTTTACTGAATCAATTTCCAAGTCATTTTACTGTATACATTTTAATAACATTAAAGGCAAAATCACTGCATACATTAAAGTGCATGCAGTAAATAACTAACACTTGCACCATTTTCATTCCATATTCAAACACACTTAAAAATCTTTTCTCATTCTTTTAATTGTTTCTGGATGCCTGATTATTACTCTATTAATGCTCAAGTCATTTTAATGTGGAGATTTGGTTTTGTATTTTAGAAAAGCAAAATCACTCCAAAATTCAGGTGCTTGGTTGACCGGTGATATTATCGACCTGCCAGACACCTCGTGGTCAAGGACAATTTACACTAACAAGTTTCAGTGAGTTCTCGCTATTAGAAAAGAACATCTTGTCAACTATTAAGCATGGTGGAGGATCTTTCATGCTTTGGGGTTGTGTTGCATCCAGTGGCACAGGAAACATTGCACATGTGTAGAATGGATCCTACTAAATACCAGCAAATTCTGCACGCAAACGTCACATCATCTGTAAAAATCCTGAAGCTGAAAAGAGGATAAATATTGACATACTGTGGCGACTCGCTCGCCGCTTCGGGCTGAACACAGGCGCAGAGAGGCGTAACTGGGGGAAAAAGTGTTTATTGAACAAACAAAAAAAGAGAGAGAAATGTTCGTGTCCGATATTTGGGGGATCAGGATCAGGTGAGGAGTGGCTGTAGCAGGAGAGGGAACGCGGAGATCTCTCACTGCACTCTCCCACGTTGGGTCTTGATCGGTGAGCGGCTTCATTCTCCGGATCTCCATCGGCACGTAGGGGTCAGGCTCAGTTCCTGCCCGCAAGGCTATGGATACTCCCAGCTACCAGGCACTGCGAGGGTCTGGCGGGTATTCCTATCCGCACTTACCGTCTCACCTGTAGTGGGAGGTCGGGAGAAAAAGACATACGCCGTTAGTCGGGAGCCCAGACGTACTCCGACAACAACCGCCGACGTTTTATAGAAGCCGACTGATTAGGGATAATGAAGGTGCCGCTCCGGGATAAGCTCCAGCCGTATCTTGTTGAGGACTCCCCGCCTCTCTCTCTCATCCGTGCAACCCTTCTGCCTTCCGACAACGCGGAAGACGGAGCGTTTGCCCATCTCAGTAGATGGGGCAGAGGCCCATCGTGACACATACCTTGAAATTCACTAAGGAATACCGCAAGAAATGCAAGTTGAAGGTTTTGGAATGGCCATCACAGTCCCCCGATTTAAACATCATTGAAAATTTGTGGGTAGATCTGAAAAGAGCTGTGCATGCAAGACGACCAAAGAATATAACAGAACTAGAAGCATTTTGCAAGAAAGCATGGGGAAAGTACACAAGTACAAGAACTGAAAGACTTAATACTAGAAAAGTTAAGATAAAGTTGTCATTTTTTGTGTGTTTGTTACAGAGAGCAGGAAGATCAATAAGACCTACTACACAGGACAGGCGGTCACTCTTCCATGCCAGCTGGAATCAAACCTGGCCAGTGTGCAGTGGCATGTAAATGATCAACCTATTCAAAATGACGAAAAGTACCAAATCCAACACGGCTTGATTATCCTTGACACCTCAGACTCTGACAACAATACCTACTCTTGTATATCTACAGAGTCATCCAGTGATCAAGGTTATGTCATCCAAAATACCACATATCAGCTTAAGTTGATGACCTTTGTGGATGCTAATTCCAATCCGCAGATACAGAAAAGGCAGAACACTCTATTTACCCTGTTTCATTATTCTGTCACTGGTATTGATGGGCCTTGTTATATGGATCTTGTATAGTGACTTAAAGTGCACCAAGAAAAAACTAGGGAGCCAGGAGTCACTGCTGGTAAAATACCTAAGTAAAGAATCGGGAATAGAGGACATCCAAATATAACAGGAAGAAATGGAACGGATTTCACAGTGGTGTCCAGCATTAACAATGGCAAAGTATATTTCTCTTTCTTCTAAGTTTCTGTTGACGAAGAGTGACACCTAGTGCATTATATTATAAAGAATGATATAAAGTGAAATAATTTCTTTTCCTTTGCTAAATGTCTCATTTTGTGAAGGGGTCACTAAATTCCTGTAGCTGGTGTTTGTCTTTGGAAAACATCAAATGCGCTTTTAAAATGTGGAAAGCTTTAAAATGTGTTAAGATGTGTTTATCTTCACAGATCATTTTATGATCATGTAACATTTTTTTTTACATTCAATGTAATATTTTGTGAAGTGATTTGAATTTATATTGAAATAAACATGATTTGCAAAGCTTTATTTAAAGAGACTGTTGTGTATGTGAAGTATACAAAAATCACTTTTTTGAGATAGTGAATGCAGAGAGGCAATAGGAACATGTTCACACATGTGTAAATAATCTTTATCTTAATAACAAAATCATTAAAATCATTTATTATTTAGTTATAAGATAAAGATTATTTACACATGCTCTCAAAATCCTGGTAAGATGCTCACAACAGATGGACAACATTTTCAAACGTACCTAAACTTTACAATGTGTTCTTTCACTATTTTTGTATTACTTTCAGATACAAAATACATTAAAATTAAGTAATTTTGCTATGGAAAAGTTCATTCACATTATCTTGCACTGTTAGAAAAAAAGATGCGAAAAAATAATAATTCGGCAAAACTTGTAATGGAAAACCTTTTTCCCGCATTTTCCAGGTCAAATGATATACTTTATCTTGCCTTGGGCATGATGCAACAGGCAATTCATCTACATGCCCTACGTGAAATCGTGCACTATTGCCTCCCAGAAAAGCACACGTGACCGCTGGTAAGTATTGGGGGGTTTTGCCTCGCCATTAATGCTTGTATAGCGCGCCTACGTCTCTGATTACAAATAAAATGGTTAATGCGTCTGCGCTACAAGTAAGCAAGCCTACCGATATCTGTCTCCATTTTTTTAATGACTTATCGCGAGAGGACGTACGAGTTATCGCGAGAGGACTTACATGTTATCACGAGAGGGTGATATGGTATAGTATATGATATGGTAAATGAAAACACCGTCATTTCACAACAGTTTTTTTTTTTTATTTTTTTAACAAAAACAGAATTTTTGGACTTGAAAAACTTTCATGCGCTCTGTAATGTCTCAGTGGACTCCGTGACATCGCAGTACACTTTGGCATCGTAAATGATATCGCGCTTGTATACCCCCCTCTCCGTGACGTCACAGTACACATTGGCATCAACAAGGATATCGTGCATGGATAGCCCCCCCGCCCCGTGACGTCACATTACACTTTGGCATCATTTATCGTGCATGGATACGAGTGGCTATTACCAGGTAGCGCTGTACAAAGAGGAAGCTTTATTCTTCGCTTAGAGCCGTTAATTGTCGACACTACGCAATTTTGGGGATTTCACCAAGCATTCAGGATATCCAGAGATGCGCTAAGTTGCATTAAGATATCTAATTGCAGTTATAGCCATTTGGGTCAGTGCTGCCAGACTACTGCTGCAACGGTGAGTCGAAATGGCAATAATCTTTCGATAATTATTGATAAGCTGTGTCTAATGAACATTTCTACACTGGTTTTATGCAGATGCTGCAAAAAACATTTGACTAGTGTTTACAAGTAGGTTTTTAACATAACCGCGTTATACAGAAAAGCAAGCTTTGTAGCCTAAAACCATCAGTAAGGAATATATTAGCTTTAATTATTATTAATTATGTTGACAATGGATTTTACCGCTAGTGGATTTTATTGATATTAATATATAGGTTCGATAAAGTTATATAAGAGTTATATAAGAGTTATTATAAGTGTTATATAAGAGTGTACGCCGCCTAAGCCCCGCCCACAACTACGTTACAGTACCTACGAACAGAACGTTTGGTTTATTACGTGATTTGTCGCTACACAACTCGCAGCATACGTCCTTTGTGCTGAAGATCGCTGATTTTTCCAGAGCAACAAAACTCTTTCGAAAGTATCACAGTGTGCAGCTGTAAACTTGGTAACATTCGGCTTTTAATGAAGTGAAAACTAAATGTAGTTTTTGGATAGTTTTTGTTGAGTGTATGGTACGGTTTCTTACTCAAATATTTTTCTTTGCTAACAGGTGCAACATCTTGCGTGAGCTTTATTCAAGATTTACATTTGCCAGTGTTGCAGATTTATACTGGTAGGTTCCACACTGTGTCTATTTATTATTTATAAATGCAAAATGTATTTTTTGACTAGTATTTACAATTGTTTTTTTTTTTTACATAACGGCGTTATATAGAAAAAGCAAGCTTTGTAGCCTGAAACCATCAGAGAGGAATATCTTAGCTTTGACCCAAGGATTCTGGAGTTATATAAGTGTTATATAAGAGTGTACGATACATTTTGGCAATAGGATTTCACGCACTGTATGCACTAACCCTTAAAAACTTCTCCGAATTTTCACATCAAAAGCATCACATCAAAAAAGTATGCACATCAACACTAGCTCTCAATCAGCGCTGTTCAAGCTGACTAACTCAGATTTGCATAGCTTGCAGGTTACGGTCTTCTCTGTTGCATTTAATATAAAATGCTCCCATGCGTTGGATGACTTGGGAGACACACATTTTCATGCTGCTGGTTGATCTGTACTCTCCGCCATTTCACAATCGGATATGTTATCTTGGCATCACGCTAACCCTTAACTTGTGCAGCCCAACTAATCACTAACAGCATTCATTTACAACACATTTTATTATTGATTATTATCAATTTTGTCAATTAGTTGTCTAAATAGTCTGTAGTCCAAGTCTAAATGGGGTATTTAAAACCACAAGCTGCTGATCTGTAACCCGAATTCGTAACTATCACTTTCACTTATAGATCATATATGTGAATTACACTGTGATTACTGTGCATTATTAGATTTTGTGCTTTATTCGCTGAAAACATGCATTATTTGACAATTCACAATAAGTCCAAAAAAAAATTTTATGTTTAGAATTATTTTAATTATTTGTTATTTAAGGAAATTGTCTTCTTTTTTATAGTGTCCCTGAGAGACTTATGATGACCTACTCTTGTACCAGTATAACTAAGGTCATGTCACTTCTCTTTATCCTCCTGTGTTTCTGGAGTCCACATTTGGCTTCAGGTCAGGATTTGCCTTTGTCCAGCACACCACGGAACACATTTCCCCTTAGCAGTAAGTGAGCTGTTCCTATACACACACATTTCCCCTTTTGATATAAATGTATATAGTTATATATAGGTATGATATATTATATTTTTATATAATATATATAATATACTGTTTAAAAAAAAATATATATATATATAGAATATATATATATATATATATATATATATATATATATATATATATATATATATATATAGATATATATATATATATATATAAAATTTATACTCTTCTGCTCTTTATTACTTTTTCAATAGCTACTCTATTACACTAGAGACTTAAAGCCTTTTCTGTTGTTGCTAGGAAATGGAGGGTACATTTTTCAGGAGAAAGGAGTGTTTAACTACACCACCATGCTCCTCATGGAAGACGCTGGTGTGCTCATCCTGGGGGCTCGAGGGACAATCTTTGCCCTGGACCTCGCCAACATTACACACAAGAAGGACATGGTCAGTAATTTTTTTTAAATTTTATTCACGATGCTCAATTCTCTCTCTTACAAATACGACAACCTGAATCTCAAAATCTCAACAAATACTTTTCTCACAGACATATGCATGATGTTGTATGTGTGTATACAGCTTGAAATGTCTCATTTCAAATTCATGTATGATTTCCCTAATAATGTTTAATAATAAACATTTGCATAAAGCATTCATCATATAGCCTTATAGCATACAGCTTTATCATATAGTATAAAGCATAAACCATATTGCCATACTGATTACAGTATTGGGGAGGGAAAAATATAGTACTTTTTTTTTTATCTGTGGAGATTAAAAAATAAATGTTCTTATAGGTAAATTGGGAGGTGACCGAGGATATGCAGAAAACTTGTTTCGTTCAAAGGGAGAAACTTGCAGGTGAGATCTCTTTTTGTATTTTTTGTTCCATCAGCGGGTTTAGTTTGATTGAATGGTTATATCATGCATGACCTCTCACATATGTTTTTATCAAAGCTGAGTAAAAATGGAATTTAGCGACTTTTGACTGCCTTATTTACTAAAATGTCACACAATAATCTCGAGCGCGTTCACAGAATGATGTGAAAAACAGAAAATCACTAATTGATCAAATGTTACAGTTAGGATTTATTATGTTCAACCAACATTTTAACCGTATCAAGGAGTTTCCAAGACTGTCACACATGATTTTCTCTTCATTACATCTGTTAGTAGGTGGGATGTAAAAGGAAACTACAGGTTTTTTACAACCACAAGACAACATTCGAACTTGCTTAATGTACAGTAAATATTAAATGAAATATGGAGAGACTCTACTAGCAAGTACTGTGTGTAAAATACACTAGGAATAGGGATTCTGTCACATAAAGCCCTGATCTGCAACTCGTCTTTACAGAGTCGTAAACCCAGTCCATGACGTTATTACACGTTATTCTCTGTCTTGTGTTGTTCTGTGAACTGTTCTGCAATCGATAGTTTTTTTTATTTTCTGGCATTCTATATTATCATAAATGACTAAAGTCAATATGTAATTTCTTTTTCAGACTGAGTGTTGGAACCACATCCGAATCCTTCATAAATTGACAGATGGAAAGATGTATGTGTGCGGCACCAATGCTTTCGATCCAGTCTGTAGAAATATGGTGAGTAATAATAATAATAATAGTATTGTAGGCAGAAGCTTTGTGAATGTTTTGGTGAATTTGGCCATGTTATGTAAATGTTTTATGTATAATGTCCCATTTTCTGTTGTCTAGTCTTATACAGATGGCAAGCTCACTCTGGAAAATAAAACAGAGAATGGGAGGGGAAAGACTCCATTTGATCCTTTCCAGAGTTATGCATCTGAACTTGTTGGTAGGTGCTCCATTTGTCTTATGTGTAAATGCTCCATAATACAATCAATGTTCAGTTACTGAGTTATCTAATAATTTCACACAGAAGGCAATGATTTGCAAATCTTAATATTATCTATAATTTTATATATTATCAGTTTAATTATGTGATGTATACTTTTGCTTGTTTTATTGTGTATAGAATATGGATATATGTGATTTCAAATCATTTAAAATTCTGTTCTTATATACATTTTACACAGTATCTCTTTTTTTGTAATTGAGTTTCTTAATTTCATTATCAATATCCATGCATGTTTTACACCTGATCCTCATAATAGCTAATGCAATTATTTGATTTAAAGTAATGAATTAATATTATAGTAATGTTGGATTAATATTTCTATTCTGTTTTAGATGATGAGCTCTGGTCTGCTACGACTATGAATTTTCTCAGCACAGACATGGCTCTTAAGCGACATTCTGCTAATATACGAACTGACTATACCCACTGGCTCAATAGTAAGTATGTGTGTGTGTGTGTGTGTGTGTGTGTGTGTGTGTGTGTGTGTGTGTTTGCAGGGCTGTCACTTAATAGGTTAAAGTTCACTTTATTAATTCACTAACTTTATTATGAATAAATGAATAATAACTTACTTAATAGTAAAATAATAAGTGTGAGTGAAGAGTGAAAGAAAAATGTATTTTATTAAAGAGAGATTTTGATTCATATACATATATATATATACATTGAGACATTTTTTCTTGAGATTCTTCTACAAAGCACAAAGTTTATAATCACTGATTATTTCTGTGATTTCAGATCCCAACTTCATTAGTCTGAAGCATGTGTCCAGGGGAATGGAAAACCCAGAGGGGGAGGATGACGAGATTTACCTCTTCTTTTCTGAAAACGCTGTAGAGTACGACTCACATTTTAAGATTGATGTGTCAAGGGTCGCCCGTGTCTGCAAGGTATCTTTCTCCGCACCAGGATGTTCCTTGTTAAATATTACTGCACTTTTCATGCAAGATGATTATTATTCCCTATCACACAACAGCTTTTCTGACACCCATTGAGTAAAACAGTATTTAGAGCTATTACTTCTTCCAGAACTATTCAAAGTAATATTTTTATTGAGAGACTTAAAAATCAGGATTATTCATGGTTCTGATTTGAAATTTTATCAGTTTTTAATTAAGAATTTAATCTGCCTCTTTTAAGTATTAAATAAAATAAAATTAAATTGTTGCATAGAACAATATATTTCAATAGATATTTGTTTAAATGAGAACTATTGAATACATTTTACTGTTATATTTGCTATCAAAGAAATTTCATAACGTAATGTTTATCAATCTCTAGGGGGATACGGGAGGATGGCGGATCTTGCATAAGAAGTGGACGTCGTTCCTAAAGGCACAACTGGACTGTCCCATTCTTAACAACAAACTGCCCTTACTTATAAAAGACGTATTCCTTTTCTGCCCGGGAGACTGGACTACCTGTGTGTTCTACGGAGTCTTTACTCCTCAGTGAGTACAGTTTATTTCAATATATGCCATAAAGATTGTTTACCAGTCAGAAGGTTATGATTTCAAATCCCAGAACTACAAAAACCACAAAATGAGTAATTAAATGTATTGAATAATACTCCAATCCTAATACACTAATGTCATGCCTGTGATTTGACACACAGGGACATGTTGCAGTACTCTGCAGTGTGCACCTACAGGATACAAGACATCCGTAAAGTGTTCTCTGAAGGCAAATTTAAAACTTTGTTGATTGAGAATGACTTTACAAAATGGGTGCCTTACAACGGAGAGGTACCTGTTCCCCGTCCCGGAGCTGTGAGTACACCATTCATCAATGATCATTTTCACATGTTTGCTACAGCTATTAAAATGACTTAAACTACATGTAATTAATCTACTACACCCGATTGATTTTTCATTACTGAGAAGATTCATTTTCTGTGAGTGCATATTTCCTTAGTTAATGTTTACACATTGACTTGAATGGAATATGGCATTTGAATTGTTATATGTGATTTCTAAATATTCATTTGAAACAACTTGTATTTTTACTTTCTTGATATAAAATGTGTTTACTCTATTTTGCACAAGTCTATTCCAGGTTTACTATGCAGATCCTAATAGTTATTAATCTCTCTCTCTCTCTCTCTCTCATCTCTCTCTCTCTCTCATCTCTCCTCTCTCTCTCTCTCTCTCTCTCTCTCTCTCTCTCTCTCTCTCTCTCTCTCCCTCTCTCTCTCTCTGTCTCTATCTCTCTCTCTCTCACTCGCTCTCTCTATTTCACTATCTAGTGTATTAACAATGAGGCAAGGAAGAAAGGGTATTCCAAGTTTTCTGATCTGCCTGACAAAACCCTTCAGTTTATCAGGAAAAATCCACTGATGGATGATGTAGCGAAGCCGCACTCTGAGCACCCTCTACTGGTGAAGGAAGGAGCTGCATTTACAAGTATAGTAGTGGCCGAGACTACTGCTTTGGACGGGACCAGCCATCAGGTCATGTTTATTGGCACAGGTAATCATTTCATCTGCAGTTATACATTATTTATCAAGATTGTATGAATTGCATAGGTTACAATAGTCTAAGCAAAACTCCAGCCATAAGCGTTAACAAATCAAATGTGTTTTTGTAACAGCAAGCGGTTCAGTGCTGAAAGCAGTCAACTATGACGGGAAGATGTTCATAATAGAGGAGGTGCAGCTCTTTAACCATAATGAACCAGTGAAGATACTGCGTCTCTCCAGCACCATGGTAAACAACAAAACACTACATTTCCACTACATTTGTTATTCGCCTCTTGTGCTACTATTTGTGTTCTATTTCTGTAATGGCCGTCAGGTTTTCACATGATTCTTTCATGATTTCTTTAAGGGTTTTTAATTTTGATCATATGGAGATATTGTTATTTGTGGCAAGAATAAGGAACAGACAAAAGATTTGGACTGTTTTACTGTGTTTTTTTTTCATTAAAATCACACTGATTGTGATTTAGTACTTCTTAATATAGTTATAGAAAACGTATTGAGTGCAATTCATGAGTGGTTTCCTGTTAAGATTTTATGGATATATATATTTTTTTTACCTAAAATAAATAAATGCCGTGGTACTACTTATAATCTAATGCCCATGTTTCGTTAATCACATATAGTTTCTTATATAGCGTAAAATACTTGCATATAATTAGTTAAAGACTTTCTAATCCTGTTTTATCTCAATGTTCATTTGATTGATTTTATGAATGATTTCATTATTCCTATATAAGCTTAAGATTTGATTCTGTTCTTGCTTCACCCTCATTTTAATAACCGGTGTATATATTTTCTCAGGGTCTGCTGTATGCTGGTTCCAACGTGGCTGTGGCACAGATGCCGTTTTCTTCATGTGGCAAGTACACTTCCTGTACCGACTGTGTGCTGGCCAGAGACCCCTACTGTGGCTGGGACATTGTCTCCAACAGCTGCATTGCTTTAAGCAATATTGATACTGTGGAACACAGGTACTGATCACACATTCTTCATATAATGTTGTGGGGGATAAGACATGTACTTGTACTGTCCATAATTGTTACACCACATCACTTATTACATGCATTTTGTTTACTGACTTACGGTTAAATTAAACTAACATATTGTCCACATTAATACAAACCAGAGACTTGCATTACTGCCTGTTGTGCTAATCAAGAGTTATACAGAACTGTGGTTAAACAAATTGTATTGTTTCTACTAGTGCTTGTCTAAAGAGATTTTTGATTCCTGGATTTTCTTTTTTTCGTACAGTGAGGTGGTTCAGAGTCTGGAAGACGGAAATGCGACACGTTGTCCTGCAGTTGGTAAGTTAAGCCGTGTATATGTATGTGTGTGCACATACACACACACATACACACACATATATACTTACATACATAATTCCACAAAGAAAAATGAAGATAACCATATTGTTTTTGTTTGTGTTACAGAGAGCAGAAGGATCAATAATGTCTTTTACCCAGGTGATATGATAAGTCTGCCATGCCAGCAGGGATCACACCTGGCCCGTGTACAGTGGCATGTAAATGACAAACCAACTGAGAGTGACAAAAACTACCAAATCCGACATGACGGCTTGATCATCCTCAATGCTACGGCCACAGACAGCGGTAACTACACCTGCATGTCTGTAGAGTCCTCCAGTGGGCAAGACTATGTCATCAACAGTACCACGTATGAGCTGATGATGGGAAAACATCTGGATTCTTATTCCAATCTGCCCATACCGGAAAAGCAGGACAGCCGCCTCTTGTATATAGTCTTCATTGTCATCATTATAGCACTGGTGTTTATTGCTATTCCGATCCTGTGCAAACTTGTAAAATGCTCTAAGGAACAAAGAGAGATTTTACCCAGATTCAAGGAGTCACCTAATGAGATTGTCGTTCAGGATGTGGCAGTGTTACTGTGACTGTTTTTTTTTATTTTCCACCACCAGATACTGACATTGGGCCTCTACTTCCTGAACAATGCCAGAGACATTTTTAAAATTTGTGTGTGTGTGTATATACTGAAAGTTTTTATTGATAGATTACTGAAAGATTCTGGAGCACTTATATAATATATTGTATTTATTATTTACAATTTATTAATTAAATAGAGTTATTTCTTAATAACATATACATATTATTTCCTTTAGCACAGTTTGTACATTTATTTATTCTAATAAAGGTCAGCACTATTTTACATGGACTTGTTTGTTTAATTTTTTTATCCAGTATACACATGAAAAACTTTTGCTTGATTAATCACTTATTGGCAAGTACAATCCAATCTATATATCGATATCTGTAAAATCCAGCATCGGTCAACCTAGTGGGGTTAACAGAGTAACTATTTGCAAGATTCACGCATCAATCATACGCTTATGCATAAGTGAGTAAATGTTTTAATTTCAATATGAGCTAAATTGTGACAGAGGCTCAGGAGATTCAGGATCCATGTGTGCGCTTTTATTAGAGATGAGCAAAAACACAACAGGTAACAGGCGAGAAGGTCAGAAGGCAGGCAGTTAGCGTCAATAGTCCAGTGAAGCAATAGCAAACAGTCCAGTGGAGGCAGGCAGCAGAAAATAGCAAACGTGGGAACAGGCAGAGGTCATACACGGAATAACACACAGGAGTACACGTTCAGAGTTCGATAGGAAACAGGCAATACTTCACAAAGAGCTAAGGTCTGGATCTGGCTTATATGGAGAGGCTGATGAGTGATTGTAATCAGGTGTGTGCAAGATGGCGGTGAGTGAGGCATGATGGGAAATGTAGTGCTGCTAGTACTCCGGTGACGGCTCGCGTTGGTGATGATCGGAGGGGTTCACAGAGGCGGCATTTTGTCACAGAGCCCCCACCCTGCAACGGCTCCTTGACGTGAGAGGCATTTTGACGCCAGAGGTCTTCCTCTGGGACGGGGGGCCGTTTCCCGGGGTTGTTGCGGTGAAACTCCATAGTGAGCGATGGGTCAAGGATGTCAGAGCGATCGACCCAGGACCTTTCCTCCGGGCAGTAACCCTCCCAGTCCACCAGATATTGCAGATTACCTCCTCGGCGTCGTGAGTCCAAGGATTTCGTGAACCTGGTAGGCCTCCTCGCCGTCGATGATTAGGGGTGGGGGTCTCTGATCGCCATCCTCATCTAGACGCACCCCTCCTCTCGGAGCACCCAGCGGGATTGAGCAAATAGACATGGAACGTGGGTGAGATACGGTATTGAGGGGGCAGTTGTAACCGGTAAGAGACAGGTGTAATTTGTTTAACTATTTTGAAAGGACCCACGTACCTGGGACTGAGCTTTTTACAGGGAAGACGGAGACGGAGATCCTTGGTGGAAAGCCAGACTCTCTGACCTGGTGCGAAGGAGGGGGTTTGACGGCGGTGCTTGTCGGCGTTGGCCTTATATCGCCGTATAGTGCGCTGGAGCTGCTGATGAGCTAGAACCCATGTGTTTTCACTCTCCAGAAGCCAGTGGTTAACCTGCGGGAAGTTCAGTGGGCTCGCCTGACCATGGAAAGAGAGGAGGTTGGTAGCCTAAGACGCATTGGAAGGTGTTAGGTTGGTGGATGGTTTCCTTATCGAGTTTTGTGCGTATTCTGTCCAGAACAGATAGCGACTCCAGTCATTATGACGGTTGCAACA
>JACRUU010000001.1:11121191-11161191 GCA_030449085.1 Kryptopterus vitreolus
CATCATACACTCTATACACTCATCATACACTCTATACACTACTCATACACTCTACTCTCATCATACACTCTATACACTCATCATACACTCTATACATTCATCATACACTCTATACACTACTCATACACTCTACACTCATCATACACTATACACTCATCATACACTCTATACATTCATCATACACTCTACACACATACACTCTACATCATATACACTCTATACACTCATCATACACTATACACACATCATACACTCTATACACACATCATACCCTATACACTCATCATACACTCTATACACTCATCATACACTCTATACACATCATCTATACACTCATCATACACTCTATACACTACTCATACACTCTATACACACATCATACACTCTATACACACATCATACACTCTATACACACATCATACACTCTATACACACATCATACACTCTACACTCATCATACACTATATACACTCATCATACACTCTATACACTACTCATACACTCTACACTCATCATACACTCTACACTCTACACTCATCATACACTCTACACTCATAATACACTCTATACACTCATCATACACATATCATACACAATATACACTCATCATACACTATACACATATCATACAAAATATACACTCATTATACACTATTTACACTCATTATACAATATTTCTTTAAACATTTTTTAAATTATAGTTTCATTATTATTATTGTAAAAGGAAAATGCATGAAAATGCAAATCTGTTATTGCTTTTAATTGCAAAAAGATTTTTAAATTATACAGACAATTATGGTACAACAACAATGTAGTTCTAATTGTATTAATATAATGAGTGTAATATAAAGTATTGGAGATACCAATATGTGTGTGTGTGTGTGTGTATTATAGAAGGTATTTAATTGAGCTGTGTACTTCAAATGCTGTGAAATGTTTTTCATATATGAACCCGTGTCTCGTGTATATATATATATATATCTAATGTGTGTGTGTGTGTGTGTGTGTGTGTGTGTGTAGGTGCAGGAGCAGATGGATGAGTTTTGGCTGTGGCTCGTATGTTGGCTGATGATGTAGACTGTCATGTGTTTCCCTTCAGAGAGTTTGGAAAAGGCTGCATTAAAAAGCTGAAACTGAGTCCAGACGCTTTTATACAGATATCACTTCAACTGGCATACTATAGGGTAATAATTCACACACTCACACACACACACTCACACAAACATACCCACAAGAAAACATTGTAAAGAGATATACGTACGTATGTATGTGTGTGTGTGCAGGACAGAGGAGGTTTTTGTTTGACTTATGAGGCCTCGATGACACGTTAATTTCGAGAAGGTCGCACGGAGACCGTTCGCTCCTGCACTAATGAGAGCTGTGCGTTTATTCTTGCTCTGGAGGCTGGAGAGGTAACACACACACACACACACACACACACACAACACACACACAGTGTTGATGATGATGATGATAATGATAATGTTAGGAGAGGGAACGCTGCTCTCTTTACTGCGTAAAGCTGCAGAGAAACATCAGAACTCTATAAATTGGCCATGAGGGTTCCGGCATCGACAGACATCTCTTCTGCCTCTACGTCGTCTCCAAATACCTGGGAGTGGAGTCTCCTTTCCTCCAGAAGGTCAGGGTTTACCTCAGCTCCTCAGTTCAATTTTTAATCTCCTGCTTTCTTCCTGATTTATTTTCTTCCATTTCCTGTTCAGAATCTCATATAATTCCCTCACAATTCCCTCAGAATTCCCGCACGATTCTCTCACGATTCTCACAGAATTCCCTCACGATTCCCTCAGAATTCCCTCACGAATTCCCTCACGATTCCCTCACGATTCCCTCACGATTCCCTCAGAATTCCCTCACGATTCCCTCACAATTCTCTCACGATTCCCTCAGAATTCCCTCACGATTCCCTCAGAATTCCCTCACAATTCTCTCACGATTCCCTCAGAATTCCCTCACGATTCTCACAGAATCCCTCCAATTCTTCACGATTCCCTCATAATTCCCTCACGATCCCTCACAATTCTCACACGATTCCCTCAGAATTCCCTCACGATTCCCTCACAATTCCCTCACAATTCTCTCACAATTCCCTCAGATTCCCTCACGATTCCCTCACAATTCCCTCACAATTCCCTCACAATTCCCTCACACATTCCCTCTCCCTCACAATTCCCTCACAATTCCCTCACAATTCCCTCACGATTCCCTCACAATTCCCTCACAATTCTCTCAATTCCCTCACAATTCCCTCACAATTCCCTCACAATTCCCTCACAATTCCCTCACAATTCCCTCACGATTCCCTCAGAATTCCCTCACGATTCCCTCACGATTCCCTCACGATTCTCACAGAATTCCCTTCACGATTCCCTCACGATTTTCTTAAGATTCCCTCACGATTCCCTCACATTCCCACACAATTCCCTCAGATTCCCTCACGATCTCACAGGTTCCCAATCACCCCGACGATTGCTCACCATAATTCCCTCACGATTTTCTCACAATTCTCTCAACGATTCCCTCACAATTCTCCTCGCTCCACGATTCCCTCAACTCCCTCACGATTCCCTCACGATTCCCTCACGATTCTCACACAATTCCCTTCACGATTCCCTCACGATTTTCTTAAGATTCCCTCACGATTCCTCACAATTCTCACTATTCCCTCACGATTCCCTCAGAATTCCCTCACGATTCTCACATAATTCCCTCACGATTCCCTCACGATTCTCTTACGATTCCCTCACGATTTCTCACGATTCCCTCACGATTCTCACTCACAATTCCCTCACGATTCTCCCTCACGATTCCCTCACAGATTCCCTCACGAGTCCTCTCACGATTCCCTCACGATTCTCACATTCTCACAGAATTCCCTCACGATTCCCTCACGATTCCCTCACGATTCCCTCACGATTCCCTCACGAATTCCCTCACGATTCCCTCACAATTCTCTCACGATTCCCTCACGATAATTCCCTCAATTCCCTCACGATTCCCTCACGATTCTCACATAATTCCCTCACGATTCTTCTCTCACAGAATTCCCACTTCAATTCCCTCACGATTTCTCTTACGATTTCACGATCTCCGATTCTCTCACGATTCCCTCAATTCTCACAATTCCCTCACAATTCCCTCCCTCCTAATTCCCTCATTCCCTCACAATTCCCTCAGAATTCCCTCACAATTCCCTCACGATTCCCTCATAATTCCCTCACGATTCCCTCACGATTCCCTCAGAATTCCCTCAGAATTCCTTCACGATTCCTTCACGATTCCCTCACGATTCCCTCACAATTCCCTCACAATTCCCTCACAATTCCCTCACAATTCCCTCACAATTCCCTCACAATTCCCTCACGATTCCCTCACGATTCCCTCACAATTCCCTCACAATTCCCTCACGATTCTCACATAATTCCCTCACGATTCTCACAGAATTCCCTTCACGATTCCCTCACGATTTTCTTCAATTCCCTCACAATTCCCTCACGATTCTCACATAATTCCCTCACAATTCTCACAATTCCCTCACAATTCCCTCACAATTCCCTCACAATTCCCTCACAATTCCCTCACAATTCCCTCACAATTCCCTCACAATTCCCTCACAATTCCCTCACAATTCCCTCACGATTCCCTCACAATTCTCTCAGTACTCACGATTCCCTCACGATTCCCTCACGATTCCCTCACGATTCCCACATAATTCCTCACGATAATTCCCCCTCACGATTCTCTTACGATTCCCTCACGATTCTCACATAATTCCCTCACGATTCCCTCACGATTCCCTCACGATTCCCTCACGATTCCCTCACGATTCCCTCAGAATTCCCTCAGAATTCCCTCACGATTCCCTTACGATTCCCTCACAATTCCCTCAGAATTCCCTCACGATTCTCACAATCTCACGATTCCCTCACGATTCTCACAGAATTCCCTTACGAATCCCTCACGATTTTCTTACGATTCCCTCACGATTCTCTCACAATTCTCACATAATTCCCTCACGATTCCCTCAGAATTCCCTCACGATTCTCCTACGATTCCCTCACGATTCCCTCACGATTCCCTCACGATTCTCTCACGATTCCCTCACGATTCTCACATAATTCCCTCACGATTCCCTCACGATTCTCTCACGATTCCCTCACGATTCCCTCACGATTCCCTCACGATTCTCTCACAGAATTCCCTTCACGATTCCCTCACGATTCTCTTACGATTCCCTCAGGATTTCACAATTCCTCACGATTCCCTCACAATTCCCTCACGATTCTCACATAATTCCCTCCCACTGAACACACTCATATTCTACATGGACTATGTGTGTATAGTCATAATCACTTATAGGTATGTGTGTGTGTGTGTGTATTTGTGTGGGTGTGTGAATGTGTGTGTGAGTGTGTGCGGTATTAAATGTTCCGGATGTGTAGAACTGCAGTGTGACATTTCTGAAACAGTGGTTAAAGATCGGTGGAAAGATAATTTAGTAAGTGAAAGAAAAAAAGGTAAAACCTTCAGATCTTAGTCCTACAAACCTGTCTGTATCTCACATACACTATCTCACATACACTATCTCACAGTGTATCTCACACTGTATCTCACATACACTATCTCACACTGTATCTCACACACACTATCTCATACACTATCTCACACTGTATCTCACACTGTATCTCACATACACTATCTCACACTGTATCTCACATACACTATCTCACATACACTATCACACACTATCTCACACTGTATCTCACACTGTATCTCACATACACTATCTCACACTGTATCTCACTGTATCTCTCACACTATCTCACACTGTATCTCACATACACTATCTCACACTGTATCTCACACACTATCTCACACACTATATCACACTGTATCTCACATACACTATCTCACACGCTATCTCACACTGTATCTCACACACACTATCTCACACACTATACTCACACTGTCACATCACACACATCTCTCACTATCTCACACACTATCTCACACTGTATCTCACATACACTATCTCACACGCTATATCACACTGTATCTCACTGTATCTCACACACTATCTCACATACACTATCTCACACACTATCTCACACTGTATCTCACATACACTATCTCACACTGTATCTTACACACTATCTCACACTGTATCTTACATACACTATCTCACACTGTATCTCACACTATCACACACTATCTCACACTGTCACACACTATCTTTACACTATCTCATACACTATCACATCACACTGTATCTCACACTACACACTCTCATACACTATCTCACACTGTATCTCACTATATCTCACACACTATCTCACACTGTACATCTACACTATCTCACACGCTATCTCACACTGTATCTCACATACACTATCTTACACACTCTCATATACACTATCTCACACTGTATCTTACATACACTATCTCACATACAATATCTCACACTGTATCTCACTGTATCTCACATCTACACTATCTCACACACTATATCACACTGTATCTCACACACTGTATCTACACTATCTACACTGTATCTCACATACACTATCTCACACTGTATCTCACATCACACTATATCTCACACACTATCTCACACTGTATCTTACATACACTATCTACACTATACACTATATCTCACACTGTATCTCACATACACTATCTCACACTGTATCTCACACTGTATCTCACATACACTATCTCACACTGTATCTCACACACTATCTCACACTACTATCTCACACTATCTCACACACACTATCTCACACACTATATCACACTGTATCTCACATCTCACACTGTATCTCACACTGTATCTCACATACACTACACACTACTCTCATACACTATTCACACACTATCTCACACTGTATCTTACATACACTATCTCACACACTCTCACATACACTATCACACGCACACTCATATCACACTATCACACTGTATTTCACATACACTATCACACTGTATCTCACACTGTATACACTATCTCACACTGTATCTCACACACACACACTATCTACACATCTCACACTGTATCTTATCATATCTATCTCACACTGTATCTCACATACACTATCTTACACTGTATCTCACACACTATCTACTCTCATATACACTATCTCACACTGTATCTCACACACTATCTATCTTACATACACTATCTCACACACATACAATATCTCACACTGTATCTCACACTGTATCTCACACTGTATCTCACATACACTATCTCACACACACTCACATACACTATCTCACACTATATCACACTGTATCTCACATACACTATCTCACACTGTCACATCTCACTATACACACTGTATCTCACTGTATACACTATCTCACACTGTATCTCACACACTACACTATATCTCACACTGTATCTCACACTGTATCTCACATACACTATCTCACACGCTATATCACACTGTATCTCACATACACTATCTCACATCACACTGTATCTCACATACACTGTATCTCACACTGTATCTCACATACACTATCTCACACTGTATCTCACACTGTATCTCACACACTATCTCACACTGTATCTCACATACACTATCTCACACACTATATCACACTGTATCTCACACACTATCTCTATATCACACTGTATCTCACATACACTATCTCACACACTATATCACACTGTATCTCACATACACTATCTCACACACTATACACACTGTATCACTACACTATCTCACACACTATCTCACACTGTATCTCACATACACTATCTCACACTGTATCTCACACTGTAACTCACATTATCTCACACTGTATCTCACATACACTATCTCACACTGTATCTCACACACTATATATCACACTGTATCTCACACACTGTATCTCACACTGTATCTCACACACTGTATTTCACACACTATATCTCACACACTGTATCTGACACACTATATCTCACACTGTATCTCACACATTATATCTCACACTGTATATCATACTGTATCTCACACACTATCTCACATTTATCTGACACTGAAACGAACACTAGTTTCACCAGTAGCCAGTGATTTACACTTTAACCAGTGCTGGCTGTGTGTTCTGGCAAGGTACTCTAATACATTTCATAAATTTCTTACAAAATAGCTGTGAGACGAACTTCTATTCTGTAACCTTTTATACAATCTTTGAGTTAAAGAGGAGATTTTGTAGATGTTTTGCTTCAGATTGTTTGTCAGTTGCAAATATTAACAACAGTTGATAATCAATCATCAGTATGAGCAAGTTGCGTTCTCACACAGTGCTTTAACAAACGCAGCACATCTCCAATACTTTTATAAAACAATGTCCAGTGTAGATAAGTTTCTTCTGTGTTCCTCTCAAGTACAGACTGAAATTACATGCTATATCTCTTTACCATACACTGTATTATCCAATCATGTTTGTGTGTGTGTGTGTGTGTGTTTGTGTGTGTGTGTGTGTGTGTGTGTAGGTGTTGTCTGAACCTTGGCGTCTCTCCACATCTCAGACTCCTGTTCAGCAAATGGAGCTTTTTGATCTCATTAATTATCCTGAATTCATCTCATTGGGTGGTGGTTTCGGTCCTGTAAGTAAACACACACACACACACACACACACACACACACACACACACACACACCGTCTGAAATGAGATGTACTGTGTGTAGGTGGCTGATGATGGTTATGGTGTTTCCTACATCATTGTTGGTGAGAACATGATCAACTTTCACGTGTCGTGTAAAAACTCCTGCAAACACACAGTAAGTGTTTAAATCACAACAATTCTCCCTCCATCTGCTCCACCTCTCCTCCATCTGCTCCACCTCTCCTCCATCTGCTCCACCTCTCCTCCATCTGCACCACCTCCTCCATCTGCACCACCTCTCCTCCATCTGCTCCACCTCTCCTCCATCTGCTCCACCTCTCCTCCATCTGCTCCACCTCTCCTCCATCTGCACCACCTCTCCTCCATCTGCACCACCTCTCCTCCATCTGCACCACCTCTCCTCCATCTGCTCCACCTCTCCTCCATCTGCTCCACCTCTCCTCCATCTGCACCACCTCCTCCATCTGCACCACCTCTCCTCCATCTGCTCCACCTCTCCTCCATCTGCTCCACCTCTCCTCCATCTGCACCACCTCTCCTCCATCTGCACCACCTCTCCTCCATCTGCACCACCTCTCCTCCATCTGCACCACCTCTCCTCCATCTGCACCACCTCTCCTCCATCTGCACCACCTCTCCTCCATCTCTGCACCACCTCTCCTCCATCTGCTCCACCTCTCCTCCATCTGCACCACCTCTCCTCCATCTGCTCCACCTCTCCTCCATCTGCACCACCTCTCCTCCATCTGCACCACTCCATCTCCATCCACCTCTCCTCCATCTGCACCACCTCTCCTCCATCTGCACCACCTCTCCACCTCTGCACCACCTCTCCTCCATCTGCAACACCTTCTTCCTCCATCTCCACCTCTCCTCCATCTGCACCACCTCTCCTCCATCTGCACCACCTCTCCTCCATCTGCTCCACCTCTCCTCCATCTGCACCACCTCTCCTCCATCTGCTGCACCACCTCTCCTCCATCTGCTCCACCTCTCCTCCATCTGCACCACCTCTCCTCCATCTGCTCCACCTCTCCTCCATCTCACCCTGTGTGTGTGTGTGTTTCAGAACTCGCGCAGATTCGGCGCTCAGATCAGTAAAGCTGCAAGAGATGTGATGTTGCTGTTCAGATCCGACTGAGAAATGAGTGGAGAAACAAATACCCATAAACGCTGTAGTTTGTGTGTGTGTGTGTGTGTGTGTGTGAGAGAGAGAGTGAGAGTGTGTGTGAGAGAGAGAGTGAGAGAGTGTGAGTGAGAGAGAGTGAGTGTGTGTGTGTGTGTGAGAGTGTGTGAGTGTGTGTGTGTGAGAGAGAGAGTGAGAGTGTGTGTGAGAGAGAGTGAGAGAGTGTGAGTGAGAGAGTGAGAGAGAGTGAGTGTGTGTGTGTGTGTGAGAGTGTGTGAGTGTGTGTGTGTGTGAGAGAGAGAGTGAGCGTGTGTGTGAGAGAGAGTGTGTGAGAGAGAGAGAGTGAGTGAGAGAGCGTGTGAGTGAGAGAGAGTGAGTGTGTGTGTGTGTGTGAGTGTGTCTGTGTGTGTGTGTGTGTGTGTGTGTGTGTGAGTGTGTGTGTGTGTGTGAGAGTGAGAGTGTGTGTGAGAGAGAGAGTGAGAGAGTGTGTGTGTGTGACCCGTGTGCGGTGTGTGTGTGTGTGTGTGTGTGTGTGTGTGTGTGTGTGTGTGTGTGTGTGTGTGTGTGTGTGTGTATGTGTGGCGCTCAGTACAGAGATGTTGTTTTCTAATAAATGGGATTTGGTGTGTTTTTATGTTGTGTTACTGATGCAGCTGGTGTTGGGAATGTTTCTTTTGTGTGTTTGTGTGTGTTTGTGTGTGTTTGTGTGTTTATGTGAATGCAATTACAATGCAATAACTGTTTATATCAGTGTCACAATGAAATTACTATTCTACCTAAAATAAAATAGAAATTGGTTACAAATACCTTCAGTTGTGTGTGTGTGTGTGTGTGTGTGTGTGTGTGTGTGTGTGTGTGTGTGTGTGTGTGTGTGTGTGTGTGTGTACAGTATATATATGAATTGAACAATGCCAAATGATTAGCGTCTTTAAAAAAAAAAACTGAAATCCGTTTCCGGTTATGACGTCAATTTGGCGCTAAACGAGCGGAATTTTCTTAATGAGATCTTCAGACTGCTGTGAAGTGAAAAGTGCAAACGGTGTGTGTGTGTGTGTGTGTGTGTGTGTGTGTGTGTGTGTGTGTGTGTACGCTCGCGCGTTCACTCACGTTGCCTGGATAGTGAAAGTGAAAGTAAAAAGCGAGTTATTTCCGTTGCTGTATGGAGTGTTGTACTGAAATCTGTGAATTCCGGTAAATTCGGTGTGTTGTGTTTTATGTTGTGTTGTGTTTTGTGTTATGTTGTGTTGTGTTGTGTTTTGTGTTGTATTGTATTGTGTTGAGATGATGTTATTATTTTATTCTGCAGAAAAATTTGCTTTATAATACATGCTCGCTGAAGCTCTGGTTGCCAGATTTATCCACATTCCTTTCATTCATTATTGTCCAGTCCCCATACACCGCTCTCCCACCCCAAACACACACACACACACACACACACACACACACACACACACACACACGATACATTTTGTATTATTATCAGTGAGGAAGGCTGAAGGCTGTTGGATGTTCTGAGAAGAAGCTGTTGTGATAATCATCACTATATCTGTTTAGCAGTAAAGTGCATGTGTGTTGTGCATGTGTGTTGTTCATGTGTGTTGTACAGCTGCAGTAGCTTTACAGCAGGATGTGTGTGTTTGTGATTTGAGTGATTTCTCAGTGATTGGTGAAATAAATCAGTAATGTCTCACAATGTCAGATTTATACACACTTTTGTCATGTAGAAATGGTTTAATGTTTTTTTGTCATTTTACTGCATGGGGAGATCAGTGTGTGTCAGTGGGTATCAGTGTGTCTGTGTGTCTGTGTGTGTCTGTGTGTGTCAGTGTGTATCAGTGTGTATCAGTGTGTATCTGTGTGTATCAGTGTGTAGCAGTGTGTATCTATGTGTATCAGTGTTTGTCAGTGTGTGTCAGTGTGTATCTATGTGTATCAGTGTGTATATGTGTGTCAGTGTATCGATGTGTATCAGTGTGTCTGTGTGTGTCAGTGTGTAGCAGTGTGTATCTATGTGTATCAGTGTGTATCAGTGTATCAGTGTGTGTCAGTGCGTGTGTATCTATGTGTATCAGTGTGTGTCAGTGTGTATATGTCTGTCAGTGTATCGATGTGTATCAGTGTGTCTGTGTGTGTCAGTGTGTCAGTGTGTATCTGTGTGTAGTGTGTCAGTGTGTACAGTGTGTGTCAGTGTATCAGTGTGTATCAGTGTGTCAGTGGTTAAGGTGCTGTTTAGAAGGTCGGGGGTTCGAGTCCCAGTATCACCAAGCTGCCACTCTTAGGTCCTTGAGCAAGGCCCACTGTGCACCAGGGGGCGCTGTATCATGGCTTATCCTGCACTTTTTTTGTGTGTGTGTGTGTGTTTTGTGTAAAACTGTAGGATTGAAGTGAAATGGGTTTTCTGAAGGTTACATTCAGTTTGTCTTTATTTCAGGTAAATTGTTATTTGTGTAGTGTTATAACGGAGGCGTTTCTCCTCAATGTGGCGTTCACTGAAATGTTCTCTCTGAAGTGCGTGAGATAAATCTCCAGTTCACCTCTCGTTATTTAATGTAATCACAATCTTCATTTCTTTTTGGGGATGTGGATGTGGAGGTGATGGTGGTGTGGAGATGGAAGATCTGCTGTGAGAACTCCTAATGGGAGCAACAGGAAGAAGAAGAAGAAGAAGAAGAAGAAGAGGAGGAGAGGAGGAGGAGAAGAGGAGGAGAAGAGGTGGAGAAGAGGAGGAGGAGAAGAAGAGGTGGAGAAGAGGAGGAGGAGTGGAGAAGAAGAGGAGGAGAGAGAGGAGAGAAGAAGAGGCTAGGAGGAGAGGAGAAGAGGAGGAGAAGAGGTGGAGGTGGAGAAGAGGAGGAGGAGAAGAAGAGGTGGAGAAGAGGAGGAGAAGAAGAAGGTGATTTACTTTAAACACCTGAATATTCATGAGATTAAAGAATAAATGCTCTATATTCATGATACTGTCTGGATGGAGGTCAGATGAAGGCGCTGAGTTGCTGATGAGAAGGTGGATTTTGGTGTGTGTGTGTGTGTGTGTGTATGCGCGCGCGCGTATTGGATTGCTGGGTGTGTGTGCGCGTGCACGTGCGTAGAGCGGACTGGAAACTTAAACCTGTACATTTGGCAACCCGTAATCTGAATTTAACCTTTGAGAGAGTGTATATATATATATATGTGTGTGTGTGTGTGTGTGTGTGTGTGTGTGTGTATGTGCGCGTGTGTGTGTGTGCGTGCGTGTGTGTGTGAGAGAGCACATAAACCCCCTATCCAATAGTGAAAGTAAACCGGGTTACGGAGACACACAAACAGCAATACCAGCAATTCAAAATACAGAGAAACAGACAGACGGACGGAGTTACAGACAGACAGACAGACAGGGGTGTCTCACACACCGGGGTTCATCACAACGCCGCGCAGTCACACTGGAGGTATTTAATTCTGCTAAATTGTTCTGAGTCGGTAAAAAAAAATTGTGTGTGTGTGTGTGTGTGTGTGTGTGTTAATTGCTTATATGCGAGTGTGTGCGCGCGCGGGCGCGCGCGCGAGTGTGTGTATATATGTATATATGTGTATATGTATATATATATATATATATATATATATATATATAGTATGTGTATATATATATATATATATATATATATATATCTATATATATATATATATATATATATATATATATATATGTATATGTGTGTGGGTTTGTGTGTGTGTATGTGTGTCTATGTGTGTTTGTGTGTGCGTGTATGTATATATATATATATATATTATATATATATATATGTGAGTGAGTGTGTGTGTGTGTGTGTTGTATGTGGTGTTTGTGTGTGAGTTCAGGTTCAAGTTCTTTATTTGTTACATACATGGTTGTACAGGATGTATAACTAGCAGTAAAATGTAAGGCAGGTCGATTCCAGGTCGAGATCACGATCCTGATAGTGTTGACCATCAGGTTACACAAACGTTTCTTACACGCTAGTGAATACACGGTGTCCGGAGTGGTTGGGGCTTTTGGATGTTTGTGTGTGTGTGTGTGTGTGTTTTGTTTGTGTGTGTGTGTGTATATATATATATATATATATATATATATATATATATATATATATATATATATATATGTATATATATGTATGTATGTAATGTGTGTGTGTTATATATCTCGTCTATCTATGTATATCTATATATATATATATATATATATATATATATATATATATATATATATATATATATATATATATATGTGTGTGTTTGTGTGTGTATTTATGTATGTATGTGTGTGTGTATGTATGTGTGCGTGCCTGTGTGTGTGTGTGTGTGTGTGTGTGTGTGTGCTTGTGCGCGTATGTGTGTGTGTAGGAGATTCTCAGACAGATTGTATCAGTATTTGGAAGCTACACAGAACCTGGTGAAGTTTGAAGTGTGAATTTTTTTGTTAAAAACACTTTCACAAATTCTTTGTTATAAATAACAATAATAAACACTACAGCTGTGTGTAAGTCATCCTGATCTTATTAATGAGCGGTGTGTGGTGTGTGTGTGTGTGTGTGTGTGTGTGTGTGTGTGTGTTTCTGCAGTATCAGAGCCTGAATACAGTCAGGATTCGAGTGAGTTTGGACTCGAGCAGAAAACACAGCGATGAGAAAGTGACCTCGGATGAACTCTGAGTTTTGAAGCATGAAGGGGAAAATTTGGACCTTTTGGATTTTTTTAGCTGTAAGTTTAATATTATAATGGAATCTGCTGTTAATGCTGACAGCCGTCTGAACTCTCTCAATGTTTATGAGTGAAATCCTTTATGTGATATCTGAACTGCTCTTATTAAATTCACTTCCAGTTATTAAGGTTTTAACAATAAGCATTTTCTCAACGCAACTTCACACCTATAATAATAATAAACAATGTACACCTTTATTCCTGTATATCTCCTGAAATATAAAAAGGAAATGAATCTAATTTTATTATAATTGTTATTGTTACTAAATTAATAATTATATATATATATATATAATTATTAATTTAGTAACAATTATAATAAAATTACACATATTATAATAATAATATATACATTTTAAACCTGCATGATATTTGGATGTAAGATGTCTGAATTCTGCATTGCTGTTTGTGTGAAGGTTGATGAGCTGATTTGTGTATCACAGGGAACTTTCCTCACTGCCAGGGAGACTCACACTGCATGCATGAGGCGCAACTTTAAGGAGCACATTGTAAGTCTACAATAATTACAATCTAAATGAGAAGTTGGGTGAAGGAGGGGAGGTGGAGGAGAAGATGGAAGTGAAGGAGAAGGAAAAGGTGGATTAAAATGTGAAGATGGAGAGAGTAATGGAAGTCTGACATGACGACGAAGAAGGAGCATCTGGAGAATGTGGAGAAGGTATACGTAGATGTAAAGGAGGAGAAGGTGGAGAAGGTGTAGGTAGATGTAAAGGAGAAGGTGGAGAAGGTGTAGGTAGATGTAAAGGAGGAGAAGGTGGAGAAGGTGTAGGTAGATGTAAAGGAGAAGGTGGAGAAGGAGTAGGTAGATGTAAAGGAGAAGGTGGAGAAGGAGTAGGTAGATGTAAAGGAGAAGGTGGAGAGGTGTAGGTAGATGTAAAGGAGAAGGTGTAGGTAGATGTAAAGGAGAAGGTGGAGAAGGTGTACGGTAGATGTAAAGGTAAGGTGGAGAAGGTGGAGAGGTGAGGTAGATGTAAAGGAGAAGGTGGAGAAGGTGTAGGTAGATGTAAATGGAGAAGGTGGAGAAGGTGTAGTAGAGGTAGAAGGAGGAGAAGGTGTAGGTAGATGTAAAGGAGAAGGTGGAGAAGGTGTACGTAGATGTAAAGGTAAAGGTAAAGGTGGAGAAGGTGTAGGTAGATGTAAAGGAGAAGGTGGAGAAGGTGTAGGTAGATGTAAAGGAGAAGGTGGAGAAGGTGTAGGTAGATGTAAAGGAGAAGGTGGAGAAGGTGTAGGTAGATGTAAAGGAGAAGGTGGAGAAGGTGTAGGTAGATGTAAAGGAGGAGAAGGTGGAGAAGGTGTAGGTAGATGTAAAGAAGAAGGTGGAGCAGGTGTGGGTAGATGTAAAGAAGAAGGTGGAGAAGGTGTAGGTAGATGTAAAGAAGAGGTGGAAGGTGTAAAGGAGGAGAAGGTGGAGAAGGTGTAGGTAGATGTAAAGGAGAAGGTGGAGAAGGTGTAGGTAGATGTAAAGGAGAAGGTGGAGAAGGTGTAGGTAGATGTAAAGGAGAAGGTGGAGAAGGAGTAGGTAGATGTAAAGGAGAAGGTGGAGAAGGATGTAGGTAGATGTAAAGGAGAAGGTGGAGAAGGTGTAGGTAGATGTAAAGGAGGAGAAGGTGGAGAAGGTGTAGGTAGATGTAAAGGAGAAGGTGGAGAAGGTGTAGGTAGATGTAAAAGGAGAAGGTGGAGAAGGTGTAGGTAGATGTAAAGGAGAAGGTGGAGAAGGAGAAGGTGTAGGTAGATGTAAAGGAGAAGGTGGAGAAGGTGTAGGTAGATGTAAAGGAGGAGAAGGTGGAGAAGGTGTAGGTAGATGTAAAGGAGGAGAAGGTGGAGAGGTGTAGGTAGATGTAAAGGAGAAGGTGGGAGGAGTAGGTGTGGTAGATGTAAAGGAAGGTGGAGAAGGGTAGGTAGATGTAAAGGCGAAGGTGGGAGTGTAAGGTCGGTAGGTAGACGGTGTGGAGGTCCGGTGAGAGAGTGTAGGTGGAGGTGCGGGAAGGTGAGGAGGTGGAGAAGATGTCGGTAGATGTAAAGGCAGGAGGAGTGTGTAGGTCCCGGCAGGAGAAGGTGGAGAAGGTGTACGGTAGATGGAGGAAGGTGGAGGTGGAGAGGTGTAGGTTAGATGTAAAGGAGAAGGTGGAGAAGGTGTAGGTAGATGTAAAGGAGACGGTGGGATGAGGTGGTGGAGAAGGTGGAGAAGGTGTAGGTAGATGTAAAGGAGGAGAAGGTGGAGAAGGTGTAGTTAGATGTAAAGGAGGAGAAGGTGGAGAAGGTGTAGGTAGATGTAAAGGAGGAGAAGGTGGAGAAGGTGTAGTTAGATGTAAAGGAGAGGGAGGTGGAGAAGAAGGTAGTAGGTAGAAGGTGTGTAGTTAGATGTAAAGGAGGAGAAGGTGGAGAAGGTGTAGGTAGATGTAAAGGAGGAGAAGGTGGAGAAGGTGTAGGTTAGATGTAAAGGAGGAGAAGGTGGAGAAGGTAAAGGAGAAGGTAGGTTAGATGTAAAGGAGGAGAAGGTGGAGAAGGAAGGTGTAGGTAGATGTAAAGGAGGAGAAGGTGGAGAAGGTGTAGTTAGATGTAAAGGAGGAGAAGGTGGAGAAGGTGTAGGTAGATGTAAAGGAGGAGAAGGTGGAGAAGGTGTAGTTAGATGTAAAGGAGGAGAAGGTGGAGAAGGTGTAGGTAGATGTAAAGGAGGAGAAGGTGGAGAAGGTGTAGGTTAGATGTAAAGGAGGAGAAGGTGGAGAAGGTGTGGAGAAGGTGTAGTTAGATGTAAAGGAGGAGAAGGTGGAGAAGGTGTAGGTAGATGTAAAGGAGGAGGTGAATTAGAGATTGAAGGTGAAATGAAAGAGTTGGAGATGGAGAAGGTGAAGAAAGTAATGGAGATGTTAGATGTGAAGGTGCAGATGAAGAAGATGAAGAAGATGAAGAAGATGAAGGTATGAACAAGTGACTCTGAGAGGGTTAAAGAGAACTTGTACCTGAGTGAGGTGAAGTTTATCATACAGAGAAAGGTGTTAATGGAAGGAGTCTCCAGTGTCGGAGAGACAGTGGTGAGATCTTCAGGACAGAGATGATCTTCAGGACTGTGGTTGGTGTGAAAGCTCTGGTGCAGGTGATGAATGATGGTTTTTGTTGCTGTGTGTTACAGACTGATTGGTTATTTATCGATCACTGGTTCCAGGTGAAGATCTTCACCCCTACTGGTCAGGAGGTCACGGTAAGAACAATCTGTTCATAACCATGAAGAACCAGGGGGTAATGTGTGTGTGTGTGTGTGTGTGTGTGTGTGTGTGTGTGTGTGTGTGTGTGTGTGTGTGTGTGTGTGTGTGTGTTTATTGTCGATGGAATATTTTGAGGAGGAAATGCGTTATTCATTACATCACTTTTTACATTTTTATTGGTTTAGTTCAGGGTTGTCAAAATTAACATGTTAATGTACATTCATTATAACAGCAATCATTTTTATTAATGTGTTTAATGCACATTGTACATTTCTATATCACCTATTTAATTAAAAAATATTTAAAAAATTAAAGAAATTAAGAAATGAAAACCTTCATGCTACACACATTTATATACACAATGTCCTTTATTTATTCAGACATTCAAAATAATAATAAACTCCACTACTTACTTCATTAGTGTTACTGACACACAAATCTCAAATCAAACCATCATCACACACAAATCCGCCAATTCAAATCGTCCGTGTGGAAACGTAGTAAACGCTGCGTTTGGTGTCCTGATGATTTTCGACATTTTAAACACCGTCATTAATTTAAAACATTTACAAGAATATTTGGTCCTTAAGCTTCATGTTGAGTTTCACTAATAATAATCATACATAAATTTACATCAATTTACATAAATCTGTATTTTACCTGTTAAGTTGTTAAATCCAAATCAATCCACCAATCACAACACAGCGCCCCCTACCCTGCCTACTGCGTTACTACCAATCACAACACAGCGCCCCCTACCCTGCCTACTGTGTTACTACCAATCACAACACAGCGCCCCCTACCCTGCCTACTGTGTTACTGCCAATCACAACACAGCGCCCCCTACCCTGCCTACTGTATTACTACCAATCACAACACAGCACCCCCTACCCTGCCTACTGTTACTACCAATCACAACACAGCGCCCCCTGCCCTGCCTACTGTTAATACATACTGCTAATACAGTATACAGTGCAGTATACATACAGTGTATATACAGTATACAGTGCAGTATACATACAGTATACAGTTCAGCATTAATATAGTATATTTACAGTATACAGTCCATGGCTCACATAATCATGTTCTTCTTGTGCAAACTCCAAAGGTTTGAGGGGTTTTTATCAGTCAGATGAACCAATGAACTCCAATTATCTTTTTTCAGGTCATTAACTCAAGCTTTCACTTACTTTTTCCACTGCCATTTTGAATGTTGAATGATTGTGTTCAATAAAGACAAGAAATATTGGATTTTTTTGGTGTTATTATTTTTAGACACATTGTGTTTGTCAATAACAATGAATTAGATGAAGATCAGATAACATTTTATGACAAATTTATTCAGAAAACCATGAAATTCCAAAACGTTCACATACTTTTTCTTGCCAATGTATAGTATATATACAGTAATACAGTGCAGTATTTATATAGTATATATACAGTATACAGTGCAGTATACATACAATATATATACAGAATACAGTGCAGTGTGTATATATATAGTATATATACAGTATACAGTGCAGTATATATACACAGTATACAGTGCAGTATACATATAGTATATATACAGTATACAGTGCAGTATACATACAATATATATACATTATACAGTGCAGTATATATACAGTATACAGTGCAGTATTTATACAATATATATACAGTATACAGTGCAGTATATATACAGTATACAGTGCAGTATTTATACAATATATATACAGTATACAGTGCATTATTTATATAGTATATATACAGTATACAGTGCATTATTTATATAGTATATATACAGTATACAGTGCATTATTTATATAGTATATATACAGTATACAGTGCAGTATTTATACAATATATATACAGTATACAGTGCATTATTTATATAGTATATATACAGTATACAGTGCATTATTTATATAGTATATATACAGTATACAGTGCAGTATACATACAGTATATATACAGTACAGTTGTGACAGAGACTCAGGAGATTCAGGATCCATGTGTACGCTTTTATTAGAGATGAGCAAAAACACAACAGGTAACAGGCGAGAAGGTCAGAAGGCAGGCAGTTAGCGTCAATAGTCCAGTGAGCAATAGCAAACAGTCCAGAGGCAGGCAGCAGAGAATCGCAAATGTGGGAACAGGCAGAGGTCATACACGGAATAACACACAAGAGTACACGTTCAGAGTTCGATAGGAAACAGGCAATACTTCACAAAGAGCTAAGGTCTGGATCTGGCTTATATGGAGAGGCTGATGAGTGATTGTAATCAGGTGTGTGCAAGATGGCGGTGAGTGAGGCATGATGGGAAATGTAGTGCTGCTAGTACTCCGGTGACGGCTCGCGTTGGTGATGATCGGAGGGGTTCACAGAGGCGGCATTTGTCACAGAGTCCCCACCCTGCGAACGGCTCCTGACGTGAGAGGCATTTTGACGCCGAGGTCTTCCTCTGGGACGGGGGGGCCGGTTTACCGGGGTTGTTGCGGTGAAACTCCATAGTGAGCGATGGGTCAAGGATGTCAGAGCGATCGACCCAGGACCTTTCCTCCGGGCCGTAACCCTCCCAGTCCACCAGATATTGCAGATTACCTCCTCGGCGTTGTGAGTCCAAGATTTCGTGAACCTGGTAGGCCTCCTCGCCGTCGATGATGAGGGGTGGGGGTCTCTGATCGCCATCCTCATCTAGACGCACCCCTCCTCTCGGAGCACCAGCGGGCTTGAGCAGAGAGACATGGAACGTGGGTGAGATACGGTATTGAGGGGGCAGTTGTAACCGGTAAGAGACAGGTGTAATTTGTTTAACTATTTTGAAAGGACCCACGTACCTGGGACTGAGCTTTTTACAGGGGAGACGGAAACGGAGATCCTTGGTGGAAAGCCAGACTCTCTGACCTGGTGCGAAGGAGGGGGTTGGACGGCGGTGCTTGTCGGCGTTGGCCTTATATCGGCGTATAGCGCGCTGGAGCTGCTGATGAGCTTGAACCCATGTGTTTTCACTCTCCTGAAGGCAGTGGTTAACCGCGGGAAGTTCAGTGAGCTCGCCTGACCACGGAAAGAGAGGAGGTTGGTAGCCTAAGACGCATTGGAAGGGTGTCAGGTTGGTGGATGGTTTCCTTATCGAGTTTTGCGCGTATTCTGCCCAGAACAGATAGCGACTCCAGTCATTCTGTTGGTTGCAACAATAGGTGCGGAGAAAACGGGTAAGTTCTTGATTCATCCTTTTCGCTTGACCGTTGGACTGAGGGTGGTATCCTGAGGTGAGGCTGACATTAACATTAAGACTTTTGAATAAGGCTTTCCAGACCCGGGATGTAAACTGAGGACCTCGATCGGAGAGTATATCTTCAGGGAGACCATAAATACGGAACACCCATTGGCATAACATCGCCGCAGTTTCAAAAGCAGACGGAAGTTTGGGTAATGGGATAAATCGGCAGCCTTTGGAGAAACGGTCGACAACGGTAAGTATGGTAGTGTTGCCTTCAGAGGGTGGTAAATCAGTGACGAAATCGATGGCTATATGTGACCAAGGCCGATGGGGAGTGGGTAGCGGTTGCAGAAGGCCGGCAGGTGGTTGGTGAGATGATCGGGTGGTTTGACAGACGTGGCAGTTGGAAATGAACTTGATGACATCACTTGTAATGCTTGGCCACCAGTAGTGGTTGTTGATAAGATCGGTAGTGGTATTAATGCCTGGATGGCCAGAACTGAGGCTTTCATGAACTTGTTGGATTACACGAGGTCGTAGGGTTTCAGGGACAAAGAGCTTATGGGGTGGTGTTTCAGGGGGTACCTCGATTCTCCTGTAGAGCTTCCCTGACAAGGGTGTCAACATCCCACTGAATGGGCGCAGCGATGATAGTGGTAGGGAGAATGGTCTTGCCTTCGCTTTTAGACGGGGTGTTGTCATGAAGGCGAGAGAGAGCGTCAGCCTTGGTGTTCTTTGAACCTGGGCGATAGGTGACTGTGAAATTGAACCTTGTGAAGAACAGAGCCCATCGCGCTTGTTTGGGATTCAGTCTTTTGGCTGTTTTGAGATATTCGAGATTCCTGTGGTCTGTGATGACTAGGAATGGGTGTTTGGCGCCCTCTAGCCAGTGGCGCCATTCCTCGAAAGCGGCTTTCATGGCAAGTAGCCCTCTGTTGCCCACATCATAGTTGCGTTCAGCTGGGGTGAGTTTGCGGGAAAAAAAGGCGCAGGGAAAGGTCTTTTGAGGTTGGCCATGTTTCTGGGAGAGGATTGCTCCAACACCAGTGTCGGAAACATCGATCTCTATGATAAAGGGTTGTTCAGGTTCGGGATGATGGAGAATGGGTGCAGATGTGAACCGTTGTTTCAGTTCTCTGAATGCCTTGTCAGCTTGTGGTGTCAAGTGGAGGGTCTTGGACTTTGTGAGAGCCGTGGGGTGTGCTGCTATAATGCTGAAGTTTCTGATAAAGCGTCTGTAAAAGTTAGCAAATCCAAGAAATCTTTGTAGCTCTTTGATGTTCTTGGGGACAGGCCATTTCTCAACGGCAGTGACTTTCTTATCGTCCATACTAACCATCCCTTGCCCAATGATGTAGCCGAGGTATGCGGTACAGGAACTGTGGAATTCACACTTCTCAAGCTTGGCGTATAGAGAGTTCTCGATGAGTCGTTGTAGGATGGCTCTTACATGCGTCACATGTGAGTCCTTGGAGTCAGAATAGATGAGAATGTCATCCATATAAACAATTAGCCATCTATTAAGCATGTCTCTAAATACCTCGTTGATGTAAGACTGGAACACAGAGGGACTATTGGCGAGTCCGAAGGGCATAACGAGGTATTCGTAGTGTCCATTAGTTGTAGAGAATTCTGTTTTCCATTCATCGCCCTCTCTGATCCGGATTAGGTTGTAGGCATTTCTCAGGTCAAGCTTGGTGAAAACAGTGGCAGAGCGAAGTTGCTCTAATGCGGCTGGAACCAGAGGGAGTGGATAACGGAACTTGATGGTTATTTCGTTGAGGGCACGGTAGTCAATACAAGGTCGGAGAGATCCATCCTTCTTTTTAACAAAAAAGAACCCAGCTGATGCGGGAGAAGTGGATGGGCGGATGAAGCCCTTTTCTAACTCCTCCTGAATATATTGTTCCATAGCCTGAGTTTCTGCGAGAAAGAGTGGGAAGATGCGGCCACGAGGGGGCGTGCTGCCTGGGATGAGGTCTATGGCGCAGTCGGTTGAGCGATGTTGAGGAAGGGTTTGTGCTTTCTCTTTGCTGAAGGCCTCCGCAAGGTCGAGATATTCTGGTGGGATGGAGACACTTTCAGGAATGGCTTCAGGAGTTAGGCAGTGTTAGGTACAGTACGGTGACCAGTGCGCGATCCTCTTGCTCTGCCAGGAAATCGTGGGATTATGTTTTTGTAGCCAAGGGAAACCCAAAATGATAGGGTTATTGGGACTTTGGATGATTAGGAAGTCGAGTTGCTCAGTGTGATGGTTGTCGATAGTAACAGTGAGTGGATGGGTCTGGTATTGGACTTTCCCCTTACAGTGATTGTAATCAGGTGTGTGCAAGATGGCGGTGAGTGAGGCATGATGGGAAATGTAGTGCTGCTAGTACTCCGGTGACGGCTCGCGTTGGTGATGATCGGAGGGGTTCAAAGAGGCAGCATTTGTCACAACAGTATTTATATAGTGTGTATATACAGTATACAGTGAACTATTTATATAGTATATATACAGTATACATTGCAGTATACATACAGTATATATACAGTATACAGTATAGTATTTATATAGTATATATACAGTATACAGTGCAGTATTTATATAGTATATATACAGTATACATTGCAGTATACATACAGTATATATACAGTATACAGTATAGTATTTATATAGTATATATACAGTATACAGTGTAGTATTTCTATAGTATATATACAGTATACAGTACAGTATTTCTATAGTATATATACAGTATACAGTACAGTATTTATATAGTATATATACAGTATACAGTGCAGTATACATACAGTATATATACAGTATACAGTACAGTATTTATATAGTATATATACAGTATACAGTATACAGTATATACATATACAGTACAGTATTTATATAGTATACAGTATACAGTATACAGTACAGTATTTATATAGTATATATACAGTATACAGTACAGTATTTGTATAGTATATATACAGTATACAGTACAGTATTTATATAGTATATATACAGTATACAGTGTAGTATTTATATAGTATATATACAGTATACAGTACAGTATTTATATAGTATATATACAGTATACAGTACAGTATTTGTATAGTATATATACCGTATACAGTGCAGTATTTATATATTATATATACAGTATACAGTACAGTATTTATATAGTATATATACAGTATACAGTACAGTATTTATTTATTATAGTATACAGTATACAGTGCAGTATTACATTATATTATATATACAGTATACAGTACAGTTATTTATTATATATATATATACAGTATACAGTGTACAGTATTATACATTATACAGTGCAGTATATATACAGTATACAGTGCAGTATTACAGTATACAGTATATATACATTATACAGTGTACAGTATTTATATAGTATATATACAGTATACAGTGCAGTATTTATATAGTATATATACAGTATACAGTGCAGTATTTATATAGTATATATACAGTATACAGTGCAGTATTTATATAGTATATATACAGTATACAGTGAAGTATTTATATAGTATATATACAGTATACCGTGCAGTATTTTATATAGTATATATACAGTATACAGTATACAGTATACAGTATACAGTATTTATATAGTATATATACAGTATACAGTACAGTATTTATATAGTATATATACAGTATACAGTGAGTGCAGTATTTATATAGTATATATACAGTATACAGTGCAGTATTTATATAGTATATATACAGTATACAGTATTTATATAGTACAGTATTTATATAGTATATATACAGTATTTATATAGTATACAGTACAGTATTTATATAGTATATATACAGTATACAGTGCAGTATTTATATAGTATATATACAGTATACAGTGCAGTATTTATATAGTATATATACAGTATACATTGCAGTATACATACAGTATATATACAGTATACAGTACAGTATTTATATAGTATATATACAGTATACAGTATTTATATACAGTATACAGTATACAGTTTATATAGTATATATACAGTATACAGTGAAGTATTTATATAGTATATATACAGTATACCGTGCAGTATTTATATAGTATATATACAGTATACAGTACAGTATTTATAAGTATTTATATAGTATATATATATACAGTATACAGTATTTATTAGTATTATATATACAGTACAGTACAGTATTTATATAGTATATATACAGTATACAGTGCAGTATTTATATAGTATATATACAGTATACAGTGAAGTATTTATATAGTATATATACAGTATACAGTGCAGTATTTATATTATATACAGTTATTATATATACAGTATACAGTACAGTACAGTATTTATTATAGTATACAGTATACAGTGCAGTATACATTACAATATATATACAGAATACAGTACAGTACAGTGTGTATATATATATATAGTATTTATTTATATATATATACAGTATACAGTACAGTATTTATATAGTATATATACATTATTTATATAGTATATATACAGTATACAGTATTTATATAGTATATATACAGTATACAGTGAAGTATTTATATAGTATATATACAGTATACCGTGCAGTATTTATATAGTATATATACAGTATACAGTACAGTATTTATATAGTATATATACAGTATACAGTGCAGTATTTATATAGTATATATACAGTATATACAGTATTTATACAGTATTAGTATTTATTATATATACAGTATACAGTACAGTATTTATTTATTATATATACAGTATACAGTACAGTATACATAGTATTTATTTATTATATATATATATACAGTATTTATTTATTTATATATACAGTATTTATTTATTATTATATATACAGTATACAGTATAGTATTTATTTATTATATATACAGTATACAGTACAGTATTTATATAGTATATATACAGTATACAGTGAAGTATTTATATAGTATACAGTATACAGTGCAGTATTTTATATAGTATATATACAGTATTTATATAGTATACATACAGTATTTATAGTATATATACAGTATACAGTAGACAGTCAGTATTTATATAGTATATATACAGTTATATATACAGTGTATACAGTATACAGATATTAGTATACAGTTGTAGTATTTATTATATATACAGTATACAGTACAGTATTTATATAGTATATATACAGTATACAGTGAAGTATTTATATAGTACAGTATACAGTGCAGTATTTATATAGTATATATACAGTATACAGTGCAGTATTTATATAGTATATATACAGTATACAGTGCAGTATTTATATAGTATATATACAGTATACAGTGCAGTATTTATATAGTATATATACAGTATACAGTGCAGTATTTATATAGTATATATACAGTATACAGTGCAGTACACATCTGTACGAGACTCTTGAAGAACTTCATGATGATGGTAGTGAGTACAGCGGGATGGTAGTTATTGAGGCAGGACACAGGTGATTTCTTCGGCATGGGGACGATAGTGGTTGTCTTGAAGCACTTTGGGATGACGGTGGTACGCAGAGAGATGTTGAAGATGTCTGTGCACATACTCTCAGCACTCTGCCAGGAAAGTCGCCATTTATCACAGACTCCTTAAACATGTCCCAGTCAAAGCAGTGGTGAAGAGCAAAGATGGCTTCTGCTGGCCAGGTTCTCACCTGCTTCTGAACCGGTCTTGAATGCCTGATGAGTGGTCTATATGCTGGAATTAGCATAACAGAGATGTCGTCTGTGTAGCTGAGGTGGGGGCGGGGATTCACACACACACACACACACACACACACACACACACACCACACAACACACACACACACACCTGCATCTGAACACGACTTACATCTGTACTTACATCTCTACCTGCATCTGCACCTTCACCTGTACTTACATGTGTACCTGCATCTGTACCTGAATCTGTACTTGTACTTACATCAGTACTTACATCTGTACCTGCATCTGTACCTTCACCTGTACCTGCATCTGTATCTGTCCATCTCTCCTCCGCTAAGAAGCATTACACTGACTTTACATTTATAGTATTTAACAGCACTTATCCAGAGTGACGTACAAATAGTGCTATAAGTCTCCATCTAATAAACAGAACAGATTACAGGCTTTACATATAAGATAGTTATAACTTATTTATAATAAATATAAATACTTTTAATTTAGAATAATAGATAAATAATGATCATTTATATAGAAAAACAGATAAATGATTATAATAGATTTGTAATAAAGATAAATTATTATCATTTATGTGTATATATATATATATATATATATAGTTAATAGTCAGTGATGAGAAAATGAGTTGTCTGTGTGTAATGTAATAATTCAGTGTTGATTGTAACACTGCTGTAAAATAAAGCAGTATCATTTGAATATCATTACAATGACCATTTCCTTATGTTTTATTGTGACCTTCTTTGTTTTTTTGTGTTGTTTAGGTGGAGCATGAATTTCTCTCCTTCATTCACACCGTCTGTTCCAGTTTAATCATAAATCTACAGTTTTACAGTACAAATCCCATCCAAACAGACAACAGGGGGAAAGTGGTGTGGACTTATAAACACATGCTGAAAGAACTGGTAGATCAACCAATTACACAAACACGCACACACACACGCGCACACACACACACACACACACACCCACACACACACACACACACACACCCAGATACACATACACACATATACACACACACAGATACACATACACGGATGCACATATATACATACATACACATACATACACATGTACATTTACACATATAAATACACACAAGTACACACACACACACACACACACACACACACACACACACACACACAGGATGATGGTAGATAAACTACAGTATCATTATTGCTGCAGAATGAATCTCACCGCTACATGAGACCCTGATACACGAGACCTTTTCTTCCTGCTGCTGTCAGAGTTTACAATCAGAGCTTCTCCCAGTGAACCACAATACTACACAATACTACACAGTACTACACAGTACTAAACAATACTACCACAGTACTACACAATACTACACAGTACTACACAGTACTACACAATACTACACACACATACACCCACAAACAGAAACATACACACAAATAAAGACACACAGGTACACACACATACACATTAATTTTGTATTACTCTCTGGAAGTCTCTTATCTGTGTGTGTGTGTGTGTGTGTGTGTGTGTGTGTGTGTGTGTGTGTGGTGTTTGCAGGTGAATTGTAAAGAAAATGAGATTGTGCAGTTTTGTGACAGTCACACTTGTACAGTGTTTTATGACACGAGTTTCATCAATATAACGCAGTTTGAGAAGCTCTACAGGAACGTTTGTGACTGGAAGGGAACAATTCCAGGTTTGGATTTCCTGTGTGTAAAACTGCTGATGATTTGTTTACTGTAAAAAATAAATAATAAATAAACAAAAAAATAAATAAATGAACACCAAATCTAAAGCATTCTCTTTCACTGTCCTTTTCTCCATCAGAATGCCCGAGTCCTCACGGTGAGTATCGAGTGTGTCAGTGATCACATCTCTGTCTCTGTGATTGTCACACACTGTGTAAGAACACACACACACACACACACACACACACACACACACACACACACACACACACACACTGATACATACACTGATGTTTCCTTCTCACTGTTTTTGTAACACAAAGCTCTTTTCCTAGTGATAACAGTGGAGGCCGTTTCCACACTCACACATTACATTCTCAACTATAAATACATATTATTCATCTGAAGTGTTACCCAGGTTCTTCAGAGACTCTCTCACACACACACACACACACACACACACACACTTCCATACACACACACCTCCACATACACACACCCAAAGACACACACCCATACACACCACACACACACACACACTTCCATACACACACACACCCACACACCACCACACACCTACACACACACCACTGCACACTTTCACACACATATCCACACACACTCCTCCTTACTCCCACAGTAAGTTTTCTCTTCTGATGGTTTTTATTTTCAGCATTTTAATAATAATATAATGATAATAACAAATATAATAATTATAATACTAATTTACATATTCCAACAATTTCCGATACATTTCACTTATACTTTACAAAGTGCATCTATGTGTGTGTGTGTGTGTGTGTGTGTGTGTTATATTCATCATGTTGTGTTATTTTTTTTCCCACAGCAGAACAGTTGAACTCTACACAGAGTGCAGGTACACACACTTCTCTCTATTCATCCTGTTCAGCAAACAGACAGATTTCTGACAAACAAACAAACAAACATAAATAAATAAATAAATAAATAAGTACCAGTTCACCATCAAACAACAAAGACAACAAAGGAAACACAACAAGGAAACTGCAGATCAGCTACAATCCTCTGTGTGTGTGTGTGTGTGTGTGTGTGTGTGTGTGTGTGTGTGTGTGTGTGTGTGTGTGTTATTGTAAAGGTTATTGAGGATTTTATTTTATATTTCAGAACATGATCTGAGGCAGAATCGTGATGCTCTGACGTGTGAGTGTGACTTTATTCATGGTTGCTTTGTGTGTTTTTGTCTGGTATCTCTCCAGCATTTCCTCTTTATTATATAAATAATATTGTGTGTTTTGTGTTGTGTAGCTCAGGAGGGGTCGTCCAGCCTGGTGGTTCCAGTGTTGGTCATCATCATCATCATCATCGTCTCCATCCTCTTTTTCATCAGTGTTGGATTTCATTTACACAAATATCTACACAAACCACAGAATCACAATCAGGTCATTTAAAGTATGATTTTATAAACGTTAGAGGCAGTGTTTGTGAGTGGCAGTGTGTGTGTGAGAGGCAGTGTGTGAAAGGGAGTGTATGCGAGGCAGTGTATGTGAGTGGCAGTGTGTGAGTAGTAGTGTGTGTGTGTGTGTGAGAGGCTCTGTGTAAGAGGCAGTGTTTGTGAGTGGCAGTGTTTGTTTGAGAGGCAGTGTGTTTGAGGCAGTGTGTGTGAGACATTGTGAGTGGCAGTGTGTTAGAGGCAGTGTGTGAGAGGCAGTGTGGGACGGTATTTAATTATTTATTGCATTATGGCAGTGAGGGTTAGGGGCCTTTCTCAGGGGCCAAGCAGCATCTTAAAGCTACATTGATTCTTTTTGAGAGAATGTTTTTGTTACTGGTTTGTATTTTGTGAGGTTGTAAACCTGTAAGAAGACGAACAATGAGAACAGTTTATTATAGAAGATCAGAATTACAGAAGATTAAACAGCTGGATTTCACACTGAAGGAAATTCTGTGTGCTGAACGAACCAGCAGAAGTAATGAGGAGAATGTTTTGGAACACTGATGTCAGAGCGAGAGTGTGGTGATAGTAATGTGGTGATAGTGATGTGGTGATGGTGATGTGTTGATGGTGATGGTGATGTGGTCATGGTGACGGTGATGTGGTGATGGTGATGTTGATGGTGATGTGGTCATGGTGACGGTGATGTGGTGAAGGTGATGGTCATGTGGTCATGGTGATGGTGATGGTGATGTGATGATGGTGATGGTGGTGTGGTGATGGTGATGTGGTCATGGTGGTGATGTGGTGATGGTGGTCATGGTGGTGATGTGATGGTGATGGTGATGTGATGATGGTGATGTGGTGATGTGGTGATGGTGATGTGGTGATGATTACGGCAGCAGGTTGATAAAGTGATGTTTTTGCAGCCGTGTGTCTGTCGATTTTCATCCTGATCTCTGATCAGCTTTAATGGCTGGATTATTATTCATTTTGAATTGTGTGCTGGAGAATCAGAACTTCAGAAGTTCATCTTCACGTCTCACACTGCATGTTTTCACTTTCAGACATCACATGATCAGGAGATAATTCTTACAAACAAATTGCTGCAGGTATTCCACCTTTCTTCTGACTCTTATTTATAACGTCCAGAAGTTCCTGGAGAAAGGCATTATTGAGACGGGATTAGTTTACTGAAACTGTTTAATATAATTATTTACACATAATCTCTGGAACATGCAAATTGATTGCGTACTTTCAGGCACTGGTTGGTACAAAGTCACATGTCAGTGTTTGTGTTCTGTTTTTTTATGCCTGTTAGAAGGAGAATTCCTCACAAGCTCCTGTGGAGGGCGTCGGTGAGTTATATGAGTTATATGTTCTTGATTTGAAGATAAATGATGAATTTTCTGCTCTACGTGGGTTTGATTTTGTCTCCTTCAGCAGAAACGCGTGTGAACTGTGCTGTGTGAGCTGAACTCGCGCTGAGAACCAATAAAATCCCAGGATGTTAATGAAGTTTGGACTGAAGCTGGTGGAGATTCTACTGAGATGTTCATGTCCAGGTGTTTGTATTAAAGGCTGCACAGAGGAAGAGTGTGAAGTTCACACACACACACACACACACACACACACACACACACACACACACAGAATCCCCGTGTGTAAATAAACACGTGAAGGTCTGAAGTCGCTGCTTCACAGATGAGACGTGATCGCACAACCGAACGACATCTCCTTACCGACAGTGATGTTTGGATCTGAGCACCGTGTGTGTGTGTGTGTGTGTGTGTGTGTGTGATAAAGGGTGTAGGTGCTGCCGGACTCGGTGAGACGTTGCTGATCATTAATCATCAGGATTCCAGTGAATTGATCTCGTCACATTGTCCAGCTAATAAACACTTCCTGCATGTGTTATAAGCTACTATGTACTACTATGTACAGCCATACATAGCTACATAACCACATATGTGTATTTATCCTCAAGTCAGGTTCATAAGTATTTGGACATCGTCGCACCTCGAGCTTCAGCGAAATTCAAGAAAAGAAATGATTTCCAAACTGTTCAGAAATTATTGAGCATTTTTAAATCCTATGTTTCGCAGGGTCAGAAGTAATTGGTTAATTAATGCTAATTATAGGAATCTCGGGTTAATTATGGCCTGATGCACCATATTCTGTTTCTTCTGCATGTGGATTTAAAACGTAACACGAGGTCATGTGACTAACTGGAATATGTCGTTAAAAAGCTCTCGTGTTGATTTTGAATAGTTTTCGCTGTGAAACTTCACTTAACATTACATCATCAGTTTACACACTGTGGCAGTTTACACACTGTGGCAGTTTACACACTGTGGCACTGCACGTGTGATGTTATAGTGATGTGGTAAACATTTGGATCATGAACTCGTCCTTTCCTTCTTCACACTCTGTAAATCTGATACTGATAAATTTTGTCGTTATTATTTCATTTTAAAATCACTGTGCTGGTGTAAAGTAACACTGTCCCAACACTATGGACCTGACTGCATGTACCAGTTTGTTGTTTTGTGGCAATTGTACATTTTGTGGGTGTTTGTAAATACATCCGAATGTCAGACACATTTTATACAGTTTTGTGTGTATGTGTGTTAGAGTGTGTGTGTATGTGTGTGAGAATGACGGATAGAATGATAGAGAGAATGATAGAGAGAATGGTGGAGAGAATGACGGAGAAAATGACTACTGATACTCGTATACATTTATATATAATTATTAACATTATTTCCACTGTGTTACTGATGTATTATTGTTGTATATTGTTGTGTTATTGGTGATTTACATATCAGTGATTAACACAATACAGTGTGTGTGTGTGTGTGTGTGTGTGTGTGTGTTTAGTTTGTTTTATTTATGTTGTATGTTTGTTGTGTAATTATTTATAGACTTGAATGGTGAGGGTTTGTAAGAATAATAAAACTGTATATCATTATAAACTCATCCACAAATTGGCATAAATATTACGGCTGTTTTGGAGTTTGTATTTCAGGGGAATTAATTCTAAACATAGTGTTGATTGTTGATCAGTCTGGGAAAGGAAACGAGTCAATGCGGATTATTTCTAAAGAAAGATGTCCAGAACAATGACTACCATTTAAACAATACCACAACCCAACCTGCGGGGGGCGCCGGAGTCAGCAAAGGTGTAAACGCTATTGATAGCCACCTGCTGCCCTCCGGTCACCCGCATGGACCGCATGGATAACCCGCATATTATCACCCGCATGGACCTTTTCACACATCATTTACATTCACATACTGTATTTACATTTCAAAGGCCAGAAAAGGAGAGATTGTGTTTCTTCTTTTTGACTCTGATAAACCCAAAAGTACTTCATATATTTTATCACTGCTACGTTGTTTTAAACATCTTCATTCAAATCATTGTTGTCCTCATGTTTTTTTCTTACAGTGCTGATGGTGTGTGTGTGTGTGTGTGTGTTTAGGTCAGGTGTGAATCAGTCAGAGCCAGAGTCAGGGATGTAGATGGATGTGGATGACTAATGATGATGGATGGCCTCCAGGAATGAGTGGATGAGTGAGTGAATGGTTGAATGGACCTGGATGGATTAATGGATGAATTAATTTGGGTGTGGATGGAAGGATGAATAGATGATTGATGTATGGCTGTAGGATGGATGGAATAGATTATGGATAGATGGAAGGAGGGATGAATAGGTGATGGATGGATGGCTGGGGATGATGGAGGGATGGATGGTGGAGCCGGATGCGGGATTAATAAATATGGATGATGAATAAATTATGGACTGATGTAGCCTGATGGATGTGGATGGATGGATGATGGATGGATGATGATGGCTAAATGATGGGATGGAATGAATGATGGATGGATGAATAATGATGGATGGATGATAGAGGGATGAATAGGTGGAGGGGAGGGATGGATGTATGGCGATGGATGATGGATGGAGGGAGGGATGAATAAATGGATGGATGGAATAAATGATGGATGGATGGAGGGATGAATAAATGATGGATGGATGGAGGGAGGGATGAATAAATGATGGATGGATGGAGGGATGGATGATGAGGGAGGGATGATGATGGATGGATGATAAGGATGGCGGGCGGGGGGATGAATGAATGGATGGATGGATGGAGGGAGGGATGAATAAATGATGGAGGGATGAATAAATGATGGAGGGATGAATAAATGATGGAGGGATGAATAATGGATGGATGGAGGGATGAATAAATGATGGAGGGATGGGTAAACGGATGGATATCTGTGTATAAAACTGTAATACATATCATTGGTAGTGTTTTGGTGGTGTGTGTTGACACTGTGAGTAAACAATAAGATAAACAGCAGTGAATGAGGATTTACAGAAACACTTCCTCATTAACATGCGCGCGGTGAAAAGTGTAATAACGCGACATGAACACGTCACAGTAAGAAATGTACAATTTTCTCTACAGCAGCTACAAAACTACGTGTACATAACAAGTAACATAACATAACAACATTTTAACAGCTTGTCAAACATCATATTTTCCTTTTTAACATTGGAATGAAAAGGCGACATTACGCCTTTACGATGCGTTATAACGGGAGCAAACTTTTCCCTTGTTTTCATGCAGAACTACGGAGAACTTTTAAATCCCTTTAAAGACACTTAATACATGTAAAGTGTAGTGTTTAATATTTACAGCTCGATAATATTTAAAGTCACAGAGTGCGTTCACACCGGATTCACACCGGATTCACACCGAATTCACACCGGATACAAACCGGAACATGAGATTCATTATTAATCCAGAATACAGGAAGCTTTTATTTTGAAAGGCGGATGTGAGATAGACGGAAATAGAAAGTTGCGTGTGGTGTAGTGTGTGTGTGTGTGTGTGTGTGTTGCAGTGTGTGTTGTGTGTGTGTGTGTGTGTGTTGCAGTGTGTGTTGCAGTGTGTGTTGCAGTGTGTGTTGCAGTGTGTGTTGCAGTGTGTGTGTGTGTGTGTGTGTTGCAGTGTGTGTTGCAGTGTGTGTGTGTGTTGCAGTGTGTGTGTGCAGTGTGTTGCAGTGTGTGTGTGTGTGTTGCAGTGTGTGTTGCAGTGTGTGTTGCAGTGTGTGTGTGTGAACCGGTCAGTGATGATTATCTCTGTTTATTTCACAGTTACACTATTTACTGTTCTTTTACACTAACTTATTATCTGACAGGAGACTGTACTGCAGTGTGTGTGTGTGTGTGTGTAAATAATTAGTGTTTTTATTCTACGATATTTAGATTTATTTTCTAACATAATTAGTGTATGTAATGTAATTAGTAAAATATATAATTAGCCTAACGGCGGGTTTGATCGGTTTTAGTTACCATGGAAACGGATACGTCACTACTTCGAGCGGAAGTGGAGGAGGAGGAGCTCTATAACCTGCTGCAGGTACGTTCTTTATTTCCACCAATCAGATTAATCACTTCAATAAACCACGCCCACTGCATCTTATCAATCACCTGTTCATTACAGTCATACACACACACACACACACACACACACACACACACACACACACACACACACCAGATCTTTGTCTTGTTTTCAGTAATTGTCACACATAAATAATTTAGGTTATTAAAATATTTAATATTACACATAAAGATAAAAAGTGCAGTTTATGTCTGATTATTGTATTTATGAAGGGGAAAAATCACTGCTGAAATTGTGACTTATTATTGATGCAGAATGAATGACTCGGATAAAAGATCTCTTACATAAACATGAAAGGAAACGTCGTCATGCGCTGAAAAGAAAATCACTTACATCTTTAATGAAAATATATTTGATGTATTTTTCTTTAGACTGTTGGGAAAACACAGAACAACAACAACAACAACAACAACCCTCCATCTAAAGTTATTCGCCCACATCCAGGTGTGTGTGTGTGTGTGTGTGTGTGTGGTGTGTGTGTGTGTGTGTGTGTGTTAGATGTTCATGTTTCTGATGTTCCTCAGGTCAGTGTATAAAGACCGTCTCTGTTCCTGATCAGCACAAAGTGTTTGTGAATATCTGTCAGTCAGCTGAAGTCCCGCCTCCTCCACCTATTTCCCATGATGCACTGTTGGAGCTGTTGGAGTCAGACGATCCTACAGGGTATAAAGTTCCCATGAGTCTTGGTGAGGCGCACACTGAAATGGACAACAGTAAGTGTTTCCTTTTCCTCAACAACTTCCTGTTTCGTTTCCTCCTCAGTATCGAGTTCATCACATTACTGATTTAATCAGAACCATCCTCCTGCCATGTTCTTCACCTTCACCTCATAACATCACCTCACCTTCACCTCATAACTTCATCACCTCACCTTCACCTCATAACATCACCTCACCTTCACCTCATAACTTCATCACCTCACCTTCACCTCATAACTCACCTCTTCACCTCACCTCATAACATCACCTCACCTTCACCTCATAACATCACCTCACCTTCACCTCATAACTTCTTCATCTCACCTTCACCTCATAACATCACCTCACCTTCACCTCATAACTTCACCTCCTCACCTTCACCTCATAACTCACCTCACCTCCTCACCTCACCTCACCTCATAACTCATCACCTCACCTTCACCTCTTAACATCACCTCACCTTCACCTCATAGCTTCATCTCCTCACCTTCACCTCATAACTTCATCACCTCACCTTCACCTCATAACATCACCTCACCTTCACCTCATAACTTCACCTCCTCACCTTCACCTCATAACATCACCTCACCTTCACCTCATAACTTCACCTCACCTCACCTTCACCTCATAACTTCACATAACTCACCTCACCTTCACCTCATAACTTCACCTCACCTTCACCTCATAACTTCACCTCACCTTCACATAACTCACCTCACCTTCACGTCATAACTTCACCTCACCTTCACCTCATAACTTCACCTCCTCACCTCCACCTCATAACATCACCTCACCTTCACCTCATAACTTCATCTCCTCACCTTCACCTCATAACTTCACCTCACCTTCACCTCACCTTCACCTCATAACTTCATCACCTCACCTTCACCTCATAACATCACCTCACCTCCACCTCATAACATCACCTCACCTCCACCTCATAACATCACCTCACCTCCACCTCATAACATCACCTCACCTCCACCTCATAACTTCATCACCTCACCTTCAACTCATAACATCACCTCACCTTCACCTCATAACTTCATCACCTCACCTTCACCTCATAACTTCATCACCTCACCTTCACCTCATAACTTCATCACCTCACCTCACCTTCACCTCCTCATCACCTCACCTTCACCTCATAGCTTCATCTCCTCACCTTCACCTCATAACTTCACCTCCTCACCTTCACCTCATAACTTCATCACCTCACCTTCACCTCATAACTTCACCTCCTCACCTTCACCTCATAACATCACCTCACCTTCACCTTCATCTCCTCACCTTCACCTCATAAACTTCACCTCACCTTCACCTCATAACTCACCTCACCTCACCTCATAACTCATCACCTCACCTCACCTTCACCTCATACCTCACTCACCTCATCACCTCACCTTCACCTCACCTTCACCTCATAACATCACCTCACCTTCACCTCATAACTCACCTCATACCTCCTCACCTTCACCTCATAACTCCTCACCTCACCTTCACCTCATAACATCACCTCACCTTCACCTCATAACATCACCTCACCTTCACCTCATAACTTCACCTCACCTCCTCACCTTCACCTCATAACTTCATCACCTCACCTTCACCTCATAACTTCACCTCACCATCACCTCCTTACCTCATAACTTCATCACCTCACCTCACCTTACCTCATAACTTCATCACCTCACCTCACCTTCACCTCATAACTTCATCACCTCACCTCACCTTCACCTCATAACTCACCTCATCACCTCACCTTTCACCTCATAACTTCATCACCTCACCTCATAACTTTCACCTCATAACTTCATCACCTCACCTTTACCTCATAACTTCATCACCTCACCTTTCACCTCATAACTTCATCACCTCACCTTCACGTCATAACTTCACCTCACCTTCACCTCTAACATCACCTCACCTTCACCTCATACCTTCACCTCCTCACCTCACCTTCACCTCCTCACCTCATAACTTCATCACCTCACCTTTACCTCATAACTTCATCACCTCACCTTCACGTCATAACTTCACCTCACCTTCACCTCTTAACATCACCTCACCTTCACCTCATAACTTCATCTCCTCACCTTCACCTCATAACATCTCCTCACCTTCACCTCATAACTTCATCACCTCACCTTCACCTCCTCACTTTCAATTTATCATCACCATTCTCACTTTGTGTGTGTGTGCGTGTGTACATGTGCTTGTGTCTTCGTGTGTGTGTGTATGTGTGGTTGCGTGTGTGTGTGGTTGCGTGTGTGTGTGTGTACTCTCTTCTTTAGGTTCAAACAGTTGCACTGTCTATGATGTCGTCATTAACGAGGAGTTCTTCCAGAAATGTCAGGTGTGTGTGTGTGTGTGATGATAGTTATAATAATATAAAGAATAGTGTGTAGTAGTAGTAGTGAAGTGTGTGTGTGTGTGTGTGTGTGTGTGTGTGTGTGTGTGTGATGATAGTTATAATAATATAAAGAATAGTGTGTAGTAGTAGTGAAGTGTGTGTGTGTGTGTGTTGTGTGTTGTGTGTGTGTTCTGTGTGATGATAGTTATAATAATATAAAGAATAGTGTGTAGTAGTAGTGAAGTGGTGTGTGTGTGTGTGTGTGTGTGTGTGTGTGTGTGTGTGTGTGTGTGTCTGTGTAGTGTGTGTGTGTGTGATGATAGTTATAATAATATAAAGAATAGTGTGTAGTAGTAGTGAAGTGTGTGTGTGTGTGTGTGTGTGTGTGTGTGTGTGTGTGTGTGATGTGATATAGTTATAATAATATAAAGAATAGTGTGTAGTAGTAGTGAAGTGTGTGGTGTGTGTGTATTGTGTGTGTGTGTGTGTGTGATGATAGTTATAATAATAAAGAATAGTGTGTACTAGTAGTGAAGTGTGTGTGTGTGTGTGTGTGTGTGTGTGTGTGTGTGATGATAGTTATAATAATATAAAGAATAGTGTGTAGTAGTAGTGAAGTGTGTGTGTGTGTGTGTGTGTGTGTGTGTGTCTGTGTGATGATAGTTATAATAATATAAAGAATAGTGTGTACTAGTAGTGAAGTGTGTGTGTGTGTGTGTTGTGTGTGTGTCTGTGTGATGATAGTTATAATAATATAAAGAATAGTGTGTAGTAGTAGTGAGTGTGTGTGTGTGTGTGTGTGTGTGTGTGTGTGTATGTGTGTGTGATAGTTATAATAATATAAAGAATAGTGTGTAGTAGTAAGTAGTAAATTGTGTGTGTGAGTGTGTGTGTGTGTGTGTGTGTGTCTGTGTGATGATAGTTATAATAATATAAAGAATAATGTGTAGTAGTAGTGAAGTGTGTGTGTGTGTGTGTGTGTGTGTGTGTGTGTGTGTGTTATAATAACTATAAAGAATAATGTGTGTAGTAGTAGTGAAGTGTGTGTGTGGTGTGTGTGTTGTGTGTGATGATAGTTATAATAATATAAAGAATATTGTGTAGTAGTAGTGAAGTGTGTGTGTGTGTGTGTGTGTGTGTGTGTGTGTGATGATAGTTATAATAATATAAAGAATAATGTGTAGTAGTAGTGAAGTGTGTGTGTGTGTGTGTGTGTGTCTGTGTGTGTGTGTAGAATATGTGTGTGTGTGTGTGTGTGTGTGTGTGTGTGTGATGATAGTTATAATAATATAAAGAATAGTGTGTAGTAGTAGTAGTGAAGTGTGTGTGTGTGTGTGTCTGTGTGATGATAGTTATAATAATATAAAGAATAGTGTGTAGTAGTAGTGAAGTGTGTGTGTGTGTGTGTGATGATAGTTATAATAATATAAAGAATAGTGTGTAGTAGTAGTGAAGTGTGTGTGTGTGTCTTTGTGTTACAGAAGGACTCATTATTCCAGCAGTTTGTGATCGCAGTATCACTGGAGGGACTGGAGAATAAATACAATCTGCAGTTACACCGAGGTCTCACATACACACACACACACACACACACACACACACACACACACGAACACACACACAAACACACATACACACACACACTGACTCCAGTACAGTTTATACTTCTCTATAATGCAGTTGTGTGTATTTAAGTACTTGCTATGTATAAATTGTGTTGTATTTTTATTACCTTTTAGATGTAAAGATTTTGAAAAACAGGAAGTTCATGGGTTCTTTGACGGAGCAGAACATACGCATGAAGAGCAAACCAGTCATTCAGGAGATCAGCTCTGTGTACGTCTCTGCTCTATACATCATATATACACTCTCCCTCTCTCTCTCTCTCTCTCTCTCTCTCTCTCTCTCTCTCTCTCTCTATCATATCTATATATATATATATATATATATATATATATATATATATATATATATATATATATATATATATATATATATATATATATGCTTTATCTGCATGACAGAAATTCTACATTTATATTTTATTGACAAAGCAATTGCAGATAAGCTGCATACAATATTGCAAGAAAAAAAAAGTGAAATACAAAGAACTGAAAGATTGTAAGATGCATTTAGTTAAGAATTAAATAAGAGAAAATTTTGAATGATAGTGTATCATGTACAGAATTTTACAAAAAAACTAAATATGCAACAGGATTAAAGTGTTATTACATTGTCATATACACTATACACTGACATGTACACTCTACATGTAATCTACACTCTACACTGTAATCTACACTCTACACTGTAATCTACACTATACACTGACATGTACACTCTACACTGTAATCTACACTATACACTGTAATCTACACTCTACACTGTAATCTACACTATACACTGACATGTACACTCTACACTGTAATCTACACTCTACACTGTAATCTACACTCTACACTGACATGTACACTATACACTGTAATCTACACTATACATACACTGTAATCTACACTATACACTGACATGTACACTATACACTGTAATCTAATCTACACTGTAATCTACACATACACTGTAATCTACACTATACACTGACATGTACACTATACACTGTAATCTACACTATACATACACTGTAATCTACACTATACACTGACATGTACACTATACACTGTAATCTACACTATACACTGTAATCTACACTATACACTGACATGTACACTCTACACTGTAATCTACACTATACACTGTAATCTACACTCTACACTGACATCTACACTATACACTGTAATCTACACTATACACTGTAATCTACA
>JACRUU010000001.1:11168691-11173691 GCA_030449085.1 Kryptopterus vitreolus
GTGTGTGAGCGTGTTGAGGGATAAAAGCCACACACAGAATTTCTCCGTTAAAGAAATGAAACGACGTCCAGGAACAAACACGTTCAGACGTTTCCGAGGCGCATTGTGGAGATGGAGATCATCTCAGCTGCTCCATTCTCATGGAAAACATCTACTGTGGAAAAGTTGTGCAGATCAAATCTACAGCAGATCATCTCTGATATTTATTCTCCCTCAGCGTGTGGAGCTTCTGAACCCTGAGAGAAATGATTTTAGAGACGATCTGTTCCCCGTTTAGGAGCGGATTTAGGAGAGGAGATGAATGTGATGGATTTAGAACAGGGAGGAGTTTATTTTCATCACCATGAAACTGATCCCACTGCATCTGTTCCCGAGAACAAAGAGACACCAGCGCGTCTTTAAAAATAAAACGATTAGGAAACAAATGGTGGAAGAGAAACAGAAGAAAGTGTGAGACACTGACTCTACTTCTGTTCCAGCTATCTACACACACACACACACACACACACACACACCTGTTCTCACATCATCACTCTCAGACCCATCAACACAACAAACAAAGCCAAATGTAAGCGTTATTACAATCCCACCGACCCGCCTCTAAACCCACCGACCCGCTTCTAAATCCACCGACTCACCTCTACACCTCACCGGACTGCCTCTAAAACCCACCGACCCGCCTCTAAACCCCACCGACTCACCTCTACACCTCACCGGACTGCCTCTAAAACCCACCGACCCGCCTCTAAATCCACCAACTCGCCTCTAAACCCCACTGACCCGCCTCTAAACCCCACTGACCCGCCTCTAAACCCCACCGAAAGGTTTTTTTTGGGGGGGAATTGTGTTGTATTCAGTTTGTGTTTATTTTTTTTCTTTTCACTTCAGAGTATAAATCATGTCTGATGTAGAAGAAGAATACGAGTGAGTGTTTCACCTTTCTTTTCACATTTTTCATTTAATATCATAATTTTATAATAATAGAATGTATTTCTCTCTTCTGTTACTCACTTCATCTTCATCATCCATCATTAGAGAGCAGGTGGAGGGTAAGTGTTTATTACCTCATTATAACCTGAACAGTTATGGGGTTGATGTGTTTGGTGGATGTGATTGATGTGATGTGATTGGTTGGTTGGTGGTGTGATTGGGTTGTGATGTGATATGTGATTGGTTGGTTGGTGGTGTGATGTTATTGGTTGATTGGTGATGTGATGTGATTGGTTGGTTGGTGGTGTGATGTGTTTGGTGGATGTGATTGATGTGATGTGATTGGTTGGTTGGTGTGTGTGATGTTATTGGTTGGTGATGGTGATGTGATGTGTTTGGTTGGATGTGATTGATGATGTGATGTGATTGGGTGGTTGGTGGTTGGTTGGTGGTGTGATGTTATTGGTTGATTGGTGATGTGATGTGATTGGTTGGTTGGTGGTGTGATGTGTTTGGTGGATGTGATTGATGTGATGTGATTGGTTGGTTGGTGGTGTGATGTTATTGGTTGGTTGGTGATGTGATGTGATTGGTGGATGTAATTGATGGGATGTGATTGGTTGGTTGGTGGTGTGATGTTATTGGTTGATTGGTGATGTGATGTGATTGGTTGGTTGGTGGTGTGATGTGTTTGGTGGATGTGATTGATGTGATGTGATTGGTTGGTTGGTGGTGTGATGTTATTGGTTGGGTTGGTGATGTGATGTGATTGGTCTGGATGTGATTTGTTGGTTGGTGGTGTGATGTGTGATTGGTTGTGGTGTGATGTGATGTGATGTGGTCTTGGTTGGTGGCTGTGATTGGTTGGTTGGTGATGTGATGTGATTGGTTGGTTGGTGATGTGATGTGATTGGTGGATGGATGTGATGTGATTTGGTGATGTGTGATGTGATTGGTTGGTTGGTGGTGTGATGTTATTGGTTGATTGGTGATGTGATGTGATTGGTTGGATTGGTGATGTGATGTGATTGTTTGGTGATGTGTGTGATTGGTGTGATGTGCTTGGTTGATGATCGCATTGGTGGTGTGTGTGACGATTGGTTGGTTGCTGTGATGTGATGTGTTTGGTGTGCTGTGATTGATGTGATGTGATTGGTTGGTTGGTGCTTGTTGCGTTGGATGTTATTGGTTGGTTGGTGGTGATGTGATGTGATTGGTTGGTTGGTGATGTGATGTGTTTGGTGGATGTGATTGATTGTGATGTGATTGGTTGGTTGGTGGTGTGATGTTATTGGTTGGTTGGTGATGTGATGTGTTTGGTGGATGTGATAGATTTGATGTGATTGGTTGGTTGGTGGTGTGATGTGATTGGTTGATTGGTGATGTGATGTGATTGGTTGATGTAATTGATGGGATGTGATTGGTTGGTTGTGTGTGATGTGATGTTATTGGTTGGTTGTGTGATGTGATGTGATTGTGTTGGTTGGTGATGTGATGTGTGATTGGTTGGTTGGTGATGTGATGTGTTTGGTGGATGTGATTGATGTGATGTGATTGGTTGGTTGGTGGTGTGATGTTATTGGTTGATTGGTGATGTGATGTGATTGGTTGGTTGGTGGTGTGATGTGATTGTGATGTGATGTGTGTGTGGTGTGAACATCATTGTGGTTTAATGTTTCCAATTAGAGCCCGAAGAGGAAGAAGAGGAAGAAGACACCAGACAGGAGGATGAAGGTGAGAGAACTGCACACCTTTCATCAAACTTATTCTGTGTGTGTGTGTGTCTGTGTGTGTGTGTGTCTGTGTGTGTCTGTGTGTGTGTGTGTGTGTGTGTGTGTGTGTGTGTGTGTGTGTGTGTGTGTGTGTGTGGTGTGTGTGTGTGTGTGTGTGTGTGTGTGTGTGTGTGTGTGTGTTGTGTGTGTGTGTGTGTGTGTGTGTGTGTGTGTGTGTGTGTGTGTGTGTTGTGTGTGTGTGTGTGTGTGTGTGTGTGTGTGTGGTTCTCTGTAGTTCTGTACGATTCTGTGTGGTTTCTTTGTATTTTTCTGTATTGATCTATCTTTATGAATCTTAATGGAGTTGTTGTTGTTGTTGTTGTTGTTGTTGTTGTTGTTGCAGAGCAACAGGAATACACTGATTATCAAGGTAACATCTGGGTTCTGGAAATTTCTTACATTTATAGCATTAACTAACATCATAAACATCTGCATCATAAACATCATCATCAACAACAATATTTCACTTTTACACCTGCTGTTAAATTGAAAAAAAATCCTGAATATTATTTATTTATTTGTTTATTTATTAAGTGTGTGTATTATTTTGTGGTAAAAAACACATGATTTTAGATTTAATGAACATTTAATTAAAAACAATTATATTTCATTTTGAAAATGCAGAATTAAATTGCAATAATTTGATGAAGTAAATAAAGGAGACATATAAACTCTTCAGTAATGAAGGATTTTCTGCATCACACGTTCTTTTCTCTTCATCTCTTCATCACTTCATCACTTCATCACTTCATCTCATCATCACTTCATCACTTCATCACTTCATCACTTCATCACTTCATCACTTCATCTCTTCATCACTTCATCACTTCATCACTTCATCATCTCTTCATCACTTCATCACTTCATCACTTCTTCATCACTTCATCTCTTCATCACTTCATCACTTCATCTCACTTCTTCATCACTTCATCACTCATCTCTTCATCACTTCATCACTTCATCTCTTCATCACTTCATCACTCCATCTCTTCATCACTTCATCACTTCATCACTTCATCTCTTCATCACTTCATCACTCCATCTCTTCATCACTTCATCTTTTCATCACTTCATCTCTTCATCACTTCACTTCATCACTTCATCTCTTCATCACTTCATCACTTCATCTCTTCATCACTCCATCACTTCATCACTCCATCTCTTCATCACTTCATCACTCCATCTCTTCATCACTTCATCATGACTTCATGACGTGAAACTCAGCCTTGGTTTATGAATGAATCTGCTGATTATCTGATCATCTGTCCAGTTTCTTTTTCTCTCCATCTTTTTTATGTCTCCATCCTTTTCCATCCTTTGTGTCTCATTCATCAGAAGAAAACCAGGAAGAAGGTGAGAGTGTAAAGACTGAGCTTCCTCTGTCTCTCTTGATCTCTGACCTTTCACCTTCACCCTGATATCCACCACTTTTACATTAGTTTAGATTTGGATTATTTGAGTGTTAGACAGAATGAATGAATGATGGGGAGGTGTGTGTGTAGCCCAGTGCGTAAGGTGTGGGACTCTGGACCGCAAGATCACGGGTTCAAATCCCACCACCACCACCACTAAAGGGCCTGCTCAAGGGCCTGCCACTAGTGGGCCCTTGAGCAAGGCCCTTAACCCTCAATTGCTCAGTTGTAAGTCGCTCTGGATAAGTGCGTCTGCCAAATACTGCAAATGTAAATGTAAATGATTCCTTCCTGCCTGAAGTGTGAATTGTTTACTGACTGTTTATTTATAAAGAATATATTATAGTAATTGATATAAATTGATTTTGAATGAAATCCTGATGGTGTTTAAGTTGTGAATGATCTCGGAGTAATTTGCATAAAATAGCCTGAATGATATTACATCATAAAATATAAGATCCAATCAGGAGTCTGTATGTAAAACAGGTTAACATGGAGGGGGCGTGGCCTGTTAGTGTCATTATATCGTCTAGATTTTTCATGAATCTTATTGGATTTAGAGTTTGAGAGTTTATTCTTTAAACAAGCAAGATTCATTCAAATGAAAGTGTTTTGAAATCAAAGAAAACATTTTCCATTGCGGTGAACAAAACGGATTTGGTTAGAATTTTTGAAACTAGCATTAAAATCAGAGTTAAAAATTCTACAAGATCTTTTAATTAGATAAACAAGTGTAATGTAACAAACAGCACAAATTCATGAACTGATATTTACAATATTTAACACACGCTTTTATTCACAGCCACTTATAACTGAACATTTAAGGGCCTTTTACTCACGCTTAGCTGGGATTTGAACCTGCGACCTTCCAGTCCAGAACCCAATG
>JACRUU010000001.1:11175553-11190553 GCA_030449085.1 Kryptopterus vitreolus
ACAAAACATCATCCCTCATCACAACACACCTACAACACAACACACACATAACACAACACAACACATCATTACCTCGCACAAACATCATCTCATCACAACACACACACAACACAACACAACAACACAACACATCATCCCTCATCACATCATTACCTCAACACAACATAACACAACACAACACATCATCCCTCAACCCATCATACCTCAACACATCATACCTCAACACATCATACCTCAACACATCATACCTCAACACATCATACCTCAACACATCATACCTCAACACATCATACCTCAACACAACTCAACTCAACACAACTCAACTCAACACAACTCAACTCAACTCATCACATCACACCTCAACACAACACAACATAACACAACACATCATCCCTCATCACATCACACCTCAACACAACACAACACAACACAGCATAACACAACACAACACATCATTACCTCAACACAACTCAACACAAAACATCATCCCTCAACACATCACACCTCAACACAACACAACATAACACAACACACCACACACACACACACAACACAACACAACACAACACAACACATCATCCCTCATCAACATCATCACACCTCAACACAACACAACACAACATAACACAACACATCATCCCTCATCACATCACACCTCAACACAACTCAACTAACACAACTCAACATCACCTCACACTCACACCTCAACACAACAACAACATAACACAACACAATGCACATCACACACAACACAACTAACACAACACAACACATCACATAACACAACACAACACAACACAATCATCCCTCAACACATCATACCTCAACACAACACAACATAACACAACACAACACATCCCTCAACACAACACAACTCAACTCATCAAATCACACCTCAACACAGCACAACACAACTCATTACAATTCAACACAACTCGGAGGACAATAGAACACAAGAGAAAAGAAAGATAGCGCTGGTAAAGCACAGTTGTGTAGTGTGTAGACGAGTGAATATGAAGGTGTTGTACAGGAGGAGCGTCAGAGGAAGGAGGATGAAGAGGCGAAGAAAAGAGCAGATGATGAAGCCAAGAAGAAAAAAGTTTTGTCCAACATGGGTGCGAATTTTGGCGGCTTCCTCGCCAAGGTAAAAGTGTGTGTGTTTTATATTTATTTATAGATGATGTATGTGTCTGTGTTGTAGTGTATTATATACATGTGTGTGTGTTGTCTAATTTTTTTCTTGTGTGTGGTGTGTGTGTGTGTGTGTGTGTGTGTGGTGTGCACGCAGGCGGAACAGCGGCGAGGAAAACGTTTGACTGGAAGAGAAATCAAGAGAAAAACTTTAACAGAAAGACGATCAGGTCTCGGTATTGACAATCTGAGGGAGGACGGACTGCGGTACACAAATACACACACACACTCACACACATGCACACACACGCACACACACATGCACACAACACACAACGCACCACACACACACACTCGTGCACACACAACACACCCACACACACACACACAATATGCACGCACACACACAAACATACACCACACACACCCCACACACACACACACACACACAGAAGGTCGTAGAATTGACACACAGCATAATGTTGTAATTGGGGTGATATTTATGCTCCATTTTGCTCAGCAACTAATTATTGTGTGGATGTGTGTGTGTTTGTGTGTGTGTGTGTGTGTGTGTGTGTGGATTGTGTGGATTGTGTATGTGGGTGTGTGTGGATGATGTGGTGTGTGTGTGTATAATGTGTGTGTGTGTGTGTATGTGTGTGTGTGTGTGTGTGTGGATGTGTGTGTGTGTGTGTGTGTGGTGTGTGTTGTGTGTGTGGATGTGTGTGATGTGTGGGTGTGTGTGTGTGGGGGTGTGTGGGTGTGTGTGTGTATGTGTGTGTGTGTGTGTGTGTGTGGGTGTGTGTGGTGTGTGTGTGTGTGTGTGTGGATGTGTGTGTGTGGGTGTGTGTGTGGGTGTGTGGGTATGTGTGTGTGTGGGTGTGTGTGTGTGTGATGTGTGTGTGTGTGTGTGTGTGTGTGTGTGTGTGTGTGTGGGTGTGTGTGTGTGTGTGTGTGGGTGTGTGTGTGTGTGTGTGTGTGTGTGTGTGTGTGTGTGTGTGTGTGTGTGTGGTGTGTGTGTGGTGTGTGTGGTGTGTGTGTGTGAGTGTGTGTGTGTGTGTGTGTGTGTGTGTGTGTGTGTGTGTTGTTGTGGGGTGTGTTGTGTGTGTGTGGGTGTGGGTGTGTGTGTGTGTGTGTGTGTTGGTGTGTGTGGTGTGTGGTGTGTGTGTGGATGTGTGTGTGTGTGGTGTGGATGGTGTGTGTGTGTGGTGTGGATGGTGTGGACGTGTGGGACGTGTGTGTGTGGGTGTGCATGTGTTTGTGTGTTTGCTGAAACAGGCAGAGAGCTCAGGAGATGTGGGAATGGATTTATCAGCTGGAGTCGGAGAAGTTTGACTTTATGGATCAGATGAAGAAGCAGAAGTATGAGGTCAGCTGATCTCTCACTCTCTCAGTGGAGCTGTTTGTGTCTCCATTTGTGTGTATGTTTGTGTGACCTTTATGCTGCATTAGTGTATGCAGGGTGTGTATGTGGGATTTATGGGGTGTGTGTGTTTATTTTCCAGATTGTGGTTCTGCTAAACAGGATTTCACATGCCCAGAAGTTGTAAGTCATTTATAGGGATTTATGGTGTGTGTGTGTGTGTGTGTGTGTGTGTGCGTGTGTGCGAGAGTGTGCGAGAGAGAGAGAGAGAGAGAGAGAGAGAAAGAGAGTGATAGAGATTTTGTAACACTCCTCCTTCCTGTTTTTATTCACAGTAAAAAGGTTCATGGAAAGGGGAAAGTTGGCGGCCGCTGGAAATAAATCGTCTGTTCTTATAAAGCAGAAGTTAAAGACAAGATGAAAGAAAAACAAACGAAAATAGACAAGAAATGGAAAAAAAAAGTATTCATTATTCATTCATTCATTCATAACCCTCCTCACACTCGTGTGTAACACCCCCTCCTCACACTCGTCTGTAACACCCCTCCCACACTCGTCTGTAACACCCCCTCCTCACACTCGTCTGTAACAACACCCCCTCCTCACACTCGTCTGTAACACCCCCCTCCTCACACTCGTCTGTAACACCCCCTCCTCACACTCGTCTGTAACACCCCCCCACACTCGTCTGTAATACCCCCTCCTCACACTCGTCTGTAACACCCCCCCACACTCGTCTGTAATACCCCCTCCTCACACTCGTCTGTAACACCCCCCCACACTCGTCTGTAATACCCCCTCCTCACACTCGTCTGTAACACCCCCCCACACTCGTCTGTAATACACACCCCCCCCACGCGCGTCTGTAACACCCCCCCTCCTCACACTCGTCTGTAACACCCCCCCTCACACTCGTCTGTAACACCCCCTCCTCACACTCGTCTGTAACACCCACCCTCCTCACACTCGTCTGTAACACCCCCCTCCCCACACTCGTCAGTAACACTTCCCCACTCGTCTGTAACGCCCCCACACACTCATCTGTGAAGTCACTCATATTCAGAATAAATTAATTCTATATATATACAATATATATATGTGTGTGTTTATTCTTCTTTTTTACTGTAATTATAAAACTCTCTTTTACACACACAGACACACACACACACACACACACACACACACACAGACACACACACACACACACACAGACAGACACACACACACACAGACATACAGAGCCAGGTGAATGTGTGTTTGTTGCTGGGAGGATCTGCTATTCCTTTGTGAATGAATGAATGAATGAATGAATGCTTGTTGTAAATCACACACTGTTGGAACTTGTTTAAGTTCTCATGAGACTGAAGATTTCTGCTTTAGGACTCGTTCACACTCGTTCACACTCGTTCACACTCGTACCAACATTAGATCTCTTAATCTCTAGTCTTAATGTTGATCCTCAGACCAATCAGCACTAACATTGTGTAGTTGTGTAGGAGAACACGTATCTATTGTCTATTATTATTTCTGATTCGTCAGTGTGTGTAATCACTAATGACCTCTACTGGTGAGCTTGTGGAAGTGATGATCAGCAGCAGGCGTGTGAAATTCCACACTGTCGTGAATCTCTGGTGAGTCAGGATTTACAGATTCTCCTGATCTTTGCATAAAATATCAGTTGGGGATCAGGTGTAATATTATGTTTGTTAGATTATATGTCTACATTTTACTTTTTCCATAACACACACACACAAACACACACACACAAACACACACCAGTCATGAGAAATAATATATAGTTGTTTGATGATTTAATTATTTTATGTATGATAAGTAGAAAAGGTTACATTACAAAGGGTTTTAATTTTATTTATTTATGTATTTTGTAAATAAAATGACCACTGCAATGAAAACACAAACATATGACACGTCCCTACAACACTGACAAACACCCCTAAATGTGATACAAATACCTGAAATCTGTGTGTGTGTGTATATAAATGGGACGGGGGACGGGGGGGGGGAGACGGGGTACTGTACAACTGTACAGGTAAATAGTTTGTTACAACAAAAAGTAAATATTTATTGAACAGTCATAGGCTAGATTTCAGTGTTGTGTGTGTGTGTGTGTGTGTGTGTGTGTGTGTGAGATTAGCGGATCGGTGCCTTCAGTGCAGCGTCCACTTCCTCCTCGGGTTGGAGTGTGTGCCACTGTGCGATGGGGCGTCTCGGATTAGCCAGCATGTCTGACCACTGTCTCAGTCCGACTCCACTCGCTCCGTATCCAATCCAACACTTTCCAATCGCATCATTACTCCCCAATTTATCATAATCATACACTGTGATCAGAACCTGCACCTTCTACACACACACACACACACACACACACACACACACACATTTACACGCTCTGAACATTTCCACAGGAAAATGCATTTTTGAAGCTGAAGTGTGTGTGTGTGTGTGTGTGTGTGTGTGTGTGTGTGTGTGTGTGTGTGTGTGTGTGTGTGTGGTGTTTTGTTAATGTAAGACACAACGCTTCACTCAAACATTATAAATTGTATAGAAGGAATCTACAGGGTTTCGATCATTAACAAAAGAAAGCAGATGTGTGTGTCGTGTGATCTCATGTTCCGAGTGCGGAGAGTGAGGAGTTTGTGGAGTTTGAGGAGTTTGTGGAGTTTGTGGAGAAATGAAACACAGCAGGAAGAAAACCACAAAGTCCTGAAAACAGTTTCATCTCGTCTATAAAACGTCTCCACAATGCAATCTCACACCTTCTCACACCTTCTCCTGATCTCACACCTTCTCACACCTTCTCCTGATCTCACACCTGCTCCTGATCTCACACCTGCTCACACCTTCTCCTGATCTCACACCTTCTCACACCTTCTCCTGATCTCACACCTTCTCACACCTTCTCCTGATCTCACACCTTCTCACACCTTCTCCTGATCTCACACCTTCTCACACCTTCTCCTGATCTCACACCTTCTCCTGATCTCACACCTCACACCTCTCCTGATCTCACACCTTCTCACACCTTCTCCTGATCTCACACCTTCTCACACCTTCTCCTGATCTCACACCTTCTCCTGATCTCACACCTTCTCACACCTTCTCCTGATCTCACACCTTCTCACACCTTCTACTGATCTCACACCTGCTCCTGATCTCACACCTGTTCCTGATCTCACGATGCTCATGTTCAGGATTTGACTCGTATTAATGATGCGTATTATTTGAGTTTATGTCTGAGATTTTTTTACCTGAATCTGAGCGAAAGGAATCTCAAAGCTGAAGCTTTCATTAAAGTAGGGGTTGAGTGTGTTCTGCTTCACTGTGGTCTTCTTCTTCTTCAAACGTTTCCCATTGTGTTGAAGCACCACCTTCACAAATGGGTCTAAGAAACAAATAAGACTCAACACACAGTGTTTATTTACTGACTGAATGAAGCTCCAAAAAAACAGGTTCTTATTCACTTCTGACCTGATAAACCTCCAACATCCATCTTCTTCAGGTTCTTGGCCTCCATCACACACACTGTCAGTTTCCCAGATGTTGGAACGTAACGCAGAGAAATGCAGATATCACCCAGTTTCTCTTGCTAAAGCGTGCACACACACACACACACACACACACACACACACACACACACACACACACACACACACACCTCATAGTAAATGTATTATTTGTCAGAAGAAACATTTTTATTTTTATCAAATTTACTCTCACTAACTGTGTGTGTGTTTGTGTGTGTGTGTATAGATTATATTGTGACATACAGCGTTATTGTGACATATTCCGCCACAAACACACACACACACACAGACACACAGATGAACCCTTTACCTCTTCTTTCTCTCCTCCCACCAGGTCTTTCCACTCATGTATGGGTTGTCCGAGATCCACGCTGTTCATGGGAATTTTAATCTCTCCGATCACATCATGTTTCCCAAAACGATCAAAATCAAAGACTTGGAGCACCAGCGTCTGTCCTGCAAGGTCATTAAAGGGTGTCTGAGGAAAAGAAAAACACTGATTATATTTATAATTATGTCACGTGTGTGTGTGTGTGTGTGTGTGTGTATACAGTGATTCCTCTAAGGAGTGAGAAGATCAGAATGATCACACACCAACCTTAAATATAAAGGTTTCATTAAAAACAGGACAGAGATTTTTCCTCTGAACTTTAGTCTCAAACTTCTTCTTCTTGTCAGGAAGCATGTAGACTTTAACGTAGGGGTCTGAGGTTCCCCCGATGTCCATCGCAGGAAGATCCTGAGCCTGAAGAACTCCAACAATCAGCTGAAACACCAGAGATTCACAGTGAAGATTCAACAAACCCTTCAAATCCCTTCTTCCTGTTACACACTTTTTGGACATTGTGGGACTTTGTTTTGGCCACTAGATGTCGCCACTGGACCCCTGCTCCCTATGCCCTATTCCTTCTCCCCTTACCCCCTACTTTGTCCTGCCTGCTCCTAATTTCTTTTAGTTGCTACTTAAATTCACCTTTTTGTTTTTATTCTGGTTGGATCATTATTTGTTTTGATGCTCATATTGCTGTTTGCCTTTGGCCTTATTTTGTGTTTTTGTCGTGTCTGTGTTTCTTTCGCTTTTATAGACTTAAAGTTTCCTGCATTCTCGAGTCGCTGTAAGTTCTTTGTTTATTTGCATTCTCTCGTCTCCTGTTGTTCCGAGTCTTGTTTTATCCCTTTTGCATTTATTACACTGTTATTGTTTGTTTTGTGTTTCTCAAGTTTCCTCTCCTGGTTAGTGCTAGTGTTGTTTGAGATTCCTGTTTTGGTTCCATCGTCTTTGTCCTTTTATTTTCTGTCCCTCCTTTTTGTTATTTCTTACTCCTTTTTATTTTGTTTACAGTTTGTCCGTCTCTGTCCCTATTTGTTTCTTTAGTTCCTTTTTGGTTCTCTATTCTTGTTTAGTTGTTTTATTTACTTTTCTTTTCATTCGTTTTTGTGACTCCTGTATTCTGTCTTTCCTGAGACGTCTTTCCTCAGACTCCTTTTGGTTCTGAGCCTCCTGTCTCTCTAGTTCTTTCCTCAGTTTTATGATTGTTTTGTTATTGTTTACTGTTTCTATGCCTGAGTTTACAGAAGAACCTGTTTTACACTGATTCTGATTTCCTCTTGTTTTTTTCTCCGTTATTTTTGCTTCCTTGGTTTCATAAAGACACTGAACTTTTGCATCCCGAGTGTCTCTGGGTTTGGGTTCCGATCCCTCCCTGTGACAGACTGCTAGTGTATCTGGGCCCTATAAACCCAGACTCTGTGGGAAAACCCAGGCAGGTTCCCAGATGTTTTGGACCTCGTACGAGCCCGTACTTTCGATTGATCCCCAATGTGGGGCTGAGTGGGAGCCCAGGGGAGGCCCCCAAGTTGGAATGCTGATACAAAGAAGTTCTTATTCCAGTACCAACAATCTGGCACTCCTGGGCCCTTGAGCAAGGCCCCTAACCTTCAAGTGATAAATGTATAAATACTAGATGTCATCAAGGTAATGAGGCCCAATGTGGGCCGTGAGGGGATGTTTGTGGGAATATCACACACACACACACACACACACACCTGGTTCTCAGTGAAGTTATAGTCGAGTGTATATTCCAGTTTTCCAAAGAATTCCTGCTCTTTTTCCTCTTCTGGTTTTATTTCCTCCTAAACAGATGAGAGAAGTTTTTTATTCCTTAAACAAGCTTTAAATAATTTACATTTCTGTGTGAGTTTACTCGCTTATTATTTATCCTCTTTAATTCCTTGCCTTTTCCTCCTCTCCCTCTTTCTCTTTTTTCATCACACGCCGTACGCCTTTCCTCTCTCTCACTTTCTTCGCTTTCTTCTTCTCTCCAAAACACTTTTTATACAAACAGAAAGAGAAACAGACGACGAGGACCAGAGCCACAACCACGATGGCACCGACTGCCCACATGGGCACTGAGAGAGAGAGAGAGAGAGAGAGAGAGAGAGAGAGAGAGAGAGAGAGAGAGAGAGAGTGTGTGTGTGTGTAAACAGACAGATTAAACAGACAGATGTGATATTACATGAAAAAGTAAAAATAAAGAAATAAATACGTACGTTTGAGTTTGTGGTCTGTGAGATGAACAGATTAAATGGAAAAGAGAAATTTGATCATAAACATGTTTATATTGATTTTATAAATGAAGTGATGGAGTGAGTCATGTGATCTTGGTGTGATTAATGATTGGTGCGATGGTTTTGAAGGTGACTCACTGGGAAGGTGTCCGAACTCATTGAAGAATTTGTTCTTCATGTCAATAAAGTTGTGGGAGTGATGAGAGGAAGGCGGGGCCTTGGGGGCGGGCTCAGATTCTGGCTCCGCCTCCCTCCGTACACGATGCTGCACTCTGACAAATCGCATGTCTGATCTACAAAATACAACCACAATTATAATGAACTCTGTGTGTTTAACAAACACACTGCATTTAAAATGCAAGAATTTCCCCCTGAAATGAATATATTTATTATTATTATTTGATCAGTCTGTGTGTGTTAAGTGGCGTTTTTAGTGATGTGCTGTGTGTGTGTGTGTGTGTGTGTGTGTGTGTGTGTGTGTGTGTGTGCTGTGGTCTGTTGGAGGAGCAGCGTCAGAATAATAACCTATATACATGATATAGATAGAAATGATATAGATATAGATGCAATAAATAGATATTGCGTAAATATCAAATCAAAGCAACCAAAACCGGAACATAATTCTTAAAGTAGCCATGTACCACATTTAACTATTAAAACCATAACTAAAAAGATTTACATGTAAATTAATAAGAAATGAATGCATTAACAAGAAATTGATATTAAAATAATAATTACAATATAATATAAATATAAAAGTAGTTAATTTTAGTAATTTATATATTTATAACATCGGTTGCAATTATTTATAGTATTAAAAATATGAAAAGTATTAATTTATGTTACATTGAGAAGAGAAAAAGGTGCATCAGGAGTCACCGAGCGTTTTAAACCCGAGAGATATTTCATGGCACTGAGTCGTACAAAGTTCTACACTCGTCTGAAATAACAAATTTGCCTTTAGTTATATATTATTATTAATGATACTTTTATCCATATAAAGACACTGATCACATTAATGCTTTTTCACAATAATAATCAACAATGCGTTTACTAAATCTAACGTGTTAAACTCACAGGAATGACGGAGATAAACAGATGCAGTGATGCAGGAACGGGTGAAAGTGAAATTCCATCACATTCTTATGAAATAAAAACTCCTGGCCATATTTAAGCACCACTTTGATCTCAAGTGCATAAAAAGGAAAGTAATTAACGAGAAAACACACAATTGAGCGTCTCTATTTACAGTGTTATGATTTAACTGGCGGCTCCCGGGACTCATCCGGCATTTACGTTCATATCCAAGTTTGCGTTTGTGTTTTTTTAAATGTCTGTGTTCACTTTGCTTATGTTCAATACTATATATATATATATATATATATATATGTATATTCCATTTAACACACACAGACACGCAGGGTGAATGCAGGGGGTTTTATCTGTTTCTGTTGAACGCGCAGATGAAAGTGAGGATTAGGTGTAGAGTTTAGAGTTTAATCTCCAGTCTGTCATCCTGAGATTAAATTCCACTCCATCTTACATCATCACTCACCTTTTACACAAACACAAACACACAATCACCTTTTACACAACACCATCTACACAAACACACAATCACCTTTTACACAATATCATCTACACAAACACAAACACACAATCACCTTTTACACAACAACCATCTACACAAACACAAACACACAATCACCTTTTACACAACACCATCTCCCGGACACCAAACACAAACACACAATCACACTTTTACACAACACCATTACACAAAACACAATCATACAAAAATCATCTACACAAACACAAACACACAATCACCTTTTACACAACATCATCTACACAAACACAAACACACAATCACCTTTTACACAACATCATCTACCTTCATATCATAGTGGTTATATCACACACACACACACACACACACCACACTGAACATCTTAACATTTTACACTAATTAATTATTATTATTATTATTATTATATTATTATTATTATTATTATTATTATAATCACACAGAAACTCACCCAGTATGGAGATGCTGATGTTCTGTCTGTAACAGATTTTCACTTTGTACTCCAGGAGATTAATGCACACGGCCTTCTGTCTTTAATCCAGATTACTGTCCTCCCCCTCTTAATCCTCTCTCTTCTCCGAAATCTAAGGCAAATTTCTCTTATTCGAGCCTCGAAGAAGAAGAGGAAAGATTCCTCTTCCTCCTCCTCTCCCCTCATCCTCCTCCCTCTAAGAATCCTTCGAAGCGGCACTCCTCTCCCTCGCTTACTGAAACACTCTTACCCCTCCTCATCCCCCATCTCCTCCCCCTCTTCCTCTCCTCCTCCTTCCTCCCTCCTCTCCCCCCTCCCTCCACCCCCCCAGAAGGAAGAAAGAGATCCTCCTCCTCCTCCTCCCTTCCTCTTCCTCCTCCTCCACCTCTTCCTCCCCCCTCTCCTCCTCTCCTCCTCCCCCTGTTCCTCCTCCTCCACCTCTTCCCCCCCTCTCCTCCTCTTCCTCCTCCTGATTCCTCCTCCTCCACCTCTTCCTCCCCCTCTCCTCCTCTTCCTCCCCCTGTTCCTCCTCCTCCACCTCTTCCTCCCCCCTCTCCTCCTCTTCCTCCCCCTGCTGCCCCACTTCCTCCTCCTCCACCTCTTCCTCCCCCCTCTCCTCCTCTTCCTCCCCCTGTTCCTCCTCCTCCACCTCTTCCTCCCCCCTCTCCTCCTCTTCCTCCCCCTGTTCCTCCTCCTAAACCCCTCTTCCTCCTCCCTCTCCTCCCTCTGTCCTCTCCTCCTCCCCTCCTCCCCCTCTCTCCTCTCTCACCCTCCTCTTCATCCTCCTCTTCCCTCTCCCTGTTCCTCCTCCTCCCCTTCTTCCTCCCCCTCCTTCCTCCTCCTCCCCCTCCTCGTCCTCCTCCTCCTCTTCCTCCTCCTCCTCTCCCCTCTTCTCCTCCTCTCCTCCTCCTCCTCCCCTCCTCCTCTCCTCCTCCTCCTCCCTGTTCCTCCTCCTCCCCTCCTCCTCCCCCTCCTCCCCCTCCTTCCTCCTCCTCCTCCTCCTCCTCTCCTCCTCCTCCTCCTCTCCTCCTCCCTTCTTCCTCCTCCTCTCCTTCTTCCCCCTATCCCTCTCCTCTCCTCCTCCTCCACCTCTTCCTCCTCCTCCCCCTCTTCCTCCCCCTTCTCTTCCTCCTCCTCCTCCCCCTCCTGAATGGATGTAGAGGAAAGGGAGGTGCTAGTTTAATGGTTAAGGACCGGAAGGTCGCAGGTTCAAATGCCAGCAGCACCACCAAGCGGCCACTGGTGGACCGTCACTCTTTATACGGAAAAGCCTTAAATGTAAAGGGTGGTGTGGATAAAGAAGCCGTAATAATAATAATAATAATAATAATAATAATAATAATAATAATAAATGAAACAGGGGATATCGCTGATATTTCCAGTTCTTTCGTGCTCTGTAATAAAAGTTTATTACATTTAGATAAAATAAAAAAGATTGAATTAAACTAAAATAAAAAATAAATAAATAAATAAAACCTAAAAAGAATCATGTTAGAAATCTTTGACGTAAACTCTGACGTAATCACACGCCTTGTGATTTTATAGGTGGGTTAGAATCACGTGGGTATGGTGGGCGGGGTTTGAGAATGACACTGCGGCAGCACTGCACGTTTTATTTCTCAATTCGGTTTTAATTCGGTTTTTTTTTTTATTAATTCGGCTTTAAAAACATCCGCTTTCTTTAAACGATTCTGATTCTATTTCCGGTACAAATTGTGCACTTTTCTTGCTCTTAGATTAGCTGGATTAGCTTAGTTAGCCTGAGAGGCTACATCATCTACAGGTCATTATTTACTGTTTACTGTTTACTGTTTGTATTGTCTGTGGGAATTGTGTTTGTAAATAACAATAATGTGTGATTAATAACCGGCAGTAAGTTGGTGTGATGGCGGAGAGAAACTCACAGACAGTCTACAACATCTTCCAGGCCATGGAGCTCGGACCTTCTACTGCGGTCTCAACTCTTACTGCACAAGTAAGCACTCTACACAACTCTACACAAACATACACAAACATACACAAAAACACACAAACATAACAACTTACACTCTACACAAACTCAACACAAAACATACACAACTCTCATACACAAACATACACTGCTCTACTACACAACTCTACACAACTCTACACAAACATACACAAACATACACTGCTCTACACAACTCTACACAAACATACACAACTCTACACAAACATACACAACTCTACACAACTCTACACAAACATACACAACTCTACACAACTCTACACAAACATACACTGCTCTACACAACTCTACACAACTCTACACAAACATACACAAACATACACAACTCTACACAAACTACACACAAACACACAACATACACAACTGCTCTACACACTCTACACACACTCTACACAACTCTACACAACTCTACACAAACACACTGCCTACACAACTCTACCCAAACATACACAACTCTACACAACTCTACAACTCTACACAACTGCTCTACACAAACTACACAAACAGCTCTACACACACTACACAAACTACACACTCACACACTCTACACAAACATACACAACTACACAAACTACACAACTACTACACAACTATACACAACTCTACACAAATCTACACAAACATACACTGCTCTACACAACTCTACACAAACATACACAACTCTACACAAACATACACAACTCTACACAACTCTACACAAACATACACTGCTCTACACAACTCTACACACTGCTCTAACACTCTACACAAACATACACAAACACAAACTGACACAACTCTACACAAACATACACTACCCCCCCCCCCCCCCCCCCCCCACAAACATACACAACTACAAACTACACAAACTACACAACTGCTCTACACACTCTACACACAACTCTACACAAACATACACTGCTCTACACAACTCTACACACAACTCTACACAAACATACACAAACTACACAACTCTACACAAACATACACAACTCTACACAACTCTACACAACTGCTCTACACAAACTCTACAAACATACACTGCTCTACACAACTCTACACAAACTACACAAACACAACTGCTCTACACAAACATACACTGCTCTACACAACTCTACACAAACTCTACACAAACATACACAACTCTACACAAATACACAACTCTACACAACACACTACACAAACTACACAACTCTACACAAACTGCTACACTCTACACAACTACACAAACTACACAAACATACACTGCTCTACACAACTCTACACAAATATACACAAACATACACAACTCTACACAAACGCTCTACACAAACATACACAACTCTACACAACTCTACTACACACAACACTCTACAACTGCTATACACAACTCTACACAAACTACACAACATACACAACTACACTCTACACAACTCTACACAAACATACACTGCTCTACACAACTCTACACAAACATACACTGCTCTACACAAACATACACAACTCTACACAACAAATATACACAACTCTACACAACATACACAAACATACACTGCTCTACACAAACATACACAAACATACACAAACACACACATATACACACACACATACACTCTACACAAACTACACATATACACAAACTATACACAAACATACACAACTCTACACACTACACAAACATACACTGCTCTACACAACTCTACACACAACTCTACACAAACTCATACACAACACAACTCTACACAACTCTACACAAACTACACAACAAAAATACACAACTCTACACAACACACTCTACACAAACATACACAACTACACAAACATACACAAACATACACAAACTCACCAAACTACACAACTCTACACAATCTAACAAACATACACAACTACACTGTACCAAACTACACAAACATACACAACTCTATACACAACTCTACACATACACAACTCTACACAAACACACAACTCTACACATACACTGCTCTACACAACTCTATACAACTCTACACAAACATACACAACTCTCCACAACTACACAAACTACACAACTCTACACAAAAACACTGCTCTACACAAACATACACAAACATACACACAACTCTACACAACACTCTACACAAAACTCTACACTGCTAACACAACTCTACACAACTCTACACAAACATACACTGCTCTCCACCACTCTACACAAACATACACTGCTCTACACAACTGCTCTACACAACTATACACAAACATACACAACTCTACACAAATATACACAACTACTCTACACAAACACTCTACACAACTGCTCTACACACAATCTCTACACACTGCTCTAACACTCTACACAACTCTACACAAACATACACAACTCTACACAAACATACACAACTCTACACA
>JACRUU010000001.1:11195553-11215553 GCA_030449085.1 Kryptopterus vitreolus
GTTGGTGAAGCAGGTGTCTGGACGAGGCGTGTCTGTTTCTCTCTCCCTGTCTGTGTGCTGTGTGTGTCCATGCATCATCTTTGAGAGTGCAGATGTGGACAGCGCTGTGGATGGATTGATGGATGTTGCTTTCAAAAATTATACAGAGGTAAAGAATATTTATAAACCTCTAATTTTTTCACTAAACACATTCTGTTTCAAATGTAGTTCAATATCCATTGCCCCTGAGAGTCTCATAACCTGCAGCTGCTTCTGTACACACACACACACACACACACACACACACACACACACACACACACACACTCTCCTCTTGGTGTACTATATTCATCGGGGTTAGATTAAGTGCAGAAATCATGTATTCGAGTTAAAGTGGGGACTCTATAAAATATGACCCCAGTACTCACAATTGTTACTCTTAGTGTTTAATTTTCTAATTTATAATCTATATGGATGCAAAAATATGCTTATTATTAGTGAGATCAATCTCAAAAGTGCTCGTAATCCCATAAGAAACAGTGCTTTCTAAACCCCCCAACATGTTCCTATTAACATAGAAGTACAGTACAATAAAGTCATGCAGTATAATAATAATAATATTAATAATAATAATAGTAATAATTATTAACCTGATTGTAAAAGAAGTAAACATGATATGTACCTGTGAGAAGACTGGAGGATGACCTGGGGGAGAGGAGGTGTGTAGACGAGCCGAATCCATGCTTTCAGTAAATTTCGGCTTTTTTAATTAATGTTTTTTCCACTTTTTCTGATTCACATGACTCTGCCTTTTTCTCAACGATCGTAACCTGAAATTCCCTCACTTTGTGCACTGCATTAATCATTCTTTAATACACTTAGTGCCGTTAAAATGAAATTGTGTTTACATGTTAATTTTGACATTGTTATATAAACCAAACCCTGCTGTTTTCTCTGGATTATGTATTTCACCATAACACATTCTCTCTCTCTCTCTCTCTCTCTCCCTCCATCTGTCAGTGGAGGTGGGTGGTGTGTGTGCAGGAATCGGTGTATGATGCTGTGGTGGAGAAGCTGAAATTTAGGATGACAGGAATGAAGTGTGTTCATGTAAAAGATGAGTTTGCGAGAGAGCGACTGGAGTCTGCAGTGCAAGAAGCTGAACAGCAGGGGGCCACAGTGAGTCACAAAGTCTCTGTCTATCTCTATCTCTATATTAGAATTAGATATAGTTAATCCTGTGAGGGGGAAATTATTGACATTTTACACACACACACACACACACACACACAAACTAATTACTATAATAAAGTGCTTGTGGTTATAGAACATTTGCTTAGAGCTTCACTTACTGATTTGTGAACATCTGTACATGGAGTTATTCTGTTACTATGGCAATTTATAGTGTGTGTGTGTGTGTGTGTGTGTGTGTGTGTGTGTGTGTGTGTTGTAGCTGATTCAGGCTTGTCCTCCACCCTGCTCAGGATGTGTGTATCCCCCCACTGTGGTGTGTAATGTAGCTCCTTCCTGCCCCTTGGTGGTGTCTCCTCCGCCCGGCCCCACACTGCCCCTGCTGTCCTTCAGGAGCGCTGCAGAGGGAGTGGCTTTGGGTAAAACCATCACGTCTCGCACTTTACGAGCTACAGCTTGCCAGATAATCACTTATAATAATTAATTTCAAATTAATCCAATTTACCCAAATTTACCACATTAACAAACATGTTAAGGCAAATTAATTTTATCAGCACTTTTATAAAGTGTAATTAATACAGCGCAAGTTTTTATTAAAAATGTAAATTAAATCAGAATGCAAAATTAAAACGTAACACGCATTTATTCATTCATTTTCTCTTCTTCTCCTGCATTGTGGGCATCATATTAAAGCCGCTTTGAGGAACTCGTGGATGTTTGATGAGGAAAAGTATTAAATCTGCATTAAATCTGATTCATTTCTGAAACCTTGTAAAAAGAATCTGAGACTCTGCAAACTTTTGCAAAGTGCCTTAATAATGTTTTTATTTATTTATTTGGTTCAATTTATGGCATAAAAAGATGCATTAATGTTTGCTGAAAATATTGTGCATTTTTTCTGTTTTAACATATTTTTAATGAAAAACATTACCAAAATCTCTTATTTATCAAGAGGTGCCTAAACTTTTGCATAAGATGGTTCGGTGCGCACATGACCCACAGATTATTTTATAATAAATATATAATATTGAACGATGGACGTTTTTTCCACGTGTGTGTTTTTGTGGTGAATCGGTGAAATGTAACAGTAACTCTGATGTTTAAAGGTAACTGCACACCTCATGGTCGAGCCGCTTCCATCTGGACTGAAGATCTGACGCTGGCTTTGGAGACTGCAAAGAGTGTGTGTGTGTGTGTGTGTGTGTGTGTGTGTGTGTGTGTGTGTGTGTGTGTGTGTGTATACACTTGCTGTCCAGTTTATTAGGAACACCTGCACATTAATGCAGTAATATAATGAACCAATCAAGAGGCAGCAGCATGAAGTTAAAGCTCGTACAGATGTAGGTTCAGTTAATGTTCACGACAAACCTCAGGATGAATAAAGTCTGATCTGTTTATCTTTATTCATGACATGGTTAAATAATGAGACATCAGACCTTAAAATAACTTACAAGCATGAAACAGAAACATTCTCTCAGAGCAACACATCAAAGTTACACTGAGTTACAGCAGCAGACGCTCACATCGGGTTCCTCTCCGTATCAGCCAAGAACAGGACGCTGAGGTTCTCAGGAGTTCTGACCGACTCGACATTACAGCAAGAAAATCTCCTGCTCTTTCTCTCCTCTTTCTCTCCTCTTTCTCTGCTCTTTCTCTCCTTCTTTCCTGTTTTGGCTGAAATGAGAGGAACCTTCTGAACTTCAGGAGAAATTCACAATTCTCATTCTCACTTTATTCATTAATAAAATACCATTTTACATTCTGTTTAAATAACTGTGTGTGTGTGTGTGTGTGTGTAGTCTGTGTGTAGCTTCAGTGTGTGTGAACACACACTCTGTGACGGATCCCTCGCTCCCACAGTCTGGACGAAGAGAGAGTGGGACCTGCACTGACGGAGGACGAGAGGTGAAGATGAGGAGAAACAAACATTTTATTAATAATGAATAAATAAAATATGAACACATGTTTATGCAGCCCAATATTTATTATATTAAAGGAATCTTGTTGTTTAGGGTCTTTATCAGTTCCTGAGTGTGTCCGTGGCTCCGCCCCTTTCTCAGCCTGTCTCTCTGGATTACTCCAAGTTTGGAAGTTCAACGTCCAGCTTCCTGGTGCCTGAAGGTTCTGCTCAGTCCAGGTGTGTGTGTGTGTGTGTGTGTGTGTGTGTTTAATGATATACGGTGTGTGTATATATATATAATTCAAAGGTACAATATTTTTCTGAAATTTTTGAATGTACTCAAATTGCTGCACATGCATTAATTGTTACTTCAATTTCATTTTTTCCTTCAAAACTCAAAATCCAAAATGTTCCTGGTTATTATTTACATTTTGAAACATTTTCACTGAAAAGATTAACAACGTGTGTGTGTGTGTGTGTGTGTGTGTGTGTGTGTTTTCCCCATCCATAAAATGTAATGTTTCTCTCTCTCTCTCTCTCTTTTTGTCTTTGTCAGTGTGTCTCGCTCCTACTCTCACTTGGTAGGAGGGAAGGTGTGTAAAGCAGATTCGGGCTGCAGTAGAGCGGTTTATGCTCCAGGGGGCGCTGTTCTGGCTCACTGTCCTGATGGTGGAAGGAAAGATGTGCGTAATGCAGTGGAAGCTGCTCTGAAGGTGCAGCCTGGGTATGGAGTCTACGATACTACACACACACACACACACACACACACACATACACACACGTGTTTTGAGTGAATAATAAAGTGGAGGTCACTGTTTGTGTAGGTGGATGAAGAAAAGTCCAGCGTCTCGAGCGCTCGCTCTCTACTCCCTCTCTGACTGTCTGGATAAAAGAAAGCAGGACTTGTCTGCTTCAGTCCACAGACAGACGGAGGTGTCCATGGAGGACGCTCTGCAGGAGGTGGAGCTTAGCATCGCCAGGCTTTCTGATTGGGCTGCGCTCTGCGACAAGCAAAATGGACACGTTTCAGTAAAAGACTTTTCTTTTCACTTCATTAACAAAATCATACAAATCCAAATGAGAACACTTTGATGTTCTTCACTTCTCCATCTCCATTTCTCCACCACAGCTGCTCCCTCATACAGGCTCCGCCCTCTCAACACCTGAGGCTTTAGGAGTTGTGGGCGTGGTCTTGCCCGACACTAAACCTCTGCTGTCCATGGTGTCCGTTCTGGGGGCAGCCGTTTCCGTGGGCAACGCCGTCGTCATGGTGACGAGCCAGAAGTTTCCTCTTCCAGCGCTTGATTTTATTCCGGTGATTTTACATTCCGTCTAAACATGTTTACTCTCTGTTTCATCCTGTATATCCTAAACATTTTCACAATACACACTCTGTGTGTGTGTGTGTGTGTGTGTGTGTGTGTGTGTGTGTGCATGTATGTTTGTATTGCTCCTCTCACCTGTGTGTGTGTGTGTGTGTGTGTGTGCATGTATGTTTATATTGATCCTCTCACCTGTGTGTATCGCACGTTTGTTATTTTTTTGTTATTTGTGTTAATTCGTGTTGTTGTGAGTTTGTGGTTATTGTTGTTGTTGTGTGTGTTAAATGTTTGTTCATGATGTTTGTTGTTTCAGGTTCTCCAGGCGTCTGAGGTTCCTGCAGGTTTGGTCAGTGTCATCAGTGGGGGAAAGGATCAGCTGACCCAGGCTTTGGCCAATCACAATGAGATCCAGGCGGTGTGGTATTGGGGCCATGCGGAGGTGTGTGTGTGTGTGTGTTTGGATGTTTATTATTCAGTTTCCTGTTCAGTTACGTCCTAAAACTCAAACTTCACAAAGACTTTGTAAACAACCTGCAGACGACTTTTATAGCAAAGGGACGGTGTGTGTGTGTGTGTGTGTGTGTGTGTACAGGGACGCCAGTTTCTGCAGCACTGTAGTCCTCTGAAGCGTCTGTGGCTGCACACTGAGGAAGAGGAGGATGAAAATAGAAGAAAATTCTGGCCTAAGCTGAGTTTCTCCATGCAGGAGGAGATGTGGAGAGAGTGTGTGGTGTGGAAGAGTGTGTGGATCCCCACTTCTTAGAAACACACACACACACACACACCCATTGCTGTTGATTTGTTTAAAATAACATTCCTTAAAAGAAATTAAATAAAATCAAGATTTAATTTAAACATTGAAATGTAGATTATTACATTGCAATTTGTGATCTAACAAAATGTTGGGATTGTTTTTTATATATATTATATATATATATATATATATATATATATATATATATATATATATATATATATATATATATATATATATATATATATATATATATATTTTTTTTTTTTTTTTTTTTTTTTAAGCTGATTTCAGATTGTTTTTTCCAGGACAAAATGAAGAAGTGAAAGTAAACTATAGTCATGTTTTTATTAAAACTTCTCATTAATCACACGGGAACCTCATGATGTTTCATATTTGAGACTTTAAAAAAATATATAAATCCTGGCAGCTCATTTTATTTACGAGTTCATTACAACATCAGTATTTACGAAAGCATTAATCATTTACGCTAAAATTAATGTATAATATATATTAATACATTTCAGTTTTGATTTTCTCATGTTCACACATCATCAAAGATTTCATTATTCCCACAAAAATAAAAATAACAGAACACACATTTTACTGTATTGTGTGATTTCATTAAACAAACCCTGGATTTTATGACAAATACATTTTTATAGGATTTTACAGGATAATTTTTTAATTATTAATTTTAAGGCAAAAATTGTTCTCTGTTAGAAAACTAAACATTCCATTAAATCTTGTATCATTTCTTTCCTTTTCCGTCCACATGCATCCTTTATATCGCTCTCTGTGTTTTCTGTACCCTCACTGTGATCACATTCTCTCTGATCCTCTCCTCCTACCGTCTCTGAGTCCCTGCAGAAAAACGTGTGTGTGTGTGTGTGTGTGTGTGTGTGTGTGTGTGTGTGTGTGTGTGTGTGTGTGTGTGTGTGTGTGTGTGTGTGTGTGTACACGTGTACATGAAACTTCACCTTGATTGTGGAACTGCTGAGTCACTTCTGTGTTTTCACACACAAACTAAAAAGCCGTGTCTGTGTTCACACTGCGCTTCTGCTGTTAGAACAGTTCTTTTAATTCCTGACCTCGTGATCCAATATGAGAAAGTGTTAACTTTGTTTTTTCTTTATTATTAATTTTAAAGGTTGGGGAACACAATCCAAAAGGATAGACGTCACCTGTAACCTTTAGTTAAAATTTGCATTGGATTTGTTTCAGGAAGAGAAACTTCTAGAGATTCACCACTGAGAGAATTTCACTTATTAAAAAACTAAAACATCATTTTAGCTGCTGTCTAGATTCAGTTTACCGTTTTAGTGTAAAGATTTCCATAAACACACTGAGTGTGAACAGATGAATCAGTCAAGTGCTGAATCACTATGACACGGCACATTTTCCTTTTTCTCTGGCAAGTGTTTTTGATAAAAGCTTATTGCAGCAGATTTCTTTATCCAAGAAAGTTTTAAATAATAAAGTGATTTGTATGATTTGTAATGTTAATAGTAGACTCTCATTCACAGAATTTTCACTTTTAATCTAAAATAAATCTAAATCTCAGCCATGTTCACTCATCATTCCCTCTGGATGAGAACAGGGGACACAAAGAAACCTTACAATTACAATGAAATATAATACAAACACATTCTTTATTTCTGCTACTCTAATGCTGCTTCAAGATTATGTCCATTATTAAATTCTCTCTCTCTCTCTCTCTCTCTCTCTCTCTCTCTCTCTCTCTCTCGATATATATATATATATATATATATATATAATATATATATAATGAAATTGTAGATGTAAAGCAGAGATGTAATGGATAAAAGTTGCATTTCATGAGTGAACTGCAGTTTCATTATAATGGACATTATATAATGGACATTATCTCAGACATTAGTCTGAGAATTCTGCTGTCGTAGGCGACTATTGGTTTGTAAATTGCCTCGCCTTGTGATTTACATTATTCTGAAAGTCATGGTGAAGTACGTTGTCATGTGATTCACAGTCAGGAGATAAACATGAGCTGCTGAGTCACAGTGACAACACACTTTTTCCACTCAGGTGAGATTCCATTGTCACCTTCAAACATGTAACATATCAGTGTCAAATACATCCTCAATCATATCACCTGCCCCACAACTTCTCTCTGTAAGGCCATTTGTCCAGTTTAAATGTAATATTACAATATAAATATGTAGTCATGTATTTCTTTACTAAAATGATACTAAGATGTTTGCCCATAATGTGATTTCACACACACACCTATATACATATGTCTGTGTATATATTCTTAAGAGTTTTTTTACGTAAAGTTGTGGACCTTTATTTTATTTTAACCTTTATTTTCCTATTTATTTAATATGAAATCTACGATGGTGATCTTATGGTAAGATTATGGAGCACAGCGTTCAGAGGAAGTTAATGATTAAAATTACTTTTTATTATGGACTGTATGGACAATTGGCATTAATAAAGGATTCATATTGAAACTTTGCATGTTGTTATCTCAGTCCTGATTATGTTTGCTGTATGGATCATTATAACACATTAAATTAGTTAAACTCTGTTTATCTTAGTGTCGAGTTATAACCTGGTCACGTGGTCAGTTAGAAACTGCTGAGTCACTGTCCGCCCTATTTCCCTTTCTGTAATAAATAACATGAAAATTAAGCTTTTGAATCTCCATTTGACTTGTTTTTAGGTGGTTATTTACATTTGAATCACATAAAGTTGAGTAAAATAAGAAACTTGACGCTTATCGGAGATAAAAACGTTGCTGTTAATGAACTTTAGTAACCTTTTTTGTCTTCCGCGAGTACAAAGAGACACGGTTTATGATTGGTCACTTTATTTGAACCCGCCTTCTGTTGTAATTGATTGGTTGATGTAACGCTGCAGCCCTCCCTCCTCCTCCCCCCTCAGCCGCGGCAGCTATAAATAGCAGGCGTGCGCGGTGTTTGTGTCAGATTCGGGAGTTTTCGGAGGTTCTTGCTTCAACAGTGTTTGAACGGAACTTCTTTTTCCGCTTTCAACATTCCACATTTCTACATCTTTTGACTTCCAGATTTCTATTTTTATACGTTTTTATTAAGAAAAGTGTAAAAGGCAGAAGAAATGGAGAGTCAGATTCGTCAGAACTACCACCGCGACTGCGAGGCCGCCATTAACAAGATGATCAACATGGAGCTTTACGCCTCCTACACCTACACGTCCATGGTGAGAAGCTCCGGGGGGGAAAGTGTGCTGGCTTTCAGGCAGACTGAATGGGAATGAGGCGTGTTGTTGTTGTTGTTGTTGTTGTTGTTTACATTAGGACTCTTTTCCCACAGGCCTACTACTTTAGTCGCGATGACGTCGCGCTCGAGGGGTTCGCGCATTTCTTCAAAGAGAACAGTCACGAGGAGCGCGAGCACGCGGAGAAGTTCATGTCCTTCCAGAACAAGAGAGGAGGCCGCATTTTCCTCCAGGACATCAAGGTCATACACACACACACACACACACACACACACACACACACACACACATTTTCCTCCAGGACATCAAGGTCATTTACACACACACACACATTTTCCTCCAGGACATCAAGGTCATACACACACACACACACATTTCCGTTTTTCCTCCAGGACATCAAGGTCATTTACACACACACACACACATTTTCCTCCAGGACATCAAGGTCATACACACACACACACACACACATTTTCCTCCAGGACATCAAGGTCATTCACACCTTCAGCATTACACACTTTTATTTATACAGATTTTATTTTACTTTATTTTGTCTAACAAATATGCACAGTTGCTCATTGTGTGTGTGTGTGTGTGTGTAACAGAAACCTGAGCGTGATGAGTGGGGCAGTGGACTGGAGGCCATGCAGTGTGCTCTGCAGCTGGAGAAGACGGTAAACCAGGCTCTGCTGGACCTGCACAAACTCTCCTCTGATAAAGTTGATCCTCATGTAAGTGTGTGTGTGTGTGTGTGTGTGTGTGTGTGTGTGACGCCGACACGCCCTTCTGTGTCTGGGATGTGATGAGTCAGAGTCACATGTCCTTTGGCAGAAGCAGATGTCTGTAGAGAATTTGTTCCACTGGAAGTCTGTTTCCAGTGTTTATTTATGGCACAATAACAGTAGTGTGTGTGTGTGTGTGTGTCTTTAATGGATCCTTTTGTGTTTCTGTCCATCAGCTGTGTGACTTTCTGGAGTCTCACTACTTGAATGAGCAGGTGGAGGCCATGAAGAAACTGGGTGACCACATCACCAACCTCAACAAGATGGACGCCGCCAACAACCGCATGGCCGAGTACCTGTTCGATAAACACACCCTGGGAGGGAAGAGTTAAAACACCACCTCTGATTTTCAGATTCTGAGAAGAATGAGTTTCATGTCACTGTTAATCATGACTGAATCTGATGAATAAACATTTTAAGCCACATTAGAGTCTGAGTGTGTTCTGTATAATATAAAACCCACGTGTGTGTGTGTGTGTGTGTGTTTACAGTACAATAAAGGAAATTTCTAATTAAATGTTAACCAACTTTCTGTACATGTCGGGGTGAGAAAAGTGGAACTGATTTCTTCTAAAGCCTAGTTTTGTCATCTTATGTTACAGTAAAGTGATCTGATTGTAGGAAGCATGAGTAACCCTAGAATGTTACATATGAATGAACAATAATTTAAATTGATCACTTTGAAAGCCTATATTATTAGAAAACAATAAAATTGTGTAATTGTAAAAAGCTGGTAAAATGAGGAGTCACTGTTGTCTAGCTGTATGTAGTGCACATGTACTGTGTGATTGTGCACACTGGAAGTAAAGTGTTTGTAAGGTGAAGATATCTGATGTCCTTTATATTGCAAAGTCAGAATGACTCATTTTCACACCATTAAATTATTAGATAAGCTTTCTGTAACATGAACATGTGTTTTTAAATGACTATACATGATTTACATTAAATGTAACTCTTCATGCAGGTGAGCTTTAATTTTATTCTCACATGTTGCTGAATCAGCATTTTCCATAAAGGGTCATTTCACATTGTGAGTGTCCCTGAGGTCACACCAGAAATATTAAATATGTAATTCTTATATATATATATATATATATAATGTAAATCAAATCATAAAAAAATTATCTTCTTTTGAAAATAATTTCAGATTTGTTTTATTCAGCCTTATTGAAGCCCAACCATTAGGGTTGCACAGGCCAGGGCACACTTAGTGCCGGTCCCAAACCCCGATAAATGGGAAGGGTTACATTAGGAAAGGCATCCAGCATCAATCATGCGTCAAGCCAAATATGTGGATCACAAAGAGATCTTGAGGTCCGGGTTAATGTCGAACGTCACGGGTATCGTTAGCCAACAGGGTACCGGTTTAAACTGGGATACTGTTATCCAAAGGAGAAGGACAGGGGGAAGACGTCTACAGAGATGTGAGTGAAAGAAAAAGTGAAGGAGAGTGGAGGTTACGGTGGGGACTTTTAATGTCGGTACTATGACTGATAAAGGGAGAGAGTTTGTATAAGGAGATGAGGCAGCTTGTGAAGATGGATGTGGATAAAGAAAAGGAATATGAGGAGCTGTAGGAGAAGTTGGACAGGAAGGAAGGAGAAAAGGATTTGTAGCGTTTTCTGAAGTATTTTGAGAGCTGATGATTGAGGAAAATGAGAGAGAAGGGTGGATGTGGAGATGGTGAAGCAGGAAGTAGATATAATTATTAAGGAGGTAGTGAAAGCATGACTGAGGGAAGTGGAGTTGGGTGAGTAGGGAGCAGGTTAAGAAGAGTCTGTAAGTACGAGGTAGTACTGGGTAGGAGGGGAATGAAAATCAGTAAGACAGAGGAGAAAGACAGAGTACATGTGTGTGAATGAGAGGGAAGGCAGTGGAGTGGTGCAGTTTCAGGAAGAAGAGGTGGTGAAGGTGGATGAGTTTAAGTACCTGGAGTCAACAGTGCAAAGTCATGAAGAAATGTGTTAGAGAAGTGAAGAATAAAGTGCAGACAGGGTGGAGTTGTATTAACAGGGAGGTGGTGTAGCCCAGTGGTTAAGGTGTTGGACTCTGGACCGGAAGATCACGGGTTCAAACCCCACCACCATCAAGCTGCCATTAGTGGGCCCTTGAGCAAGGCCCTTAACCCTCAATTGCTCAGTTGTAAGTCGCCCTGGATAAGGGTGTCTGCCAAATGCTGCAAATGTAAATGTAAATGTAAATGTATCTGCGAGTTTATCTGTTTTAAAATAATAATAATAATAATAATCATAATCATTGTTGCATAGATATCTTGTGTGTAATGAAAAACTGCTGCATCACCTTTGACTCAGGGAATATCATCACCTGCAGTCCTGAGTCACAAATTGTTGTTCGGGGATTGGCCAATCAGATTTAACCCCGCCCACCACATTGTTAAACTCTTCTCTTATTGGCCGGTGGTGTTTACGTCACACTGCGCAGGTAAGTATAAATTAGAACGCGCTGGGTTGAATTGTCGGATCAGAAACGAGTTCTCGCTTCAACAGTGCTTGAACGGAACTTCTTCTCCAGTCCTTATTTATTCTAAAGGTTTATTTATTTAAGAAAAGTGTAAAAGGCAGAAGAAATGGAGAGTCAGATTCGTCAGAACTACCACCGCGACTGCGAGGCCGCCATTAACAAGATGATCAACATGGAGCTTTACGCCTCCTACACCTACACGTCCATGGTGAGAAGCTCCAGGGGGGGAAAGTGTGCTGGCTTTCAGGCAGACTGAATGGGAATGAGGCGTGTTGTTGTTGTTGTTTACATTAGGACTCTTTTCCCACAGGCCTACTACTTTAGTCGCGATGATGTCGCGCTCGAGGGGTTCGCGCATTTCTTCAAAGAGAACAGTCACGAGGAGCGCGAGCACGCGGAGAAGTTCATGTCCTTCCAGAACAAGAGAGGAGGCCGCATTTTCCTCCAGGACATCAAGGTCATTTACACACACACACACACACACATTTTCCTCCAGGACATCAAGGTCATTCACACACGCATTTTCCTCCAGGACATCAAGGTCATTCACACCTTTAGCATTACACACTTTTATTTATACAGATTTTATTTTACTTTATTTTGTCTAACAAATGTGCACAGTTGCTCATTGTGTTTTGTTGTGTGTGTGTGTGTGTGTGTGTGTGTGTGTGTGACAGAAACCGGAGCGTAATGAGTGGGGCAGTGGACTGGAGGCCATGCAGTGCGCTCTGCAGTTGGAGAAGACGGTAAATCAGGCGCTGCTGGATCTGCAGAAAGTCGCCACTGATAAAGGAGATCCTCATGTGAGTTATAACTGATGATGGAAAATATCATGCTGTAATTGCTGTAATTAGTTCTTACACTTTCCCTTTATTGTCCATCAGCTGCGTGACTTTCTGGAGTCTCACTACTTGAATGAGCAGGTGGAAACCATGAAGAAACTGGGTGACCACATCACCAACCTCAACAAGATGGACGCCGCCAACAACCGCATGGCCGAGTACCTGTTCGATAAACACACCCTGGGAGGAAAGAGTTAAAACTATGCCTGTGCTCATCAAAAGAACCCCCATCATTAAGCCTAAAAGTTAAAGTGTCTGTGTGAGTCTACGTGATGATAAATAAATAACTAAATAAAACAAAACAAAAACAATTGTATAATTGAATGCAATTTATTTATATATATATATATATATATATATATATATATATATATATATATATATATATATATATGTATATATGTGTGTGTCTGGAGGATTAAATACTAAACATTCAATAAAGTTTGCAGAGAGTCATATATATTATGCATGTATGTTTATATGGTTTTTCCTTTTTGCCTAAACTCTTATCTGAACTATTACCTTCCATATTGACATGATATGCAGCTCTTTTAAACTCTAAAAACCAGCTGAAGTAGCACAGAGAAAAACAGTGCCATCTTCAGACCAATAACACAAACAGCATGTTGTGGTAAATTCACAATTCTAAGCATAAAAAAATTCCTTAAATGTTTAATGTGTTACAGAAAGTACAATAAAAACCACATTCAAATAATTTTTATTTGCATAGTTCTTTTAACAATGGACATTCTCTCAAATCGGCTTAACACGGATAATACCACAAAAATGAAAAAGATTGTTCTTTATAAATGTAAGTTTATCCCTTATGAGCAGGTGGAAGCAATCTACTTTAGATGATAATTAATTTAAATTAATGTGTAAATGTAACAAATGTTGATATCCTGTGTGTATATTTCTAATGTGAATATACGAAACAGATGCATTTATTTAATTTTTTCCCTTGTTCCATTCGGAATTGTCTGAGTGCTGATTAAAATAAACTATCCAGAGCAGCCACAGTCCAGATGTTATGACTTGTTATTCCGCGGCACAACGCAGAGCACATGAATACTGGTCAGAATAGGTTATGACTGATTACATACACAAATTTCACTAGTAATTATTTAACATTTATAATAAATCAAACAGTAAATTAAATGCTACATTAAAAATATAAATGTGCACAAAATATTATTACCGGTAAATTCTTTGCTGAACTATGACGACTAAATCAAGCAGTGAGAATATAGGAAAGTGTGATCTTGGCAGAGATAAACAGGGTGTATGATAAGCAGGTAAGTGGAAGGTTGTTGGTGTGGGAATTCAATTTACAAATAATTGTCAAATTTTAGCCACTGTTTTTATTTCCCTGTAAGGTTTAAGATCAAATATACATTTTGTGTCTATTGCTTTGGTCTGATTTTCTGTACTTTCATGAACACTGAAAATTGAGAAAAGTCTTACGTTTATGCTTCATTCAGAAAGCATTCACTCCTTTCAGTTTTTTCAATATCATTATGTTACACCTCTCTATAGAAGGCCTGATAGCTGACAAAGCAGATTACAACAAAAACCAAACTATGAGTTCAGGAACTGCTACAGAGCTCAGAGACAGGATTGTTATAAGGCACAGATCTAGGGAAGACTACAAAACTACACTGAATGCAGTGACCTCCACCATTCAAAAATTAAATGTGTGTGGACTCCACTCAGGACGCCAAGAGCTGTCTGCATAGCCAAACCGAGCAATCAGGGGAGAGTGACCTTAGTTAGAGAGATGACAAAAAACCCTGATGGTCATTCTGACTTAGCTCTAGAATTCCTGTGTGAAAATCAGTCCAGATATTCTAGAACGGCAACCATCACTTCATCGCTCTTCAGCTGTCTTTGTGGCCCTAGAGTCACTAACTCTAGAGTTGCATATGCCTCATACTGGGACAGGAATCAGCGAGTTTTAGGCATCAGCAAAGTAAAAAACATGAAACCGAGAAACAAATGAATGAATTTACTAAGTAAAATGATAATGACTGTATAGAGTGCATGGCTGTGAGCACAGTCCTGCACACTGTGAGCCAGTTGGTACGAAGAGGATAAATCTCTGACCGAATTTATAAATCTGGTGAAATATGGAGTGGCTATTGTCCAGCTGTATGTTCTGCACATGCACTGGGCGATTCTGCACAGATGCACTGAAGCATGTTCTCATATCCACACCGACTGCTTTGTACTTGAAAGATATCTGATGTCCTTTATATTGCAAAGTCACAATGACTTGTGTTTTTCACACCATTAGATTATTAGATTATCTTTCTGTAACATGAACATTCATGTATTATTCACAAAGGAAAATGTCTCAGTTCCAAGACCACAACATGACTGTAAACTTACATGTGTGTGTGTGTGTGTGTGTGTGTGTGTGTGTGTGTGTGTGTGTGTGTGTGTGTGTGTGTGTGTATTATAAGTCCATTGTTTCAGATAAAATGATCCACAAAACACAATTATGTTAAACCTTAGACAATACAAATATTTTGAAATGATCATAGATGTGATTTACATTAAATATGAATTTTCATGAAAAAGTTGTTTTTAAAAGGTGTGCTCTATTTTTATTCTCACAGGCTATAATGCTGAGTCAGCATTTTCCATTAAGGATCATTTCACAGCGTCAGTGTCTCTGGAGTTACACCATGTTACACAAATACAAATACAGCACATTTCATCATTACTGTTTATAATAGGTATATATATAATATTATATAATGTTTTTTTTTTCATATTTAGAATGATACGGCGCCCCCTAGAGCACAGAGGGTTAAGGGTCTTGCTCAAGGACCCAAGGGCGGCAGCTTGGCCATACCGGGGCTCGAACCCGGATCTTCTGATCAGCAGTCCAGCGCCTTAGACCACTGAGCTACACCCCTCCCTGTTTATTAATCATCATCAGTTGTAAGTAAATTGTTCATTTTTATTTGTATGTGTATTTATGTATTATGTGTATTTAATTGAAATTGGTAAGAGATATTCTGCTTTTTATTTTTCAATTTACTGGAGTACAGTATTTGATTAGCATTTTTTATTATTATTAATGCTGCGTCATCTTTGACTAGGCAAAAATATCACCTGGTGTCCTGAGTCAGAAATTGTTTTTCAGGATTGGCCAATCAGTTTCAACCCCTCCTACTGCATCGTTAAACTCTTCTCTTATTGGCCGGTGGTGTTTACGTCACACTGTGCAGGTAAGTATAAATTAGAACGCGCTGGGTTGAATTGTCGGATCAGAAACGAGTTCTCGCGTCAACAGTGCTTGAACGGAACTTCTTCTCCAGTCCTTATTTATTCTAAAGGTTTATTTATTTAAGAAAAGTGTAAAAGGCAGAAGAAATGGAGAGTCAGATTCGTCAGAACTACCACCGCGACTGCGAGGCCGCCATTAACAAGATGATCAACATGGAGCTTTACGCCTCCTACACCTACACGTCCATGGTGAGAAGCTCCGGGGGGGGGAAGTGTGCTGGCTTTCAGGCAGACTGAATGGGAATGAGGCGTGTTGTTGTTGTTGTTGTTTACATTAGGACTCTTTTCCCACAGGCCTACTACTTTAGTCGCGATGACGTCGCGCTCGAGGGGTTCGCGCATTTCTTCAAAGAGAACAGTCACGAGGAGCGCGAGCACGCGGAGAAGTTCATGTCCTTCCAGAACAAGAGAGGAGGCCGCATTTTCCTCCAGGACATCAAGGTCATACACACACACACACACACACACACATTTTCCTCCAGGACATCAAGGTCATTCACACCTTCAGCATTACACACTTTTATTCATACATATTTTATTTTACTTTATTTTGTCTAACAAATATGCACAGTTGCTCATTGTGTGTGTGTGTGTGTTTGTGTGTGTGTGTGTGTGTGTGTGTGTGTGTGTGTGACAGAAACCTGAGCGTGATGAGTGGGGCAGTGGACTGGAGGCCATGCAGTGTGCTCTGCAGCTGGAGAAGACGGTAAACCAGGCTCTGCTGGACCTGCAGAAACTTGCTACTGATAGAGGAGATCCTCATGTAAGTGTTTGTTTGTGTATGTGTGCGTGTTATGCTGACACACCCTTCTGTGTCTCAGAGACAGGGTCATGTGCTTGTGTCCTTTAGCAGAAGCAGATGTCTGTAAGATCATATATATATATATATATATATATATATATATATATATATATATATATATATATATATATATACATACATGATCTTACAGACATCTGCTTCTGCTAAAGGACACAAACCCTAAAACCTTTTCCCCATGACACAGGCATGTGTTGTAACACATAATATGTCTTCAATAAAATCTTTGGAATTGAAACATGGAAACGATCCTGTGCTAATAGGGTTAAGGTTAGGGTTGTTTCTGAAAGTTTGCTTATTTTTCATTTTTCATATCTTTACTAAATGCTGTAAATGTAAATGTGTTTTCCTAAAATTCACAGTATTCTCAGTGAACACTAACATATACTCATTATTAGATTGTCAGTGAGATGGAGCCTGGGTAGGTCGCTTGTACTGGGCTTTTAGTAAATTTTTTTCCTGGGCTTACTTTGGACTACTTCTTTTAAGTTTCTATGTTTAGTTTTGTAGTGTCATTTAATGTTTATACTTTTGACAACTGTAACAGTCTCTGAGGAAATTAGAGTCACACACACACACACACACACACACACACACACACACACACACACACACACACACACACACCTCATTCAGCTTGTTGCAGAAAGAATAAAAGCATATTTTCCACTGATTAATCTCTGGTTACTTTTGCGACTGCAATTCTTTTTCACTCATTGAAAGTTTCATCTGTGCACCAGTCTCTGCTATCTTTACTGCACATGCACCTGCATGTCTGACTGTAGTACCAGTGAGCAGAGAATCTGTAGAAGCATGATGCAGTACCACCCAAACAGCTGTAGTAACCTTGATGTGCCTGATTTAAATGTGACAATAAACAAAATAATTTGTTATATAATGATTTCATTATTTGAAGATTTGGGTCGGGCTGGAGGCATCTTGTGGTTTTCCTACACAAGGAACTGAAAGTTTTTAGAAAATGTTTTTCACTAGAAGTCTGATGTGTTTGCAGTCTTTATTTATGGCACAATAACAGTAGTTTGTGTGTGTGTGTGTGTGTGTGACGCCGACACGCCCTTCTGTGTCTGGGATGTGATGAGTCAGAGTCACATGTCCTTTGGCAGAAGCAGATGTCTGTAGAGAATTTGTTCCACTGGAAGTCTGTTTCCAGTGTTTATTTATGGCACAATAACAGTAGTGTGTGTGTGTGTGTGTGTGTGTGTGTGTGTGTTGTGTGTGTGTGTGTCTTTAATGGATCCTTTGTGTTTCTGTCCATCAGCTGTGTGACTTTCTGGAGTCTCACTACTTGAATGAGCAGGTGGAGGCCATGAAGAAAGTGGGTGACCACATCACCAACCTCAACAAGATGGACGCCGCCAACAACCGCATGGCCGAGTACCTGTTCGATAAACACACCCTGGGAGGGAAGAGTTAAAACACCACCTCTGATTTTCAGATTCTGAGAAGAATGAGTTTCATGTCACTGTTAATCATGACTGAATCTGATGAATAAACATTTTAAGCCACATTAGAGTCTGAGTGTGTTCTGTATAATATAAAACCCACGTGTGTGTGTGTGTGGGGGGGGGGGGTGTTTACAGTACAATAAAGGAAATTTCTAATTAAATGTTAACCAACTTTCTGTACATGTTGGGGTGAGAAAAGTGGAACTGATTTCTTATAAAGCCTAGTTTTGTCATCTTATGTTACAGTAAAGTGATCTGATTGTAGGAAGCAGGAGTAACCCTAGAATGTTACATATGAATGAACAATAATTTAAATTGATCTCATAATAATTAATAATTTATTATATAAATTAGGGTTAGGGTTAGGGTCAGGGTTAGGTAGGGCAAATGACCGTGACACCAACGTCAGCATGACTCCTTGCCAGGGAAAAGGGAGAGAATCGGTTAAGGTTAGGATTGGGGATAGGGATGAGGATCAGGGATGGAGTTAAGTTTAGGGAAGGGGAGTCAAGCTGAGAGTTAGGGTTAGGGAGAGGTTAGGGTTAGGGAGAGGTTAAACCTAACCCTAAGGTTAAATTAGGGTTAGGGTTAGGGTTAAGGTCTAAGGTTAGGGTTAGGGGTTAGGGTTAGGGTTAGGTTAGGGGAAAAGAACCGCCGTTCCAGGGTTAGGGTTAGGGTTAGGGTTAGGGTTAGGTAAGGGGAATGACCGCAACACCAAAGTCAGCATGACTCATTGCCAGGGAAAAGGGAGAGAATCGGTTAAGGTTAGGATTGGGGATAGGGATGAGGATCTGGGATAGGGTTAAGTTTTAGGGATGGGGAGTCAAGCTGGGTTAGGGGTTTGGGCTGTGGGTTAGGTGTTAGGGTTGGGGGCTGGGGTTAGGGGTTAGGGGCTGGGGTTAGGTGTTAGGGTTAGGGGTTAGGGTTAGGTGTTGGGGGGTAGGGGCTGGGTTAGGTGTTAGGGTTAGGGGCTAGGTTAGGGGTTTGGGCTGTGGGTTAGGTGTTAGGGTTAGGGGCTGGGGTTAGGTGCTAGGGGTAGGGGTTAGGGGCTGGGGTTAGGGTTAGGGGCTGGGGTTAGGTGTTAGGGTTAGGGGCTGGGGTTAGGGGGTTAGGGTTAGGGGTTAGGGGCTGGGGTTAGGTGTTAGGGTTAGGGTTAGGGTTAGGGTTAGGGTGGGGTTAGGGTTTAGGGTTTAGGGTTAGGGTTAGGGTTAGGGTTAGGGTTAGGGTAGGGGTTAGGGTTAGGGTTAGGGTTGGGGTTAGGGGTTAGGGTTAGGGTTAGGGTTAGGGTTAGGGTTAGGGTTAGGGTTAGGGTTAGGGTTTAGGGTTAGGGTTAGGGTTAGGGTTAGGGTTAGGGTTAGGGTTAGGGTTTAGGGTTAGGGTTAGGGTTAGGGTTAGGGTTAGGTTAGGGGAAAAGAACCGCCGTTCCAGGAAGGACCCGGAGACGAGCGTTGTGCACGGGCCTGCCACTCAGGCCTCGTTTTCAGCCTCCTCCAACATGTTCGCCGCAAAATAGCGCTCGAATAGACCGCAATGTACCTCCACGAGCCCTCACACCCAAATTAGGGTTTAGTTTTAAAATTAGGGCTGGGGGTATAGGGTTCGGGGTCAATCTAAATTAGGGTTACGCCCTCATACGCCGTCTACGGTTGTGTATTAGGGCTATGGATCAGAGTGGCAGAATTGGTTAAAAAATTAGGGTTAGGACTAGCTCTAAGGTCTAAGGTTAAATTAGGGTTAGGGTTAGGTATAAGCAATAATGAGGTTATGTTTAGGGTTAGGTATGGGGTTATGGTTAGGTATAAGTTAAGACTAAGGTTGTGGTTAGGTATAAGTTAAGGGTTAGGGTTAGGTATAAGCAATAATAAGGTTATGTTTAGGGTTAGGGTTATGGGTAGATATAAGTTAAGACTAAGGTTATGTTTAGGTATAAGT
>JACRUU010000001.1:11218053-11220170 GCA_030449085.1 Kryptopterus vitreolus
ATGGGTAGATATAAGTTAAGACTAAGGTTATGTTTAGGTATAAGTGAAGATTAAGGTTTTGTGGTTATTATTACGCATTAAAGCCTATTTAGGGATAAGGACTCAGGCTGACATTAAAATCATCCTTATCCCAGCGAAGTCCTAAATTTTGAGACACGTCTTCAGCAGTAAACCACAGAATCACAGGATGTTTCGGCCATTGATTACTGTACACCCTCATCCGTGGCGGCCAGCCGTAGGACGATCACTCCTCGGCCCATGTCCCATATCCAAATGAATACAATGGAAATACAAATTAATTAATTAATGAATTAATTAATTAGGATAAGTGAATATTTCTAAAAGTCCTATTTAATGAATCATTCATTTATTTAAACAGATGATTCTATACACAGTGTTGTTTTAAATAGTGTTATTTGTAAAATAGACCATTTACCCATTTGAACAAATGATCCTGTTTAGAGATATTTAGGATAGTATTAATACCCTAAGCATTCAATCTAAAACAGGGTGAAGACCGGTAGATGACCATGACTCACCTCTCTGCCGGTGGCTCCTTTGTTAACACCGCTAGGTTTCCGGAACCACTCGGGCAGAGCGCGCTGCAACGCGATGTGTGTAGACCATCTGATCCCAGCGGATGACCCCGAACTGGATCAACAAGCTTCTACTGGGTGGCCCGCCGAGGAAAATTCTATCAAAGTGAAAGTAAAATCCCCAGCATACTAATTTTCTCAATGGTAAGCCAACCCACCTCCTATAATCGGTTTAATGTTCACGAGGATGGTAGATTTTAGATTTTTTAATTTTTGTTAGTTTATATTAATTTTGGTGCTAATTTTATTCGGCACATTGTAAGAATAACGGTGCAAAAAACGGTTTGTTTCTATCTAATGCCGTTCTGGAGTTATAAGTAAAAAAGCGGCTTCCCATGATGCAATGGGGCGCAAAAATTTGCATATAGGCTTAAAAGTCTTTTTAAACCGAATTGAATGATTGGAAATTGAATTAAGAGTCTCTAAAATGAAACTGAACGGCACATTATGGGGCGCTGTTAAGGTAAATATCACGTGATTTTGATTTTGTAGTAAAAGATCTAATATAAATCTCTAATTTACGTTTTAGGCCAAAGTTTCAGCCCAAACATTTTATAGCGAGGTGGACCATAGTTACGCTCCTCCCAGCTTCCCTAATTAATGATCTTTGACCTAATTAATTATTTAATTATTGGGTTGATTAGTTAAATCAAGCCCAAAAATAGCGCAAAGGCCTAATAACCTACGACGCGTGTAACGTTCATGCCTGAGCTTTAACGCTCTGAGCGGAGCAAGATCGGACCAGCGGACGCACCCGTGTCCAGGTCCCGACAGGCGGGCGGAGATCAATTGAGGGTGCGCGACGAGGACAGCATGCGGCGGGACAGCCGGAACACACGACCAGAGCCTAAGCTAACGATCGCCTTTCGCCTCGGGGTTGTCCCATACCCGCGAGGGTGGCACGAAATCATGGGTCTATGATCGGCCTACTCCTCGGTATCGTCCTCGAGGGTGACTCAGACCCCTAAGCTAGATTCAGGCTAATCCCAAATCGTGCTCCAGACGCATGCCCAGCGGCCCTTGCGCCAATGCGCTTACGCCCCGTGGACCCTGTCATATCCCTCGCGCCGACGCACGCGAGCCCGGACGTTAGGCCGTCCTAAACGACGGTATCACCCATGTCTCCAGGTCCGACCATTACAGCATGTGCTCATGGATAAGCAGCAAGACTGTCGCTCCCAACTAATGGGATGCCTGAGCGGGCCACTATATTAAAGCGATGCTATATAATTATTTATTTAGTTAACGACTAGATAATTATTTATTAATTAAATAATTATTTAATTATTTATTTGTTTGTTTGCTTATTGCAACGGTAAGGTTGACCGTTAAAGCTTTTAACCTAGGCCCACCAGGTTCGATTACGTCATGGAGTCGGCTTCCAACAAGGTGACCGAGGGCGGCACTGGCTGGGTTAGGTTAGGGGAAAAAAGAACCGCCGTTCCAGGAAGGACCCGGAGACGAGCGTTGTGCACGGGCCTGCCACTCAGGCCTCGTTTTCAGCCTCCTCCAACATGTTCG
>JACRUU010000001.1:11220670-11225670 GCA_030449085.1 Kryptopterus vitreolus
TGTAACGCTGCTCCTCGCTCGACACCGAGACTGCTTTTCTACGGCTGGAGCGAGCCGACTCCGACCCGATCGCAGTCGCTTTTAAAGAAAAGACTTTTATCCTTTTTTTTTCTTCATTTTTTTTTCTTCTTCTTCTTACACTCTCTGAGAGCTCCGAATCGGCCACAGTAAAAGACGACTAATCAGCAGCTCCAGCGGGGAGGCGGCGGTTACTCTAATTCTCCGGCGGCGGTAACCGTGGCAACCGACTACCAATCAATAATCCATGCAGATCCTCGCATCCATTACGCTAATTCCTCAATCAACGGATATGAGGTCAGACTGGGGAGGGGGGGGGGAATGGGTGACGGGGTGGATGGGGAGCGAAAGTATTTGGACACTTTTCCAGCTGGAATGCCATTTTCATTTTAACTAGAAAATTATATTTTCTCGTCATTCTGGCAAATAAATAAATAAATAAACAAACAAACAAATAAATAGATAATAGATAAATAAATAAAAAGATACATAAATAAATAGGTACATAAATAAATAGATACGAAATAAAAAATAAATAAATAGCTAAATATAAATAATAGAAATAATAATAAATAGCTAATAAATAAATAAATGTATTTAAATACATAAATAAATAAGGTTAAATAAATAAATGTATTAAATAAACAAATAAAGTTGATAAATAAAACAGTTGAATAAATAATCAAGTTTATAAATAAATAAATATTAAATAAATAAATAAATAAATCATTTGATTAATTAATAACAACCGACCCGGAAGATGTAAATACGATCCCTAATAATTCCCGAAAACAAAGAAACGAAAGGAAGGAAGAAACGAAAGGAAGGAAGGAAGGTGCGAACGTGGCGTCGCTACTCACTTTGAGGGAGTCGAAGCAGGCGATGACTCTCCCGTTCTCGACCTGGCAGCTTTTGGCCGGATGGGCGAACTTACATTCAGAGTCGGGTCTGGAGCACGTACCCCGCTGGAACTCGCGGCACACCTCCAGCGTCAGCCATTTGGTGTCCCGAATCGGCGTCACGTTAACCGCCATTTTGTCTTCCGAGCAAAATCCGGGCGAGACGAGCTGTTTTGGTTTTTTCGGATGGGGACGAGACGGGAATTTTTGGCTTTTTTGTTGTTGTTGTTTTTTCCTAGGCACTCAGTCTCAGTCTCCGAGGCCCATTGTTGTGACCTTTTTTTGGGTTTGTGTTGTTGTTCTTGAAGCCTCTTTCTGTGGAGGCTTCTGTCTCTTTTTGTCACACTCTTTTGAGTCTGGCTGTTGCTCGGTCTCTCCTCAGCGGTCTCTCCTCTGCCGGGCCAGACGGATGCTGAAACTCATTATTGATTACGTGTGCTTGCTTGCGGGGGTAGAATTCTGGGGGAAGTGGATGGAGAGAGAGAGAGAGAGAGATAGAGAGAGAGAGAGAGAGAGAGCCCACACGTTGGCACCCACACTTGCCACTCACCACACGCAACTCACTCACTCATACACACACACACACACACACACACACACACACACACTCACTCACTCACACACACATGCACACGCCGGAGCCGTCCTTATGACACGGACCCGGGAAGCAACATGAGGGCAGACGGCAGAGGGTGGGGGATGGTGGGGTTTGGGGGGCGATATGGGTGTTGCTCCAGCAACCAGGTGCGTGGCGCTGGCCGTCTTCGTCCACGACTGCGGACGTCTCTTCGGCGAAGCGGAAAATAAATAATGGGGTGGGGGGGAGGCGGGGGAGGGGGCTTTCCCTTTTCAAGCATCCAAGACGGCGGATGTCAAGGGCACATCTGTCAGTGGCACCTGCGGGGGAGAGAGAGAGTTAATGCTCAGCGCTAACACACACACACACACACACACACACACACACACACACAGAGGTCTCAATCAACAGCTTCTGAAGTGGAAAAATCAAATGGAGCAGCGGGTCTCTTACAGCGAGCGATATGAAATGTGTTAAAAAGCCGAGCGCGAGCGTCAGGGGCGAGAGCAGGCGTGGGGACGAGTGTCTGCGTCAACTCTCGCGGGCGTCCGCGCGATCACACCGCTTTCTGACAAATGGATTTTCATGGAGGGAAAAAAACCCACAAATAAACAAATAGAGAAATGTAAACATAAGGATTGGGCATTTCGAAGCATCGTAAACACACACACACACACACACACACACACTCACACACACACACGGGTTTCTTTTTTTGCCTCGACATCGAGTGCACTGTAACTTTCCAGAACCTTCCGAATGATTTCTCTTCAAAATATTGACTATACACACACACACACACACACTCACATATACACACTCACAACATACATACACACATACTCACATATACACACTTACACACACACACACACAAACACACTCCCACACATCACGCCCACTCACATCACAATACACACACACACACATACACATCACACTACACATACACACACACTTACACACACACACATACACACATACACACACATACACACACACATATACACACACACACTCACATATACACACACACACACATACATACACACACTCACATATACACACTCACACACATACATACACACACTCACATATACACACACACACACATACACACACATTCACATATACACTCACATATACACACACACACACATACACACACATTCACATATACACTCACATATACACACACACACACACACACATACACACACATACACATATACACACACACACACATACACACACACACTCACATATACACACTTACACACACACACTCACATATACACACTTACACACACACACTCACACATACACACACATATACACACTTAACACACACACATCCACACACACACATCACATACCACACACACACACACACTCACACATACACACACATATACACACTTACACACACACACATACACACACACACACATACACACACACACACACACACACACAAATGAAAAATGTGGGCTTTGAAGGAATTTCAAGGAAAATTAAGTTTTGTACTTTTGATTAAAAAGAAGATAGAAGGTGTGACAAAGAAAGAAAGAAAGAAAGAAAGAAAGAAGAAAGAAAGAAGGAAAAAGAGAGAAGAGCCACAACAAAAGACAAAGAAAGAAACAAAAAGAAAGAATTATTGAGAGAGAGAAAAGAAGAGAAAGAAAGAAAGAAAGAGAGAAAGAAAGAAACAAAAAGAAATAATCATTGAGAGAGAGACAAAGAGTGAAAGAAAGAAAGAAAGAAAGAACAAGACGGAAACAAAGAAAGAATAAAGAATGAAATAAATAAGAAAATTATGGAGAGACAAAACAAAAGACAGACAGAAAGAAAAAGAAAGAAAGAATTACTGAGATGGACAAAGAAAGGACGATGAAGAATTATTGAGAGAGAGAAAACAAAAGACAGAAAGAAAGATAGAAAGAATAAAGAATGAGAGAAAAAAAAAACAAAAGAAAGAAAGAAGTGAAAAGAAAGTATCTAAAGTAACTAAACAACAACCAACAAATAAACCAACAAACAAGTATTTAGTGCTGGGTTTTTGATGGTGTGGGTGTGGCCTACTTGGAGGGCGTGGCCATATTTGACCTCGAAAAGAGAGAAATGTGTGTGAGAGAGAGAGAGATAGAGAGAGAGAGAGAGAGAGAGAGGGAGAGAGAGAAGACAGTGCTCCACTTATATCAGAAGTTTGTGTAAAACGAGGTTAGAGTAAAAATACTTCATTGTTTTATCAAACAGTGTAAATATGTCCCCATCTTTCCCCTCAGCTGGAATATTCCCCTACGTAATGACCATACACACACACACACACACACACACACACACACACACACACACCACACACACCACACACACCACGGCGGCCCTCGTACCAGCCTCCTGCCCCGCCCTGCCTGTAAAGAAAGCACTGTACTGCTGAACGCGTCCCCGAAGCGCCAGACCTCGTGATGCCCACAGATAATTCCATTAGCAGGACATTAAATATGAAGAAGGCCATTTGTCTCCGCACTGCCTGCTTTCCTCTTTTCCTCATTTCCTCAGGAACATATTCAAACTAACCCATCCTGTCTGAGGGAAGAGGGGAAGGGGGGGGAAGAGGGGAGGGGGAAAGGCGTGGGGGGGGTGGGGGGGGGGGTAGCGAGAAATATGACCGGGGACACAGAATAAGGTTCTCTCTCACACACACACACACACATACGTGAGAAGTGAAAGAAAGTGAAAGCAAAATGAAACAGAGAGGCACAATGCTACAGAGAGAAAGAGAGGATGATAGACAAGGAGACAGGCAGACAGACACAATGAGAGAGAGAAAACAGATCAAAAACAATGTATAAGCAAAAAAATATCCAGACGGAGAGACGGTGTGTAGAGAAACAAAACAGCAAACGAGAGAGAGAGAGAAAGTGAAAAAAGAGGAAGGTAGATACAGACAGGTGGACAGAGAGACATGTGGACAGATGTATTGAGAGGGCAATAGACAGACAGAATGGCAGAACAATAGATGGATAGGTGGGCAGAGAGAAAGCAAGAGAGACAGACAGAAAGAAATGGAGACAGACGAAAAGAAATGGAGACAGATGGAAAGAAAGGGAGACAGACAGAAAGGCAGAGACAAACAGAAAGCAAGAGAGACAGACAGAATGGCAGAGATACAGACAGAAAGACATGGAGACAGACAGAAAGAAAGGGAGAATGACAGAATGGCAGAGATACAGGTAGAAAGACATGGAGACAGACAGAAAGCAAGAGAGACAGACAGAATGGCAGAGATACAGGCAGAAAGACATGGAGACAGACAGAAAGAAAGGGAGACAGACAGAAAGGCAGAGCGACAGACAGAAAGAAATGGAGAAAGGCAGGGAGACAGACAGAAAGGCAGAGCGACAGACCGAAAGAAAGGGAGACAGACAGAAAGGCAGAGCAACAGACACAAACCAGGAGAGGCAGACACAAAGCAAGATCGACAGATACAAAGCAAGGGAGACAGA
>JACRUU010000001.1:11228170-11258170 GCA_030449085.1 Kryptopterus vitreolus
TGTGTGTGGGGTAAATAAATAAATAAATAAACATTCATTAGCAATCATTGTGTTGGGTCTGTAAAGGGAAAAGCCAGCAATAGACGCTTTATAGTACGTACAACACACACACACACACACACACACACACACACACACCAACACACATAACACTGTTTATTTCACTGGGCTTGGAACACTGATCATGAGACACGTAAAACACACACACACACACACACACACACACACACACACACACACAACACACACCACACACACAGTAAGCAGGCATCTGGTTTCATTTGGTTAAAGCCTACAACTGATAATGTGCAAATCACATGCTCCGTTTCACCGCGGCCAAGTCGGCATTCTTCACGACGGATGAAGGGATTTAACCCTTTTAACCGCAGCGCGTCACCGCAAAAACTTTATCTGACAGCCGACATCTGATTCCGTTTTGTCCGTTTGTTTAACTCCGAGCCTCCGAGCGCTTGTTTCCAAGCCTTTCTGATGCCAATTGTCCAAATCGAATGCGAGAGTTTGATACGGAAGCGTCGTCTCGAACCAGATGTTCAGACGATGTAGGAACGCGCGAGAGGAAAAAAAACAACAACAACAACAACGCAGATCTGAGCGCGGGGTTAAATCCTCCAACACGATTGGAGCTTTTCCTTTGTGTCGCGAGGGTCAGTGTGGACATGTCTGCTTTATTTTGTCCTGACTACACCTCCGTCACGTCATCTTTTTGTGACCCATGAGAAAGAAATGCAGATAGAGAGACACTGAGAGGAAAAGAGAGAGACAGAGGCAGAAAGACACTAACAGAGGTAGTTATAGAGACTCAAAGGCAAAGCGAGAGGGGAATAAAAGGGAGAGCGATGTGGCGATAGAAAGATACAGTCAGAAAAAGAGAGAAAGACAAAGACACAGCGAATGAGATATAAAGAGCCAAAAAAACGAGTGAGATGGAGTCAAAAATATTATGATAGAAAGAGAGAGATATAGAGGCAGAAAGGCACTGAGTGAACAAAAGAAAGACGCAGCGAAAGTGAGAGAGTGAGACAGAAAGACCATGAGAGACAAAGAGAGACACAGTTAGACATAAAGACAGTGAGAGATAGAGAGAGACACAGCAAGAGAGTGAGACAGAGAGTAAGAGAGAAACAGTGAAAGCGTGAGAGAGACAGAAAGACAGTGAGAGACAGAAAGAGAGACAGAAAGAGAGTGAGAGAGACACATAGCAAGAGAGTGAGAGACACATAGCAAGAGAGTGAGAGAGACAGAAAGACAGTGAGAGATAGAGAGAGACACAGCGAAAGAGTGATAGACAGAAAGACAGTGAGAGATAGAGAGAGACACAGCGAGAGAGTGAGACAGAAAGAGAGTGAGAGATAGAGCCACAGCGAGAGAGAGAGACACGGCGAGAGAGTGAGACAGAAAGAGAGTGAGAGAGAGACACACAGCGAGAGAGTGATACAGACAGAAAGACAGTGAGAGATAGAGACACAGCGAGAGAGTGAGAGAGACACAGCGAGAGAGTGAGACAGAAAGAGAGACAGAAAGACAGTGAGAGTGAAAGAGAACATTATAGTTGATGAAAATGACCTTTAAACTCTCGCCATCCCAATCGGATTTTATTTCCCAGAATTCCATGCATGCGCGTGTGAGTAAACATGCTGAAGTGTGGCGGGCGTAGAAACATGACTCCATCTGCCCCTTTTTCTACTACTTGTTCTCGCCGAGCTCTCTTTAAATCCCACACACACACACACACACACACACACACACACACACACACACACACACACACACACACACACACTCACAGTGTAGGGGAAAAAAAGGCAACTACATGCATTTATGTAGCAGCGACACCTCCGCCTAGCACTTTACACCAAGTGTAACACGTCAACGTTAAAACCAGAGAGACTGTGAGAAAGAAAAAAAGGGATTTTTAAAAGAAAAAAAAGGGAAGAGAAAGGAGAAAGAAAGCGGCGCAGGGTTAACAAGAAAGAAGAAAAGGAACTGTGACAAAGAGAAGAGAGAGAGAGGGAGGAGAGAGGGATATAATATAATTATATAATATATATAATAGAGAGAGAGAGAGAGAGAGACAGAGACAGAGAGAAAGAGTGAGGGAGAGAGAGGATATATATATATATATATATATAGATATATAGATAGATAGAGTAGAGAGAGAGAGAGAGAGAGATAGAGAGACAGAGAGAGAGGGGGGGGTAGAGAGATCGAGAGGGTAGAGAGAGATACATTAATATATATATATATTATATATATATAATATATATAGAGAGAGAGAGAGAGAGAGAGATCTCTTCTTTCTCTTCTAGAGCGATCAGCGCAGGGCTCGCTCTGAAGCCGTGAGAGACGTAGCCTTAGAGATCTCTATCTCTACTATCTAGTCTCTCTTACTCGTCCGCGACGCTGCCTCCTCCTCTCTCTCTCTCTCTCGCGCCAGCGCGCTCTCGCGCGAGATCGGCTCGCGCGGAGTACAGTTGCGGTCTCTCTCTCTCTCTCTCTCTCTCTCTCCTATCGTGCGCCGCGGGGGCCGCTCGCGCGCGCCGCGCGCCCGCGCGCTCGCGCCTACGCGGGCGCGGCGCGCTCTTTCGCGCCGCTCGCGGGGCGGAGGAGCGAGAGAAGAGCCCGAGCTCGGCGATATGAGTCACTGAGAGAGTCCCGATATATAAGCTTATAAATATCTCCTCTCGCCTCCTCTACACAGCGCGCCCTTTCTCCTCATCTGCCTGCCCGAGTACGGAGCGCGAGAGCGGCTCGCTCTCGCCTCTGCGGAGGCGCGGTATATAATATCGTCAGTGCGCTCGACTCCCCATAGCGCGCGGAGGCCGCTCTGCCTGCCATCTCCCCTCTCGCTCTCCGGCGCCCCGCGCCCCCTCGCAAGAAACCTCTCCCTCGCAGTACCGACGCCGACTCTCAACTCTCTCTCCCTTCTCCTTGTACCCAGCTCTCTCTCTCCTCCTCCCTCCTCCTTCCCGCTCTCTCTCGCTCGCTGCGCGCCGCCTCCGCCCCAGCCGTGGACGCCGCCGCACGTTGCTCACTCGGTCAGGGCGGCGCGCTCCGGCGCAGCGCCGTCTCGCTCCGTTGAGGCGCGCGTCCTCGCGACCTCGCCACGCGAGCACCCTAGCGCGCAGAGAGCTAGCTGTTAAGAGTTTTTTATGGAGTAATTCAGCACCGAAAGCTCCGATGTCCTGCCTGCTCTCATCTTTAGTTGTTCACGAGTTCGCAAAGCCGCGAGAGAGAGGGAGGCATCCCAACCCTTCCTGCTGCTTCCACTTTTCACCTGAAATGACTTTTAGGCGAGCAGAAGCCAAACTGCAGTTCCAGTCACAGTGACTGACCTTCGGAATGCAAACAAACGCAATACAAAAAAAAAAACAAAAAAAAAAAAAAAAAACACAAAAATCTGTTCCAAAGAATGATCGCAAGAAACAAACAAAAATAAAAATAAAAAATGTAACAGCGTTGTTTTTGTTTTGTTTATTTTACCCCCTCCCCCATAAACCCCGCCCACTTCCTCTCAGGGACAATCACTATCTTTATGCTTTATTACTCTTCAATTAATTTTAAATAAAAATAAAAAATAAATAAAAAAACATAAAAAAAACAATATTTCCACATCGACGCTTTAATCACAGATTGTCTGGATCGTGGCGACATTAAAATGGATAAAAGTAATTTGTGAGTCGGATAAAGGAAGTAAAAAATAAGGAGCGACACATTTCTAGTTATATAAAGCCATATGTTTATTCCAGGGCTGGGCCGATATATCGTATATTGACGAAGATATCGCGATCGTTTTAGCAACGATGTCAAAGTTGAAAATATCGACTATAATATATAATATTAAAATAACAATAATAACAGCACAAGAGATGAAGAGATACAAGGTTGTTATTATTTTTTTAAACATCCAATATTTATAAATAACAAACAAACAAATAAATATATATATGTGTGTGTGTGTGTGTATATATATAAATATATAAAAATATATATAAAGAGTGAAAATGTTGACTAAACTGAGATTCTATATAAAAAAAATGATCTTTTCTACATAATTATATGACTTACAACTGAGCAGTTGAGGGTTTGAAGGGCCTTGCTCAAGGGCCCACTAGTGGCAGCTTGGGGTGGTGGGATCTGCGATCAGTTTTGAATGCCTTATTCAGTAAGATAACCACTTCACACACACACACATATATATATATATATATATATATATATATATATATATATATATATATATATATATATATATATATGAGCAGCTATAGGTTAAAGGGCCATGCTCAGGGGCCCCTGTAGGGGATTTGTGCTCATGACCTTTAGATCTAAAGTCCGATGCGTTAACCCACTAATCTCCCACCTCGCCTGGGATTTCTGAGGAACCGACAAACATGCCGCCTGGTAACGTGATGATTGATTATGACCTTGTTTTTTAGTTAGGACGTTGTTTTCTGGACCAGCAATGAAGATACAAATAAATCTTAAAAAACACAAAAAACAACAAAAACAAAAAAAAACAAAAACAAAAATTCAAATGACTGTCTATAAAGCTGTTTACAATAGAAAAGTATATATTAGGGATATATTGTAGGGTATATTCATTCATATAATAATAATAATAATAAATAATAATAATAATAATAATATAATAAGGCGCCTTTTAATGAAGAATAATCAAAATAATAATAACAACAATAAATAACAATAACGATAAACAAAAAACAATTAAGGATAAGTCAAGAATAAACAGTAAACATGTAAGATATGCTTTACGTATATTACGTATATGGGATGTATTATACGGGATCTGTTATCATGGGATGTATTATATGGGATGTATTATTATGGGATGTATTATATGGGATGTATTATTATGGGATGTATTATTATGGGCTGTATTATATGGGATGTATTATTATGGGATGTATTATATGGAATGTATGAAGCAGCAAGTGAATACTTTGTCCTCGACATGTTAGAAGCAGTAAAACTCAACATCGATGGCTAGACGCCTGTTGTTATAACACGACATAACCCTTAATAAAACCCCCGCTTGTAATAGCGACCCAGTCGGGCGTTTTTTCCGGCTACGTGTCAAGAGGTTTAACCCCGGTTAAAAGGTTGTAGGAGACGCTGGCGCTCGTGACCAAATGTGACCATCTGTACGGGTTTCGGTTCGAGGTTCTTCCTAACGTACGATCATGCGACCGTGTTGTGCGTGCTAAACTATTTCTGGATCCGTGATGGGCATTAAATGATGCCAGCTGCCTTGCCGGGCAGGATCGAATGTCCTGCAGTGATGAGTCAGTGAGTGCTTACGAGTCAGAGGTCAGAGATTGCAGCAGAGACAGAGAGAGAGAGAGAATAAGAGAGAGAGAGATAAACACGCTCGCTCGCGTGGCCTCGGATTACAAAGCGTCCGCTCGGCGCTGCAGCAGAATAAAAGAGAAGAGAAAAAAAAGAGAGAGAGAGAGAGAGAGGGGTGGGATGTGAAGGAGAATTGGAGAGTAACAAAAGGGAAGACAAGACAAGGCAGAGTCCATCCCATCAGCTCCAGGATGAGATTATATTGAGACCGGGAACGAAACGATGAAATGAGCGATTACCAGTGAATAAAGGAGTAAGGATCGAGAGATTTCAATCCCTCTATCCCCCCCCCATCCTCATCTCTCCCCTCTTTCATTTACCACCATTTATGAGGCATATTTTCTATGAGTCACAAGATCTTATAACAGGTGCGCTATAACGCTTAGTAATAAAGTCTTCGTATCAAAACCTGCTTTACTTTGATCCCAGGTGTGCAGTGTGTTTTTTTTTCCTTCTTCTTCTTCTTCTTCTTTTTTTTCTGGGTTCAAGAACTCATTCCCGGAATTACTGCGTGTTCGGAATGTCTTGGAATGTATTTGTTATTTTTAAATCGCGCTGCTTTTGCCAACCGAGAGTACACGGCGTCCCCATAACGCGTCTATACGAGCATCCTGTGCACCAGGAGACGGCCATACGTCAGAGGTTTTACAATTACGGCGAAAAAGTACCTGTTTTTTTTTTTATCTATCTTTTTTATCTATCTGTCTATCCATTTTAATGGATAAAAAAAGGCTTCTTGGGTGTCTTAGGGTGAAAAAAGACAACATTTCGGACCTTATATTGTCGTTGTTTTATCATCGCTCATATTACAAGCCCCTCATGACCCCCCTGACAAACTAAATAAATAGCCCTGTTGCTAATTAGCATACATTTAGCATTTTGAACAATCTTTGACAAACAATGATGTTATAAAGCCGCTAATCACGGACTTCCGGGATGAGGTAAAACTCTCTTGTGCGTCTGAAAGGACTACTATAAATTGTGCACCGCCATTTGTCAGGTTACTAGCATTAGCATGCTAGCGACGGGGAAGTAACAGAAACGAAGAGCATAGCTAGCATTGGATTAGCAGGGGGTTGTAGCTCAGTGGTTTAAGGCGCTAGGCAATGGATCGTAAAGTGTGTGTGTGTGTGTGTGTGGGGGGGAGTTAGGGTAACTCGAATTCATGGCATGATACTTTCGCAAAAGCCGCCAGTGATCTAGCTAGGTCTGTTATTTAGCATTTTTTTAAACAATCTTTGACAACAAGTAATATTAAAAGCCGCTAATCACGGCTGAGGTAAAACTTCGGTACTTGAGGTACCGAAGTAAACTTGAGGTAAAATGGATGGCCTCTCTTGTGGGTCGGGTTTGTATTCACGTTCGAAATGACGACTATTAATTGTGCCCCGGCATTAGTAAGATAACTAGCATTAGCATATTAGCTACGGACAATAATAAAAACGAAGAGCAGAGCTAGCATTGGATTAGCGACCTAGCTAGTTCTACTTAGCATGAATTACGAACATTCCTTGACAACAACTGATATTGCAAACTTCTAATCACAGATTTCACAGATGAGGTCAAACTTCGGGTGTTACTTTCATTTTTCTCTCTTGTGTGTCAGTTATTGGTGTGTGTGTGTGTGTGTGTTTACGTTCTGACTAGCATTAGCGAAGAGAGTAGTTAGCATTGGATTAGCACCATGAAATAAAGGAGGAGAAGGGGTGTAGCTTAGTGATCGGAATGTCTGGGGTACCAGTCCCCAGTATCGCCAAGCTGCAGCCCTTCGGGCCCTTGAGCAAGGCCCTCGACCTTCTGTGCTCCGGGGGCGGGGAGGGGGGGGTGGACGCTGTACTATGGCTGACGATGGGCTCTGACCTCAGCTGGGATAAGCGAAGAAAAGTAAACAAAGTATGCAAAGTAAACATGTTAAATACGTATGCTCGGTAGGCTCGGTAAGCCATTAGACGTCTCATCAGAAGTTCATATCCCATATGTATATCATATGAATCAACGAGCTGGGCTCCTTAAAGCTCATATGTTAAGCCTCTTTTGATAAAGAAAAGAAGTCTGTAAATGGGGGGGGGGTGGGGGGGGGGGCTGGGGGGGGGGGGGGGCTTTGCATTGGTACCCTTTTCTTCCTTATAATCTTGAAATGAAATCACTTAGGCATTTTTTTCCCTTCTTTTTCTTTCCTCCAACCCTTTTAAGTTCAGCTTTAAAATACCTCATCACGCCGGTTCTGCATATTATTACGGAATTTCCCAAGTGGAAAGAAAATGGCTTTATTCTTCTGTCAGGATGGGAAAGGATGGGATGGGATGGGATGTGGTTTCGCCTCTGCAGGAGCCGCAAAAAAAAAAAAAAAAAAAAAAACCTCTGCAAGGTCGTTACCGTCGAGAAAGCCTCACTGTTAGAGCCCAGATGGCACGAGTGGTGCATCAGGTGTGTAAAATGAATATGAATCTCATCATAAAGTCTATGATTAGCCAGACTGCATGCGGTTGGGTGAAGGGGTTTCGCGTTAAAGACCGTTTTTATTTTCTTTCTTTCTTTCTTTCTTTCCGAGCTAAAAAAAAGATTTATTGTGTTTAGCGTATTTTAACGGTAAGCTTTTCTATTGCAAGGGCAATAATCCTGTTTTTTTTTCTGCTGTGTTCATCAAATTCCGATGTTAAAAAGATATATATATATATATATATATATATATATATATATATATATATATATATATATATACCGGATGGATGATCCGATCGCAAGTTTTGCTATATTTATCACAAAAGATTTTATGCGATACGAAAGTCGGAAATTAGTTGACGCACTTGACGCACGACAACAAAAGAAAAAGCGGCGTCTTGAAGGGCGGACAGGAAGCATGACGCAGCGAAAACGAGTCGGCGATACGAGCGGCGGGGTCGGGCGACGGATATATATGCGCGTCATTGTATCACAGGCAAGCGAAAGGTCAGGAACTTGGCTGTGAAAAGCATTGATGCAGATCCGGGCAACGATCTCAATGATGTCCTTTCCCGCTAACGGTTATTTATTTATTTATTTATTTTTATGAAAGGCAGCGTTCATAAGAGCGACATAAGACCTGCATAAGCTGTTCGTCACAACAGGCTTATTACGAGCGGTCGGAGAACGCGACGACTGGGTTTGTCGAACTTGATGTCAGCATCTGTAAGACGCATTATAATGCTCAAATTCCATCATTACGACAACGGCCTTGACGTGCCATTTAAGAAAGGTATCTCAATTACATGCCGTAAAGCTGTCATAATGCAACGTTAAAAGGTTCTAAATGGCTGCATTCTAACACACGAAGTCTGGATATCTCAGTTACATGCTGTAAAGCTGCCATAATGCAACATTTAAAGGTTATAGGTTATAAATCTCTCTATTCTAACATACACTAATGTAATAGTCGTATCATTAGCATTTATAAATGTTTATGTCGCTCCAGGAGGCATTTTTGTGGTTTTTTTTTTTTTTTTTTTCTAGAACAATGTTGGTCAACAAAGAGTCATACAGTATGTAGCTTTATAACTCCCTATGTATGTACCCTTTTTCCCTGTTTTACATAATAGTCATTTTACAAATCACTTTGTTGGATTTGTACAAAGCGACGATTTTGATATAAACGTTCTTCTGAAAGTAAGAAACGCCGAAGAAGATTTCGATGCACGCTTTTCTTCGTACACGAGCCTGAAAACCGTAGCAAAACAATGCTAACGAGTTTTACCAACTAGGCTGCACCTGATAATACGACATAGCCAGCGATAAAGCACAACACTGAGAAGGTCATACGCTTATAATGTTAAAAAAAGTAAACACACAAAACAGGCCATTCCGCTGAAATGCTCCCGAGCGAGAGAAGAAAACCAGAGAACCCTGATAAATACAAACAAGCAGATTTGCCAATGAGATCGCTAAAATAAATAAACAAATAAATAAATAAATAAAAGACGGAGAAGAGTAGAATTAAAAGCGTCACATTGCAATAAAATAAAATAGAATTGCTAATCAGAGAACATTTTTTTATATATATATATATATATGTATATATATATATATATATATATTTAATATATAATATATATTTAACATATAATAATAACATTTTTTAATTGATACGGAGAACAGCATGATCACATTTGATGATCATTTAAAATAAACACACGACAACTTCATATTAAATAAATATGAATAAGTATAAGAATAAATAAATAAATAAGTATAAGAATAAATATTTAATATTAAATAAATAAATATGAATAAGACGAATCGAAGTAATAGAGTGAAGGAAAATGGAATAGAAATGCAAACGAAACGATTTTTAATAAATAAATAAATAAATAAATAAATAAATAAATACGACCAAAAAAATTGTTCGTGTGAAAAAGCGTTTTTTTTTTTTTTTCCCCTCCATCTGTTGTCCTCAAATATGCTTCTGTCTCTGTTATTCAGTCAAAAAAAACAAACACAAACAAACAAACAACAAAAAAAAACAAAAAAACAAGATGGCTTCGGTGGTTGGATCTCGCGCCCGAAGCGAACCGTTACGACGTGATTCAGTACTGACTCACGAAAGCGCTCGCACTTTTCACCAGCTCCGATCTCTCACTCTGATAACACAGACACGAAGATCCTGTCCATATTTATTTACCCACCCCCCCCCCCCCCCCCACCCCGATCCACTGGTTCACACATCGGGAAATTTATTTTTCCATATGTTTTGCGATATTCCGAGGCGTTTGCGTGTTGCGTGTTGTGTGTGGGCGTTCGTGCTGATTATCTCCTCGGTAATGAGTATATTTTGTTGCTCGTTCGGCTCTCGGTGTGTAGGCCGGGTCGCGTGCGAGCGCGCGCGAGGGCGTGTTTGTGCTCCCACGCTGAGACGACCGTCTGCTCTAATAAAGTGAAAGTAGCGGCAAAACGCTTAATTGAGCGTAGCAGAGTGTGTAAGTGACCCGATCCACCCCTCGACCCCGAGCGTGGACATCCATAACAAGGATTGTTAAAGGTCCAGATGGAACACGGATTCATTTTGGGGTTATAATAGGAATATGGGGTTATAATGGGAATATGGAGTTATAATGGGAAAATGGGGTTATAATAAGAAAATGGAGTTATAATGTGAATATAGGGTTATTGGGAATTGTTATAATAAGGGTTATAATAGGAATATGGGGTTATATGGGAATATGGGTTATAATAATGGAGTTATAATGGGAATATGGGGTTATAATAAGAATATGGGAGTTATAATGGGAATATGGGAATATATGGGGTATAATGGGAATATGGAGTTATAATGGGAATATGGGGTTATAATGGGAATATGGGGTTATAATGGGAATATGGGGTTATAATGGGAATATGGGGTTATAATGGGAATATGGAGTTATAATGTAATGGGAATATGGGGTTATATGGGGTTATAAGAAAATGGAGTTATAATGAATATGTTATAATGAGAATATGGGTTATAATGGGAAATGGGGAATATGGGGTTATAATAAGAATATGAAGTTATAATGGGAATATGGAGTTATAATGGGAAAATGGGGTTATAATAAGAAATGGAGTTATAATGTGAATATGGGGTTATAATAAGAAAATTGGAGTTATAATGTGAATATAGGGTTATAATGGGAATATGGGGTTGTAATGGGAATATGGGGTTATAATGGTTATAATGGGAATATGGAGTTATAATGGGAATATGGGGTTATAATGGGAATATGGGGTTATAATATGAGAATATGGGTTTATAATGTGGAATATGGGGTTATCCCTCCTGAATATGGGGTTTAATGGGAATATGGAGTTATAATTGCCTTGGAATGGGGTTATAATGGGCCCCATGGGGTTATCCTAATGTTAATAGGGTTCTAATGTGGGTCTCCTTACCTATAATTGTTGGGGTTCCTTGGGAATAATGGGGTTTCTAATGGGATCTTCGATATGGTCCTTTTCCTCTGGTTATAATGGGACCTTTTGTTCCTGGCGTCCTAGAATGGGGGTCTCTTCCTCTTAGTTATAATGTCCCCTGTGCAATTATCGTTGGTCCTACTCTCGGCCTCTGGGTTCCTACTTTCTCGTTTTCCTCTTTGTTCTTCTTCTCCTGGGCCCCTGAAAATGGGTTCTCCTTTATGGGCCTATGGGTGTTAATGGACCCATGGGTTCCTGGAGAATGGAATATGGAGTTATCCTGGGGCTTATCTGGAGTTATAATGTGAATATGGGTTATAATGGGAATATGGGGTTATTCTCCTGAATATGCCGTTTCTAATGGGAATATGGTGGTTGGTTCTCCTTTATAATGGGTGGGTTTCTCCTAATCCCCCTTATGGAGTTATAATGTGAATATGGTATAGTTCCTCCTGGGCCTTATGGGGTTCTAATGGGATATGGAGTTCTAACCTTTTGAGTTTCTGATTGGAGTTCTCCTATGGGAAAATGGGTTTAATAGGGTGCCTGTATGTGTTGTTATCCATGGGTTTAATTTTTATATTTATGTTGTTTATGGTTTCTCCTTATGTTTACTCCTGGGACTTTGTTTAATGGATATTGTTTTAGGGTTTGGGTTTGCCTTCAGGAATATCTGATCTCTATGCGATGTTTATAAACTGATTTCAAGCCAGGATAAATAAAGTACTAAGATCCAGTGTCAGGAAAATCTATAGGACTGCGTTGAATTTCAAGTCCAACACATTTTAATACGGTATGAACGAAGGTTTTTGCATGTTAAAACCACACCGTTTTTTTTTTTTTGCACGTCATTGTTTGTCAGCTACAATATTCAATAAAATATCCGGGAATGATCTGCAAACTTGAGGCATTTGTAAAACGAGTGATTGCTGTAGGAATGTCAAAATGACTTTTTTTTTCCTGTGCGTAATATTTTTCCTGAGAATTCGAAACAAATGTCGCAAATTCCACGCTAGTGGGAAGTAGAAAAGCTTCACGTAACAACAGTTTTATGCGATCTTTCCTCGCGAGCTCATATAGATTATATCCGAATATGTGAATATATTTGAGCTTGCGCAGTTTGATGTAGATGCGGTGCGAGAGCTCGGACTAGTGCGTTTTTTTTTTCTTGTTAATTTCAATGTTACTTTTTCAGTTTCATGTGTAAAATATGGGACGTGGCTCCTTTAAGAATTGTGTTCCGGTTGCTTTTCCATATAAACTGGTGATACGGTGTTTAGGTTATACGGAAGCGCTTTATTGCGTTCCGAAAAATGTCCTTTATTGCGTAATACAGATTTGGGAATGCGATGTGCTTGCGTAAGGCTCCATACGCTAATATAGTGAGGAGATCGTACCTGTTGTGAATGCGCAGCTAGGGGGCGTCATTCGGGGGAAATTTCGGAAGCGTGAGTGGATGCACTGAACGTCTCTTTATTCATTCGTTCTTTTTCGTTGTTCGGGTTTCGTTCGTCCGCCAAAACAACGCAGAGTGAAGGAGCAGATCGCTCGCATAGTGACGCGCGCCGCGCTAATCACGTGCTATTAACATTAGCGCCGCTAAATTTGCGTGAACGTTTCTTCTTTTTTGTTCGGGGTTTCGATTTTACCGAAAATTGTAAAGATCGTATCGATCTTTAAATGATCTTTTGACTCGTGTGTCCGGAAACGAAGCTGTTCGTCGGAAAACGTCGTCACTGATACCACTAATAGTAATTAATGAGCTAAACAGAACGAACCAATCAGAATCGAGTATTTTCTCATGTCCTGCGTTCTTGCTTTCTCTAGGTCACCTATGGTGCAGTATATGGCACTGTTTCACCAGTCACAAGATCCACCCACATGATGGGACAGGCACACACACACACACACACACACACGCACACACACACACACACACACCACACACACACACACACACACACGCACGCGCACACTGTAAACGAGGACTACTGCAGGAGGCGCGCGCTCACAAAGCAGGAACTGTCTCTTTATACAAAAGGCAAGGCTACCTCCTCGCTCGGCTGTACGGACGAGTGTGCGATTTTGCACTCTTGTGCGCTGTCTGCGTCGCAAGGCGATGGCGCGTATGCGCGCGTGTCCACGCTCCGGACAAAGACCCTACTCATGAGCCGAAGTGGACGGGGCCGAGGCAGCACACACTGACTCCAGTGTGTCACAGGGAAGAAGCGGACTGATGATGCAGCTCGTGTGAAATGTGCTAGGCTAGCTTTACTTGGGTGGGGGAGAACAGGGGGGTAGTGGGGGGTGGTTGAGTTGAATGTGTGTGTGTGTGTGTGTGTGTGTGTGTGTGTGTGTGTGACAGGACATGTGCGGGAGTGTGATAAAGACGTTGTAGGAAGTTGATCTTAATCACACGGGCTTCAGAAAGGTGTGAAACCGACTACGGGAAGGAATTATCAGGACGCGGGGAAATAAATTAAACGTCTGGTGATGTCATCTGCCAGGATGCGTGCGTGCGTGTGTGTGTGTGTGTGTGTGTGTGTGTGTGTTTCGGAATGCCTCCCTGACACCATAATCTCCCCAAATTACAGACTCCACGTGCCACCCGCACAGCAGTCGTTTAACCCTCACACTCTAATGAACACACTCCCCTCCTCACACACACACACACACACACACCCACACACACACACACACACACACACACACACACTCACTCAGCACATTCCACCCACGCTGAACTCCTCCTCGCTTTGCTGAAGAGACAGAATGGATGTTCCACAGTCCTGAAGACGGAGACAATATTTTGAAATATGAATCACACACACACACACACACACACACACACACACACACACACACTCTTCTCCGGACACTCCAATAACGTCCTCGTTGTCCTAGCTGGGACTCCGGCCGGCTGCGCAGACTCCTCTCTCTCTCTCTCTCTCTCTCTCTCTTAGACGTCACCGTCTGTCCAATCAGGACAAGATCACTGCTTTCCATACGTCTCTACTGACCGAAAAAAAAACAACCAGGGACGTTTCGGATAACTTGGACGTCCCACGCGAAAGGCCTCGATAAGAACAACGCATATACACCCCCCCCCCCTCTCTAAACATTACAAAGTACTCCATCGTGCATGCTTCTGTCGATCCACAACACACACACACACACGCACACACCACACGATCGCTGGTTTCAGCCAGCCTGCTTTAATCATTTCCCCGAGGGGCAGCTTCCTATGTAAACATCAGGACCCCGGGGGTCGTCCTAAGCGCGCCATCCAAGGACACCCGAGAACGCCGGGCGAGGTTTGTGCGGCGGACGCCGCAAACGTCGGAGTTGACAAATGATCAATCCAAACCCTCTGGTGCTGCAGAGCTACGAGCACAGCATATGCGCAGTTCCCTGCAACAGTAACCACCCCCCTCCCACACACACACACACACACACACACACACACACACATTGTATATATATATATATATATATATATATATATATATTTTATATAGTTTATACAGCATATATATATAGCACACACAAAAGACATATACCACATTATAGGAAAACCACACAAAGGTCCTCCCTCTCTCTCTCTTCTATTTATATATATAAATATATATACACACACACACACAACACACACACACACACACAACACACACAAAGCGTCTCTGGTAAACCACACGAACTACTTACTCCGCTCCAGTACGGACTCCACTGACTGCTGCAAAGGGAGCAAGTGAATGCTTCGCACTCCTCTGCTCTACTCTCCTCTCCTCTCCTCTCACACTGCCTCTCTACCACACTCTCTCTCTCTCTCTCTCTCTCCCACTCCCCTCTCGCTCTGTCTCTCTCTCTCTCTCTCTCTCTCCCGACTCTAGAGCTGAGATAGAGCGTGCGCCATAAAAGGCAGCCCAGCTAAACATGTCACATGTAATTTATCCACACCAGGCGGTGGAGCTTCACCTTTCCACACGTATGTGTGTGTGTGTGTGTGTGTGTGTGTGTGTGTGTGTGTGTGTGTGGCGGGGGAGAGAGAGAATTGAGTTGCTGCGAAACTTATGTTCTGCAACCCGGGGGCTTTCTCTGCATGTGTACGAGGGAGTGTTTGGGACAAGCGTGTGTGTGTGTGTGTGTGTGTTAGAGCTGTCTAGACAAAGAATGGCAGTTACAACACATAGGGTGACTTTTTCCTCTCCTTAGAGATGCATGAATCTCTCTCTCTCTCTCTCTCTCACACACACACACACACACACACACACACACACAGATCACACGTAGTCTGATATGACTCATTCATGTATGACAAGATATATACACACAAAACACACACACACACACTTGTATAAACTGTCCTTCATTGCTCGGACTGTCTTCCAATACCTCACATCACTGATCAGTGTGTGTGTGTGTGTGTGTGTGTGTGTGTGTGAGAGAGAGAAGAGAGAGAGAGAGAGAGAGAGAGGAGAGAGAGAGAGCGGTGTTTAGGCACAGGCAGACGGGACGGGCAGAGTCGCCGGAGCTGAGAGGCTCATTGTTCTGACCAGCAGTGTGTGTGTGTGTGTGTGTGTGTGTGTGTGTGTGTGTGTGTGTGTGTGTATGTTCTGTGTTTGTCAACCTCCAAACGTCCACCCCATCCAGAAACCTATACTTTCCCATACACACACAAGCCCTCTACCTACTGCAGTCGTTCGTTCCGTAAAACACACAAACACACACACACATGCACACACACACAACACACATACACGCACAAACAAACACACACACAGTCCGTCCAGTGGCTCCGCCACTCATAGCCAAGCCCCGCCCCTCAACCATCCCAGAGAGAGAGAGAGGAGAGAGAGAGAGATAGAGAGAGAGAGAGAGAGAGAGAGAGAGAGAGACGGAGAGAGAGAGATAGATGAAGGAAAAGTCAGTGAGATAAGACGAATGGAAAACGGGTATTAAAAAAACAAACAAATATCAAATATGTAATAAAGAAGTAATACAATTTCTTTGTTTCTTTTTTATAGCAATTATTGCTTTTTATAGAAAGGAATCACTATGCAGATTTTTTTTATTTTTAATCCCTTATAATGTTAAAATTAAAATACTGCAATAATTATATATCACTTACAGAACACACGCGTGTGTATTTATATATATATATATATATATATATATATATATAGATATATATATATATATATTATATATATATATATATATATATATATAAATAAAATATATATATATATATAATATACATATATCTTTAGGTATAATATATGTAATTTATTTATTCATGTCTATGTTAAATTTAGTGTATATGCATATATATATATATATATATATATATATATATATATATATATATATATATATATATATAATATATAATTATAATATATATATAAGGTGCACAGTGGTTTAGTGGTTAGCACATTCGCCTCACACACCTGCCAGGGTCTGGGTTCGATTCCCGTCTCGGCCATGTGTGTGTGTGGAGTTTGTGCATATTCTCCCCGTGCCTCAGGGAGTTTTTTCTCCGGGTTCTCCGGTTTCCTTCCTCCCCGGTCCAAAAACATGCACGGTTGGTTGATTGGCACCTTGGAAAATTGTCCCTAGTGTATGAATGTGTGTGTGTGTGTGTGTGTGTGTGTGTGTGTGTGTGTGTGAGATGGGTTGGCATTCCATCCAGGGTGTATCCTGCCTTAATGCCCATAGACGCCTGGAACACACCATTTTTGGACACTAAAATGCAGAAAATTCCTTTTCGAATAGCAGCGTCTCGCACAACACTTCACATTCCACAGAGTTTCTGCTTCTCCGCAGCTACACACGCTCACTATAAAGGAAAGACTGCGGTGTGGTCATGTGACCAGATTCAGATTAAAAATAAATAATTAAATAAAAGTTGGTTTGCGAATACAAATGTAGGGGATTTTTAGTGTTCAATTTGCACTGAATGTGGTCACATGACTCAAAGTAGAAACTCGTGTTTTTGGGCGATTTGTGGCGTTTGAACACATTTATGCACGTTTTAAACAACCACCTGTCAATCAAACACCCCCCCCTCGCTGAAAACCCCCCCCCCCCCCCTCCCTCGCCGCTCCCTTGCTCTTCCCTCGCCGCTCCACCCACTGCTCCCCTGGTTCTCCCCTCGCCGCTCCCCCGCCTCTCCCCCTACCGTTCCACCCCATCGCTCCCCCCGCTCTCCCCTCACCGCTTCCACCCATCGCTCCCCCGCGCTCTCCCCTCCCCCGACCGCTCACCCTCGCTCCCCCCTCCCCCCCGCCCTCTCCCCTCACCGCTCCACCCATCGCTCCCCCCGCCTCTCCCCTCACCCTCAACCCCCGCCTCTCCCTCTCCGCTCCACCCATCGCTCCCCCCCGCTCTCCCCTCACACGGCTCCACCCAGAGCCTCCCTAACCCCCACGGCACCCCCCCCCCACCCGCTCGCCACCCCCCAGGACCTCCCCTCAACCGCTCCAACCTCCCCCCCCACCCCCCCGCCTCTCCCTCCCCTCTCCCCACCCCTGCTACCGCCCCCCTCTCCCCTCACCGCTCCCACCCTCCCCCGCCCCTTCTCCCCACCGCTCTCGTCCCTCCGCCTCTCCCCTCTCCCCCGCTCCACTCCCTCGCTTCCCCGCTCTCCCCTCACCGTTCCACCCAACTCTGCACCCACCACCGCTCCCCTCCCAGCGCCCCTGTCGCTACCCCCCCCACCGCTCCCCCCCACTTCCCCAGCCGTTCTCCCCCACCGCTCCCCTCGCCACTCACCTCCCAGCACCCCTGTCGCTACCCCCCTGCCGCTCCCCCCCACTACCCCCGCCGCCCCCCGCCGTTCCCCCACCGCTTCCCCTCCTCCCAGCCCCCCTGTCGTCCCCCCTCCACCGCTCCCCTCGCCGCTCCATCACAGCATTAATCACTGGCCTTTCATTGCGTTTAGGCTTCTGTTGTCATGTGATCTAAGCGCTCTGATTAATCTTCTAATTGGTTCCAACGAGGCCCCTTGTTTTTTTTTTTGTGTCGGATGATTATGTAATTAACTCGTATTCTGGGAAATAACTACAAAACTGAATGACGGTGTTGACTTTTACTCAATCTTAATTATCCGTCAGTTAATGAAGGATAATCGGGAAAGTGGATACGATTGCGGTCGCGTGTCTGACATGCAATATCACGGGGAATCTGTTTATCATGAAAAATAAACACATAAATAAATAAAAACATAAAATGGACAAACAAAGAAACAAAAAAAACTCAAACAAACATCAAAAACAAAACCTAACCTGACCCATCTATCTATCTATCTATCTATCTATCTATCTATCTATCTATCTATCTATCTATCTATCTATCTATCGAATACATCTCATCTATCTATCTATCTATCTGTCTGTCTGTCTGTCTGTCTATCTATCTATCTGTCCTTCGTGTTTCATATACTGTCCAGTAAAGGACTCGGTACTGGTGTACTGGTGTACTGGTGTACTGGTGTATTGGATTGGTGTACTGGTGTATTGGTGTATTGGTGTACTGGGTGTGCAGGTGTACTGGTGTACTGGTGTACTGTGTGTGTATTGGTGTATTGGTGTATTGGTGTACTGGTGTACTGGTACTGGTGTACTGGTGTGCTGGTGTGCTGGTGTATTGGTGTATTGGTGTACTGGTGTATTGGTGTACTGGTGTACTGGTGTATTGGTGTACTGGTGTACTGGTATGCAGGTGTACTGGTGTACAGGTGTATTGGTGTACTGGTGTACTGGTGTACTGGTGTACTGGTGTACTGGTGTATTGGTGTATTGGTGTACTGGTGTATTGGTGTACTGGTGTACTGGTGTACTGGTGTACTGGTGTATTGGTGTACTGGTGTATTGGTGTACTGGTGTGCTGGTGTACTGGTGTACTGGTGTATTGGTGTACTGGTGTATTGGTGTATTGGTGTACTGGTGTACTGGTGTATTGGTGTATTGGTGTACTGGTGTACTGGTGTATTGGTGTACTGGTGTACTGGTGTATTGGTGTACTGGTGTACAGGTGTAGTGGTGTACTGGTGTACAGGTGTATTGGTGTACTGGTGTACAGGTGTGTTGGTGTGCTGGTGTACTGGTGTATTGGTGTACTGGTGTACAGGTGTGCTGGTGTACTGGTGTATTGGTGTACTGGTGTACAGGTGTACTGGTGTACTGGTGTATTGGTGTACTGGTGTGGTGTACTGGTGTACTGGTGTATTGGTGTACTGGTGTACTGGTGTATTGGTGTACTGGTGTACTGGTGTACAGGTGTAGTGGTGTACTGGTGCACAGGTGTACAGGTGTATTGGTGTACTGGTGTACTGGTGTACAGTGGTATTGTCGGTAAAGGGAAAAATGGAATTCTGCAGCATCCGAACAAAATTCCGATCGAATCATCTCAATAGCAAATAGTAATTTGGAGAAGCACATATGACTGGAAAAGTCAAATGTTGACACACACACACACACACACACACACACACTGTACATAGAGTACATATATTCATCCCTATACACACACACACTGTACATACAGTACCTATATACATCCCAAACAAAACACACACACACACACACACACACACACACACACACACACACACACACACACACACACACACACACACTGTACATACAGTACCTATACACCACCACACACACACACACGCACACACACAACACACACACACACACACACACACACTGTACATACAGTACCTATATACATCCCTACACACACACACAACACACACCACACACACACACACACACACACACACCACCACACTGTACATACAGTACCTATATACATCCCTACACACACACACACACACACACATCACACACACACACACACACACACACACACACACACACTGTACATACAGTACCTATATACATCCCTACACACACACAGCTACACACTAACACACACATCCCACACACACACACACACACACACACACACACTGTACATACAGTACCTATATACATCCCTACACACACACACACACACACATACACACACACACACACACACACACACATACACACTGTACATACAGTACCTATATCCCTACAACACATCACACACACACAGGGAACATACAGCCCTACACACACTACACACACACACACACCACACACACACACACACACACACACACACTACATACTACACTACATCCACACACACACACACACACACACACACACACACACTGTACATACAGTACACCTATATACATACCACAACACACACACACACACACACACACACACACACACACTGTACTACACACACACACACACACACACACACAATCACATACATACACACACACACCACACACACCACACACACACATACACTGTACACACAGTACCTATATACACACACACACACACCACCACACACCACACACACACACACACACACATACACACATACACACACACACACTGTACATACATACATACACACACCATACACACACACACACACACACTGTCATACAGTACCTATATACATCCCTACACACACACACACACACACACACACACACACACTGTACATACAGTACCTATATACATCCCTACACACACACACAGTTACATTACCTTACATATACATTCCCTACCACACATCACACACACACCCACACACACACACTGTACATACAGTACCTATATACATACACCACACCCTACACACACACACACACACACACACTGTACATACAGTACCTATATACATCCCTACACACACACACACACACACACACTGTACATACAGTACCTATATACATCCATACACACACACACACACACACACTGTACACAGTAACACACACACACAGACACACACACACACATACACACAACAGTACACACACAACACACACACAATACACACGGTATATACACACCCCACACACACACACACACACACACACACACACACAAATACACAACCCTAGTAGATGATGAATCCTTATTTGGTCACAGGCAGTGTTGTGCCAGGCCCCAGACAGCAAGTCCACGAGGCGCTCAGTGTTGCACTGTAAATATTTATGAAGGCCCAAGCTAAACATTCGCACTCATTCCGACACGGAGATCCATCACGGCCAACCGTCACAGCGCTCCTTCTCCTCCTCTCGCACTCACTCTTGCGTCTCTCTTTCACTTTCCCCGTTCCTCCACTCCTGAAGAATTTGATTCGGCGTGCCCGGGATAACGCCTGTCAAAAACGGAAACTCTATATTTATAGGCGCTTTGTGTCGCACCAAGTATTCAACTAAAGAGAAATCCACCAGCGCACTCTCGTATATATATATATATACATACACACAGCATATTTTATATTCAAATATTTCACATGTAGGGGGCATGGTGGTTTAGTGGTCAGCACGTTCGCCTCACACCGCCAGGGTCCGGGTTCGATTCCCGTCTCGGCCATGTGTGTGTGGAGTTTGTGCATGTTCTCCCCGTGCCTCAGGGGGTTTTTCTCCGGGTTCTCCGGTTTCCTCCCCAGGTCCAAAAACATGCACGGTAGGTTGATTGGCACCTTGGAAAATTGTCCCTAGTGGGTGTGTGTGTGTGTGTGTGTGTGTGTGTGTGTGAGAATGTGAGTGTGTGTGTGTGTCCTACGATGGGTTGGCATTCCATCCAGGGTGTATCCTGCCTTAATACCCATAGACGCCTGAGATAGGCACAGACTCCCCGTGACCCGAGGAAAGATCGGATAAAGCGGTAGAAGATGAATGAATGAATAAAAAAACACATACGACGTCCGATGGCGAACGAGTGACGTTATATTGGTAAAAGAAAATAAATATAGTAAACGAATAAAATAAATGGAACAGGAAGCCAATTCTCGTATCTGTTTAACTCCTTGTGTTTTTTTTTCTTTCTCCCAAGCGAATTAAAAAAAACAAAACAAAACATTTTTTTAACAATTTAATCTTTTTTTTAATGTACATTTTTTTATACATTTTTCAAATGCATCGCATGGCATTAATTACATTATATTACCTATTATAATAATATTCATTCATTCATCTTCTACCACTTTATCCGATCTTCCCTCGGGTCACGGGGAGTCTGTGTCTATCTCAGGCGTCTATGGGCATTAAGGCAGGATACACCCTGGATGGAATGCCAACCCATCACAGGACACACACACACACACACACACACACACACATTCATACACTAGGGACAATTTTCCAAGGTGCCAATCAACCTACCGTGCATGTTTTTGGACCTGGGAGGAAACTGGAGAACCCGGAGAAAAACCCCCTGAGGCACGGGGAGAACATGCACAAACTCCACACACACATGGCCGAGACGGGAATCGAACCCGGACCCTGGTGGTGTGAGGCGAACGTGCTAATCACTAAACCACTATGCCCCCCTATAATAATATTTATTATAATTATTTAATCATTTAAAATAGCAAAACGGCATTAGGGTAGAATAATGTATTTACATTGAATATATTTATATTTATTTTAATATATATAATTTAATGAATCCAATGCATAATAATAATCAATCAATCAATCAATGAATATTAATAATTTATTAAATCATTGAATTAATCCCTTGTTGTTTCTTTCTTCCTTTCTTTCTTTCTTTAACCTTCCATTGTTCGAATCGTTACTTCGTTATCCCGCGTTGTATAGTATAATGCGCATATTACACATCGCGAGACGGTTTTCATTCTTGTGCACCAGAAGCGAAGGATTGCAAAATAAACATCCTCGTTAACGAATGCAACATTTTAATGATTTTGCCCGTGAAATCGTGCCGCAAACTGAAATCTGCCAATGCGGAAGAATTTTTATGTGCGAACGAACATCGACACCAAATATGTCCGAGTGGAAAGATCAGCAAAACGAGTCGTCCGTGTTTTACGACGGTTGTTCGAACACTAAGTGTCCCCATCTGGGACGCCTTTAATAATTATTTTATGTTCCAGTATAATAAGAGCAATCACAATATAATGAGAAATTAAAATCCAATACAACAGAAAAGCCGCTTCTTGTTTCCCTTCTTCCCCTTTGCGGCGAGCGGAAATCAGCAATACATGCGTTTATTAGATTCCAATCGGTGACGCTAATGCGCTAACCAATCACGGTGCGATTTGGTCCATCTGAGGCCCACTAGAAGACGTCCAGTCATAAACAAATAGCGTAAAATTGCTTTCAAATCTTGAACATATATAACATTTATATATTCGTTTAAAAATAATATACGTGTTAGCTAGCTAAACGAAATATTTAGCTAGCTAGCGCTAAGCTTTATCCTTTAGCTATGCCAAAAAGCTACATGGATACTTTCTAGATATGGCCTCAAGTAAAACATACGCTAATGCTAACCAAAATATCACATACTACACATAAACAATAATAACAATATATATATATATATATAATAAAATCATAGCTACAATATGCTAGTTTGACAAAAGTAGTTATCATTAACGAATAGTAACTGAAGAAATAATGAAAATGAGGAAATTAAACATTAGTTTGAACCAAAAAATGTACAGCATTATCGACACCTTTAGCGCGAGCGGCTAATCCGTGTAGCCTTTAGCTCTGCCCTGTTTGGGAGTTTCTTTCCAATATCTAGTAACGTATGTATTTCATCATTTCCAATAGACAATACGGAATATTCCAATATACAGAACTACAAATAAGCCAGGCATGGTATTCGAAAGTTGTTTGTTTGTTTGTTTGTTTTTAACACCGCCGTTAGCTTGTTACGTGCACAATTAGTCATCTGCTGGTTACGCTATCGGCGTACGACAACACAACCTTCCACTTTTGTCCTCGGCACGCTTTTCGTAGTTCATTCATTCATTCAACTTCTACCGCTTTATCCGATCTTCCCTCGGGTCACGGGGAGTCTGTGCCTATCTCAGGCGTCTATGGGTATTAAGGCAGGATACACCCTGGATGGAATGCCAACCCATCACAGGACACACACACATTCACACACACATTCATACACTAGGGACAATTTTCCAAGGTGCCAATCAACCTACCGTGCATGTTTTTGGACCCGGGGGAGGAAGGAAAACCGGAGAACCTGGAGAAAAACCCCCTGAGGCACGGGGAGAACATGGCAAACTCCACACACACATGAGCCAGAGACGGGAATCGAACCCGGACCCTGGTGGTGTGAGGCGAACGTGCTAACCACTAAACCACCGTGCCCCTCCGCTTTTTGTAATTTAATTGGTTCATTTTTGTCCTTTTTGTGTCCGGCACTTTCAATGTCAACGCAAAAGAAATCGATCTGAGATCGCCTCAGATATCAGATTTAATAAATAAATAAATAAATAAATAAATAAATAAAAGTGTACACATGTCTGCTTTAGGAAACGTTTTCTAAATGCCTGAAGCTTTCTGTACAAACACTAGCGAACAGCGAGGGACCGCACAGAGACCATAGCGCTCAGGAAGGAGACACCGTCTGTCTCCCGGAGATTAATGTATTTCGGCGGGAGCAGTGCAAATCAATTCGAGATGAAGAACAGCGAAGGACCTTGAAGAAACATTCAATCTGGACACCGCCGTGGAAACGAGTCCTGTACCGACGTAATCATAAAGACATACAGAAATCCAGACTACAGTTTTACATGTTCAATGGAGATAAAGGTTTTTGGAGAAATGTTTTCTGGTCTGATGGCCCTAGTTATATCACTGTTATTGGGGGGGGGGGGGGGGGGGGGGGGTTGGGGTGGGGGGGGGGGGGGGGGGGGGGGGGGGGGGGGGGGGGGGGGGGGGGGGGGGGGGGGGGGGGGGGGGGGGGCATTTAAAAAACCGTTTCCATCTCGGCATCATACTGCAAACCGCAAGGGTCAAAGGCACAATGACCCCCCCCCCCCCCCCCCCCCCCCCTCCCAGAAGCTTCAAATCTTAGATAAAATGGATCAGGGACAACTAGAACGGATCGGTCCTTACAAAGTCCGGTCCTCACTCTGGTGAACTAGAAATGTGTTATACGAGTTCTATCTGGTGTCATTGATATTGCAATAAACTTGCGCGAGGCTTATGAAATGAAATATCTGGCCAAATTTAGAGGCAGAATTTAAAGGTGAAAGAATTCATTCTTCAATCTGTTTTCTATTCCTCAAAGAAAGAAACAATGAGGTATGAAAAGAAAATTCTGTCATAGGATCCCAATTTGAGACTTTCTTTTTGTAGATTATGTACAAGCGTATTGTATTAGCAATCCTATACGACGGCTCAGTTGATAAAGGAACGAAGGCCATCAAAAACAACCAGGGTAAAGAAAAATGTAATTAAAAAATGATGGATGGATTAAATAAAAGCCAGGTTTTACAGTTTTTAATATCTGAAAGATTGCAAGGAGCTTCAACTTTAGGATATATATAATATATATATATATATATATATATATATATATATATAATATATATATATATATATATATATATATATAATACATGGTTAGTGAAAAGTAAACTTTGAAAACTAAATAAAGCCATAATGTTTATTATGTACACTTTATTTTTTAGGCTTATTGATTTCCGTTTGTTTTTTTTCCTTCTCTAATTTCTCCTATATTCTGGTTTAGTTGCTTGCAGAGTGACATTTACTGGCAAAAAAACTGACATTAAACACAAATCTAATTCCAGGTGTTTCCTGTGTGTAAGGCAGACATCACCGCTAACGTCAGCAAAACCAACAAAAAAAAAAGATCTTAAACACGACACAAAGAAAAGCAGAAGAAAAAAAAATACACTAACACGTTCGCCTCACACCTCCAGGGTCCGGGTTTGATTCCCGTCTCGGCCATGTGTGTGTGGAGTTTGTGCATGTTCTCCCCGTGCCTCAGGGGGGGGTTTTTCTCCGGGTTCGCTGGTTTCCTCCCCGGGTCCAAAAACATGCACGGTAGGTTGATTGGCACCTTGGAAAATTGTCCCTAGTGTATGAATGTGTGTGTGTGTCCTGTGATGGGTTGGTATTCCATCCAGGGTGTATCCTGCCTTAATACCCATAGACACCTGAGATAGGCACAGACTCCCCATGACCCGAGGGAAGATCGGATAAAGCGGTAGAAGATGAATTTTTGCAGATGCATTTTTCATGTACAGGCACTCCGTTTTTCTCCTCGTCCGAATCTTTACAACAGAAAAGCACCGTGTAAAACGTCAAATGCTATTCTGATTGTTTAATATCCATCAAGCTGGACAATAATGATGTGAGAACATGGAGCAGCATGAATAATGACCTAATGGACCTCTATTAGCATTTTCTATTTTGTCCAATATACAGAAAATGGAAAGTTTGGCATCTAAATAAACAAACAAACAAAGAAAAAAGTAGGACTTTTTTTAATGCAACATTCATTTATTCATTCATCTTCTACCGCTTTATCCGATCTTCCCTCGGGTCACGAAGAGTCTGTGCCTATCTCAGGCGTCTATGGGCATTAAGGCAGGATACACCCTGGATGGAATGCCAACCCATCGCAGAACACACACACACACACACACATTCATACACTAGGGACAATTTTCCAAGGTGCCAATCAACCTACCGTGCATGTTTTTGGACCGGGGAGGAGGAAACCGGAAAGAACCCGGAGAAAAAAGAAAAACCCCCTGAGGCACGGGGAGAACATGCACAAACTCCACACTCACATGGCCGAGACGGGAATCGAACCCGGACCCTGGAGGTGTGAGGCGAACCTTCTAACCATTAAGCCCCCGTGCCCCACTTAATGCAACATGACACAACATCAGTTTTACAATGTAAACTATTTATTCGCCAGCCGTGGCCAAGAATGACTTCCTTTTACAATAGCGGAGCGTTTGGTGCAACGTTGAAAATAATACTTAACCTCGGCAGAGTTTTCTCTCCTCTCTCTCTCCTTTTTACATTTCCTCGTAAAAACTACGACCAAGACATGCCTGGATTCATGCAAGGAGGCGATCCGACTCTGACACGGCAAGACAGTCAAAGACATTTAACAGAGTCTGTCAGCAAAAGGATTTTTAATGCGTTATTAACGCATTCGAGTCCCGGTATGGCCAATCTGCCGTCCTTGGGTCCTTGAGCAAGACCCTTAACCATCTGTCCTCCAGGGGGCGACGTATCACCCTCTGACCCCAGCTACCAAACAACAAGCCGGGATACGCAAAGAAAGACTTTCACTATGCTTTAATATATATGTAACAAATAAAGGCTCTTCTATTCTATTCATATATGTATCACCAGTTTATATAGAAAGCAACCAAAAGCGGAACATGATTCTTAAAGGAGCCACGTACCATATTTAACAATTAGAGGAGTTTAACAAGAAATCCATCATTTCTTATAGTAGTGTACAGTATAGTAGTATATACATTACTACATAGTAGAAATAATAGGTAGTCATATGGCAAAAGTCGTAGGTGCACGGTGGTTTAGTGGTTAGCACGTTCGCCTCACACCGCCAGGGTCCGGGTTCGATTCCCGTCTCGGCCATGTGTGTGTGGAGTTTGCATGTTCTCCCCGTGCCTCAGGGGGTTTTTCTCTGGGTTCTCCGGTTTCCTCCCCCGGTCAAAAACATGCACGGTAGGTTGATTGGCACCTTGGAAAATTGTCCCTATTGTGTGAATGTGTGTGTGTGTGTGTGTGTGTGTGTGTGTGTGTGATGGGTTGGGATTCCATCCAGGGTGTATCCTGCCTTAATGCCCATAGACGCCTGAGATAAGCACAGGCTCCCCGTGACCCGAGGGAAGATCGGATAAAGTGGTAGAGGATGAATGAATGAATGAATGAATGGCAAAAGTCATCATTGGAATCATTGGACTGGACGTTGGGGGAAACAGTGATGATCGGTGATAAGATTGGAAACAATTATCACCGATTAGTCATGTGAGCGCACGGTGATTATTAATAAGCGGAATATCGAGAAACGCTGATGGTCAGGTGGCTGCTGGGGAAAAAAAACAAAAACTGGCAACTCATCCATTGCACACTGGTGGTGACTTAATCAAATCGGCCCTGTAAACCAATATATCCAGCAGCTGAGATGTAAGATGTTGGAGAGCCAAACCGAGTGCAGGAAGAGTCGCTAACGTCAGCTGAAAAAGCTTTGGCACTCGGCTTTTGAAAAAAAGAAAGAAAGAAGAAAGAAAGAAAGAAAGAAAAAAAAACGATAGGTGTCCAGAAAGTCACTAAATCTATTAACAGAGTCCCCGAGCTGCCAGGACTGATTTGGGCATGTGAGAATGTATCCCACTATTACAAAATGATATGATTGGGTGTAAATGCTACATGTTCAGAAGCCTGGAAGAAACCCACTCACCCCCCCCCTCCACCCCCACACACACACACACTCACCCTTCCACCCCAATAAATCACCCGTTCACTGCTCTGAGTAACTATCAGGACCCTGCAAATAACTGCAGCCTGGCTGTGAATTCTCACTGCGGAGGGTGAAGCCACGGGGACGCGCCAGATCAGCCGCTGAATCGCTAAAGTGTCACCGCAAGTGGACAAACAACGCATTCTGCGTATTCAATTATCCTATAACAAAGCCAATCCCCGATCCGTGGCCGTCATGCTCTTTATATACAGTTTATGTGGTATATATATATATTTTTTTATTAGGGCTATCAAAGTAGTTAACGCAAATTCGCTTTAACGACACTAATGTTATTAACGCAGAGTGCGTTAATATGTGAGCGATCTGCTCCTTCACTCTTGTTTCGTTCATTCATTCATCTTCCCTCGGGTCACGGGGAGTCTGTGCCTATCTCAGTCATCTATGGGCATTAAGGCAGGATACACCCTGGATGGAATGCCAACCCATCACACACACACACACACACACACATTGATACACTAGGGACAATTTTCCAAGGTGCCAATCAAACCTACCGTGCATGTTTTTGAAACCGGAGAACCCTGAGAAAAACCCCCTGAGGCACGGGGAGAACATGCACAAACTCCACACACACATGGCCGAGACGGGACTCGAACTCGGACCCTGGCGGTGTGAGGCGAACGTGCTAACCACTAATCCACCATGCCACTCGAACGAAACCCTTAACAACAAAAAAAGAAGGAACGAATAAAGAAACGTTCAGTGCATCCACTCACGCTTCCTAAATTTCCCCTGAATTACGCCCCCTAGCTGCGCATTCACCACAGGTACGATCTCCTCACTATATTAGCGTATATTACCGTCCGGAACCTTACGCAAGCGCATCGCATTCCCAAATCCGTATTACTGCAATAAATCGCATTTTTACTGAACGCAATAAAGCGCTTCCATATAACCTAAACACCGTATCACCAGTTTATATGGAAAAGCAACCGGAACACAATTCTTAAAGGAGCCACGTCCCATATTTTACACTTCAAACCCCCAATAAACAAAATAACATTGTAATTAAGAAGAAATGAATATTAAAATAATTATTTCCAGAGTAACAATAAATATGAAATAATCAATCATTTTATTAAAGGGAGAGATTTCGAGAGAAACGTATATAATTATTACATCTGTTACACAATATTTCTAAACAACACCAAACATGTAATCACAGTTGTTTTACAGGATGAGCGCATCCGGCAATTAAAAGCGTCCGTGTGGAAACATCGGAAAAACAATTTCCATTTAGCGCCCTGATTATTTACGTGAATTA
>JACRUU010000001.1:11265670-11283170 GCA_030449085.1 Kryptopterus vitreolus
ATATATATATATATATATATATATATATATATATCTATATATTATATCATATAGTGATATATATATCAAAGATATATTATATATATATATATATTATATATATATATATATATATATATATATTTATATCTGTATATCTGTAATAAAAAAAGAGAGAAATTTATCACGCCATGAAATTATACAGGGAACAGTTTTGTTGTTGTTGTTGTTGTTGTTTTTGGTAAAGAGTACTATTGCTTTTGATGAGAATGAAATCGTGAGGAGACGTGCTGAGCGGCACAGGAGCTTCTCTCTTTTCCCCCTGTCGTAAAAAAAAAAGAGCGTAATAAGTAAGAAACCTGTCGTTTTTTTTTTTTTTTTTTTTTTTTTCACAGAAGAGTTTTTAATCAAGAATCTACAAAAAAAAAAAAACCTGCTATCGGTTGCGACGGGCGTAAAACGACCGAACAGAATCACGCTGAGCGTTCATCACATCATCGCTTCTTTTTACGCGGACTTCATCCCATGTGCTATTTCCACACGACATAATTCCACCCCGCATCATGCGTGTCGTCTACGAGTCGGATCCAGGACCGTCTAACACATGTACCAGCTTGGGACCCGACGTCATGACATTGGCCTACTTTGTCTTAGGTACAATGTATGGATGAGGATTGGGTTTTGAGTACTCTCAAGGTTTCCACAGACGCCCCAGACTCGCTCTGCAATCAGGGATACAACTTTATATTAACCTTTTGTTCCGTCATTCTGACATTCTGTAAAAGCTCCTGGAATTGTTCTGGTCCATGTACACAATCGAACGCGATTCCTCGGACCAGATCTTCCAGACCCGTCAGGCGTCTCTCCATCTTTGGATCATCAGGATTGGGATGATCATAAAGCACATATCAATCTTATAGGTGTCCATAAACTGAGGGGGGGGGTTGTATGGGATGGGGTCCCCCAGCCTCACACTGACAGGGTCGGGGGTTCGATTCCCGTCTCGGCCATGTGTGTGTGTGTGTGGAGTTTGCATGTTCTTCCCGTGCCTCAGGGGGTTTTTCTCCGGGTTCTCCGGTTTCCTCCCGGTCCAAAAACATGCACGGTAGGTTGATTGGCACCTTAGAAAAAATTGTCCCTAGTGTATGAATGTGTGTGTGTGAATGTGTGTGTGTGTGTGTCCTGCGATGGGTTGGCATTCCATCCAGGGTGTATCCTGCCTTAATGCCCATAGACGCCTGAGATAGGCACAGACTCCCCGTGACCCGAGAGATCGGATAAAGCGGTAGAAAATGAATGAATGAATGAACAACATTCATCACTATCTACCGCTTTATCCGATCTTGACTCGGGTCACGGGGAGTCTGTGCCTATCTCAGGCGTCTATGGGCATTAAGGCAGGATACACCCTGGATGGAATGCCAACCCATCACAGGACACACACACACACATTCACACACACACATTCATACAATAGGGACAATTTTCCAAGGTGCCAATCAACCCTACCGTGCATGTTTTTGGACTGGGGGAGGAAACCGGAGAACCCGGGAGAAAAAACACCCTGAGGCACGGGGAGAACATGCACAAACTCCACACACACATGGCCGAGACGGGACTCGAACCCGGATCCTGGCTGTGAGGTGTGTGAGGTGAATAGTACAGTATTATGTAATAACAGTGGGAAAAAATAATTTGTATAATTTCATCTTTGTCTATGTCGATTTAGCGTGTCATATTTCTTTGTATTATTTTGCACAAGTGTTGCGTCACTTCCAGGTTTGTTTTGGGTTTGGAAAGATCCGAATAAAGGTCATTTTTTTCCTGTGCGAGCTCCGAAACAATACGGCGGCGTTTCTTCGAGCTCGATATTCAATCATGAATGTGAATGAAGTCCCATTTGGTTTTGTTTTTTTCCATTGCGAACAAACAAAACAAAAACAAACAAAGCAAACAAAGCCCCCCCCCCCCATCACCACCACCACCACCACCACCCCTCCCCCGGTCTTTATCTCCGCGGATGACACGGATGTTTGACGTCTTCATTTCGCAGCGACTCGCTTTGCATTACAAGGTCTTGATAACGCATCTGCCTCATCATCCAAAGGGTGTGTGTGGGTACGACTGACACCCCATGAGTGTGTGTGTGTGTGTGTGTGTGTAAGTGAGCACGTAATCAGTGGTTGCTGTGCAGCCTGAGTGAGCATGACTTTATCTAGAGGCGGCAGAGTTCAAATTTACGACGCTTGTAAGGTTCATTTTGTTTTAGGTGTGTCCAATATCGAGGTCTCTGCTGTGCCGTGCGGCTTTTTTACACCAGGTAGCCGGAATGACGGACTCTTTATCATATTAATGAGGTCGTTATGGACCAGGCCACCAGCAGACAGTGTCCGTGCCCCCGAGTGTCGGGCAGTATAATTCAATAAACAGAGAACGGGAGGAGAAAGAGAGAGAGAGAGAGAGAGAGAGATGATGACACTCGGAAACCTTTGTGGCGAAGATAAACACGAATCTTCCTTCCTGACATCCGTGCAACTGGACATGTGGAATAAGGGGAATAAAATATAGCAATGTTATTCAAAGACCTTTATTTCATTATTAATAATAATAATAATAATAATAATAATAACAATATGGCTGCTGTATTTCCTAGTTGATTTTTTAACGTATCGTAATCCGGTGTTATTAACGCGTTTACCGCAAATTCACTTTAACGGCGCTGATTTTATTAACGCATCACTACGTGAGCCATCTGCTCCTTCACTCTATTAGCGAATGAACGAAAGCCAGACAATAAAGAACAAACGAAAGAATAAACGAATAAAGAAACTTCAGCGCATCCACTCACGCTTCCTCAATTTCCCCCAATTGCGCCTATTAGCTGCTAACAGCTAACGATCTCCTCACTATATCAGCGTATATTACCGTACGGAACCTTACGCAAGCGCATCGCATTCCCAAATCCGTATTACACAATAAAGCGCATTTTTTACTGAACGCAATAAAGCGCTTCCGTATAACCTAAACACCGTATCACCAGTTTATATGGAAAAAGCAACCGGAACACAATTCTTAAAGGAGCCACGTCCCATATTTTACACTTCAAACCAACGCTAAACAAAATAACATTCAAATGAACAAGAAATGAATGAATGAACAAGAATAATATATAATTATAACATCTGTTACAGTTACTTTGAAAACGTGCAATTAATGTGCGATTAATCACGAGTTAACTCGTAGCAACAGTGCGATTAATCACGATCATGCACTGATGGGGGGAAAACCCTAACCCATGGATTTTGAGATGAAGTGTATCCCTAGCGGCGCATTCTTTATTTATTTATTTGTTTGTTTGTTTATTTATTTATTATCTATGTAACCCTCGCGTGTTAGGGAATACAGCAGTTGTTGATTTCTCGCCTGCTGTTGCTATGCCGACGTAGGACCAATTTGGGAAATTCCATTTTTCATCCACCGTAGTTGAAACAGCACGGGTGTATGATGACTGGAGTGTGTGTGTGTGTGTGTGTAGGGGGGGGCAGCAACAAACATCTGGATAGCGAGCGAGAGTAGCCAGTTATTCATTGTTTTTTTTAAAGGAATATTAGCGAGAAAGAAATGCCCCAGACAATTTAAGCGCGATCTATTCATTATTGAATAGTACTAGGCTTGTTGTTGTGTAAATTCCCAGGGCCATCTGCTGCTCTCATCACCCTACTCCATCTAAAACCCTGCCAAGTTTGTCATAATTACACATAAACCAGGAAACATGTCAAATAAAAAAAAGCATTAACGAGTGAATCGTTTATTTTCCTAACACTTATTTGGGGTGGGGGATGGGGGGGTCACAACAATGCCAACATGTCCTATGACTGTGACACTTCTTACTGAAAGGATCTCTCGGTTTTCCCATTCCATTTTTATTTATTATCTTTCCAGCAGGTCCTCGGTCTGCCAAGGAAGGGTGGGGGAAGAAGGGGGCGGGGGATGGGGAGAGTCTCTGTCCAATAGGACGTAGTGGATGCCACTTTCCCCAATGCTGCATCCTTGCAAATATCCTCTTCATTCAATGGCTATACTCCTATAGGCTATAGGATTGTCAGGCTCCTCCCATTATTTTGGACCGTAAAGCAAATTTCACCACCGCTCGTCCCCACGACCTTATTCCTTCCTTCATATACATTCATTCATTCATTCATTCATCTTCTACCGCTTTATCCGATCTTCCCTCGGGTCAAGGGGAGTCTGTGTCTATCTCAGGTGTCTATGGCAGGATACACCCTGGATGGAATGCCAACCCATCGCAGGACAAAAACACACACACACACACACACACACACATTCATACACTAGGGACAATTTTCCAAGGTGCCAATCAACCTTCCGTGCATGTTTTTGGACCGGGGGAGGAAACCGGAGAACCCGGAGAAAAACCCCCTGAGGCACGGGGAGAACATGCATACTCCGCACACACATGGCCGAGACGGGAATCGAACCCCCGACCCTGGCGGTGTGAGGCGAACGTGCTAACCACTAAGCCACCGTGCCCCGTCACATATACATTACAGTGAAATTCTTTTCTTCGCATATCCCAGCTTGATGTTGGTAGTTTGGGGTCAGAGAGCAGGGTGAGAGCCATGATACGGCGTCACTGGAGCACAGAGGGTTAAGGGTCTTGCTCAAGGACCCAAGGGTGGTAGTTTGGCTCGAACCAGGATCTTCCGATGAGATCTTCCATTGAGCAACCTCCCCCCTCCTTCATAGAGGAGCATAGAGACCCCAACCTTCCGATCTACATAAACACTGAGCTACATCACCTCCATACAATGATATCGGGTCAGCATTGTCAGGCGTTTTTTTTTTTTCGGTGGGGGGGGGTGTGTGGTGGATCTGGCAACCCGGGGTATATCTATACCCATAGAATGGAGTTCTTGTACAGGGTTGCTGGGTTTATTCTCAGTAATCATACGAAGCCTTCTCCTGGAGAGACTTAGATGCATTGCACATCACTGGCCCTCCAAGTCGAGGTGGAAAGGGCATGTTACAAGGATAGCCCCGGTTATTTCCCAGTAGAGCATTTCTCTTATCTGTCCATGCAGACACAAGCCCTCAGGCAGACCTGAAGAGATTTCTCACAGCTGCCTTGGGAACATCTTGGGATTGCAGAGAAGAAGAAGAAGAAGAAGAAGGAAAAAAGCAAGGGATCTGTGGTTGGGGAAAAAAGAAACATAGCCCCCCCTTCCACCAATTAATATATTAATGAATGCACAATAATAATAGCAAGATGAATTATTCAGTAAATAGTATTTTTTTTTTAATGGTAAGAACATTTTTCTTATATCTATATATATATATATAGATATATATATATATATATATATTTTTTTTTCACATAAAACAACACGACTTCATATTTCTACAGCAAAAACAGCATTTAATCCACACCCACACCATAACCACTCAAATCCTAATAAACATTTTCTAGGCTTAGTATTTTAATACAGTCTAATCATTTTTTCCCCACCCGTTTTTGGCATCGTTTGGCTTTTTTCAAATTAGGTGTGAAACAAACACACCTCTGTCTCGGATTTTAACTACTGTGCTCTAAGCGACACGCCACACACCCTATTTAGCCGGCCGAATTTTATGTCTGCCGTTTTGCTCGGCTAGACGGCGGTTTGTGCTGCAAGCACCGACGTTTACGATTTCTCACTGATCTCTGAAAACCAGAAAAGACAAACCCCGTGCTGTGTGTGTGTGTGTGTGTGTGTGTGTGTGTGTTTGGGGGTGGTTGTTGGGTTTCAGGTGCAAGTGCGGGCTTGTGTTTTAAGACATGGGGGACGAGCTTGAGTTTTTCGAAGGCGCTAGCATGTGGAACGACTTTGCTAATTAATTCGGATGTGCGGCTGTAAAAAAAAAAACAAAAAAAAAACAAAACAAACAAAAAAAAAAACGTAATGGTGGAATGGTGTGGACGAGTTTAAACGCCTCGGGGACCACCGGAGTACTTCCAGAGGATCTGAGCTGATCTCGTGCTATATATAATATATATAATATATATATATATATATATATATATATATATATATATATATATATATATATATATATATATATATATATATATTCATTCATTCATTCATTCATTCATTCATTCATTCTGCTTCCCTCGGGTCCCTAGAGGCTTCCCTCGGGTCAGGTCACGGGGAGCCTGTACCTATCTCAGATGTCTATGGGCATTAAGGCAGGATACACCCTGGATGGAATGCCAACCCATCGCAGGGCACACACACACACACACACACATTCACACACTAGGGACAATTTTCCATGGTGCCAATCAACCTACCGTGCATGTTTTTGGACCGGGAGGGGAGGAAACCGGAAAACCCGGAGAAAAACCCCCTGAGGACACGGGGAGAACATGCACAAACTCCACACACACATGGCCGAGACGGGAATCGAACCCGGACCCTGGCGGTGTGAGGCGGGAACGTGCTAACCACTAAACCACCGTGCCACTCGAACGAATAATACATATTTAACCATTGTGTATATGGATGCAGCCTATGGTCGGGTGCAGTAACGTATCGGTTCCTCTATAAAGAAAAGGTGTGGTGGGGAATGAGTTTTGTTTGCACATGTGCTCACCGAATGCAGTGCAGGAAGTCCCTGCTGCAGTAATGCGGAGGCTGAGGTACGAATACTGCATTGTCTGCTCTAAAGCAGTGCTACCTAGAGAAAGCCAGTGAACTGCTGATCCATGTTCTCTCAGTGGTGTGTGTGTGTGTGTGTGTGTGTGTGTGTGTGTGTGTGTGTGTGTCTCCCAAACACACTTCCAATATTGAAGTTGCTGATCAGGTAAGTGAATAATACGTCATGTACGATTCAGTATTAAAATATAGAATACAAATATAGGCTATAAACTATACAAAAATATAGTTCTGTATTATTATTATTATTATTATTATTATGAAAAAAAATGCATCTATCTAAAAATCTATAAATGTTGCGAACGCTGACTTACGAGAAGGCGAATACGAGAGAGTGCGATTAATTGTATATAAAAGGAATAAGGGAATAGCATTCCTGTTATATTTGTATATGGTTGTGTATGTGTGTGTGTGTGTGTGTGTGTGTGGTGGGGGAGGAGAGAGGAAATACGACAGACATATATATATATATATATATATATATATATATATGTGTGTGTGTGTGTGTGTGTGTGTGTGTGTGTGTGTGTGTGTGTGTGTGTGTACAGGAATTTGAATGCCAAAACCCAACACCCCTACAAAAAACCAATCAGAAATATTCATGAACAACCATGTTTGACAAGTGCTTAAATTCCGAAACGGGAAGATCGACGACTGCGCGGTGAATCCGCTCGCCCCTTTTTCTTTCCCCCTCGCTGCACAAACAAAAACACCCACCCGTTGAATTTTAATAACACGAAAGACCTAAAAACACCTCCTGCAAACTGTCTATTTATTTATTATTTATTGAATACGTAATATTGATTAAATTTTTATATTATTATATTTTCTATATTAATTCATTCATCTTCTACCGCTTTATCCGATCTTCCCCATCGGGTCACGGGGAGTCTGTGTGCCTATCTCAGGCGTCTATGGGCATTAAGGCAGGCAGGATACACCCTTACACACACACACACACACACATTCATACACTAGGGACAATTTTTCCAAGGTGCCAATCAACCCACCGTGCATGTTTTTGGACCGGGCGAGGAAACCGGAGAAAAGGAAAAACACACACACATGGCCGAGACTGGGACGGGAATCGAACCCGGACCCTGGCGGTGTGAGGCGAATGTGCTAACCACTACGCCACCGTGCCTCTATATATTATATAATATAATTATTATAATTAATTATAATGTATTAATAATGAGAACCGTGTCTATTTAGTCGTTATAATGCGTTATAATGCTTTTAGGTGTTTGATTTGTTACTTTGAATGCACAAATCAAGCTGCATGGTATAAAGTATACAGTATAAAAAAAGGATTGCGGTGAGGTCACGGCGCGTGGCATTCCCGAAAGAAAAAAAAAAGCGATTTATTGCAGTAATACGGATTTGGGAATGCGATGCGCTTGCGTAAGGTTCCGGACGGTAATATACGCTGATATAGTGAGGAGATCGTACCTGTTGTGAATGCGCAGCTAGGGGGCGTCATTCGGGGGGAATTTGGATGCACTGAACGTCTCTTTATTCATTCGTTCTTTTTCGTTGTTCGGGTTTCGTTCGTCCACCAAAACAACGCAGAGTGAAGGAGCAGATCGCTCGCATAGTGACGCGCGCCGCGCTAATCACGCGCTATTAACATTATTCATTCATTCATTCATTCATCTTCTACCGCTTTATCCGATCTTCCCTCGGGTCACGGGGAGCCTGTGCCTATCTCAGGCGTCTATGGGCATTAATGCAGGATACACCCTGGATGGAATGCCAACCCATCGCAGGGCACACACACACACACACACATTCACACACACATTCATACACTAGGGACAATTTTCCAAGGTGCCAATCAACCTACCGTGCATGTTTTTGGACCGGGGAGGAAAACCGGAGAACCAGGAGAAAAACCTCCTGAGGCATGGGGAGAACATGCAAACTCCACACACACACATGACTGAGACGGGAATTGAACCCGGATCCTGGTGGTGTGAGGCGAACGTGCTAACCACTACGCCACCGTGCCCCCGCTATTAACATTAGCGCCACTAAATTTGCGTGTGCGTGTTAATATACATATATACATATATACAATCTAGGAATAATTATTACATTAAAATCACGGGTTGGCGTGTATATACATAGAGTGGCCTGCTATACAGATCTGACCTCAAACCTGCTGAGCAAAGAGACTGCAAAGCCCGAGCCTCCTCGTGTCAACACGGCTGTTACTGCATTAGCACAAATCTCCATAAGCACACGGAACATCTTCGTAAAAGAGGGCGAAAGACGTCGGAATAGCAGACGGTGGATTGTTATTAAAGCTCACGGAAAAGTGAATCTCGTGAAAAAAGAAGTTTTTACGGCCGCATAACATAGCACTCCGCTCTAGCATAACACTTCTCCCTCTGGATTAGCGCCGGCTAACTAGTTAGCAAAGACGTTGTGGCGTCCAACAATCCTGGAGCAAGTCTAAAAGGATATATACTATCTTCCTTCAGGTCATGGGGAGCCTGTGCCCATCTCAGGTGTCTATGGATATTAAAGCAGGATACACCCTGGATGGAATGCCAACCCATCACAGGACACACACACACACACACACACACACATTCATACACTAGGGACAATTTTTTTTTTCCAAGGTGCCAATCAACCTACCGTGCATGTTTTTGGACCGGGAGGAAACCGGAGAACCCGGAGAAAAAAAACCCCTGAGGCACGGAGGAGAACATGTACAAACTCCACACACACACATGGCCGAGACGGGAATCGAATATATATATATATACATATATATATATATATATATATATATATATATATATATTCATTCATTCATCTCTTCTACCGCTATATCCGATCTTCTCGGGTCACGGGGAGCCTGTGCCTATCTCAGGTGTCTATGGGCATTAAGGCAGGATACACCCTGGACGGAATGCCAACCCATCGCAGGACACACACACACACACTCACATTCACACACACACATTCATACACTAGGGACAATTTTCCAAGGTGCCAATCAACCTACCGTGCATGTTTTTGGACCGGGGAGGAAAACCGGAGAACCCGGAGAAAAAACCCCCTGAGGCACGGGGAGAACATGCAAACTCCACACACACACATGGCCGAGACGGGAATCGAACCCGGATCCTGGCGGTGTGAGGCGAACGTGCGCTAACCACTAAGCCACCGTGCCCCCCATATATATATATATATATATATATATATATATATATAAGTACTTGATGATTCACCTGAACTCGGGAGCGCTGCGGAATTTTCCTTTTACTACGTGACAAGCCTTCACTCGTCTCCTGCATCCAATTAAGCCGAGCAATTCTGACGTAGTGAAGGGGAAAAAAAAAAAAAAAAAGCTTAAAAACCCCGGCCGCCTGAGATGAAGCAAGCGAGAGAAAGCGAGCGGAGAGTAACCGAGAACAGAGAGAGAGAGAGAGAGAGAGAGAGAGAGGGATGATAAGGACGAGGACATAAAAAGCAGAACACACTGTGCCAATATGACAAGATGAACAAGGTGGTGATATATATGTAAATGAAGCGAGAGCAAATAAATAAATAAATAAATAAATAATAAAATCGACACGGCAGGAAGAGTCAGCCGCCCGAATCGCCTTCCGCCACAGTTTAGCGACAGTGATTTATGAGATAAAGAGCCGCCTGACTCTTTCGATCCCTGCCCATTAGTTCTCATCAACGACGGTGTCTCCATTATCGCCAATTACTTATCGATACCTCCCGAAACTCCGCCCCCCCCCCCCCCCCATCTCGTTAACTTCAATCGCATACGTGTCGATTTAATTTCTGATTTCGTTCCCGAAGAGAAGACGAAAAGCATTTTTTTAGCGCCGATGATATTTCGCGGACTCCGGGCCATGTGACCTCTTTCCGTTGCCATGGCGATGTCCATTAAAACACAAAAACAGGCTCTTTCATCGGCACTCAGGTAAATGTTCCTTTTCAGATTCTAATGGGACCTCATTATGAAGCGTGCCCACGGCTGACATGTAAAGTCAGCTAAACGGCTAAAAAAGCCTGTCGAGCGCGGCGGATTCCGTCTGCGGAACGCGGTGGCGCGCAGACGCCGGTCTCTCGGACGCATAAATAATACGACCGGCTGCCGACGGATTACCGGAGGTGTCACGACGCATCAATTACCTGCGCGTGGTGTTGTTGTTGCGCTCGTGCGTGCCTGTGTGTGTGCGCGCGCGTGTGTGCGTGTGTTTTCTCGAACGCGTAAAAACGCCACGCGCGCTTTGAGCGATCCCGATTCCGTTCTCTTGCTCCGAGCTCGATTTGTTCGTCGAGCAAAATAAATAAATAAATAAATAAATAAATAAATAAATAAATAAATAAATAAATAAAAAGCTGGAAATGAGCTTCTGCCAAAGCGTTGTACCTCCAAGACAAATGGATGGGTAGATTTATAAGGCGCTCGGATGGATTCCGGAGATTCCTCCCTCGGCTGAGTGTGTGTGTGTGTGTGTGTGTGTGTGTGTGTGTGTGTGTGTGTTTTATTCTTGGCCTGTTTTTCTTCTTTTTCCCCCTTTATAGTTTCGCAGTGAGAGCGGTGAAAACCAGGGCTGAGAGTAAAAAGCGAGGATGAAACCGCAGCGGACGTAAAGAGAAATACGTTAAGTTTAAGTTTGGTACGACGAAAGCAAATGTTTTCTAAAACGGAAAACTTTTCTAAAACGGACGTTTTTCTTTTTGTTCCGTGTCGACGCGTTTATATTTACGCCATTCGCCCGAGACGCCCGTATACACAGTGACTTATCACTGAGCAGGTGAAGTGTTTATAAAGGGATGGAGTGGAAGATCTGCTGTAGAGCACCGATCTCAATGATGGACAAATGGATGGATGGATGGATGGATGGAAGGAAGGATGATGGACAAATGGATGGATGGATGGACAAATGGATGAATGGATGGATGGATAGATGGACAAGTGGATGGATGGACAGGTGAATGGATGGATGCAAGTATGATGGACAATGGATGGATGGATAATTGACAAATGCATGAATGTATTATGGATGAACAGATGGATAGATGGAAGGATGATGGACAAGTGGATGGATGGATGGATGGAAGAATGATGGACAAATGGATGGACGGACGGATGGATGGATGGATGGATGGATGATGGAAAAATGGATGGACACATGGACGGATGGACAAATGGACGGATGGACAAATGGATGGATGAATGGATGGATGAATGGAAGAATGATGGACAAAAGGATGGATGAATGGATGGATGAATGGAAGAATGATGGACAAATGGATGAATGGATGGATGGATGATCGAAAAAAATAGATGGACAGATGGATGGACGGAAAAAAACGGACACTTTTCTGTTTGTCCCGTGTAGACTCGTTTACATTCACGCCATTGCCCAGACGCCCGTATCCACGGCGACTCACCACCGAGCACCTGAGGTGTTAAAGGCCTTGCTAAAGCGCCCCCTAGTGGCAGAATGGTGCTTGGTGGATTTAACCCTGTCCATGACTAACAAGGCATAACATCCTACAGGAAGTTCAATTGGAAAAGTGGGAAAACCCGGGAAAGCTCTCCCGCTACCCGGAACGGCTCTTGAATGCGACGGTCATTTCGCGCCAAAGATCCGGGTCCCTGTTAGAATCCACTTTAGCACACCAAGGAGTCAAGAGCAACCATCTTAATGATGGACAAATGGATGGATAGAAGAATGATGGACAAGTTGATGGATGGATTGATGGAAGGATGGATGGAAGGATGGATGGAAGGATGATGGATAAGTGGATGGATGGATGGACAAGTGGATGGATGGATGGATGGATTGATGGAAGGATGATGGACAAGTGGATGGACAAGTGGATGGATGGATGAATGGATGGACAAATGAATGGATGGATGGAAGAATGATGGACATGGTGGATGGATGGATGGATTGATGGAAGGATTGATGGAAGGATTGATGGAAGAATGATGGACAAGTGGATGGATGGATGGATTGATGGATTGATGGAAGGATGATGGACAAGTGGATGGATGGAAGGATAATGGACAAATGGATGGACGGATGGATGGATGGATGGATGAATGAATGGATGGATGGATGGATAGAAGGATGATGGACAAATGGATGGACGGATGATCGAAAAAATTGATGGACGGATGGATGGATGGAAGAATGATGGACAAGTGGATGGATGGATGGATGGATGGATGGGTGGATGGATTGATGGAAGGATGATGGACAAGTGGATGGATGGAAGGATAATGGACAAATGGATGGACAAATGGATGGATGGAAGGATAATGGACAAATGGATGGACGGATGGATGGATGGATGAATGGATGGACAAATGGATGGATGGATGGATGGAAGAATGAATGGACAAATGGATGGATGGATGAATGGATGGACAAATGGATGGATGGATGGATGAATGGATGGATGGACAAATGGATGGACAAATGGATGGATGGATGGATAGAAGGATGATGGCCAAATGGATGGACGGATGATCGAAAAAACTGGGAAAACCCGGGAAAGCTCTTGAATGCGACGGTCATTTCGCGCCATAGATCCGGGTTCAATCCGGCGTGTAACGGGGACCGGCGTTCCCGATCCCTGTCCGAAATTTTCGCTTATTTCTCCTCCTTCGCTAGATCGGGTCTTGCACCGCGGTGACGAAAGCGAAAGCCTTCTCCGAATCCAGCTTAAGGCTTTGATATTTATCATCAATTATTCATCTTAGCATCTCATTCATTATTCAGCGCTGTTCCTCGCTGTTTATTGACGCGCCTGTGGCACTGATCGACGCATGGAGCCCGGGCTTGGCGCGGCAGCGTTCGAGTTGGCTTTAAGTCCTTCGCCATCTGTCTCGCACATTTTTCCGCTCAACCTCACCGGCACACACACACACACACACACACACACACACACACACACACACACACATGCGCCTTTTATGAGCGCAATAAATAAAGAGGCTAAAAGATCCTGACCACCTGAAATGGATATAGCGCTTCTTTCCACCTCACAGAGGTTTTCAGAACGACCGGAACAGGTGTCCGAGTTTTTCCCCCTCGCGCACCTTCTTTCCCAGATTTCAACCATCGTGTATGTCGTTTTTTTTTTTGGTTTTTTTTTTACTCTCTCTCTTTTTTTTTTTTTTTTTTGTTCATGTTTCTGGGTCATAGCGAGAGACGGGATATGAAGCCGGGTGACCCGACCTTCCGGAGTTTACGATCTCTTTAGTGCGGGAACTAAAAATAAAAGGGGACGGATAATGAGGACACGGCCTTAAACATGTGGGAAATGAATTTATAGCCGTTGGAGTGAGGACGGCAAAACAGAGACGGCGTTTATTCCTTTAGTGTTCATTTCCACTTATTAAAAAAGAAAGGAAGGAAGAAATAAATAAATAAAAAACATTAAAACGCCCAGATATTGGAAGTAACCATAGTAACAATTTAACAGTCTCATGGCGTCTATGGCGAGTCCCCAGACTGTTAAACTGTATTGGGGTGCAAAGATGACGTCGTGACATTTTCCCCTTATTATAACCACTGTTCAGATTCATGGTGATATGCTTTATAAGGGATGGAGTGGAAGATCTGCTGTAGAGCACCGATCTCAAACGCATGAAGGTATTATGGACGAATGGATGGAAGGATGTTGGACAAGAGGATGGATGGATGGATGATGGACAAATGGATGGATGGATGGACAGATGAATGGATGGATGCAAGTATGATGGACAACTGGATGGATGGATGATGGACAAATGCATGAATGTATTATGGACAAATGGATGGATTGATGGATGGACAGATGAATGGATGGATGCAAGTATGATGGACAACTGAATGGATGGATGATGGACAGATGCATGAATCTATTATGGACAACTGGATGGATGGATGATGGACAAATGCATGAATGTATTATGGACAAATGGATGGATGGATGGATGGATGGACAGATGAATGGATGGATGCAAGTATGATGGACAACTGGATGGATGGATGATGGACAAATGCATGAATGTATTATGGACAAATGGATGGGTGGATGGATGGAAGGATGATGGACAAGCGCGTGGATGAATAGAAGGATGATGGACAAATGGATGGATGGATGAATGGATGGATTAATGAATGGACAGATGAATGGATGGATGCAAGGATGATGGACAGATGGATGGATTGATGATGGACGAATAGATGGATGGATGGAAGGATGATGGACAAGTGAATGGATGGACGAATGAATGAATGGATGAATGGATGGATGCAAGTATGATGGACAAATGGATGGAAGGATAATGGACAAACGCATGAATGTATTATGGACAAATGGATGGACGGATGAATGAATGGATGGAAACACAGGAAAGGGTTTCGGACGCAGAAATCCAGCTAGCTTTGAGATCTGTAACATTCCATAGACGTACATAACCTGTAGCAGTCTTAGACTGATTTCTACACAGTGTCTCTCTCCCCTCACACACGCACACACACACACACACACACACACACACACACACACACACACACACACACACACACACACACACACACACACACACGCCACTTCAACATGGCCCTTGAACATCTAATTCCAGACTGCACTAATTCAATTATGCCCAATGTCCCCAATCCTGTTATCACCTAGCAAGCCAGAGCACAGGCTAAACCCACACACACACACACACACACACACACAGTTTACTGCGAGTAACACACTCACACTCATCCCTGAGATTAACGCTCTTAACTCATTGTTTTCAGACTTTACACCGCAGGCGAGGTTATTATTTAAAATCATTCGTAAAGTCCGTCATTTAAACGATAGCATTGATAAATAAATGCACTTGCTGGAACATTCCATCGCTTCTGTAGCAACAAAAACTCATAATAATAATATCAAATAATAAATCGATTGAAATATGTGTTTGTTGTTGTTTTTTTCATCATGACATCCAGATCGAAGTTTGTTTATAAATGAACGGGTAAAGAGAACGTGATTGTTGAATAGCATAAACAGTTTCAATTGTGGCAGGTAAATAAATAAAAATAACAACAACAACTTTGCTGTAGTGAAGTAATTACATGCACACCAATGGATGGATGATGGACAAATGGATGGATGGGTGAATGGAAAGATGGATGGAAAAATGGATGATGGATGAATGGATGGAAGGATGAAGAACAACGGGATGGATTGATAGATGGATGGATAGATGATTGACAAATGGATGGGTGGATGAATGGATCGATGGTGGACACATGAATGGATTGATGGAAAGATAATGGAAAAATGGAAGGATGATGGCCAAATGGATGGATGGATGGACAGATGATGGATGGATTGATAGATGGATGATGGACAAATGGATGGGTGGGTGGATGGATGGATAGACAGATTGATGAAAGGTTGGGTGGACGGACAGATGAATGGTTGGACAGACTGACAGACCAACAGATAGATGGATGGATGAATGTATAATTGAATGGATGGATGGATGAATGGATAATTGAATGGGTGGATGGATAGGCAAATGGATGGATAGACAGAAGGACAGATTGATGAAAGGTTGGATGGACAGAGAGATGAATGGTTGGACACAGTGACAGATCGACAGATAGATGGATGGATGAATGGATAATTGATTGGATGGATGGATGATGGATGGATGGATGGAAGGACAGATGGATGGAAGGTCGGACAGACGGATAGATGAATGGTTGGACAGACTGACAGATGGATGAATGGATAATTGAATGGATGGATGATGGACAAATGGATGGACAAAAGGACAGATGGTTGCAAGGTTGGATGGGCAGATAGATGACTGGTTGGACAGAGTGACAGACCGACAGATAGATGGACGGATGAATGGATAATTGAATGGGTGGATGGATGATGAACAAATGGATGGATGAAAGGTCAGATGGACGGAGAGATGAATGGCTGGACACAGTGACAGAGCGACAAATAGATGGATGGATCAATGGATAATAGAATGGATGGATGGATGGATGATGGACAAATGAATGGATTGAAGATCGGATGGACGGACAGATGAATGGCTGGACACAGTGACAAGCCGACAAATATATGGATGGATGAATGGATAATTGAATGGACGGATGGATGGATGAAAGGTCGGATGGACGGACAGATGAATGGCTGGACACAGTGACAAGCCGACAAATAGATGGATGGATGGATGGATGGATGGATGGATGGACGAATGGATAATTGAACCAATGAACAGCCACACAGACATATGGATGAACAGACAGACAGGTGGTGGAATGAAACCAATGGATGGATTTGAACAAGTGTGTCTTACTTACATACAAACAAAGGACAAATGGATGGATGGATAGAACGTTCCGTCGTGTAGCGAACGATTATCGGTCCATTTGTATTTTATATGACGTGTATAAATGCACTAGCGGAGAGAGAGAGAGAGAGAGAGAGAGAGACAGGAATGAATGAGGTTAATCACCCTGGAGCTTATCCCTGACTGGAATATCTCCTGTTCAAAGATGAGCTGCTGGAATAATCTCAGCTGTTCAAAGATACGAGGCTGCGTTAATGTGACGTAAACAGGGCCGCTATCTGACACGCCTATCTCAGGCGTCTATGGGCATTAAGGCACTCATCACAGGACACACACACACACACACACACACATTCATACACTAGGGACAAGGTGCCAATCAACCTACCGTGCATGTTTTTTGGACCCGGGAGGAAACCGGAGAACCCGGAGAAAAACCCCCTGAGGCACG
>JACRUU010000001.1:11285670-11298170 GCA_030449085.1 Kryptopterus vitreolus
CACGTGGGAGAGGACGAGTGACGCATTAGCGAACACGCCAACATCGTAAACAAGCGGCATTCCACAAAGCGATCGTCAGGGAAGCATGCCACCAGCCGGGCCACCGACGGTAAACCTGATGTAAACAGCTGGTAAATCAGTATTAGCAGGTTTACTGGGAACCTTTTTGGTAGGCGATTATTAAATTAGACAGACTGACGAAAAGAAAACGAAGAAAGTATAGAAAAAGAGGTTTTTTTTTTAGATGAATAACATTCATTCATTCATTCATTTTCTACCGCTTTATCCGATCTTCCATCGGGTCACGGGGAGCCTGTGCCTATCTCAGGCGTCTATGGGCATTAAGGCAGGATACACCCTGGATGGAATGCCAACGCTTCGCAGGGCACACACACATTCACACACACATTCATACACTAGGGACAATTTTCCAAGGTGCCAATCAACCTACCGTGCATGTTTTTGGACCGGGGGGAAACTGGAGAACCCGGAGAAAAACCCCCTGAGGCACGGGAAGAACATGCAAACTCCACACACACATGACCGAGACGGGAATCGAACCCGGATCCTGGCGGTGTGAGGCGAACGTGCTAACCACTACGCCACCGTGCCCCAGATAAATAACATATTTAAGAAATTGAGTTTTATTTCTTCAGTTTTTTAAAATAAAAGTTTTTTTTCCCTGGTTCACAGGAGATTCTGACAGGTTTTTTTTTTTTGGTCCTCACAAGCCATGTGTGTATGTCTCGGGTCCCCATAAATCCATATATTCATTCATCTTCTACCGCTTTTTCCGATCTTCCCTCGGGTCATGGGGAGTCTGTGCCTATCTCAGGCGTCTATGGGCATTAATTCAGGATACACCCTGGATGGAATGCCAACCCATCTCACACACACACACACACACACACACACATACACTCATACACTAGGGACAATTTTCCAAGGTGCCAATCAACCTACCGTTTCGGGACCGGGGGAGGAACCCGGAGAAAAACCCCTGAGGCACGGGGAGAACATGCACAAACTCCTCACACACATGGCCGAGACGGGAATCGAACCTGGACCCTGGCGGTGTGAGGCGAACGTGCCCCTAAATCCATATATATATATTTTTAAATATATAAATAAAATGAAGACTCTTTTTGCTTTCGGTGCAGCATGGAATTAATTACCTGCATGAATAATAATGATGTCAAGCTGTGTGTGTGTGTGTGTGTGTGGCATGTGTGAGTCAGTAAGTGGGCATGTAAATGGCATAAACGAGTTAGTGAGAGGTTGGATTTTGGCGGACGTGACGTGGACGCCAACTGTCCCAGTGTCCCATGTGGATGCGGCCATTCGTTGCAGATCAACTGTGAAATGTGACGAACGTGAGAAGTGTGAGCTGAAGAGATCTGGCAAATCACCTACACATGAAATAGTATCCAAAAACCCTTCAGCGCTCCTCCCTCGACCCTCACATTCAACGACCTACACTTCACCAGGACATTATTGCTCATTTTTAAAATAAGAGACACGCGTTTAATGATGACCGTTCACCATCAGATCGGACGGAGATCTGACATTTCAGACGTTTTGGGTTCGGATCCAGAAGGTTCTTAATGTTATTTTAGCTATTAATATTGGCTGTGGTCCAAAAACACATGTTGCTTAGAATAGATGGGACTTTATCGTTAACAAACATAAAAAGACACTTTTACTGGTTCCTAAAAATTGTTTTGTGCAAGAAAATGTATTCATTCATTCATTCATCTTCATCTTCTACCGCTTTTTTCTCTGGGTTCGGTGTTTCTCTGGGTCCGATGTTCACTCGGGTCACGGGGAGTCTGTGTCTATCTCAGGCGTTTATGGGCATTAAGGCAGGATACACCCTGGATGGAATGCCAACCCATCGCAGGACACACACACACACACACTCACACATTCATACACTAGGGACAATTTTCCAAGGTGCCAATCAACCTACCGTGCATGTTTTTGGACCGGGGAAGAAACTGGAGAACCCGGAGAAAAACCTCCTTGAGGCACGGGGAGAACATGCACAAACTCCACACACACATGACCGAGACGGGAATCGAACCCGGATCCTGGCGGTGTGAGGCGAACGTGCTAACCACTAAGCCACCGTGCCCCCTTATGCCCCCCTTATATATTATATATATATATATATATATATATATATATATATATATATATATATATATATATATATATATATATATATATATATATATAGTATATATTATATATATATATATATATATATATATATATATATATATATATATATATATATATATATACTTAATCGAGGAAATTTGTCAGATATGTAAGGTATGATGGTTGTATGGTTATTTGTTTTTGTTGTTGTTCAATTGTTTGTTCTTGTTATTCAATTCTTGTTCCATTTTTTTTGTTGTGGTTGTTAGATTGTATTGTTGTATTTGTTGTTGTTCCATTGTACTTGTTCCATTGTTTGTTGTGGTTGTTCGATTGTATTGTATTTTTTGTTGTTGTTGTTGTTCTTGTTCCATTTTTGTTGTTGTTTTTGTTCCATTCTACTTGTTCCATTTTTTGTTGTTGTTGCTGTTTGATTGTACGTCTTCCTTTTTTTGTTGTGGGTTGTTCGATTGTATTGTTCTATTTGTTGTTGTTGTTGTCAATTGTTCTTGTTCCATTTTTGTTGTTCTTTTTGTTCAATTAAACCTGTTTTATTTGTTGTTGTTATTGTCGATTGTTCTTGTTCCATTTGTTGTTGTTGTTGTTCAAATATACATGTTCCATTTGTTGTTGTTGATGTTGCTTTTTGATTGTACGTGTTCCTTTTTTTGTTGTTGCTGTTCGATTGTACTTGTTCTATTTTTTTGTTGCTGTTCTTGTCGATTGTTCTTGTTCAATTTCAATTTCGGTGTTGTTGTTGTTGTTGTTGTTGTTGTTGTTCGATTGTACTAAAACAAATCGCTAATTCTTTTCACACCCAGATGAAAACCAGGAAATATTTCCTGCGCAGGTGATAAGAATGATCTGGCCCTGCAGCGTATGTGCGGTGACCTGGCTGATCTCAGGCTGTGGAATGAAAGTGAGGAAAGAAAGGAAAAAAAAGGGGGAAAAATGTGTGGAGAACAAGAAAATAAGTTAAATGCATTCAATCAGAGCAGCTGGTTTGCACTATAGTGATCTCTCACTGGCCTAGCAAACACCATAAATCACTCTGGGGAGGGGGGGTGGGGGGGGGGGGGGGGGGGGGGGGGGCGGACCGGGGCTGAATTTCAAGTGCAGTGATTACACACACACACACACACACACACACACACACACACACACAAATAAAAAAAGTAAAAATGGCCCCTTTGAAATCTGATCAAAATGGGTTTTTTTTTCCTTGTAGAAATGTGAGAATCCGTTTGTGTGGATGCATGACAACAAAGTGAGGGGGCTACAGGTGTGTGTGTGTGTGTGTGTGTTTACATACAATGTGGTGTGTGATGACAGAAAAATAAGGACTCTTTGTATCCAGGCAACCTCATCCCAGGTGCTCGAGCGAGCAATGGGAGCTGTGGTGGAAGTGTGAGAAGCACCGTAATTAAAGCGACTCCCACTTCAACTTCATGTCTCTGTCCATCATTTGGGGCTTAAAGCTTTGGAGTGCATGTATATTTACAGAAATAATAATCATCTATATATATATATATATATTCATTCATTCATTCATCTTCTACTGCATTATCCGATCTTCCCTCGGGTCACGGGGAGTCTGTGTCTATCTCAGGCGTCTATGGGCATTAAGGGCGGATACACCCTGGATGGAATGCCAACCCATCGCAGAACACACACACACTCACACACACACATTCATACACTAGGGACAATTTTCCAAGGTTCCAATCAACCTACCGTGCATGTTTTTGGACCCGGGAGGAAACCGGAGAACCCGGAGAAAAACCCCCTGAGACACAGGGAGAACATGCACAAACTTCACACACACATGGCCGAGATGGGAATCGAACCCGGACCCTGGCGGTGTGAGGCGAACGTGCTAACCACTAAGCCACCGTGCACGTCTGTCATGCCAATTTGGACCTCTGCATTAGGTGACAAGTGGGTCCCCGATGTGTGGTTGTGTGTGTGTGTGTGTGTGTGTGTGTGTGTGTGTGTGTGTATGCACTGGTAATTTGCCTTCAACTTGTTACGGATTTACTCCCATCATTGCATCGCACTACATTTCGTTATAATGAAGTTGTCGGGGCGAAAGCGTCACTCTCCATCACCGTCTGTTCGCAACATCCAAAATCAATAAGAAGATTAGAGCCGGTGTCGGTGAGACGGGAGTCCCGAGGCGCTCAAGTCCTTCCTGGCTCATAGAGAGGATGAAGAAAATGATAATGTTAACCAAACCGTACTTATTAATCTTCGCTTCAAGTGGAAATTGTTATTGTATTTTCAATTGTGAAGCACAAACGAGAGGTTTGTCAGGAAAATCTGTTTTTTTTTTTCTTTAAGCGTTATTAAGCAGTCGAATATCTGTATTCGTAAATATCTATATCTATTTATCTTAAATAAACAAATTATAGAAACGAAATGAACTAATTAGTAAATAAACAGCAAATTCAGAGGTCAGATTTATGTATTTATTTAATCATTCTTTACAACTTTTTTGCATTCAAATAATAATAATAATAATAATAATAATAATAATTGTTGTTGTTGTTCAATTGTTTGTTCTTGTTCTTCAATTCTTGTTCCATTTTTGTTGTGGTTGTTCGATTGTATTGTTGTATTTGTTGTTGTTGTTGTCGATTGTTCTTGTTCCATTTTTGCTGTTGTTTTTGTTCCATAGTACTTGTTCCATTGTTTGTTGTTGTTTGATTGTATTGTTGTATTTTTTGCTGTTGTTGTCGATTGAACTTGTTCCATTTTTTTGTTTTTGTTGTTCAATTAAACCTGTTCTATTTGCTATTGTTGTTATTGTTGTCGATTGTTCTTGTTCCATTTTTGTTGTTGGCGGTGTTGTTCGAATGTACATCTTCCATTTTTTGTTGTTGTTGCTTTTTGATTGTATTGTTCTATTTTTTGTTGTGGTTCTTGTTCAATTTTGTTGTTGTTGTTGTTGTTGTTACTGTTGTTTGATTGTACTAAAAAAAAAAATCGCTAATTCTTGTCAAATCTGACCTTTTCACACCCAGCGCAAGATGAAAACGAGGAAATATTTCCTGCGCGGGTGATATGAATGATTTCTGCATTTATTTAATCATTCTTTACAAGTTTTTTGCATTCAAGTCTGTCAAATAATAATAATAATAATAATAATAATAATAATAATAATAATAATAATAATAATAATCATAATAATATATAATAATAATAATACTCTGCAAAAGAATTGAAGTATGCCCCTTGTAAAAAAAAAAAATATATATATATATATATATATATATATTTTATATTTTTTTTTTTTTTTTTTTTTTTTTTCTACAAATAAATATATTAGATAAATGAATTGAACAAACAAAAATAAATAAACAGCTAAGTCAGATGTCAGATTTATGCATTTATTTAAATATAATTTTTTACACTTCTTATACTTCAATTTCTTTTGTAGCGATATATATATATATATATATATATATATATATATATATATATCGCAAATATATATGCTATATAGATATAGCAAATTTTAACGCGACAATAGTAAATATACAAATTTTTTTTAATTTTGTTAATTCCATATATATATATATATATATATATATATATATATATATATATATATATATATATATATAGGGAGAAATTAACAAAATGTATTTTTGCTATTGTCGCGTTAAAATTTGCTATTGTTTACTGAGATACTGTTGTAGGTTTGCATCCTAAATCATAATTTAAACGCTGTAAATGTGAGCGTAGTGGATATTTATGAGGTAATTGTACGTTTCTCAGTATAAGAGATGTCTGCCAAATGCCGTAAAAAGCTCAAACCAGACTGCGGCAGACGTAGCATTCGGCTCCTGGATCCCACAAGTGCACACGGATTAAATACGGTATATCGTGTTGTATTGTTCAAGCCAAAGGCTCTCAAAATCAACAACGCAGTGCGTTCAAGAGGTTGCATAATAAAGTATTTCATAAAACCTCTTCCTCGGTTATGCAAGGCGCAATAAATCTTGAAGCGTTAATCAAGTTCCGCATTCCGGCTTCGCGAAGAACTTTTGCTTCGGTTTGATTCAGGATAACTACCGGGGGTTTAAAATAAATAAATAAATAAATAAATAAAAATCACGCTGATATGCTTGCTCATGAAAAACAGCAATGGCTTTGGTCAGCAGTTAGCAAGATTTGGAAGATTACCCCCCAAATCCTGTTTAGTGCAGGGAAATACTGCAGCAACTCCGCCACAATAATACCATAGACATGTTTATTTATTTTTATATTACATACTTTATTGATGGGGGCTACGGTGGTTTAGTGGTTAGCACGTTCGCCTCACACCGCCAGGGTCCGGGTTCGATTCCCGTCTCCGCCATGTTTGTGTGTAGAGTTTGCATGTTCTCGCCGTGCCTCAGGGGGTTTTTCTCCGGGTTCTCCGGTTTCCTCCCCCGGTCCAAAAACATGCACGGTAGGTTGATTGGCACCTTGGAAAATTGTCCCTAGTGTATGAATGTGTGTGTGTGTGTGTATGTGTGTGTGTGTGTCCTGTGATGGGTTGGCATTCCATCCAGGGTGTATCCTGCCTTAATACCCATAGACGCCTGAGATAGGCACAGAGTCCCCGTGACCCGAGGGAAGATCGGATAAAGCGGTAGAAGATGAATGAATGAATGAATGAATGAATACTTTATTCATCCCCATCTTTTTCTTCGCATATCCCAGCTTGCTTGGAAGTGCCTCTGGAGCAAGTTAAAGGCCTTGCACAAGGACCCAAGATTAGCAGCTTGGCGATACCAGGGTTCCAACCCCCAACCTTCCAATCAGCTACACCCCCTCCTAGTATATATACAACTATTAGGCAAGGGGTAGGCAACCCACGGGAACTCGGAGTCTCATGCAGCTCCCAATGGTCCAGTGGACTCTGGACCGGAAGAATGCAGGTTCAAATCCCACCACTACCAAAGCTGCCAATAGTGGGCCCTTGCTCAATGGACCACCATTTTAAGGATAAGGGCGTCTGCCAAACGTCGCAAGAATACATGAATGAGAGGGGAAGGGGGGTTGCTCAGTGGTTTAAGACGCTGGGCTGCTGATCGGAAGATCCAAGTTCGAGCCCCGGTATGGCCAAGCTGCCGCCCCTGGGGCCCTTGAGCAAGACCCTTAACCCTCTGTGCTCCAGGGGGTGCCGTATCATGGCTGACCCTTCGCTCTGACTCCAGACACATGCTGTAAATGTATATATGTGACAAATAAAGGCTATTCTTCTTCTTCTAAACATGTACTGAGATCTGATCTCAAGCTTCCCGAACATCTTTGGGATAAATTGGAGTGCTGGCTGTACCCCAGGCCACCTGATTTTACCCGACTGCCTTTACGAATGAGCACCGATCTCCAAAATCTAGTGGAATATCTTCCAAGAATTGTGGAGGCTATTATAAGAGTGGAATGGGATGTTCCACAATGTCCACCAAATTTTTACATACAGTGTATGATATATATATATACTTTATATGGACACTTTAGCAAGCGCTTGCCCAAATGTTACATTCCGAAAGACACGGAGGCAAGGCGAGGAAGACGGCTGCTAAAACGAGAAAGCGGGTGACTCTGCAACTTTCTCTCTGCAAGCTCACGTTACACCGGTGCTATTCGATACGATGATGGCGCTCGTTATTCGTCTCCGCAAGGTCGAGTCGCTCCTATACATCAGACGTGGAGGAAGGGTGTCACGTCACGATCAGATGTTGTATAAAGGGAAAAGCGAGAGGGATCGGATTCCTCCTTCGTTCCCCTTTTCCTGGAAGAATATCTGAACTCGGCGCTGTAGTACAGCGGCGTTCACTTTTCATGTTCATTCTGTTATCCGCCAGCGCATCGTTTTTCTTTAGCATGTACGTGAACGTCCGAAGTCTAACATTATAGGCCTTGTTAATGGCCTGTAATCATAATTCTGATCATTTCCTTATATTTTTCTCCTTCCTTTCTTTTTATTTCCATGTTACAGAGAGAAGCAGTAATGTGAAAAGAAGTGGAATGAAAAATGTTTTACGGCTCCCGAGGCCTTACCGGGCGAGCAGATAGTAGCCGGCATGAGGTTTTGGGCTGAGACCCATTTATTCAGTCTTCTGCACCATGATTCATCCGCTCTGCAAAGCCTTCTAGTCCATGAAACAGTCCATGAAATGGAGAGGAAACATTACAGAGAGGTGCATGAAGAAGGAAGAAAATGGAGATGCTGGAATGTCCAGTCGTATTTCCTTTATACATTAGATTGGTGTCAGCACGTCAGGAGCTGGACAGGTAAGGAACCTCTGTACCTGGATGAGTCATCAGTGGGCTCTGTTCCAGTCCGGAGAGGCCGATAAAGAGGTAAGAGACATCAGCCTCGGGGAGAGAGTCACTGAGCAGAGTGTAGGAGGCTGGAAAAGAGGTACGACTCCAGGTGGACCTCATCCTGGAGGGGGCGTCACCACACCGGTGATTCCCTTTCCAAGGAAGTCCAGAAGGGGTGTACCAGAGATTTGCCCCTCCCCCAGCGTAAGAGGCAAAAATGGTCAGGAAGTACCCAACTGTGTAGGTAAAGGCAGGTCAGTGGAAAGCAGGGGAGCGAGGGACTGACATCGCCTATCCCTCACTCCCCTGTTCCCGGGAACTTCCCGACCATCCTTGCCTCTCACGTTGTGGGGGGGAGTCAGCCCAGGCTGATGGTTCCCTGACCTGGTGTTGGGGGTATGTTCCAGCCCGTTGGAACGTCTAGGGCAGAGCCGGACGGAAGGAACCCCTGTACTTGACGGGTAATCAGTACACTCTGTTCCAGTCCGGAAAGTCCGGATGAAGTCCTCGGGGAGCGAGTCTCCCAGCAGAGAGTGGATCAGGACGCTTGGCATAAGGCCGGAAGAGGTCCGACTCTCATCATAGTTTCACATGTTTTATATCGGACTCTCCGATAAATCGGGCACTATTCTTGGCGCCCATGGACCTTGGACCTGATACGCACTTCAAGTCTAAATCTCATTAAGATATGGGGCTGCCTAGAAAAAGAAAAGACAAGACAAGACAAAGCATAGCAAGCTAGGACAAGGGAGGGTACGATGAGACAAGCTGAGATCGGACTGGACAGTTACACAAGTAGAATGGACCGGATGGGAAAGGAAATGGGGGGAAAGAGCCAGGAAAAATCAATACGGGAGACAGCAAAGCAAGAGGAACTCACAAAGGCAGGTGTGATACGACAGGAGGTCACGTTCGGGGTAGAATAAATGTATACGTACTGCATTAACAGATGTGCTGTGAAATACGTCGGAATGGCAAAACGTTCTTATGCTACAACATTAAAATGAAAATGAGCTTCGGATCGGACGACTACTGGGAGACGCTTAGGGCTTGTTTTGTCGTTTAGGCAACGAAACATATAAGTCGACGTGCATCAAAGGCCTCGTTAGCTGAAATCGCCGTCTCAGCACTAATTCGTATGATGCTGTTGTGTAATTTGTGTAATCCCAGCCTCGCCGGGCCGCTGCGGCGCCAGTCGAACATAACTGCAGCGGCTCAATAATTCCTGACTCGGAGGAATTGGAGCTGACCTTGCTGTTAGAGAGCGAACTCTCGCCGTGTGGAGCACTGACCCCGGAGCTGGCGTGGAGAAGGAGACGAGGCGGATCTCAGCACCCTCGGGGAAGCTAAACGCATTCGTATCAATATCGGAATTAAACTTACATTACGAAAAAAAAAACAAGGTCCTCCGGAGTCTCGTGAAATATGGATCCGGCCAAAGATGAAGCGCGGTGTTAGATCTCCGTAGTATGGACGAGCGGAGAAGGAAATCAGGAAAGATGATTAGACTTGAGGACAGTTTAAACGTCTCCGAGTAGCGCGCCAAAATGTGGGACAAAAAAAAAAAAAATCATGATGAGTCATCATCTTACAGATCCTCGGCCTCAGCTACATCCTGGTCACATCTCTTTTTTTTTTTATCTGTTCATAATAATTTATCACCTCAGATTAAAGCTAGGACACGCCAACCCTGGGTATACTCTCGTCTCATGCCCTGGTACCCTGGGTGATAATAAAGTGAAAATATCGACACCATTTTTTAGCATCGGGCAATGAATGGCTCGTTTCTGTAGAGCACTTGTGTGGGGGGGCACTTGTTGGGGGGGCAGTGGTTTGGGGGGGGGGGGGGGGGTGTTAAGGGGTGGGGAGCAGCTCAGACAAACCTAAAAATATAAAGGAGGTTAAAATGTTCTGAGGTGGTCCAACCTTGTTTTTCAATACATGAAGTGGGTCAGCGCTGTGATTTTCGCCAAATGTGATTTTAGAGGGTGCCATCATTTTATGCTATGTCATGTCGGACTCAACTATATACTATTTTTAGTTATTTCTTTCTTTATTTGAATATTTATTCATTTTTACACAGTTATTCATTTTCGAAAAATGCGCGATATTTTTTTTTTCCAATTTTTTTTTATTTGATTTTTAATTTGATTGAATTTGATTCATTTATTTGATTCATTTCGACTTTTATATTTTAGAATTTTGACAAATATTTTTTAGAATATTTTATTCATGAATTTTATTTTGAATTTTTTTTTTTAAAACCATTATTACATTACAATTCGTATTGTTGCGATTAAAAATACAATTAATATGAATGAAATTCGTAAAATTAACTTGATGAAATGTATTTTTTTTTTAATGTGTATTTAATTACATTTTAATTGATTTTAAATTTGCACCTAGAGGCTTGCATCACCAAAACAAATAAAGCATTTCATTTATAAGTACTCGCTAAATGTACTTATTTATAAGGACTCTTATAAATAAAGCAAATAAAGCTCTTTCGGATTGATTGTGTTTTATATATATATATATATATTATATATATATATATATATATATATATATACAGTTTAATAAATATCGTTGAATACTGTTTAATTCCATCCTTTATGTATTTGTTGCTTCAGGAAAATAGGTTTTATATCCACATTTTATTTGTACCGAGGTATAACGTCCTGTCTTAAAGATACACTATTTTGTTTTGCATAAAAGATACTTTCACAATCAAGGTCCCTTAAAAAAAATAAATAAATAAAAATCTGCCAACAACAGGCTCACAAACATCCGTCAAATCGCTCCCTCGGTCCTTCGAAGACAATCATTTAGCAGTGAAGGTCATTCCGTCTCCCTCCCGCGCTGGAAGGAGACGATGCACATCCACAAGGTTACGCAGGATCTTCTGTGCGAATCCACTGGAAGTGTTGGAGGTTGTGAAAGTTCTGCAGTGTTACTGCACTGTCCCACTTTATAGCGCTGAAACTTCCTCCCATAATCCCCCACTCCGGCACCCCGAACACACGCTGTCCATTTTCCCACGGCTGTGAATGAGAAAGAGAAAAAGTCTATATATTATTGTAGATTCAGCCAGTAATAACCCGAATACATCCTTCTTACACCTTCATAACGGACGGATGGATTGATAGAGTGTCTTACATTATTGTTATATGGGCTACTTAAGAACAAGTATGTATATGGATGGATGGATGGATGGATAGTGTTTTTGTGTAATACGGCGATGTATATATGCAAATGGGTGGATGGATGATGGATGGACGGACTGATAGATAGAAAGTTGACAATAGAGATGGATGGATGGATGGTTAGTGTTTTAGTGTAATACGGCTATGTACATATTCAAATGGATGGATGGATGGATGGGTAGGTGGATGGATGGATGGACGGATAGATAGAAAGTTGGCAATAGAGATAGATAGAGATAGATAGATAGATAGATAGATAGATAGATATAGATAGATTTAGTGTAATACAGCTATGTACATATGGTACATAATGGATGGATGGACGGATGGCAATATAGACAGATAGATAGATAGATAGATAGATAGATAGATAGATAGATAGATAGATAGATAGATAGATAGATAGATAGATAGATAGATAGATAGATTTAGTGTAATAACAGCTATGTACATATGGTACATAATGGATGGATGGACGGATGGCAATATAGACAGATAGATAGATAGATAGATAGATAGATAGATAGATAGATAGATAGATAGATAGATAGATAGATAGATAGATAGATAGATAGATAGATTTAGTGTAATACAGCTATGTACATATGGTACATAATGGATGGATGGACGGATGGCAATATAGACAGATAGATAGATAGATAGATAGATAGATAGATAGATAGATAGATAGATAGATAGATAGATAGATAGATAGATAGATAGATAGATAGATAGATAGATAGATAGATAGATAGACAGAGAGACAGACAGACAGACAGACAGACAGACAGATATCCCTCAGTCTGAAGA
>JACRUU010000001.1:11303170-11328170 GCA_030449085.1 Kryptopterus vitreolus
CACCTCGGACAAGGGTTTCTTTTCGTCTTCATTCAGGCACCTGGCCATAACAAGGATGGGAAAATAAATAAACAAATAAACAAATAAATAACACACTATTTGTATATTGTTTGGACTAGTTTGGGTCATCCTGGATTTCTGTATCCGAGCTGCGGTACATTATTCAAAATGCTACAGTATTCATTACTGGTCATATATTAAATAATAATAACAACAATAATGATAATATTAATATTATTATTATTGTTATTATTGATAATAATAATAATACAGTAACAATAATACTTATTGCTACTATTGTTATTGTTACTATATCAATGTTACTATATTATTGTACTTTTATTTACTATTATTCAAATGTGTTAGTATTATTTTTATTATTATAAAGAGAAGGAATAATGTTATCGATGTTATTATTATTGTTATTATTGTTATTATTATAAATAGTAGCAATAGTTACTACAGAAAAATTATTTCCAACCAAAAAAAAAAAAAAAAAATGCAAACAAACACAAAATCAAAGTTTTGCATTTCGATAAATCACGTTTGACCACTATTTTTTTTTTTAGAATGCACTATATTTTGTTTATATTTTATTATTGATCAACTTGTTTTTATATTTTGTGTCCCACAAAAGAAAAACAAAATAATGGAATTTAGTGCTAATTGTGTTTAGTCACTCTTTTCCGTGTGATTAGCCTCTGCCGTTCTAAACCTGCTCCGGCATCATCTACCCACTTCTCTGCCTGCTTCTTTTCATTATCTTCAAGGTCTTCCATGGTTTTATAATCCTGCCTTTGAGTTTTCCGATTCTGATCAATCCTGCCGCACAAAGGCGAAATCCATCTGTCTGCTCACTATAAAAGAGCACGGGAGAAAAATGGGAAAAAAAAAGAAATATGAACATGTTCCTTCTAGTGACAGTGTGCTTCTTAAATCACACTGTCCTGGTGTCAATGCCGTGAGTGAACTCGTGATTAATTGCATGTTTCTAATACTCTAACTAACTGTAACGGATGTTATAATTATATACATTTCACTCAAAATCTCTCCCTTTAATAAAACGATTGATTATTTAATATTTAATTTTACTCTGGAAATGATTCTTGTTCATTCATTCATTTCTATTTAATGTTATTTGTTTAGTGTTGGTTTGAAGTGTAAAATATGGGACGTGGCTCCTTTAAGAATTGTGTTCCGGTTGCTTTTTTCCATATAAACTGGTGATACGGTGTTTAGGTTATACGGAAGCGCTTTATTGCGTTCGGTAAAAATGCGCTTTATTGCAGTAATACGGATTTGGGAATGCGATGCGCTTGCGTAAGATTCCATACGCTAATATACGCTGATATAGTGAGGAGATCGTACCTGTTGTGAATGCGCAGCTAGGGGGCGTAATTCGGGGGAAATTTAGGAAGCGTGAGTGGATGCACTGAACGTTTCTTTATTCGTTTATTCTTTTGTTGTTCGCGTTTCATTCATTCGCCAACACAAGTGAATGAGCTGACTACATGCTCTAACAGATATATAATATAGACATTCATTCATTCATTCATTCATCTTCTACCGCTTTATCCGATCTTTCCTCGGGTCACGGGGAGTCTGTGCCTATCTCAGGTGTCTATGGGCATTAAGGCAGGATACACCCTGGATGGAATACCAACCCAGCGCAGGACACACACACACACACACACACACATTCACACACTAGGGACAATTTTCCAACGTGCCAATCAACCTACCGTGCATGTTTTTGGACCGGGGGAAACCGGAGAACCCGGAGAGAAAAAAAAACCCCCTGTGAGGCACGGGGAGAACATGAAACAAAGCAAACTCCACACACACATGGCCGAGACGGGAATCGAACCCGGACCCTGGCGGGGTGGTTTGTGTGAGGCGAACGTGCTAACCACTAAACGCCACCGTGCCCCTACTAATATTATTGACTATATATATATATATATATATATATATATATATATATATATATATATATATATATATATATATATATATATATATATATATATATATTATATATAATATATAGATCTATCTATATATGATAAGATAATAAGCTATTAAAAAGCAATTCGAGATGACTTCATAACCTCTATGGCAGGTAAAATAGACGTTGCGTGCAATTAGCGCATAAAGGGAAGTAGCGAGTACAATAGGGCTTTTTCAGGCCCGCGAGGAGTGTGGCATTAATTCGGAGGACGATCAGGGATTATTACCAGGTGAAGAAATAGAATCGGATATGTATTTTTATTTCCTGATGCATTTTAAGTCAAGAACCATGACGAGGCGGGAGACGAGAGCGTGATATTTTAAAGAAGGAGGGTTAAATGTCAAAAATGAAGTGAAGTCATTACAATGGAGGGAAAAAGGTCAATCTAGAAAAGGATGAACGGACCTGACATGCGTAATTATCACTGCTCAAGTTGCAAAAAAAAAAAAAAAAAAAAAGTCATCTCCGGTCCGAAACGGCGGCGAAAGTGCAGGAATCAAAAGGCTCTGGTGAAGGATGACATGATCCGTGTGATTTATATTATTATTATTAGTAGTAGTAGTAGTAGTAGTAGTATTAGTTATTATTAGTATTGTTATTAATTAATTCATGATTATACTATTTTATTAATATTATTATTATTATTATTATATTATTATTATTATTATTATTATTATTATTATTATTATTATAAATGTATATTCAGCTCGTTTTGCTGGATAGGTTTTTAAAAAGGTTTTTAAAAATGTATTTATTTATTTATTCATTCATTCATTCATTCTTCTACCGCTTTATCCGATCTTCCCTCGGGTCACGGGGAGTCTGTGCCTATCTCAGGCGTCTATGGGCATTAAGGCAGGATACACCCTGGATGGAATGCCAACCCATCGCAGGACACACACACACACACATATTCACACACACATTCATACACTAGCGGAGGGCAGCATTTCGGTCTAGAACGTCTAGAAGAAGCATTTGCTATCGCTCGGGATGAGTATTCGGAATATATACAGAAAAGTATATGGGAAAGCAATTAGAGACAGAAGGAAGGAGTCCGGAACCTTTATGGGAAATAAAAGAGACTTACTGTGCAATTAAAAAGAGAAGTGGGGAAGTACAATAGGCCTTTTTACAGACATCACGTGAGGACCGTATATATATATATATATATATATATATATATATATATATATATATATATATAGATATATATATATATATATATATATATACAGACGTGGACAAAATTGTTGGTACCCTTTGGTCAATGAAAGAAAAAGTCACAATGGTCACAGAAATAACTTTAATCTGACAAAAGTAATAATAAATAAAAATTCTATAAATGTTAACCAATGAAAGTCAGACATTGTTTTTCAACCATGCTTCAACAGAATTATGTAAAAAAATAAACTCATGAAACAGGCATGGACAAAAATGATGGTACCCCTAACTTAATATTTTGTTGCGCAACCTTTTGAGGCAATCACTGCAATCAAACGCTTCCTGTAACTGTCAATGAGACATCTGCACCTCTCAGCAGGTATTTTGGCCCACTCCTCATGAGCAAACTGCTCCAGTTGTGTCCGGTTTTGAAGGGTGCCTTTTCCAGACTGCATTGTTTCAGCTCCTTCCAAAGATGCTCAATAGGATTGAGGTCAGGGCTCATAGACGGCCACTTTAGAATAGTCCAATTTTTTTCCTCTTAGCCATTCTTGGGTGTTTTTAGCTGTGTGTTTTGGGTCATTGTCCTGTTGCAAGACCCATGACCTGCGACTGAGACCAAGCTTTCTGACACTGGCTAGTACATTTCTCTCTAGAATTCCTTGATAGTCTTGAGATTTCATTGTACCCTGCACAGATTCAAGACACCCTGTGCCAGACGCAGCAAAGCAGCCCCAGAACATAACAGAGCCTCCTCCATGTTTCACAGTAGGGACAGTGTTCTTTTCTTGATATGCTTCATTTTTTCGTCTGTGAACATACAGCTGATGTGCCTTGGCAAAAACTTCGATTTTTGTCTCATCTGTCCACAGGACATTCTCCCAGAAGCTTTGTGGCTTGTCAACATGTAGTTTGGCATATTCCAGTCTTGCTTTTTTATGATTCGTTTTCAACAATGGTGTCCTCCTTGGTCGTCTCCCATGTAGTCCACTTTGGCTCAAACAACGACGGATGGTGCGATCTGACACTGATGTTCCTTGAGCATGAAGTTCACCTTGAATCTCTTTAGAAGTCTTTCTAGGCTCTTTTGTTACCATTCGGATTATCCGTCTCTTAGATTTGTCATCAATTTTCCTCCTGCGGCCACGTCCAGGGAGGTTGGCTACAGTCCCATGGATCTTAAACTTCTGAATAATATGTGCAACTGTACTCACAGGAACATCTAGTTGCTTGGAGATGGTCTTATAGCCTTTACCTTTAACATGCTTGTCTATAATTTTCTTTCTGATCTCTTGAGACAGCTCTTTCCTTTGCTTCCTCTGGTCCATGTCGAGTGTGGTACACACCATATCACCAAACAACACAGTGATTACCTGGAGCCATATATATAGGCCCAATGGCTGATTACAAGGTTGTAGACACCTGTGATGCTAATTAGTGGACACACCTTCAATTAACATGTCCCTTTGGTCACATTATTTTCTGTGTTTTCTAGGGGTACCATCATTTTTGTCCATGCCTGTTTCATGAGTTTATTTTTTTACATAATTCTGTTGAAGCATGGTTGAAAAACAATGTCTGACTTTCATTGGTTAACATTTATAGAATTTTTATTTATTATTACTTTTGTCAGATTAAAGTTATTTCTGTGACCATTGTGACTTTTTCTTTCATTGACCAAAGGGTACCAACAATTTTGTCCACGTCTGTATATATATTGTAGGAGTCAGGGATTGGGTATTATTGCCAGTTCGAGAAGGGATTTTCTATCCCGGTGCTTTTGAGGGAGATTTTGGGTTACGTACATCTAAGAAAAGAAACCTCGCATGAGTTTAATGCGATCAATATCCAACTGGTTGACACTGATGGTAGAGCGGTGTTGTAGAAACGAAAAAACGTTTGCACCGAATGACCACCTTTCCCCATTAATTCACTATACTTTACCAATCAATTCGACACGTGCCAAAAAAGGCAGCTAGTTAAAAAAAAAAAAAAAAAAAAAAAAAAAACTCTATATTTGAGAGCAAGGTCAATAAAAGCCTTCTGTTCATTAACCAGAGCACTGCCGGCGGAGACGTGTCTCATAAAAGTCTAGTGAAAAAGAATACAACGAAAGAAGAAAAGAGGACGTGCGTGGACGTCAACAAGCTGATCAGGCGGCGGGGAAATGGTCACCAAGCCAAAGAGTGGAAAAGGGATTGGCGAGAGGTTTTCATTTATTTATTTATTTATTTATTTATTTATTTATTTATTTATTTATGTTTTTAGTAAATATTTTAGCTTTATTTATTCATTCCTTCGTTTATCCATTTTATTTTTTATTTGCTTTGGAAATATTCATTCATTCATCTTCTACCGCTTTATCCGATCTTCCCTCGGGTCACGGGGAGTCTGTGCCTATCTCAGGCGTCTCTATGGGCATTAAGGCAGGATACACCCTGGATGGAATGCCAACCCATCACAGGACACACACACACAAACACACACACACACACACACATTCATACACTAGGGACAATTTTCCAAGGTGCCAATCAACCTACCGTGCATGTTTTTGGACCGAGGAGGAAACCGGAGAAAAACCCGCTGAGACACGGAGAATCGAACCCGGACCCTGGCGGTGTGAGGCGAACGTGTTAACCAATATGCCACCGTGCACCTGCTTTGGAAATATGAGTTAACTTAATTATAATAATTACTTATTTAACCAATGTTTACTAGATCCGACGTCCCCGACGGAGGCTTTAAATGGGGCTTAAAAAACAGTCCGAATCCACCGTTAAAGGTCTTCGGTCGCTCAGTAACGTCATGGATCTGCTGGTGGGGATCCATTCCCGAGCAAATTCCATCCAGGGGTCGTTCGTCGGGATGAATCAGGTCAGTCTGAATGGAAGCGAGGGGACAGTAGCAATACTCCATATTACATTTAGAGCATTTGGCAGACCCTTATCCAGAGCGACTTACAACTGAGCAATCGAGGGTTAAGGGCCTTGCTCAAGGGCCCAGCTTGGTGGTGGTGGGAATTGATCCTGCGAACTTCCGGTTCAGAGGCCTTTAACGCTTTAACCACTGAGCTCCCAGCACCTCTCCCCCCTCCCTCCCCCATTAGATATGTACAATAGAAACGAAACTAAGCTCCTACCGGAACCCCTGTCGGATAATTTTTCTGGTGTATAAAAGGTCGGAGCCCCTTGTGAAAGACCTCACAGTCGTTTTCGTGCCGGCGTTTCGTCTGTGTTTATTTTCTGTCTGCGACAGCCTCTAAAGCTCAGTTTACAGTTTGCAAAACACTCAAAGGTTTGAAGGACAAGCCATTTATTTTTATTTATTTATTTATTTATTTATCCTCACCCCCCCCCCGCACACACACGCGCACTCGGAAAAGCGAAAATGGAATGAAAAGGGAAAATATTATCATCGTCTATAACGTGTCATGACCCCGGTATATTCTAAAAAATATATATATATTCCAAAAAATAAATAAATAAATCAAACGGGCGACGTTTCGACGCTTTAACGTGGAGGTGACTCCAGACAGATGCAGGAAGACTTTTTTTACTGGAAACGACCTGGCAGACAGAGCCGATACAAAATCCAAAATAAATAAATAAATAAATAAATAAATAAATACAAAATGGTAGGGAAGAAAGACGTACGGTCTTACATCTCATATTGCGAAGATGAAGGAATCAAAAACCAGGTGCGGAAAGAAAAACGTGGTGTAAATTAGCGTTAGAGAAGAATAAGCATTTGATTAGAATTAGCATTTAGCAAAGTTACACAGCGGTTTAAAGTGGCGTAAAACACACTAGTGTATTTGCAGTGATGTGTTATGGAGAAAAAACAAAGCTTGTGGGGGGAAGGGGGGGGGGGGGGGGGGGGGGTGTCTGATGTTAAAATCAGACTTAAACGTCTTCTGGTGTCAAATTTACAGTGTAATAAAAAAAAAAAAAAAAGCTTTTCCGGCAATCCGGTTCTTTTCTTCTCACACGTCCATCCATGTCTTATACATGTATCTGCGATTTTACCCGTTTCCAGGTTCTCTGTAAAGGATCATTCGTTGATATTGTCGATGCCATGTCTTATGCCATATATATATATATATATATATATATATATATATATATATATATATATATATATATATACAGTGGACAAAAATTGCAGCCCCACCCCACCGCAGCCAATACGGTAAAATAAATAAATAAATAAATGTTTAGACGACTATGATAAACGAAAAAACTAAAACATCACAAACATTAATTTATAAATTGTATAAATGATATTAAATATTCAATTATAAATTGTTCAATTATAAATGTTCAAAAAAAAAAACAATTTATATTATATATATATATATATATATATATATATATATATATATATATATATATATGAGAGAAAATATAGGTATTAAAAAGCAATTAGGTAAAATAGGTAAAATAGACGTTCTGAGCAATTTAGAATTGTTTTTTTTAATATATATATATAGATAGATAGATAGATAGATAGATAGATAGATAGATAGATAGATAGATAGATAGATAGATAGATAGATAGATAGAATTTTTATACTTTTTTATATTTTTTTATAATCTAAAAAATTTTTTTATATAAAAACCAATAATATTCATTCATTCATTCATTCATTCATTTTCTACTGCTTTATCCGATCTTCCCTCGGGTCACGGGGAGTCTGTGCCTATCTCAGGCGTCTATGGGCATTAAGGCAGGATACACCCTGGATGGAATGCCAACCCATCGCAGGGCACACACACACACACACACACATTCATACACTAGGGACAATTTTCCAAGGTGCCAATCAACCTACCGTGCATGTTTTTGGACCGGGGGGAAACCGGGAGGAGAACCCGGAGGGGAGAAAAAAAACCCCCTGAGGCACGGGGAGGGGGATGGGGGAAGAACGGGGAGAACATGCAAACTCCACACACACATGACCGAGACGGGAATCAAACCCGGATCCTGGCGGTGTGAGGCGAACGTGCTAAGCACTACGCCACCGTGCCCCACACCAATAATATAATAATAATAATAATTATTATTATTATTATTATTATTATTATTATAATAAGGTCACTTTACGTTCAAAGCTGATATACAGACGAGGCGATCGATTTCACAAGTCTTCGCAGAACACAAACAAAAGACGTAAGCACAAGTGCGTCGGCGTTAAACGTCGGAGGCGGGACCTCACAGGCACGGCGGGTAGCGGCGGCGTTATTAGTGCGCTGATTGAGAACAGGTGGTTACAATTAGAAGTTTGTGGTTTGGCTGAGCATTTTGGGAAATGGAGTGATTCTCCGAGCAGATGTGAATATCAAGCTAAATGAGCTCTAGAAAGAAGCGACGAGAAATCATGCTGGGGAAAAAAAAAAAAAAAAAACAAAAACAAAAAAAAACACCGCGCCCCACATGTTTGCCTGTATACTATGTCTCACAAATATAAATAAATATATAAAATAAAACGCTGGAAATGTCTCCATGAAGGATTAAAAATCGCCATTCAGGGGACGATTAACAACTCGCTAGCTAAATTCATTCATTCATTCGTCTTCTACCGCTTTATCCGATCTTCCCTCGGGATCTCAGGACTCAGGCGTCTATGGGCATTAAGGCAGGATACACACTGGATGGAATGCCAACCCATCGCAGGGCACACACACACATCACATATATACTCATATGATATATATATATATAGATATATATATATATATATATATATATATATATATATATATATATATATATATATATATATATATATATATATATATATTACTTTTAATAATAATATAAAAAAACCTGTAGAGACTCGTTTGGGGACGGTAATATTGGACATTTGGAACTTTGTTTTTTTCGATACTTTCGATATATCGCCCGACCCTACAATCTAGCAACAAATGGTTATTATATCAAGCTCCTAGAAACACCTATTAACATTAAAAATAAATAGTAAATAATTTATTTATTATTTATTTGATATTGAATTTTTTATGCAAATAATTTTTTAACACTTTACAAGTTTATAACAAACAAAACATATTGTTCAACACATCGATCCTGAATCCTTGAGAAACGTAGCGCTGCTATATTTCAAAAGTTTAGGATCGTATTAAGATTTATCGTTGCTAATATCGTTGCTAAAGCATGCTCGGTGTTACACACGTTGCTATAATATGTCATTTTTTTACTGTACTGTTGGCGTGCTCCGTTTTGTGAACCAACATTGGATGGAAATTAAAGCTATAAATAATAATAAACACTGAAACGCACCAGGCCAGGAACGCAACATAAAAACGGCACTAAAATTGACCGAATGCCATCGTGTTCCATTATTCGCGTTCCCTTTTATTGCGTTTAATATCTTTTGTCACTAATTTCGAGGCGTATTAATACAGCGGCGTTGAAATCACATTTTAAAAGCGTTAATAAACACTTTTCAAACTGACCCAATTTATTCGTTTATTTATTTATTTATTTATTTACATTTACATTTACAGCATTTGGCAGACGCCCTTATCCAGAGCGACTTACAACTGAGCAATTGAGGGTTAAGGGCCTTGCTCAAGGGCCCACTAGTGGTAGCTGTGATCTTCTGGTCCAGAGTCCAACACCTTAACCACTGAGCTACACCACCTCCCATGTTAATATGAAAAATATTGGACAAACATTTAAAAGCAGCCATTAGTAAGAGCATTTATGGACAAAAATGGACGCACTACGTGGAACCGCATCTGCAGTCCAGGAAACTTTTTGTCAACAAACACAGAACCGTAGAAGTTTGTTGTTTCTACTGCATTGACAATGCGAGAACACGATTAATCCCGAACTTTGGCGTTTGAATCGCCTAAAAAAGGTGCTTTTTAAATGGTGAACCGGGGTGCCTAAGACCGGGGTGCCTATATATATATAATATATATATATATATATATATATATATATATATATATATATATATATATATATATATATATATATATATATATATATATATAAACAACAACTGAAACATAGTGTCTTTGACCCAGATTGTGACGTGGAAAAGCCTGACTGGTCTTGTAATGCCCCCTGGTGGTGGTGACGTATCAGTGCATGTGATTCAAAGATCGATCGGCATTGCCTTTCTTTATCTCTAACGCTTTTGTTTTTGCGTTTAAAGTCAGATATCACCCCAAATATCCTCTGTGTTCCTGCAAGTTCCCGAAACAGCACATTCTGACGCTTGTATGCTTATTTATATTTATCGCCAATTATTTCATGCAAATATATAGATTTGTATATATATATAGTGTGTGTGTGTGTGTGTGTCTGTGTATTGGCTATCAATTATATATATATATATATATATACACACTATATTATACACTATATATATATTATATATATACATATATATATATATATATATATATATAGATATATATATATATATATATATATATATATATATATATATATATATATATATAAAATTGATAGCCAATACACACACACACACACACACACACACAACACCACACCACACCACACACACACACACACACATAACATATATATATATATATATATATATATATAATGTATAATGAGTTCTTAATATCATTCTATTAATAGATTGGTGTGCTATGTTACATTAGAGTCTTTTTGCGTAAACTGCGTTTTTTTTTTTTATTTAAGTACATTGTCGTTTTACTAAAGTGAATGTTTAACAGGTGCTGGAGTCATATTTGATCGAGACTTTCGCTAAAGTGCGCGGTTTGTTTACTTCAGCCTTAACCTGAGCGCAGGATTTGAATGGCGAATATTAAAACATGGAGGCAGCAACACTGCCTACCAGTCCATCACTCTCTAGGTTGTATTGTAGCCGTAATAACTGCCGCAATATCCGAAGCAAAAAAACACATGCTCGGAATGTGTCATGTTCTTTCAATGCGACATGTCATCGAGCCTGACATGCCGAGCTCGTGAATATAACAAAAACCCACAATGGCGCTTTTCTTTTTCCATTTGTGTGTGTGTGTGTGTGTGTGTTAGGTCAATCCAGGCCACACAGCGTTCTCATTTCTCATGACAGCACAAATCCAACAAACTGTCAGTCAAATATTCACATGAGAAACAAGTTCAAGTGGATTAGGTTGCCTTCTGAGGTTATGAGACAGCTTCAAACCAGCAGAGGGGCAGGTTTTCCATAAATGGCGGAGAGAACCAAACCCATGTGTCTATTGTTTTTATATATTTTAACATCCTAAAACATTTTTAATCCCTGCTATATATATATATATATATATATATATATATATATATATATATATATATATATACACACCACTCATGTAGCTACAAAGAACCAAGCTGCTTTAGAACCGATTATATTCATTCATTCATTTTCTACCGCTATATCCGATCTTCCCTCGGGTCACGGGGAGTCTGTGCCTATCTCAGGCGTCTATGGGCATTAAGGCAGGATACACCCTGGATGGAATGCCAACCCATCACAGGGAGCACACATACACACACACACATTCACACACTAGGGACAATTTTCCAAGGTGCCAATCAACCTACCGTGCATGTTTTTGGACCGGGAGGAAAAAACCCCTGAGGCACGGGGAGAACATGCAAACTCCACACACACATGGCCGAGACGGGACTCGAACCCGGACCCTGGTGGTGTGAGGCGAACGTGATAAGCCACCGTACCCATTGGGTTGGCAATGGTTTGGCATTCTATCCAGGGTGTATCCTGCCTTAATGCCCATAGACACCTGAGATAGGCAGAAACTCCCTGTGACCCGAGGGAAGATCGGACAAAGCGGTAAAAGACGAATGAATGAAATTTATATATATAGGGATGAAAACCTTCTACAGACGTCTACAAAACGATTTCGACTGCACAACGTCCAAATCAGTCTACATTGCATTGCGATGTCCGTTATCTTTTGCTGATGCACACTTTTTTTTTAATGCATGTGAACCCACGTAACCTCCCTGCATCACTCATTTGTTATCTGATGTGTTCAACATCCTGTTTTTACGGGTTACCGATCGAAATCTGCACTTATCTGCATTTGTTCGCGTTCTGCATCCTTTTCATCAGTTGGACCTTCGGCTTGGCCTTCGTACTTTATAGGAAGAAGTTGGGGAATCCCATGTTATCCCATGTTCGGTGACCATTTTGGCCGCCCGAAATGTATACAAACATATAATCATACAATATGCGTATTAAAATTAATGTTAAAAATCGTCAACCATGGCGTCCATTATCTCTTTCATGTGTAACCTGTCCTGCATAAGGATCTCTAAAAAGGTCCAAAATATGATGGCAGGGTATTTTTTTGGTATTTTCCCCCAAGTATGCAATGGTAAATAACTAGCAAAAGTTCCCCAAAGAAGGACAACAAATCAGCTCCTTTTATCTAACGAAGTAATGCTAAAGTGCCAATTTATTTATTTTCTTCTATTTATTTACTTTCCATTTTGTTCACTGACAATGAGAAATGAACACTTGTATTTTTAAAGTACATATAATCCGTTCAGGGGGGCACGGTGGTTAGCATGTTTGCATCACACCGCCAGGGTCCGGTTTCGATTCCCGTCTCGACTATGTTTGTTTGGAGATAGGCACAGACTTCTCCCCATGGGTTCTCCGGTTTCCTCCCAGGTCCAAAAACATTTACGGTAGGGTTGATTGGCACCTTGGAAATTGTGTGTGTGTATGAATGTGTCTGAATGTGTGTGTGTCCTGCGATGGGTTGGCATTCCATCCAGGGTGTATCCTGCCTTAATACCCATAGACGCCTGAGATAGGCACAGACTCCCCGTGACCCGAGGGAAGATCGGATAAAGCGCTAGAAGACGAATGAAGGAATGAATATAATCGGTTCTAAAGCGGCTTGGTTCTTTGTAGCTACATTAGTATTAGTAAACACAGAGTAAACAAATGATATATAAATTAAAATCACATGACCGCCCCGAGGTAATCTAGCATCCTGACGTGGATTTCATGGCAGGCCTGTTTGTAACTAGGTCAAAATGTACAGCAGAGTCGACACCGATGCTACGCCTGATATCTGTATATGATAATAATGATAATGATGCATGCATTTGGGTGATGCATCGTATGGTACAAACAAATGCTGTCAAGCTTAGCAACAACAAAAGGAAGCTTTTATTCTATATTCTTTTATATTCTATATATTGCATATACTTATAATCATGGCTCAGTTACTCACTGTATTACCTCCCCCATATACTGTTTACATATGCAAATTATTATATATTCTACACATTGTATATATTTATCACCACTCATTTACTTACTGTATTACCTCCCCTTATTTATATATGCAAATTATCATATGTCCAATATATTGCATATATTTATCACCGCTCATTTACTCACTGTATTACCTCTCCTTATTTACATATGCAAATTATTACATATTCTATATATTGCATATATTTATCACCGCTCATTTACTTTCACTGTATTACCTTCCCTTATTTATATATGCAAAGTATCATATGTTCAACATATTGCATACATTCATCACACCTCATTTACTTACTGTATTACCTCCCCTTATTTACTGTCTATATATGCAATTTACCATATATTTCTTTATACTGTATATACGCACATTATTTATTGTTATGCACCGACTGTAGAAGTGCAAATGCACTTCTGGTTGGACGCTAACTGAATTCCGTTGCCTTGTACCAACATGTGCAGTGACAGTAAAATTGAATCTAATCTAATCTAATCTAATCTGATCGTCGGTAATCCTTATATTTGGAAAATGCTGTTGTGGAGCCAATTTTTTTATTCTCTATTTTTTTTAATGAGTAAAATACTACGGCTTTGTTTAAGCCTGTAGTTCGATGGGCGTGATCGATCGCTTGGTCTGAGCAGTCAGAGAACATCGTTTCCTTTGTGTACGTGCATGTGCACGCTGCAGATATAAAGATAGAAGTGAACTGAAAGACAATCGCTCGACAGAGAAGCAGACAAGAACCTTTTGAGGTAAAGTACTCTCATAAAACTTCCTTCTTTTCTTTAATATATATATATATATATATATATATATATACACATATATATATATATGCTTAAAAAAGATTATATATATATATATATATATATATATATATATATATTTACCGATCCAAGTTGGACATTTGGTCCATGATGTGATGATAAGCTCAGGTTAGACAACAAAAATATGCACTATGATCGCTTTACTTAGCTTAAAACATAAAATGATTTAGACATAAATATAAGTGCTTTCATATTCATTCATTTCCCGCTAATTTCATACATGCATTCCTGCTGAATTAGGTGTGTTGAGAAAGCGGACAAACAACAACTAAATTAAAGGGTGGACTTTTCCCTGCAATTTTATTTTCATTTTGTTTGTTTGTTTGTTTGAAGCCACTTTCATTTTCTAGCATGCTGGCTAGCTGAGATAAAAATAGGTTCTTTTTTATTATTTTTTTTTAAGACCAATTTAATCTCCCGATCTCTATTGTTGCAACTATTTCGAATAAGGAACATTTATGTGGCGAGCAGAGACAGTTTACATACATACATACATACAGTAACCTCCATGTGTGTTTAAACTGCATGTTGGCACACTTTACTAATCCAATTAGCAAATATTTATCCGAAATAGCATTTTTTTTTTTTTGGCTTTACTTTCATGCTTAATTCGCTTTAAACTATAGACAATAATCAGAATGACTGTCCTGCTTATGTCAGCGCGCTTTTACCCTAACCACACTAACCACCGAAACAAAACTCAGAAACAAAGTTTCCTCTTTGTGTTTGAGTCGGTGCTGTTCATGATTCATGCATGAGATTCATTTCATGATCTTTAATGCCAACTGGGTTGCTGCCTTGGAATAGTTGCCTGGAGGTGTTATGTTACTGCACACTGAGTGGAATTATCTTGTAAATATATTCATCTTCTACCGCTTTATCCGATCTTCCCTCGGGTCACGGGGAGTCTGTGTCTATCTCAGGCGTCTATGGGCATTAAGGCAGGATACACCCTGGATGGAATGTCAACCCATTGCAGGACACACACACACACTCACACACTAGGGACAATTTTCCAAGGTGCCAATCAACCTACCGTGCATGATTTTGGACCGGGAGGAAACCAGAGAACCTGGAGAAAAACCCCCTGAGGCACGGGGAGGAACATGCAAAATCCACACACACATGGCCGAGATGGGACTCGAACCCAGACCCTGGAGGTGTGAGGCGAACGTGCTAACCACTAAACCACTGTGCCCCTACCTATAACTAACTAATATCCTATATATATATATTATATATATATATATATAAGAATTTAGATGACTGAAGAAGCAGAAGATCAAAATTCACACATATTGAAGGAGAGGGTATCATTATTGTATGCACAAAGACACCATAGGCACTTTATATTCCGTTCAGTTAAAAAAAAAATAACAAAAAAACACACTGGTATTTTTACAGTATACTAATGAGGACTGAAGGTCATAGCTGAAACTGAAAACAGACAGCAATTATATAAACTACGAAATTATATCGTATATATTTACTAGAAAAATCATCCCACGACCGCCAGTATCTCCCTGTCTTGCATATTTAATTTGTCAACATAATGAGCAGTTTTATAGATCTTATGGCTCTTATAAAACCTTTGTGTATATGATGTGTATATGTATCACTTACCTGAAGGAAGGATAGCATCGCGGCATGACAACAAAGCAAACTGCCAGTGGATCTTTTGGTCCATGTGAACCTCGGCGTCATCATCGCAAAAGGTGTTCCCCTAAGACCCTTAAAGGGTCTTTTATAAGCATCCTGCCCAACCAGTATTGGTTTTCAGGAACATAGCAAAGAGCTGAAGGTGTTTGACTTGGCCTCAAGAACGCTAACAAGCTGGCGTCTGTGGGGTTTAGCGTTCGGATGACCAAAGAAGGCCAAGGACCTTCTGCTCATGTTGTAATACCAGAAACCACATTGAACCAAACAACATTGGCTATTGGGTGTCTCATTATAATGCAGGTGGTAGCTCAGTGATCACATGTTCCAAAGGTCACATGTTCAAATCCCAGCTTCTCCAAGCCACCCTTGAGCAAAGATTGGATTCAGGGGTATTTAAATGAATATACTGCGATTGTGCTATTCATGTTGTGGTGGATTTAAAGTGTATCGTGTAAATGTAAATATATATATATATATCTATATATATATATATATATATATATATATATATATATATATATATATATATATGCCAAAAATACATCTAGCACTTCACACGAAAGCTTTAAAGCATTTTTGCTGGTTTCATTTCTTTATGGTGTTATTGGAAAATCCCAATCCTAATACCCAAACACATTGGGAACCTCCCAACGCGGTCCCACTGTATTTTTCACGACTGCGTTTTCCCCCGTTTGCAGGATCCGCTCAGCAATGGAGGGAAAAGATGCCAACATCACGACCTACAAAAACTCCAAATGCAACTTCTCAGAGGAATACAAGTTCACCACCTACAGTGTGGTCTTCAGCCTGGTCTTCATCCTTGGCCTCGTGGGCAACGCGGGCGCCCTGTACGTCTTCTGCAAACTCTCGGTGAAGAATCGTCTCTCTACCATCTTCCTCATACACCTTGCTGCCTCGGACCTCATCTTCATCCTTACGCTGCCTCTACGGATCGCCTTTTACCTTAGCAACTCGCCAGACGTGCGGGAATCTCCTCCGACCTCCGCGATGACGCCCTTGAACCTCGCGTGCCGTTTCTCCGCCTTCTTATTCTACATCAGCATGTATTGCAGTATCTTCTTTCTGACCGCCCTGAGCTTGTGCCGCTACCTGGTGCTAGCCGGTCGGGTTCGGCTCACGAACAGCGAGGCGTGCAGATGGGCTCGCTTCCTGTGCTGGGGAATCTGGATCTTTGTGGTTGGGGGGAATATTTTGTACCTCGGAATGACCTCGGGATTCAGCATTCAGGCAGTGGGGTGTCTAGAGCCAGCAGGGGATGACTCCTGGGTTTTGCTGTATCGCCTGAATCTGGTGGTGCTGGCGATCTGCTTTTTGTTCCCGCTAACAGTGGTCCTGCTTTCCTACTCCCTCATGATCAGGCATATCCTGAGGATCCGGGCTGGCCAAAGGCGACGCGACGTGGCCCTGATCTGCTTGGTGCTTCTGATCTTCTGCGTTTGCTTCCTCCCCTACCACATCCAGCGCACTCTGCACCTGTACTACAGGATGAACCAGAAAACAGCGCCCTGCCACTTGCTGGCCACCTTGCAGAAATCGGTGGTGGTGACGCTGTGCTTTGCAGCCATGAACAGCTGCCTCGACCCGCTCCTCTTCCTGTTTGTGGGCCACGGCTTCATGAAGGTGATCAACAAGTTCATTGCTCGCGTCAACATTTCTTGGGCGCTAAAGAATTCCAGTTTCAGTTCCCCGAGTCCAACTGTTTCGCAGCCCGCATTAAGTGGAGGCCCAAACACCACAGACAGGGACCGAGCGACCTTTTTGGAGATGACGCCCTGCCTGAATAATGACGTCACTGTTTAATGGCTCTGTTTAAACCCTCAGTTTGGATGTTCAGCACGACCAGGAACCTGGGACTCTTCAATCAAGGAGGCTGTTTAAATGAGTGGACAAGCTACACGAGGAATCGGCATATACAGCAGGTCATGAGTTCAAATCCCAGCACCAAGAACGTTGCTAACGTCGGGCCCTCAATGTATTCGCTCTGGATTAGAGTGTCTGCCTTTTAGACCACAATACTGGCGCCATGTGCTCCTGGCATGAAACAAACAACAACAACCAAAACCTTTGAATGTTTATCAAGGTTTTCCATCTCGATAAGACTTCTTTAAACTGTACAGAGTGCATTTTGATTTGACATTTAAGCAGGTTTTAACATTTAAGTCAATTCGGCATCCGGCACCCTGAGGAGATCAGTTCTAGCGCTGTATTGGGTTGATGTTGTAAGCACACTTCGCTGGACATCAGTCAGCCTGTGAATGTATTCACAAAGCCTGCTTTTCAAAAGAAGTGCACATGGCAGGGCACATGTGATCTCTCTTTTTTTTTTTTTTTTACCACATTCCATGATTGATATCTTAAAGATGTGTGTCTTTCCTCCTGCAAAGAACAAAAATAAGGATTTCTCGACTCTAGATCGGACACGGGTTTGTTGCGGGTTAGTAGGAATCCTGGGAAGCATCCTTGCTTATGCAGATCTATACACAAATATCAAATATATATTTGGCTCCTTTTTGATGACATAATAATATGGAGCTCTACGAGGTTAGATCCCTTATCAGAAGGCTGTGAGTTCAAATCCCAACGCAACTAAGAGAAGAAGAGCCTTTATTTGTCACATATACTTTGCATATAGTTTCTTCGCATATCCCAGCAGCTTGCTTGGAAGTCAGAGCGTCGGGTATCAGCCATGATATGGCGCCCCCTGGAGCACGGAAGGGTTAACTGTTCAGTCGTATGAATAATATCAAATACCATAACTTTAAATGTAAACAAAAACCAACAACTTTGCCATTCATTTAGTATTATATCCGAGTGCCCTGTGTTCCCAGGATAAACTGCTGATCCACCATGATTCCCACCAGGATAAAGCGCTTGAACGAATCGATCGGAATGTTTAAAGTGAATCTTTTGTATTTGACATACACCAAAGCTTTCATAACGACAAGACAAATCCTTTCAATATCATCACAGGTTCATATTCGAGACTTCAAAGTTGTGTAGAAGGCGGTCTCCGGCGTTGCTTTGATATCCCCGATGCCGAAAACGAAAGATGTCTCAGGAGACACCGGTCCAAAAATAGAAACGAAAATCTCATATGATCTTATAATTATACATCAAATCCCACACGCAAGGATTTGGATTCAGGGCTGCCAATGTTTTCATGCTCCATTTGTGTCAAATGCTGTGCAACGCCATCAATAAAGGAAAAATAGCTCGCTCCGTCGGGTGGGAATGTATTTCTGTTCATATGAAACAAATCAAGACCGAAAGCCTTCTCTTATTATTTTCTCTCTCTCTCTCTCTCTCTCTCTCTCTCTCTCTCTATGCGGTGGATGAGCGCATACCTCGCTTGATCACTGTCCTGTCTCCTCTGGTTGAACTCCACTTCAGTGATCCCACACAAAACGCTTTGGCTTAGGTGTCTTGGGGGAAAGAGTAAAATATCCCTCTTTATATTAAAGCTTATTTTACATAATACATGGAAGAAAAGTGGTTACTTGTGAAAAGTATAACGATTTACCTCAAGTTTACCTCAGAAACATATTGGATGTTGTTGGACGAGACTTCCACATTGTGTTTTTAACAAACAGATACCACAGTCATGCTGTCTGGCTTTGTATTGGTTCGCAAAAGCAAGGTTTGGTTAAGCGTTAAAACAAAGCGTTAAAATGTTAAAAGATAAAACAAAGTTAGCTGCAAGCACAACAACAAAGTTAGCTGCTAGCACAACAACAAATTTAGCTCGAGCGCAACAACAAAGTTAGCTGCTAGCACAACAACAAAGTTAGCTCGAGCGCAACAACAAAGTTAGCTGCTAGCACAACAACAAAGTTAGCTCGAGCGCAACAACAAAGTTAGTTGCTAGCACAAAGTTAGCTGCTAACACAACAACAAAGTTAGCTGCTAACAAAGTTACAACAACAAATTTAGCTCAGCGCAACAACAAAGTTAGCTGCTAGCACAAAAACAGTATGTTGCTAGCACAAAAACAAAGTTAGCTGCAAGCACAACAACAAAGTTAGCTGCTAGCACAACAACAAAGTTAGCTGCTAGTACAACAATAAACTTAGCTGCTAGCACAACAATAAAGATAGCTGCTAGCACAACAACAAAGTTAGCTGCTAGCACAACAACAAAGTTAGCTGCTAGTACAACAATAAACTTAGCTGTTAGCACAACAATAAAGATAGCTGCTAGCACAACAACAAAGTTAGCTGCTAGCACAACAACAAAGTTAGCTGCTAGCACATAACCGTATGTTGCTAGCACAAAAACAAAGTTAGCTGCTAACACAAAAACAGTATTTTGCTAGCACAAAAACCGTATGTTGCTAGCACAAAAACAAAGTTAGCTGCTAGTACAACAATAAAGATATCTGCTAGCACAACAACAAAGTTAGCTGCTAGCACAACAACAAAGTTAGCTGCTAGTACAACAATAAAGTTAGCTGCTAGCACAACAATAAAGATAGCTGCTAGCACAACAACAAAGTTAGCTCAAGCGCAACAACAAAGTTAGCTCAAGCGCAACAACAAAGTTAGCTGCTAGCACAACAATAAAGTTAGCTTCAGCGCAACAACAAAGTTAGCTGCTAGCACAAAATGGTTGACTTTCAACGTATTGGATTAAATTGAATGTGGTCTCTCTGTGTTTTTCTCTTCCTTCCAATCTATTTATAGCTCCGTTTAATATTAAGGAATGTCCATGAAGCAAGTTAGTTCGTGTTATTACTCGTGTCAAAGTAGCGATAAACAGCTGTTTACATCACCAGCCTCCGCAAAATGGAATGTCCACCATACCGTACACATCCACGAGAGGTTTTGGAGCGCTTATATTATATAAACCAGAGCCGGAGGAATGATGTGTTTATGTGTCAACATGAGCGCGAGTGTGTGTGTTACCTCCCTGCTGCGAAAAGTTGTCGAACTCTTCTTGGTTCGTTTGTTGTTCACACCAGGCACTTAAGAATGCAGTGATGGTGAAGGAAAAAAGATTTGGAGACACTATTCTTTTACTCTTTGTTTTAAAATAAATCCAAACTTCTGTTGGAAAAGGGGGTCTTCTTGAATGTTGTAAATAGTGAGACTTAAAAAAACAACAACCCTTTGTATACTGTGACACTGAGGTACAAATGCTTTAAGACTTGTTCAGCCATTGTGGAAAGGGGATGTTCAGAAGTAAACATTTGCCCATATAGAGTAAATCGCTATAAAAAAAATAGCTAAGGGTGAGGGCCAAGACTATTCATGAGTGGTTGAAACATTACCCTCTTGCAATATGAGTAAAGCAGACTGTGCCCTTAAAAACAAAAACAGGAAACACACAGATGAAAAAAACAAAACTAAACACAGCTTGGTTCTGGAAAGAAGCTCCGAGTCAAATGGCGTCATCCCGTCGCAAAATATCCGTTCACAAATTTTCCTTGAGCCACAGCAGATAACGGTCCGTCATCCTGTGGGCAAGACCGAAGTCGGTCGGCCACATTGTGAACATCATTGTGCCGTGAAACCCCTCTTCGTAGTGTTCGTGCGTCACGTCGATGCCGGCGGAGCGCAAGCGCGTGACATACATGACGCCGTCGTCGCGCAAAACGTCGTACTCGCACGTCAGAACGTAGGTTTTAGGCAGCCGGCGCAGAACCTCGTCGGGCACCAGCAACGGCGACGCCCGCGGGTCCGTCAGCGTCAAAGAGGTCTCGCCCGCCGATGCGGACGGAGCGCTGTAGTTGTGTTTCCGGCGGTACGGCTCGGGCAGGAAGGCGCTCCAGTTGACGAATTTCAGCATCGCGACGGATTCGGCGCTGTTGTGGTCGTTGGCCAACATGGCTCTGAGGAAGGCTTTGTCGCTCGTGAAGTACTCGCTCCAAAAGCGCACCATGAGCGTACGGGGCAGGATGGGCATGTGCTGGTTCTGCCGGTACGACGGCGTGTTGAGATCCAGCGCTTGGAGAACCGGGTAGATTAACGCCTGCAGTTTTAGTTTCACACCTTGGTTTGGTTCCAACTGCATCTGGAATCGATAAGAATGGTGAGGAAATTGCCTTTATTAGGTGTGGCGGATAAATACAACAAAATAAAACGCAATAAATCCATATTTCAAGTAGGGACTCAGGTGCATGGTGGCTTAGTGGTTAGCACGTTTGCCTCACACCGCCAGGGTCGGGGTTCTATTCCCGTCTCGGCCATGTGTGTGTGGAGTTTGTGCATGTTTCTACCCCCCCTCCCTCCCCGTGCCTCAGGGGGGTTTTTTTCTCCGGGTTCTCCGGTTTCCTCCCCCGGTCCAAAAACATGCACGATAGGTTGATTGGCACCTTGGAAAATTGTCCCTAGTGTATGAATGTGAGTGTGTGTGTGTGTGTGTCCTGTGATTGGTTGGCATTCCATCCAGGGTGTATCCTGCCTTAATGCCCATAGACGCCTGAGATATGCACAGGCTCCCCGTGACCCGAGGGAAGATCGGATAAAGCGGTAGAAGATGAATGAAAGTAGGGACTCCTGCATTGTCTGTTAAATACAGCTTTTCTTTGAGGTCGTCTTCTGTCTCCTCATTGGCTCGTTTACCCTGCGCAAAGACACTTTCCGAAGCTTCATGTTGCTAGCTCGGGGGTTTCATTTTAGCGCTAATGTATTATGTGTTAGCGGCCGGGAAACGGCCCCTTTAAGAAGGTAGGGGATGGAGGTAAGTTATCTGACCTCGGCAGTGGTACTCTGGTAATTTTCCAATATAAATCATCATTCAGACAAGAAATAAAATGGAAATAAGGTGTATTCTTTCCGCGCTGCCCAGTACCAATTGGACCCACGGACCGGTACTGGTTGGTCGGGGGATCGCTGTCTTACAGTGCATAAAACAGAGCAACTTACAATACTGTAATGTATAAACTTTACAGTATAGACAGCCATGATGGGCACCAAGGGTTAAGCGCCTTGCTCAAGGACCCAAGGAGGGGCAGCTTGGCGATACCGGGGCCCCGACCTTCCGATCAGTAGCCGAGCGCCACTGAGCTACATCCCTCCCATGTGGCAATGGTTTCATCCCTCCCATGTGGCAATGGTCTGAGCACTGAGACGTCTGAACCGAGATTCTCACACGGCAGGAAAAATGTACATTCAGGCGCCATCCCAAAAGAATCGTACGATCATTTTTTTTTTTGCATTTTTCGTATTGCTATTGTCTTTAAAGGATGACCAATGTTTACTGTAGTGGGTGGGAGGAGTCCATTGTGCATGTCCTTTGGATAGCATCCTCCTTTTAGACACCATGATCATAGAAAAATGCCCACGTGAGTCATACACATGCAACGCAAGACAAATTTGCAGAAGTACAAACAATGTAATACATTACAGATGCCTGAAAAACACCAGTTAAACTACCAAAAAATAGAGCTCTCATAGAAATGAAGGTTAAACCAGGGATGCCAGTTCCATCCAAAATGGCATTTTGGAAGTATCTTACCTGCTGCGTTATAGCGGCCGCCAGGTTTCCTCCGGCGCTGTCGCCTGAAACCGCCACGCGCTCCGGATCCACCTCGTACCTCTGCAGGACATCGGGCCGAAAGAAGAACTTCACTACGCGGTACACGTCTTCAAACGGAACGGGGAAGTGGTGAGGAGGTGCCAGGCGGTACCTGTGCACGAAGATTGCGAGATGCAAAATAACTAAAGTTTAGTCTTCGTTGCATGCGTTATGAAATTTGTCCCAATGTTTGCCCTTTTAACGTTCCAGATTCGCCGATTCAGATCGGCTGTTTTACAACGCTACTGTGTCGCTTTCTATTTCCCAACCAAATCTAAAGTCAAGCTTTCCAAATAAATAAATAAATAAATAAAACCAAATGTGCATTTCTGGAGCTGAGAAAGAACGTTTGTGGGGTTTTTTTTGTCCTTCGCTGTTCTCTGGCTCCTGATCATAACTCACACCTGATCCTTATTATTATCCATCCCGGTTGTCTCTATTCGTCTTGACTTGAGCACGTTGTAAAAATGTTGCACGTGTCAAACCCGCGATTTCTGCACGGGACGACTTGTGCCGTTCCGAATCTCTCATCTAAAGGGCGGCGCGTGGAAACGGCGAGTTATGTTTTGTCAAAATGTCTCAAGTGTTTTTGGGATTCTTGGTAACATACATTACACAGGATTGACTATTAATACGTAGGCGTCTGCCTATACAGAGATTCCAAATCATGTCCGATCAGTATTCCGTTTTTACTTTCACATTATAGGGAATGTAGATTAACGAGAAATAACATTATTATTAATAATAATAATAATAATAATAATAATAATAATAAAGTATCAGGCTGCAACAAAACAAAATAGGAAAAAGTCAAGGAAAAAAAAATTGTAAAATAATTTCTATTTTTAATTTATACACCGGGGCACGGTGGTTTAGTGGTTAGCACGTTCGCCTCACACCGCCAGGGTCCGGGTTCGATTCCCGTCTCAGCCATGTGTGTGTGGAGTTTGTGCATGTTCTCCCCGTGCCTCAGGGGGTTTTTTCTCCAGGTTCTCCGGTTTCCTCCTGGTCCAAAAACATGCACGGTAGGTTGATTGGCGCCTTGGAAAATTGTCCCTAGTGTATGAATGTGTGTGTGTGTGTGTGTGTGCCCTGCGATGGGTTGGCATTCCATCCAAGGTGTATCCTGCCTTAATGCCCATAGACGCCTGAGATAGGCACAGACTCCCCGTGACCCGATGGAAGATCGGATAAAAGCGGTAGAAAATGAATGAATGAATGAATGAATTTATACACCGTATTTAATTGATTTAATTTATACCGCCAAAGTGAAATACCTTTATTTAAGATATATCTATATCTATCTCTCTCTCTCTCTCTCTCTCATATATATAAGGCAAAATTAAAACCTTCAACGCAATAATCAATTATTCATTATGATGCACATGATGCACACATCCGGCAATTAAAACGGTCCGTGTGGAAACATAGTAAAAGATTCAGAAGAATGGTTTGGCTTCATGTAATAATAAACATTTACGTTTACATAAAGCGACCATATTTGT
>JACRUU010000001.1:11333170-11343170 GCA_030449085.1 Kryptopterus vitreolus
CTATCTATCTATCTATCTATCTATCTATCTATCTATCTATCTATCTATCTATCTATCTATCTATCTATCTATCTATCTATCTACCTACCTACCTACCTACCTACCTACCTACCTACCTACCTACCTACCTATCTATCTATCCACAGACTCACTTGAGCTGCCCAGACACCATCCTCCTCCATGCATGTAGATGACGGCTCTCCTCTTCTCCCCGGTTCCTCCGTCCTGCCGTGGTTCGTACACGATTACATCCACGCCGTCGAAACTCTCTTCCGCCACAATCACCCTCTCGTCAGACACGGGCACCACTCTCTCCAGGAAGGTGATGAACATCATCACGTCCATGTAACCCGTCAGACCCAGGAGCTCGCCGAGGTCCGCCTGGAAAGGAGAGAGCACATGATCTTTTTTCTTTTTTTATTCTTTCCTCTTCTTCTTCTTCTTCTTCTTTCTTCTTTTCTTCTTTCTTCTTCTTCTTCTTCTTCTTCTTCTTCTTCTTCTTCTTTCTTTATTATTATTATTATTATTATTATTATTATTATGCTAATTATTGATATGTTTTTATTTTTAAGGACATACAATCATTTTCTCATATTATTGTTTTCTATTATAAAGGTGGTCCAAAAAACATTTAATCCCATTTTATATTGCCATTTTATTAAACTATTCATTGAATATATAGATTTTTATATGTATTTTGTATTTTATTTTTATTGATATAATTTATATATTTTTCATTAATGGCCTGAAGGACCGAGAGCAGTGGATTATGGTATATCATGTAGCTTTGGATAAATGTGATCCAGTGATATAAAGCTCTGTAAACAAAATTTATAAAAATAACAATAATAATAATAATAAACATAAACATATCAATAGCACATTTCGGATCATTTTTATTCATTCACAATTACATTCACATTAATGGGATTAGGAAGATACATAAGGATTAGGAAGCCTCGGCTATATATAAACTCCCGGTGTCTATAATAACTGCTATAGTTAGAACAGATTCTTATGCCTGGATTAAGATCTGACATAATCTGACATAATGTTAACTCTTATTCTGCTCTCGGAGCACATGTAGAAGGGAAATAATATTTAAAAAATAATATTAAAGATATTACACATGCTTTAAAAACATAATCCAATAATGGAAAGGTGATTATGTTACTCGGTACAGTGTTGCACTTCCCGTTATAAAATTAGTTTATTTTTGAAAAACAAAATGACAAGAATGTTACTGTTTTCCTAAAAAAAATAAAATAAATAAAAGAACAAAGAAAGAAAGAAAGAAAAATAACATTAAGGTTAAGGATAAATTAATTGCTAATTATAGGCTGCTGTAGTTATTTTGATATTATTTATTATGTATGATATTTTATTATTACAATTTGCAATTGCATATATATATATATATATATATATATATATATATATATATATATATATATATATATATATTATGCAATTGCAAATTGTAATAAAATTAAATAAAAAATAAATAATAAATAAATAAATAATAAATATCTATATCTATATATATATATATATATATATATATATATATATATATCTATATATATATATATAATATGTATGTGTATATATATATATGTGTGTATATATATATATATATATATACACACACACACATCCACACATACATATATATATATATTATATCTAGAGAGGAGAGAGAGAGAGAGAGAGAGAGAGAGAGAGAGAGAGAGAGATAGATATAGATATTTATTTATTTAATTTTTTTCAGATGCATACAGTTTTATTATTATTTGTCAACCCTTTATGCTAAAACGAAAAAGATAAATAAGTGAAATAAAAATCAACATTAGGATCTAATGCTCTCTGGAGTGTTCCGCGGCTTGCGTGTTTATATGAACTAATGGTTAGTAAATATTCTATGTAAATATTCTATTGGAACTATTGATGGGCTATTGGGCACCCATGCGTAAAAGGTGCGCACGCCGGGCGTACAAACAACACCACACACCACACACACCACACAACACACACACACACACACACAAATACTTTGGAAAACGGACTTACAAGGTGACTCAGACTCCTGAAGAAACAGTCGGTGATCATGAGCTTCCATCTCTCCTCGACGTTATCCGGAATGGGAGAGTAGATGTAGTACGCCGTAACCGCGCACACGGAGAGGAGAAAAAGCGCCCCTTTGGATCGCATTTCAGGTGTTTTGTGAACGGATATGCCGAGCGCACGAATACAACTTTGCCCCTCCCCTCCTCCCCTTTAGCCAGACACTCCGGTAATCCGGGATTAAATTGGAATCACGAATGGACGGCGCGCTCACACCGGCATTTCCCTACATCCCCATCCGACCCCCACTCCCCAACCACACACTTCCCCAACACACACACACATACCCTCACCCTCCACCCACCCTTAGTACAATATTACCCCTCGCAAACCACCAGGCGCAGGCCTTCTGAGATGTTCTCCAAAGTCGCCGACAAGTACAGCATTGCTTCCATGCCTTGACGTTTATGCGTAATTACGCATGCGCGCCTTTTAGCCGCACAGACTTTAGCCATGTTTTATCTTATAATCAATCATATATATTTTCACATATATATATATATATATATATTTATTTATGTCATATACATATTTACATTTGTCAATTTAAAAAAATGCATGCAATTGAGCTTACAGAGTAGTCCGATATCACCTCTTCACTAACTGAAGCCTCGGGTGGGGGGGGGAAACTGGTAGCCTCGTTGGCTAAATATAACTGTAACTGAGACCATGTGGGCTGCTGGACCACGTGGCCCGGTGGAGTTTGATTGCATCGTTTTTAACTGTTAATAGAGAGGTCCAAACATGTAGATAACATTAGCACGGATCAGAATATGATCTAATAGTCAGCACATTATGCAATAGCTCAGCGGTTTAAGGCGCAGGGCTACTGAGCGGAAGGTCGGAGGTTCGAGTCCCCGGTATCCCCCAGTATGGGTCCTTGATCAAGGCCTTTAAACCTCTGTGCTGGAGCATGGCTGATCCCAGCTTCCACTGGGATATGACAGGATTTCACTGTGCTGTAATGTATACGTGACAAATAAAAGCTCTTCTATTCTAAAAGTGTTAAAAAAGTAAATTTACATATGGAAACTGGTCAAGCATTTTTTTTATTTTGATTAATGAGCTTCTCATGAATGACTCATGAATGAATCTGAGCAATAAGGTTAAAAGTTTTGCTGAAAATAAACGGTAAAACCACAGTGGGAGTACAGCAATCCGATTTATTATTCATTCATTCATTCATTCATCTTCTACCTCTTTATCCGATCTTCCCTCGGGTCACGGGGAGTCTGTGCCTATCTCAGGCGTCTATGGGCATTAAGGCAGGATATCCCACCCTGGATGGAATGCCAACCCATCACACAGGACACACACACACACACACACATACACAACAACACACACAACACACACAACACATTCATACACTAGGGACAATTTTCCAAATCCAAGGTGCCAATCTAAAACCTACCGTGCATGTTTTTGGACCGGGGAAAAAACCGGAGAACCCGGAGAAAAAACCCCTGAGGCACGGGGAGAACATGCACAAACTCCACACACACATGGCCGAGACGGGAATCGAACCCGGACCCCTGGCGGCCTGGCGGGTTTGCGAGGTGTGAGGCTTTTTTTTTTTGTTGTGAGGTGTGAAATAACGTTCACTAAATATCTAATTGGTTTGCAATCTTTATTTTTTTTCTCTTTATTTGTTTTCTTTTAACATTAAACTTGATCGTATAAGAGCTTTTTGGAAACTCCTCCATTTGAACGATTCTCTCGACATCTTTTGTGCGAGTTGAGATTTGTTGGTTTCTGACTCTGGCTCTTGACTCGGACTCACGCTGCGTTTGGAATGCTTATACCCGCAATGAGTTCTTTTAATGAATAGAATGTGTGAAATCGCGGCACGGATTTCGGCAGATCCGAGCCGAGGGGGAATAAAAATCCTGCACGTTGCTGTCGGGTCAGGTTAAGGGCATACCTATGGCAGTGAAGGTCATTAATTCATTGTCGTTTGGTCGATTTAGCTTTATGTAATAAATACATAAATAAATAAAAAAAAACCCTAAAAATAAACCCTAGAAGACAAGTGTGAGCCGAAAAAGAAACCCCGTTGCAAAATTGGTGGCTTTTTTTTCAATAGCAGATGTTTTCACCAAATGAACAAAAGACTTAATAAAATGTGTGTGTGTGTGTGTTTTTTTTTTCTAAATACTTTTTACTATATGTGTAGGTATATATGAAGCTAATTCATCTTCAGAAGATGAGCTTAATGTTTAATGCGAACTACATTATTTAGTTTGGCTTAATTTTTAACCATATTATATATGGCAATATATATATTATTATATATATTATATATATATATACCATATATATATAAACCTATATGATTTATATAAATTGTTTCAATTCATTCATTCATCATTCAGCTTTACCACCATCATCTTCTAGCGCTTTTGTATTCCGCAATTCTTCCCCCTTTATCTTCCCTCGGGTGTCGTGTACACGGGGTCAGTCTGTGTCTATGTCTCAGGTTTTTCTATGGGCATAAGGGCATTAAGGCTAAAGGGATACCACCCTGGATGGAATGCCAACCCATCACAGGACACACGCACACACACCACAACCAGACACCACTAGGGACAACCTTTTCAAGGTGCCAACACACCTACACATAACATGTTTTTCATTAACACTGGGTGGGAACAATTTGCAAGCGCCCAAGGTGCCCGGACAATCCCTGGAAACCTACCAACCACCCCTTAATTTGGACCACGGTGGATGGGTCTTAATTTTACCGGCAATGGGGCCATTTGGCGGGGAAAAAATATATACTGGATATAATAGGGATACGGGGTGGAAAAATTAACATAAATATATATAGGGCCATAATATATATATACCCCTATGGCGCAGCATATCCACCACCCCATTACATATATCGGACCGACCCCCCCCAGGCGAGAACCGGAGAAAAATTGCTCCCCTGATCTACACAACCCTTCCACCACCCCATGTATATATATAGAACCAATTTATGGGGCCCTATATATATCCACCATATATATTATTTTGGATGTATTATATACCAACACAATATATATGCCCCCAGTGAAGTATATACCAACATAATAATATACATTAACCCCCCCCCCCAAACCCCCGCCACCCCCCCACCAACACACAACTGCCCACACAAACTGATAGCAAAAGCAAAATCGACCTGGAAAACTTTAAAGACCGCTGGCGTGGTTTATATGGGAGTTGTGTGATAAATGAACCGGAGTGCAGACTTACTCCTTTCTGGTTCTCGTACATGGGGGTTTTGCGATGCTTGTCTCATTCGCGTCCAGTAGAAAATGAATGAAGTACACTTTGTGAGCACACGTTTAAAATACACAAATCACCCATGCAGCGTTCAAACGATTGCCAAGTCTGTCCATGTTTTGCCCACTTATCCATTTTATTAATTCATTCTTCGTGACCCAGTCGTATTATTATACATGACAGGGAGGAGGGGGGCTTCGTGACCCAGTCGTATTATTATACATGACAGGGAGGAGGGGGGCGTATGAGAAATACACACGTCCTTTCTAAATGTTATAAAAGAGTACCTTATTTACAGGAACATGAATATCCAAGTCCAGATACATGATCTTATACACTAAAGTGAGTCTCTTCAGCGGTGCTATGAAGCAGTGAAATTATAAATGATGCAATCTCATAAACAGAGTGGTTTTTATGGATACGGATGAGTTCGTGTGGGTTTTGTGTGCATGTGTGTGTATGTGTACCTGCGTTTCCACTCAATCCATCTCTCTGAGCCTTTCACTCGATCCGAGTACAAAGACCTTAATCAAAGATTTTTATGAGCGCCTTATCAGCTCGTTGACAGCCGAGACGGATAAGAACCACTGATTTACAAGGATTACGCTGACAGTTAGCATTAAACATGTCTAATCTTTTGAAGAAAAAAAAAAGAAGTTTGGAATGTGGGTGTTTGGATACTGAGACAGATCCATAAATCAGGATTCCATTGGATTCCAACTGACCTATAGATAACGGGTACCAAAAAAAATTTACTCAGGTAATAGAATAATAATAATAAAAAATCTGCAGACTAACTGGGGTTATTATATAACATATTGACAAGTGTGTGTATATATATATATATATATATATATATATATATATATATATATATATATATATATATATATATATATACACACATATACATATAGTTTTTGCATGTTCTTTCCCTGAAACCTCAGGGGGTTTTTCTCTGGGTTCTCCGGTTTCCCCCCGGTCCAAAAACATGCACGGTAGGTTGATTGGCACCTTGGAAAATTGTCCCTAGTGTATTGAAGTGTATGAATGTGTGTGAATGTGTGTGTTGAATGTGTGTGTGTGTGTGTGTGTGTCCTTGCGATGGGTTGGCATTCCATCCAGGGTGTATCCTGCCTTAATGCCCATAGACGCCTGAGATAGGCACAGACTCCCCGTGACCCGAGGGAAGATCGGATTTAATTTTGTAAAGCGGTAGAAGAGAATGAATGAATGAATGAATGAATGAAGGTTAATACTCAATGAATCAATGCGCCATCTGGTGGACTGTCAGGCAACTACAGGACAACGTCAATAATGTCATAATTATATGATGTAATTTGGACAATTCTGTACCAATTTCCAGATGAAAAAGGGACCCAAGGAGCGGAAGTGGCCTCCAAAGGTCGCTTCTGATAACAGCAATCGTCAAATATCATCCTTTTTTTTAAAAATGAGAATAATCTGGAAATAAACAATGACAGAACATAGAGGAACTGGATTCTGGAGGAGGAGGTGGATCTGTGACCATGTCATCTTTCTGGAAAGCACATGCGAGGCCCAAAACGATGTCCTCAAGATCCTCTTTTGCTTCATCTCTAGCCTGTTTATTATCTCGTGATTGACTGAATTGGTTTATAAACCTTACAGCTGTGTTTCAACCAACCAAACCCACATGGCAAAATAAACACAAAGAACATATGTGACAAAACAATATTCACTGAGCGAAGTGGTAGGTCAAGAGGGTGAGGCTTTGGGTTAATGATTGCAAGGTCATGGCGTTTAAGTCATGGTATCAACAGGTTGTTAATCTTGGGCCCTTAAGCAAGGCCCTTAAGCATTTGTACTCCAGGGGTGTTGTAATATGGCTGACCCTGCACTTTCTTACATCGCTGGAAATATACAAAATTACAATTTCAATGCATTGGATTCAAATGGGCGAAACCAAAAGACGCTGTAGGTCTTTTACTGAGGATTACGTTTCATTTCGCTGCTTTTGGCGCCCTCTAGCGATACAAGATGCATTTAGCCTCGGTTTATCTCTGTTTTGTTGTTGGTTTGTATTTACTTCCAACAAATAATGAAATAAATAATGAAATAATTCTTGAAATATTGTAATTCCTGAAATTATTGAATACGCTGTATTGTTATGGATTTTTGTGCTATATGTAGTCTTTTTCTACCGTAAATAAACGTTTTTAATGATTTTTGATGATGTGTTTACGTTCATTTGCTTTTTGTTTCTAATTTATGCAGAATGATGATGATTTTTGTCAAAAGTTTACTTATTGAGGACAATAAAAGACATAAGAAAAAAGAAATACTTGAATAAACATGGATTTAATGATTCTCTTTTTGAAGTGGCAGAACTTTGCGACTGCCTGTAAGGTTTTGTGGGCGAAGGCTTTGGGTCTGTGAGTTAATTTTATTTTTGTTTTTATTATTATTTACTGTGGATTTTCGCGGTCCAGACTTTTCAAATGTACCTTGGGACATTTTCCAAGTTATACAGAAGGGGGCAGCATTTCACTTTAAATAAAAAAAGTCAAACTCCTTACCAAAAAAAAGTCTATACCTAAGAATCAAATCATGAACCAAATGCTCATCAATATAAATAAAATAACAAATATATATATATATATATATATATATATATATATATATATATATATATATATATATATATATATATATATTCATTCATTCATCTTCTACCGCTTTATCCTATCTTCCCTCGGGTCACGGGGAGTCTGTTTCTATCTCAGGCGTCTATGGGCATTAAGGCAGGATACACCCTGGATGGAATGCCAACCCATCACAGGGCACACACACACACCACACACACACACACACACACACACATTCATACACTAGGGACAATTTTCCAAGGTGCCAATCAACCTACCGTGCATGTTTTTGGACCGGGAGGAAACCGGAGAACCCGGAGAAAAAAACCCCCTGAGGCACGGGGAGAGAACATGCACAAACTCCACACACACACATGGCCGAGACGGGAATCGAACCCGGACCCTGGCGGTGTGAGGCGAACGTGCTAACCACTAAGTCACCATGCCCCTATACATATATATATGGATTCAGAAACATTTGAGAATACACTGTGTTTTTGTTCTATCTCATAATCTGTAACACACATCCTGCACACACACACACACACACACACACACACACACACACACACTCACACACCACATTGCAGCTCCACATCAGTTTGATTTCTTTCCCTGCTCTCGTGACGATTGAGTCATTTCTGCTCTGTAAGCGTAAATGTGTAAAAAATGCATCCTGTCTCATCATTGCGCTGACACATGAGTGACCTTTCCTTACTCATCACTCAGACGGTAGGTCAGGGGTCAGACCGTGAGGACCACACACACATACACACACACACACACATTTTCTTTACTCTCCCTTTTAAAGACATTGAGTAATTGGTTTTACACCACTGCCTCGGTTTTGTGAAGGTTCCTAGTTTACCCTGAAGGAAAAAAAAGCACTAAAGACCTTTTTTTATTATAGATATTATATTATATGTATTTTATTGTTCTCACTCATGTTTTAAAATAACGAACACCCTTGGAATAAATCTCGATTAGACTTATTGAATGACCTCGATAATATTTATTAAAAAGGTCCAAAAAGGCGAAGAAGAAGAAGAAGAAAAAAGAGAAGAGAGACATGAATATAAAAAAGGAAAAAAAAAAAGGAAAGGAAAAGAAAGTTGAATGGGAATAAGACTGTATTACTATATCACTATAATAACACACAAATATGGAAGTAAAAACATGACACCGAGAGAGAGAGTTATGTATGGACGGTTATGTTACGGATTGGGAGTGAGAGCCCCAGTATCGCCAGGCTGTTACTCTCTGGGCCCCTGAGAAAGGCCCTTGAGCTCCAGGGGTGCTGTTAGCTGCACTCTGACCGAGGCTCTGACCGATATATATATATATATATATATATATATATATATATATATATAAAATCAAATGTAAAAAAACCACATCTGAAGACATAATAAAGAAAAGCCTGACCTCTTACCTCCTGTAGTGGCCTGACTTCTTGCCACAGAGTCCATCCCGTTGGGGCTGCAAGCACATACGACAGGAAGGAAGGGAAGGAAGGTTAAAATGCAAAAAAAAAAAAAAAAAAAAAAGAACAGAGAAGTTGCGTGTTCGTGCCAAGTTTCATGTCACGGTCTGCTGTGAAGTGAGAACCACACACACTTATGTTATTTTAAAAAGCGCTTCATTTTACGTTTTATTACTTACATGTTACACGAGGCAATTCTTGTGTCAAATTAAGTGTCAAATAAGGAAACATACACCGCCAGGGTCCGGGTTCGATTCCCGTCTCGGCCATGTGAGTGTGGAGTTTGTGCATGTTCTCTCCGTGCTTCAGAGGGTTTTTCTCCGGGTTCTCCGGTCTCCTCCCTGGTCCAAAAACATGCACGGTAGGTTGATTGGCACCATGGAAAATTGTCCCTAGTGTGTGAATGTGTGTGTGAATGTGAGTGTGTGTGTGTGTCCTGTGATGGGTTGGCATTCCATCCAGGGTGTATCCTGCCTTAATGCCCATAGACGCC
>JACRUU010000001.1:11353170-11405670 GCA_030449085.1 Kryptopterus vitreolus
CCATTTCCCTACATAACATCCCAAACCATTTACTATAAATCTGGCCTCAGAAATATAATTCCCTTCTTTTTGACCTCCCTTCTATTTCTGACATGTGGTTATGATTGAGCCTGAATGTATTTCTTGGCCAGACCTGCAGAAATGGTCAGTGGGTCATTATTTTCCATTTCCAGAGATTGGTTTTAATACATTTGTGTGTAAATGTGTACGTTGCAATAGGAATAGGAGTTTTCAGGTCGCCACGTGTGCATTACGAAAGTGTGTAAATAATCGAGTGAGGTCGGACTTTAAAACCGCGATAGCATGAAAACTATCAATAAATATGTGCGGAAAAATACTGCGCAAATGGTGTTTGGTGTTTATAGTATTCGTACGAGTTCCTGGAAGTGGAATTTTATCGCATTCGTTCAATCAGGGTGCGATTGTGATTGATGAATCTTATATAAGCGTGACTTTTCCAAAGAGGGGAAAAATAAATCATGAATTTAACGTTCTTCATTGTCTAGTAAATAGTCTGATGAAAACATAATGGAATGGGATGTGACTGGCAGCTGCATTTTTTTTTTTATGAGAAGAGCGCAATCAATATTTTCCTAATTCTAAATTCCTAAATAAGTTCTCTTGACTTTCGATATAATACTATTTTCGAGGTTCCATTCTGTCTACTAAATAAATGTGTTTGTTCGTTAAAAAAATGTGACTCCAAGTCATGACCAAATAACAAGTTTCTCGCCTTCTTGGTGGAGGCGTCTCATGGGCTTTGTTTGCGTAACTGCATTATCCTGGTGTTCATTTAAAAGCTTATATAAGGAAGAAAGAAAGAACGTCTGGCGTATAAAACATGACTGATCAAATAGATTTTTGGGGGTTTACTTGCCGTACTCGGACCTGTTGCATCAAGAAATCACTTAAATAGAGCCTGTCTGGCAAAGTGAAGCACTCTTAAAAGATCTGCTGATCTGTAAGAACAAATGAGAAATTCATTCATTCATCTTCTACCGCTAAATCCGATCTTCCCTCGGGTCACGGGGAGTCTGTGTCTATCTCAGGCGTCTATGGGCATTAAGGCAGGATACACCCTGGATGGAATGCCAACCCATCGCAGGAAACACACACACATTCATACACTAGGGACAATTTTCCAAGGTGCCAATCAACCTACCGTGCATGTTTTTTGGACCAGGGGAGGAAACCGGAGAACCCAGAGAAAAACCCCCTCCACACACACATGGCCGAGACGGGAATCGAACCCGGACCCTGGCGGTGTGAGGCGAACGTGCTAACCACTAAGCCACCGTGCCCCTCCAAAAGAGAAATGAACTCAATTTTAATCTATCAAAAATGACTACAAGAGCACAAAAAGAACCCAGAATATTATATAATGATCTGCAGGCCTCCATGTGCACCAGTTTAGGTGTTCATGATTCAACAATAGGAATGAGCCTGGGCAGAAAATGGCATCCATGTTGAGAAGAATCAGAAATATTATTAGATTTATTATCTCTATAAGACTCTTGTGGGCCTGATGAGACAACAACAGTTGAACGTCCTGAAAGGTGCACGACACGATGCAGCATTTTATAAAAAAAAAGAACATCCTTGCAGCAGTTAAACGTGGTGGGGGTAATGTGATGCTCCGAGGCTGCTCTGGACACATCATTTGACGGAACCGTGAACTCTGTGCTCGGCCAGTAAATCCTGAAGGACATCGTGGAGCCATGAATTTTTTATTTAAATATCACTTTTTAAGTATCAACTTTGTCACAGATGTTTCCCCTAAAAATAAAAAAAGGAGGGGGGGTATATTGCATTAAAAATCTATCTAAAAAAATCGATTTGAATCAGCTTTTTTTGTATTGTTTTGTCTTAGAGGCAAAGATATAGAGAGAGGAGACTTAATTTTCCCTGCTGTGTAGGAGACACGAACATCTGGTTTTCGATTGTTTTTATTAGCCACTGACAGTGCACAGATGAATAGTGAGTAATGCGATCCTGGAACCGAACTGACATTCACTTCTGTGGCACTGAGTGTGCTGGCAGCATAGCATTGTCTTGATCTGTGACCATGTGTCTCTGTTTTTGCCGAGTCTAATGACCATGTGCGAGCCCCAAAATTCCCTGGTTCAGACCATGAAAACATTAGGGGCTGCCCCTGAACGCTGCAAAACTTTAAAAGACTCAATGTGGAATGTGTTAGGCATGTCCTCAGGATAAACTCGAGAACAGTGTCGTTATCCAATCATGCGTTCGTATGAGAAATACAATTTTGTCAATATATTATACCCTGTGAAGCCTCTTAAAGCTTTTAAAGATCAGTCATGTTTACTCAGCACTTTATTTCTATATTTGTTCAGTAATTAAAATGAAACCAAATATAAACACAGGGGGGCACGGTGGCTTAGTGGTTAGCACGTTTGCCTCACACCTCCAAGGTCCGGGTTCGATTCCCGTCTCGGCCATGTGTGTGTGGAGTTTGCATGTTCTCCCCGTGCCTCAGGGGGTTTTTCTCCGGGTTCTCCGGTTTCCTCCCCGGTCCAAAAACATGCACGGTAGGTTGATTGGCACATTGGAAAATTGTCCCTAGTGTATGAATGTGTGTGTGTGAATGTGTGTGTGTGAATGTGTGTGTGTGTGCCCTGCGATGGGTTGGCATTCCATCCAGGGTGTATCCTGCCTTAATGCCCATAGACGCCTGAGATAGGCACAGACTCCCCGTTACCCGAGGGAAGATCGGATAAAGCGGTAGAAGATGAACCAAATATAAACATATGAGAGGACTAACCTGCATCATTTGGTAAACTTAGCATTTTGTGCATTTTGTAAAAGTCACAAAATCACAAATCGTAGTCATAGCACAATTCCTATCACAAACAAATACGTTGATCATAGGAATATCCACAATCGAAAATGTTTTTTTTGTAGCGTCAACTTAAGTAAAGTGGCTTTTACTGTAGTTTCATAAGTGAACTTGAAGTGTTTAACAACATTTAGTGCAACAAAACAACATAATAACACTATAAAAATGCAGTTTTCAAAGAATGGAAAGGAAAGGAAAGGACAGGAAAAAAGGGGAGAAATAGACACAGTACAGGTGTCCACCTTAGATAAGAGACAAATGCCAAATACATTCATTCATTCATTCATTCATCTTCATTTTCTACCGCTTTATCCGATCTTTCTCCGATCCCCGAACGGGGAGCCTGTGCCTATCTCAGGCGTCTATGGGCATTAAGGCAGGATACACCCTGGATGGAATGCCAACCCATTGCAGGACACACACACACACACATTCACACACACATTCATACACTAGGGACAATTTTCCAAGGTGCCAATCAACCTACCGTGCATGTTTTTGGACCGGGAGGAAACCGGAGAACCCGGAGAAAAACCCCCTGAGGCACGGGGAGAACATGCACAAACTCCACACACACATGACCGAGACGGGAATCGAACCCGGATCCTGGCGGTGTGAGGCGAACGTGCTAACCACTGCGCCACCGTGCCCCCCTATGCCAAATACAGATAATATATATTTTTTAAATAAAAAAAGAAGAGTTTTAGCATTTTTTTAAAGAAGACATTCAGAACAGCCAGCAAAGACATTTTAATACATTATACGCATTCAAAGTCCAGAAAACAACAAACAAACATAACTTCACATCTAAACCATAAAGAGTTAAAAGTCATATGTTAAATGACTAATAATTACATTTAAAACAAAAGGGCCACTTGGGCCTTTTTTTTGTTTTTGTTTTTGCATTGAATTCATCAAACACACACCAAATAAGATCTACAATGGATTTGAATATTAATACTTAGCTACTGTAAAAAATATCTTAGATTTATTGGGGGAAAATTAGTTGACTAGACTGGATTCTCTCCATCGTAGACTTCAACCTGCTGTAAAGAAATTTTATGTATGCATGCTAAATATTTTACCAAAAGTCCCATCGGTCTGAAATCCCATTTCACTTTGGGGTCTGTAGAACTGACCTGAATACAAGTAAGCTATTCATTCACGAACCTTTACTATATTTAATATGGGTTTGTTTATTATAGAAATGAAACGGGTTGCCAGTGGGATACCGTACATGGTAAGATTTGTATTTGTGATTATGTCATTTATTTATTTATTATAAAAGACCCCTGGACTGTACCATCAATAAATCTCTCAGGATAACTGACTTCCTTTTTTATGGACCATTCTTGGACCAATGAAGTGGCTGCAATGTACAGTACGAATAACATGAAAATGGCATGACTTATACTATACACTATCGCGATATATGTATATTTAAATCCCTCTTTTGTGTTTTGTCTTTCTCACAGAATGCCAGTATTCGGTTTCATCAGTGCCATAATATCTCTTGCACTTTGGACTGGCTCACTGGAAGCAGATGGAACCAAAAATGCTGGTGAAATGTACAAATTCCTGGCCAGTTTTCGTGTTTTATCGTCTGGAATACAAAGCATCGGATCTTATTTTGACAAACACTGTATTTAGACATGTAGTTTTCACGACTGTGGATCTTTGTTTCAATGGAAAGGGATCCAGATTTCACTCCTGGCAGAATACAATGGAGAGTTTGGCAGGCAGAATAAGATTCATGGTTTTGGCCGTGTGTGTGTGTGTGTGTGTGTGTGTGTGTGTGTGTGTGTGTGTGTGTGTGTGTGTATGTGTGTTTGCGTACACTAATTTAGCTCTGAGTACGACAGTGTGCCTTTGCAATAATACGATAATAGCATCAAACAATAAAGTAAAGCCGCAGGTTCTCACCGTGCCTCAGGGGTTTTTTCTCTGGGTTCTCCGGTTTCCTCCCCGGTCCAAAAACATGCACGGTAGGTTGATTGGCAAAATTGTCCCTAGTGTGTGAATGTGTTTGTGTGTGTCCTGCGATGGGTTGGCATTCCATCCAGAGTGTATCCTACCTTAATGCCCATAGACTCCTGAGATAGACACAGACTCCCTGTGACCCGAGGGAAGATCGGATTTAGCGGTAGAAGATGAATGAATGAATGAATGAATGAATGAATGAATGAATGAATAAAGTAAAGCTGGAACAAATGAGTGCTGTGTCATATGTAAAGGAATCGTGTGACACGGCAGGTGAGGGTACAGTGGCGGATGGGAAACGTATACAGGAATGTAATCCTGAAGAGGAAGCTCAATGCATAAGAGTGAGGACTTCTCCTAAGAAGGTCATAAGTTCAAATCCCAGAAAATCCACCAAGTCTATGTATAATGCTGAGTGCGGAGTAATAATTTGCCCTATTGAGTCCATCGTACATATATCAGAAGACAAACAGTGTTCAGACATGTAGGGAAGCTGACACTCCTGGGCCCTTGAGCAAGGCCCTTAACCCTTGAATTGCTCAGTCCCTCTGGATAAGGGCGTTTGCCAACATGTCTTGTTTTGTGAATCCTAAAATGAGGCGAATCCAACCTCAGATGAGCAGCGCCAGTAGATACACCGCACACGTGTTATTATTCATCGTGCGAAAACGCTCGCCAAATGCTCGCAAACCTCAACGGACTGAAGCGGCGTTGTGAACAATACCGCGCCAAAATTCCTCTACAGCGATGCGAGAGACTGAGAAAGTCATCCAGGGCGCGATTACTTCAAGTTACCGCTGCTAAACGTCCAGCAGTCCTATAGGATCATGAGGAACTTCACCTTTTACACCTGATGACATGTGGAAATGGCGTATTTTAATACCTTGTGCTGTGATTATATATATATATATATATATATATATATATATATATATATATATATATATATATATATATATATATGAAGATCTGCTAAGATTTCTTCTAGAATTCCAAAATGTGTCCTTTTATCTGTATTTCATTGTATGAGAGATATATTAGTACATATATTGGTACAGGTCAAAAGTGGAGGATTGCACCATTAGAGAACCATAAAAGATGGTTCTTAAGGACATATTACAAAAAATGGGAATGCTGTGATAAAATACAAATACTTGAGAGAATAAGAAGAGTGTGGCCAGCAGGGGGCGCTTAGTCTTTGGGCTGTGTGGGTCCTAATCTAACACCCCAGCATAGGGGTGCTCTCTCTGGTCATTAAAAATCCCAGGATGTCTTTGGAAAAAGAGTAGAGGCGTGTCCTCGTCATCCCGGGCCAAATTCCTCCGGCCTCCTAACCGTCCATCTACCGATTGGCTTCATCATTCGAGCGTGGGGGTTGCTCAGTCTAAGACGCCAGGCTGCTGATCGGAAAATCCCGGTTCGAGCCCCGGTATCGCCAAGCTGCCGCCCTTGGGTCCTTAATGCAAGACCCTTAACCCTCTGTGCTCCAGGGGCGCCGTATCATGGCTGACCCTGCGCTCTGACCCCAACTACCAACAATAAAGCTGGGAATTTCACTGTGCTGTAATGTATATGTGACCAATAAAGGTGATTCTATTCTATTCTATCTATTCTGTCTCCTTTCCACCAGTAAGATGGTGGTGGATGAGGAGATCCCCCTCTCATAATGTAAAGCGCTTTGAGTGTCCAAAAAAGCGCTATATAAAAATGTCATGACTTATTCTTATTATTATTATTATTATTATTATTATTAATAATAAACCTAAGACTTGCTTCCAAATCTGTTCAAGATAATACTTCACTGAGGTAACAAAGGACGAATCACCAGTGTTTCTTCCATAATGCTGTCCGAGAAGATGAACGAGCAGATCCCATTGGGATCTCATGACGCCCATTGCTGACCCCTGACCTCACTACAGAATGACTTGCTCAGATGCCATCAGGACGAGATGAGGTGTAACGTGTGTGGCTTCTTTATTCCAGACCTTCTGGAATTCTGGAAAAGTCATTTTTTTGTAACTTAAGAAGGGCCGGCCAGGAGAAACGAGCAAGTCAGATCAAAACAGGGGTTGCTTTATAGAATACACAATCTCCACGGGGTTTCCGGAGGGAAAATATATATGAACTGACACAGGTATGTAGATGGAAAAATAAAAATAAATAATATGAAATGTATGTATACTTGTAGTTTAAAATGTTAAAATAGAAAGGGAGGGGCCACGGTGGTTTAGTGGTTAGCACGTTCGCCTCACACCGCCAGGGTCCGGGTCCGATTCCCGTCTCGGGCCATGTGTGTGTGTGGAGTTTGTGCATGTTCTCCCCGTGCCTCAGGGGGGTGTTCTCCGTGTTCTCCGGTTTCCTCCCCGGTCCAAAAACATGCACGGTAGGTTGATTGGCACCTTGGAAAATTGTCCCTAGTGTATGAATGTGTGTGTGTGTGTGTGTCCTGTGATGGGTTGGCATTCCATCCAGGGTGTATCCTGCCTTAATGCCCATAGACGGCTGAGATAGGCACAGAGTCCCCGTGACCCGAGTGAAGATCGGATAAAGAGGTAGAAGATGAATGAATGAATGAATGCTGCTGCTGTTGTATACGTAACAGCGGAAGAGTATGAATAATAATTGCGCCCTTGTGGAAATCTACATCTGTCACTGATTGCCTTGTGTTGATACGGCATGCTGAGTTTTTGGTGTACGCACTGTAAATCACAAGTCTTTTATTTGCACGGCTCCTTGTCATTACTGCACACAAGACGCTTTTATCTGAGATCGTTTGTGTCATTAGACGGACTTTCTCAGCTCCGGGCAAGAAGACTAAAACCCTAAATAGATACAGACCACTGAGGATTCTGGACTTGGAGTACTATAGTGTATATAATGGGTCAGAAAATGAACTAAAAATGACCTTTTTTTGAAAAGTGTGTCCATATTGTGCAATCTATCTTTTTTAATAGAAGCATAAAATGTGATTTCTTACAATTAACATTGATAATAGACACATTGAAGCGATAAATCACGACAGCACATTTATTTATTCCTTTTATACCCATGAGATTGTGTGTTTTTTATTTTATTTTAATCATTAAAAGCCACATGTTTCAGCACTTGCATTAAAAGCCACAGTGGCAGGCTCTAAGCCATCCAGGCCCACTATCCTGTGTAGGCTTGTACGATCAGGGGACGTTACTGGTTTTGCCATAACGACGGGTCGTTAACGTTTGCGGAAGAAAAAAAAGTGCAGGGGAAATCGTGCCTACGTATCTGCATGAACCCTGGCTGACACTCAAAGCGGTTCCAGAAGGAGTAAACAAGATCAGGATGGACGGATGTTTCACCTTCTCACGTCCTTTCCTTTGAACGTAGCCGTCGTGAGCGTTTATACTTCTGCGTCGCTCTGCAGTGACCATTCCGAAACAATAGTTGGCGGCGGTGCGCTGTTTGAGTTTCTTTCTTTCTTCTTTCATACACTAGGGACAATTTTCCAAGGTGCCAATGGACCTACCGTGCATGTTTTTGGACCGGGGAGGAAACCGGAGAACACAGAGAAAAACCCCCTGAGGCACGGGGAGAACATGCAAACTTCACTCACACATGGCGAACGTGCTAACCACTAAACCACCATAGCCTGGACGTAATAAAATTAGATCGCACGTGTATGGATCGAGATTTAATTTTTAACGATTAATCGTGCCGCCCGTTCGCTTCACACCACCAGGATCCGGGTTCGATTCCCGTCTCGGCCATGTGTGTGTGGAGTTTGCATGTTCTCCCCGTCCCTCAGGGGGTTTTTCTCCGGGTTCTCTGGTTTCCTCCCCGGTCCAAAAATATGCACGGTAGGTTGATTGGCACCTTGGAAAATTGTCCCTAGTGTGTGAATGTGTGTGTGAATGTGTGTGAGTGTGAGTTGTGTGTCCTGCGATGGGTTTGCATTCCATCCAGGGTGTATCCTGCCTTAATGCTCATAGACGCCTGAGATAGACACAGACTCCCCGTGACCCGAGGGAAGATCGGATATAGCGGTAGAAGATGAATGAATGAATAGTAATAATATAGAATATGATTAGAATTTCACATTATAAAAATATATTATGTTTCCTCCGCCTCGTTCAGTTGATAAACGCAAACAGGGAGGAAAAGAATCAGCAGAAACCGTGTTCCCGATGAACCCGAGTTAAACAAGACGTAAAAAAAAAAAAAGAAAAAAAAAGGAGCGACGTGGAAAGACGGGAACGAGAAACAGGAATGGAAACAAAACCTGAAATTCTTTTTCCGCATTAAAGCCGCTCTAAAGGGGCGAAAGGACTTTTAAGTGCAACAGCATGTTGAATTGTAAGCTCATACGGAGTCAATGCGGCGTAATCAAGCGTGGCAGTTATGGAATACCCGTCTCTCTACCGAGGTGATATTTATGCATGGCTACTCTCTAAAACCCCAGCGCCACTTATAACACAGTGGATAGAGCGGGAATTTAATTTTTAAGTGGGAAAAGGAATTGAGAGCCAGAGAGTGTCAAATTTTGAGAACAAGGTGTTGTTTTTTGGGGTTTTTTTCCCCCTAAAACCACGTTTCCATGTTCAAAATTTCAAGCCCTGGTATCGACAAACCGCCACTCTTGGGTCCTTGAGCAAGGCCCCTTAACCCTCTTGTGCTCCAGGAAGGGCCGTATCATGGCTGACCCTGCGCTCTGACCTCCAGCTTCCAAACCAGCTGGGATATGCGAAGAAAGAATTTCACTGTGCTGTATATATATATATATATATATATATATATATATATATATATATATATAATATATATATATATATATATATATATATATATATATAGTATAATTATATATGTAACATTATATATAGTATAGATATATAGATAGATATCTAGATCGATATAGATATATATGTATTTATATATGTATTTATGTATATCTATATATATATATATGTATATAATCTATCTGTTCCTCTCTATCGAAATAATGTTACTATAATAGTTACTGAAATAAATATTATAGTAACATTATTATTCCATAACATTACCTCTACTATAGATGAATAAAAGCGATCATGTTACCAGAAATGAAAATTATTTCACTTTAGGTTGCTGCCAATGTAATATGTACCAGTGCTAATGTACAATTAGCCGTATTACACTTTTAAGACCGATCTAATTTTGAGTTATTTAGCATAATAAGATATCATCAGCAGTTCTGAAAGTTCCCAGTCAAACCACGTTGCGAGATATTTGTTGGAAGAACATAGGAAACCATAACTACACTCAGGGGTTGGAGTAACCTGGACACCTACATACTGTAGGCATAAATCATAAAGTAAGTACTCCAACATCACAATACACACACACACACACACACACACACACACAGACACAGACATAAAGATTTGAAGCATATGTGCATGATGGATCTTTCACGAAGAGTCGATACTAGAACATGTATAGTACATATGGCTGGAGAAAATCCAAATGTGAAGCAAAAGAAATGTGTACACAGTAGCACTCTCTCTCTCTCTCTTTCTCTCTCTCTCTCCTCTCTCTCTCTCTCTCTCTCTGCAAATCTGCTGTTGTGATCAAGAAAAAGAGCCCACTGACCTCCTTTCTGTGTTATATAAGAGCAGAATTCTCACCTTCACGTGACATACTTACATGCACTTTCTCAACCTCCATCAGGGGAGTCGTGTTCCGGCTGTCTTTCACCAGTGTTTTACTAAAAGAGAATGTCTTGGAATGTTTTTCAATAAACTAATTATAGGTTTGTGTGTGGTTGGCAGGTTCGGCAGGCCGGCTACGAGTCGCTAAACTGTAACTTTAATTAGGGATATGAATGTCTGATTAAGGAACAACAGTGAAAGAAAGTGTCACGTTTTCCTGCGTGATCCACCATATCACTAATTCTTTTGAATTCTTTTGAGTCTCAAATGAAATGAAATGTAAATGAGTATGTTGAAGGATGTTAAAGATACCACGATACAGTTCCAGCTGACACTAAGAACAATAACAACAAACACTTAGTAAAACTAAAGCCAACAAGACCAAGACTCACACCAATACCCAGTCTGTATTGGTGTGAGTCTTGGTCTTTTTGGCTTTAGTTTAAGGTCAAGACCAAGACCTACACCAATACAGACTGAGACAAGACCAAGACTCAAACTAACAAAGACTGAGACAAGACCAAGACTTACATCAATGAAGACCAAGACTCAAACTAACAAAGGCTGAGACAAGACCAAGACCTACACCAATGAAGACCAAGACTCACACCAATCCAGACTGAGACACGACCTACATCAACGAAGATCAAGACTCACACCAATGCAGACTGAGACAAGACCAAGACTTACACCAATGAAGACCAAGACTCACACCAATACAGACTGAGACAAGACCTACATCAACAAAGACCAAGACTAACACCAATACAGACTGGGACAATACCTACACCAATGTAGACCAAGACCTACATCAACAAAGAACAAGACTCACACTAACAAAGACTGAGACAAGTCCATGACACCAATGAAGAACAAGACTCACACCAATACAGACTTACAAGACTTACACCAACACCAAGTCTAAGACATGCCCAAGACTGACACCAATGAAGATGAATACACCAAGACCAAAACAGAAACCAAAACCAGATCAAATCTCAAACTAATGATAACAAAACCAAGACCACGACAATCCCAACATCTGGAGACAACAACAAGCCCAAAAGCCTAGGACAAATGACTAAATCCGATATTAGCAAGGCTAGACCAAGACCACACATTCTAACATTCTCTTCCTAACACAATCTTCCCTATCAATCCAGGCTTGGGACTGGCACCAGGAATTGTGCAACCCTGGCGGCTGGGGCAGACTGAGCGATTAGGGGTTAAGGACCTTGCTCAAGGGCCCACTAGTGGCAGGACGTTTGGGACTCGAACCAGGGATGTTTCGGTCCAGAGCCCAATGCCGATAATTCAAGATCAAGACTCCACTTGTCTTGACTAGAAAAATACCATGATCAAAGTTCCCTGGTGTTTAGGGTTAGGGTTATTCTGTCCAAATAAATCAAAACTCCAGAATGACATTCCAAAACATACATCCATAAAGATACATCCATAAACTACTGACACACACACACACACACACACACGTGTGTGTTTTGGAGACCCTGGCAGGTAGTAATCAATCACTGGTTAGCAAACATCTTAGACTGTTTCCCTCCAGTGATGAGCACTTTGAAATGGTTCAAAGTGTTTTCACAGCGTCCCTGCTGAGCATCATTTCGAAAGAATGCACGCTTCCAATGCGACGACGCAGAGATGTGTCCGGACAAAGTGTGAGTTCACAATGGACGGTGAAATGAATAGAATAGAATAGCCTTTATTGGTCACATATACATTACAGCACAGTGAAATTCTTTCTTCGCATATCCCAGCTTGATGTTGGTAGCTGGGGTCAGAGCGCAGGGTCGGCCATGATACGGCGTCCCTGGAGCACAAAGGGTTAATGGTCTTGCTCAAGGACCCAAGGGCGACAGCTTGGCCATACCGGGGCTCGAACCCGGATCTTCCGATCAGCAGCCCAGCGCCTTAGACCACTGAGATACCCTCTCCCTGACTGGCAAGGATTTTATTTTTCCGTAAATTTTCTTCGTTAACATTTCGTAAACATGTTCCTGAACGTTGCTGAAGGTTACGGTCGCCATGATTTACCTGATCAAATGTTTTCCGCAGTTACATCACTCAAGTTCCTAACCGTCTCCACTTGCACAAGAAATTATTCCGGTTCTGTATCTGCATTCATTCATTCATCTTCTACCGCTTTATCCGATCTTCCCTCGGGTCACGGGGAGTCTGTGCCTATCTCAGGCGTCTATGGGCATTAAGGCAGGATACACCCTGGATGGAATGCCAACCCATCACACATTCACACACACATTCATACACTAGGGACAATTTCCAAGGTGCCAATCAACCTACCGTGCATGTTTTTGGACTGGGGGAGGAAACCGGAGAACCCGGAGAAAAACCCCTTGAGGCACAGGGAGAACATGCAAACTCCATACACACATGGCCGAGACGGGAATCCAACCCGGATCTGGCGGTGTGAGGCAAACGTGCTAACCACTAAACCACCGTGCCCCTTTGTATTTATTTATTTATTTATTTGTAATTTTAGATATCTAAACATGCTTGCAGACAAACACACATTTATTTACACATGCATGTGTGATTTGCATTCCCATCTTTTATCAAAGCACTGTATCTGTGCTCACATACACTGTTTGCCTAAAGTGGAGCAGGAATCATTTAAAGGTCATCAAGAAGATTTTGCATCCAATTTGTTTGTGTTTTCAGGTACAACAGTCTAACAATCCTAAAAGAACAGGACCTATCAGGCCTGGAACGCTTGGAGTTGTTAATGCTGCATAGTAACACCATCCAAACCATCGAGGACCGGGCGTTCAGCGACTTAAAATCTCTGCAGGTGAAAGATTCTGTTTTATTCTTAAACCCGTAGGTCTCGTTTGTGCTGAAATGCTGATGATGCTGGAGACGTGGACATGTGCGCTTCAGCTGTTCAGCTGCTTCCCGACAAAGTCGCGACAACCAGCGCAAATAAATCTCGGCTCTGAAACGCAACACTTGGACCTGTGGGTGTTTGTTTCCAAAAACAAAGCGCGGGTATTGAGTAATGGTCAGATGCTAAAATGAACCAGACGGCACATGAAAGGATGACTCAGTGATCCGTACATTCCAAACGCAGAAATATCACCAGTGCCTGAATTGTCTTGGGACTTCGATTTGAAAGCATAATTGCGTAATTGGTTCCTTTTGCAAGAATGCGTTATAGAATATCGAACGCGTCGTTATATTACACTTTAAGTATAAATGTCCGTAGCTACTTTTGTTTTGGTTTTGATTATTGCTTAGGAAAGTTTGTACTGGTGCTGTTTCCCAGTTAGGGACAGTTCTAAGTCCATTTATTAAACATATTAGCATATTATTGGCTTCGGGGACGAATAATCACAGGTTCAAATCCCACCATTTGTATTTACTCCCTTATACAGAATGACTTACAAGTGAACAATTAAGAACTTTTAAGGGCCCACTAGTGGCTGCTTGGTGGTGTTGCGATTTGAACCTGAATCCTTCCCGGTCCAGAGCCATAACCACTGAGCTCCCACTCCCTGCTACTTGACTCTCAATGTCCAAAGTTACTTTAGATAAGAATAGAATAGCCTTTATTGGTAACATATACATTTACAGCACAGTGAAATTCTTTTCTCCACATATCCCAGCTTGTTGTTTGGTAGCTGGGGGTCAGAGCGCAGGGTCAGCCAGCTCTGGAGCACAGAGGGTTAAGGGTCTTGCTCAAGGATCCAAAGGTGACAGCTTTGGCCATACCGGGGCTCGAACCCGACCTTCCAATCAGCAGCCCACCGCCTTAGACCACTGAGCTACACCCCCCTCTCCCTAAAGAGCATCTGCCATAAACATAAAGGTTATTAATGACCCATAATCATAGACCAAATCTCAAAAAGCACCAAAAATACCCCCACCAGCATAAGATCACAGCAAGAATTCTCACGAGCAAGCAAATGAAATACGAATGAGGTCCTTACTTTTGTAATTTTTCATATAAGTCAGTTTTTTCATGAATTTCCAATCATTTCCAACATTCACATGCCACTCTAGGACGAATAAACTGCAGCTTACTAATGCAAGAAACATGTGCAAGACGACGCAAAAACAAATAACAGACCCAGGAACAGAATGAACTGATATTTTAATGCTGAACCTGTAGGATTTGTGGATATTTCATTGAATGTATCAAGTAAGATAAAGAAGGATTTACATGCAAAAATAAAGTGTATTTAAATGAACTGTATAAGGAGTAAATTTATAAAATGAAAGATGCAAATGAATAAAAAAAATATATATATATATATATATATATATATATATATATATATAAAAAGACATTGTAATTTCAAGACCGCGATTTATTACCTTGAGTTCTGCAAAAATAATAAATTAAAATGATAAAATAATAAAATAAAATTTTATTATATTATAAATATTATAAATTATATTATATTATATTATAATATATATTATATTATAAATTTTAAAATAATAATTTCCCTGAATCAAGTGCTGTTTTGTAAGCTATATGAATATATACTGTATATATATATATATATATATATATATAATAATATATACATAAATACCAATTTACAACTGTTTAATGTGATTACAAATAGGATGTTGACAATATTCGTGTAAAATATCAAATAGTTTTTAATTTCAATCACTGGCATTTTGCCATTTTTTTTATTTTATTGTTGCATTACATTTGTTTGTTGTCCTTGTTTTTTCTTTTGTTTTTGTTTTTTTTTTTACGATCTGCATGAAGGTCATTTGCATGTTAATATTGACACGTGCAGAAAACAACAGATTACAGTGTATACTGTAAACATTGGCAAACGTTGTTATAACTTCACGTTAAAAACTCCTATATCATGTGAAACTTGTTGGATTCTATAGTTAATACAAGTTTCGTTCTGCTTTTTCCACCTTAGGTATTAAAAATGACTTACAATAGAGTCAAAGAGCTCCGCAAAGAGACATTTCAAGGCCTGGACAATTTGTTCCGTCTCTACATGGATCACAATTCCATCGAGTTCATCCACCCGGAAGCTTTCTATGGCCTGAAGTCTCTACAGTTGGTCAACCTTGAAGGCAACGCACTCCAGCAGCTTCATCCAGACACATTTATAACAATGCGATACAACCAAATATTTAAAATTTCAACTCTCAAGACGATATCTCTGTCAGAAAATGCCCTGACCGCTCTACCAAGTACATTGTTCACCAGTTGCTACCAGCTGGAGAACCTTTTTCTTAGTGGGAACCCTTGGTCGTGTGATTGTCAAATGGACTGGCTTGCAGCGTGGATCAAAAGGAATGCAGGTATGCCTACGAGGGTTTTCCTTCCAATGATATACATATATATATATATATATTAAACATATAAATGTGATTGATAGGTTTAGATTATCAGTTGCTTTTTAAAGGAAATTACAGGAACATGGTCTACATCATTACAGCTTCCACGGGACACATAATGTACAAGGCAGAAGTTGTGTTGCCGAGGGGCATGAATTATTTTTAAATACTAGTGTAATCTGTGGTTCTAACTTTGTTTCCTTTGTCTAAAACATCGTTTCTCCCAAATTTACAGGTGTCCTGAAATGTAAAAGAGACAGGAAGTTTTCTGGAGAACAGATGTGCCCCATGTGTAAATCTCCCCATACCTCCAAAGGCAGAAATATCATTTATATGCCGAGTCAAGCCTACACATGTACTAAGCCGTGGATTCGTTCCCATTTGAAACAGAGAAATATCACAATGGAGGAGAACAGCTTTGCCCCAGTCCTTCCCAAAGACTTTATTGCGCCAATTGGAATGATGGAAATGAAAGTGTCGGACCAGTATAACAAGGACGCCAGCGTTTCTTGCGTCGTACAGAGGCCGGGGAGTTTGGACAATTTGACTGTAAGCCATGGAGTAATACTCAATAACGTTACAACCCTCAGTGCAACTGTTACTACATCGCTCGTTTGCAATATTGATCATGAGCACAATCGTCAACTTTGGGGTATTTTGGCATCTTACAGCGATTCCCCGATGATTCTCCAGCGGGAGGGGCTTCTCGCCATGTCACCAGAAATGATCTACAAATACGAGCAAGCGAAAACGAACGACAGCGAGATCTTCACCGAAATTGAGGCGGAAATCAAGGCGAGTCCTGCATGGTTGATGCAGGGATCCATTAACTTACAGCTGGACCTCACTACCACCACATATTCAACGCTCCATATTAAATATTTGTCCGATATCGAAATGAATATCGAAAGCCACAAAGTGAGAAGGGACCGATTCAGTTGGACTATGATCAAAAAGAACAACCAGACTAAAACTGAGTTTTCGGTACTTATCGGCGGTGTGGCTGAACTGAACTGTGAAACCTACGGGGAGCCCAAACCCTCTATAGAGTGGATATTACCAGATGGAATCAAGGTCCGTGCCCCGTATAGCACAGAAGACCGGAGGATAGTAATATTAGACAACGGAAAGCTAACGTTAAGAGCAGCGGACATCTCCGATGCTGGGATTTACCATTGCATTGCCACTAATTATCAAGATGCAGATGTGCTTTCATTTAGGATTACGGTACTGTCCCCAGATGTGGAGGAAGAAGAAATCAATGGGGTTCGGCTTTCACGACCTATGGGTGGGAGCATAGTTCTTGATTGCGAAACAAATGGTACCCCACAAGCTTCTGTACAGTGGATATTTCCAGACCACAGCGTTATGGATCAGTCTTTTGGAAACAGGAAACTGTACCCAAATGGTACTTTGGTAGTAGATCCACTGACTGAAAGAGACAGGGGTTTTTACAGGTGCTTAGCAGCTAATCGTCTTGGGATAGATTTATTAGCCTACCTAGTAACTGTGTCTAATGACGGGCCAAACATTGTGACATTAACCAGCATAGATGGGTCTGGTGATGATGTGTCAATGGACAGACAGGACAACCCTGTGCTTTACAACGAAGGTCCTTCTAGCAGAGTTAGCCAGGAATCGAGGACAATCACTTCGGATAGGCCGTATCCCAGACACAGACACCGCAATGGTGTAGCAACAAACAGAAAGGGAGGTAGCAGACACACCGGGTGGTCTAGAAGGGTGTTTGACAAAGCTTCCCGGAGAGTAGACCCTGAAAGATTAGCAGAATATATCAAGAGATCTCAAAACAAGAAAGCAAAGAAAGACAACAATGTCGGGATAAACACAACCGATAAACCACAAGATAATGGCGGGCTTTCCATTGATGATGAGACCGGCTCAGGGTATATAGTGGTAGAAGGTGATATTTCCATGCCAGATCAAGCAAATAGTGTTATGCTAGAGAATGACCAGAATAAGGCTGATGAAATTACAGAGGTACTTGATCTAAGTAACGTTATGACCACAACAGAAAACATGAGGACGACGGGTTCGTACTCTTACACAGATACAAGGCCAATGATGCCAAGTGTTACTCTTAGCAATTATGAATTCCAAAAAGATGAGACAACACCTCTTATAACCACCCAAAGTTATAAAGTTGTTCCGAGTAGTAGCAGATCCGACAGTGCAGAGCAAAACACAAACAAAGCATCTGGTGTAAAATTGACTGAAACCACAGACGAGTTTTCCGGGGATATGCCAGAGACTGCGACTGAGGGACTGCCACAATTCTTTTCTCATGTCCCCAATGTGACGCCCGTATTACATCATCCAACGCAAAGGGCGAAGCCAGTAATACACACATCCGCAGATCCCGAGAGCCAAACCACTTATACAGCGGTCACGACGACCAAAAGGCAACACGATGTGATCACTTTGCATACAACTCAAAGAATCAAGTCTCCTCACCTACCCCCTGGATCTACCATCATCTCCCACCAGCAAATACATATTATTCCTCCCAATAAAAAGCAACCAGGAAGGAGGCGCAATCTTTTCGGTAGGCGCAGAGTTGTTCGACCAAATAGGATATCAGATATTCAGTCTTTACTGGATAAGCTCAAAAAGCCGTCTGTAGAAGCCACAGTTACATGCCGAGCAGAACCGAACACAAATTGTAATAACGAGAAAACAAGGAGTGTACAATCCAGCACAGAAGATTCGGTTACCAGAGTCGCGACATCTTCGTTTGTAAAAGTAGAAAAACTCATCACAACAACCGCCAGCACACCATTTACGTCTTTATCAGTGCTGTCCACTAAATCTACAGAGGGTCAATTAAAGTCCGGTGAATATATCCGTTCTACAAATGTCCCTGAGCAAAACCCGACAAAAAATCCATTGGAAGACCTTGTGACCGATCTTGCGACTACAACAACCAAGGCCTCCAAAGTCATACAGGGAAAGATACCATGGCATCGATTGTTCGGAAGCAAAGAAGGTCAGCGGGAAATTCTCAAGAGGCTTCGCAAACCAGCCAAACCATCCGTAACGGTAAAGAGCACGACAACAACAACCGTGACCACGACTGCACCGACGAGGCCCGTAACTACCCCACCTACAGCCGAGTCAATGGCTGCGCCAATGACGGCCATGCCTCGTATCACACAAAGTAATCCAGAAAGTTCATGGATATCCTCTGATAACTTATCAGGATCGTCAAAAGTCACCGAATCCCAGAGTTCTTTGAAAGACACCAGTTCCACCAGTTCACCCGGAAGATACCAGAAAGCAACAGTAATGTACACGCCAGCCACTACACCAACATATGTATCCATGGTTTCGACGGCTACAACGTCCCACATTACACCAATTCCACCATTACAAACAGTTACTAAAAGAACATACAAGGATGACACAGTTGAGTTGTCAGGTGCTTACTCTGGAGGTTCTGGGCGATTTGGTGGTAGGTCACGAAAGCCAGGTTACTCAAGGCGACGTTTGCGAGGAAGGCGGCCATTTAAAAAACCTACCACACAAGCTCCAACTACCAAGCCTGCTACATTGGAAATGACCTCTTTATCACCGCAGACCACTTCAAGAGTAGCCAATCCATGGTATGTGTCTGCTTTCGAGGTTCCGAGGTCCATTACACAAACATCTCCTAATGTATTAGACTCTGACAATGAAGAATCTGGAAACGCAGCCAAACCGACCAACCGTCCAAAAACTAAACCTTCACCAACGCAAAGCTCTTCTTATACAACTAATAGGGCAACACCACACATCATACCTCAGTCAAAAGTTCAAAAACCAAATGGGAGAACCAACACAAATAACAGCATAAACTCAAGAAGAGGTGGAAGGTATCAAACTCGGAGACCGGTGGTTCACAGAGTAAGGCCAAAAACCAGACACAAGGACCGCCTTAAACAACCAGTAACAACTGCTTCCCCCGGCACGACAAAGAAGGCTAGTACAGTGAGGACGCTAACTTTCGACACAGTGACTGTTGTAACAGGTGAAGAAAACAACAAGATCACTTTATTTCCTTCCAGCGGTGATATCTCGAATGAAATTCCCAAAACGTATGATCACACCACAGTTTACGACACTATATCATCTACCACCATAGGAGTTGAATCATCTACAAAGATGGCAGCATCTAAGCCAAGAATCGTTGGAGGAAACGCAGCGAGTTTTACAGTCGAGTCAAACACTGATGCATTCCTCTCTTGCGAGGCTACAGGTAACCCTGGACCTGCGATCAGCTGGAAACGGGTATCGCCAAGCACAGGTACATGTGTTCTAAATGTTTTGAAATGAAGCTTGTACTATTGTTACATGTGTTTATTTCTTTGGTTTAATGCCTTTTCTCTTTTATACATAGGGACTACACTGACGATAAAAGGCCAAATGGGTAAATTCGAGGTGTTCAAAAATGGAACATTGTTTATCCAGAATGCAAACATCAAAGACCGAGGCCAGTACCTTTGTCTGGCTGAGAATGCTTACGGGGTTGACAAACTCACCGTCACGCTGTCAGTGGTTTCTTATCCTCCTCGGATATTGGAAGCAAAGGTCCGGGATATCAAAGCGCACTCTGCTGACACGGTTGAGCTGAAATGCAAAACAGAAGGCCGGCCAGTGCCGGTTGTGTCATGGATTCTAGCAAATCGCACTCAAGTCAGGGGTCAAATCAACAGTCGTGGAAGAGTAACTGTCACACCTGAAGGCAGTTTGGTCATCCAGCAGCTGTCGGTATACGATCGAGGTCATTATAAGTGCGTAGCAAGTAACCCAGCGGGATTAGATTCGGTGAGTGTGCGCCTCCAGGTGGTGGCAGCTCCTCCTGGCATCATGGAGGAGAAACGACAGCTGGTGACGGTAAATATCGGGCAGAGCGTCTGGCTGCCTTGTACAGCACACGGAGACCCTCATCCCTCTACCCACTGGGTTTTGATGGACGGATCGGTCGTAATGCCACTTCACACCAGCTCCAGAGTGTACTCGTTCCCTAACGGCACTCTTCACTTGAGAAACCTGGATGTCTCCGACAGTGGAAAATATGAATGCATTGCTACAAGTTCCACGGGATCCGAGAGGCGAGTAGTCACATTGTCGGTGGAAAAATCGGAAATCGCGCCCCAAATAATCGAAACATCAGACCAGAGGACCGAGCTGGCGTACGGAAGCCAGCTTCGTTTGAACTGCTCTGCAACTGGCATTCCCAAACCCCAAATACTTTGGAGACTTCCATCCAAAGCGCTTATAGACCAGCGGCACAGGTAATAAAGACAAACTAGACATTCATACATAAGAAATTATGCTTTTATCAAATACGTTATTGTTGTTATAGATTGTAACTACAACGAGGATTTGAACAGCGTCAATTACTCAACAAATCGTTGTGAATTTGTTAACTACACGTGGAGAGCACCACAAAAATTATATTGTTGAGTACGCACAAGAAATACCCCTATTAAAACCAGAAATATAAAGACTGTCCAGGACTGATGTATTTTACTTCAAATATCCATGTTCTATTCACTTTACAAGCTTTTTACATTTATGGCATTTGGCAAGTTCCCTTATCCAGAGTGGTTCACATTTATTTTATTCATATTGCATAGCTATGGGGGTTAAGGCCCTTCCCCTGGGGCCAAGACCTTCAGAACCAGTGAGCTAGCATCTCAATACATCTTACTGTGAGAGTAGAATATTGAGTTACTGTACATAAACTCTTTTTCTTTGCAGAATGGGCAATCGTATCCAGGTCCTGGAGAATGGCACACTGGTCATTGCCTCCGTAAGTGACAAGGATGCCGGAGACTACGTCTGTGTCGCACGCAGCGACGCTGGAGATGATCTACAACTGATGAAAGTCTCCGTGTCGATGAAGCCAGCTAAAATCGAAACCAAGTTTCTCGGGAAGAAACAGGTTCCATATGGCAAGGACATAAAAGTAGACTGCAAAGCTTCCGGTGCCCCTGTACCAGAGATTTCCTGGGGACTGCCGGATGGTACACTAGTTAACAACGCTCTTCAAAACGATGGCAGAATAGGAAGTCGATCCAAACGTTATATATTATTCGATAATGGAACGCTTTACCTGAATGAGGTGGGGATGGACGAAGAAGGCGACTACACCTGTTATGCGGAGAACACCTTGGGCAAGGACGAAATGCATGTTCACATCAGCGTTGTCAGTGCTGCACCTCGAATACGTCCCTCAGCCCTGACGTATGCCAAAGTCAAGCCGGGAGGGAACGTTCGCTTTGACTGCGAGGCCATAGGGGAGCCCAAACCCAAGATCCTGTGGATGCTGCCATCCAGTGACATGATCGCCGCATCAAACGAACGATACTTGATGCACGTCAACGGATCGCTCGATATCCGTGGTGTAAAGTTAGCTGATGCTGGGGAGTATCTTTGCGTAGCACGCAATGCTGCAGGCGATGATAGCAAAGTGTACAAGTTGGACATGGACGGGAATCCACCCATCATCAACGGCTATTACCGGAACAGGACAGTCGTTAAGGATACGGCGGAAAAGTATTCGCGGAAGTTAATTGATTGCAAAGCGCAAGGAGACCCTCCACCGAAGATCACATGGATAATGCCAGATAATATCTTTCTTCCGGCTCCTTACTACGGAAGCAGAATTATCATCCACTACAACGGGACCCTAGAGATCCGCAATGTCAGACCAACAGACACCGCTGAGTTTATATGCATGGCAAGAAACGATGGGGGTGAAGCTGTCATGGTAATACGCCTTGAGGTTACCAACCAACTCTTGAGGCCTATCTTTAAAAATCCCTTTAACGAACGAGTGGTGACTCGACTAGGAAGGACCACAGTACTTAACTGTTCTGCTGATGGGAATCCACCGCCAGATATGATCTGGACTTTACCCAATGGCACCCAGTTGACTAGAGACTCTTATAGGGGATCTCAGTATCACCTGGATAGTGACGGCACATTTGTTATACATAATCCGAACAAAGGCGACGCTGGCAAATACCGCTGCGCTGCAAAGAACAAGGTTGGATACATCGAGAAACTGATTGTCCTAGACGTTGGACAAAGGCCTTACATTCTGACGCGGCCAAGAGGGATTATCCGCAGCATGTCTGGTGAACCCCTGTTCCTCCATTGTTTGTCTGACGGAAGCCCTCGTCCTACCGTTGTATGGACCGTGCCCGGAGGACTAACCGTAAGCCGCTCTCAGATAACCGCCCGCTACCAGTTGATGGACAACGGTACGCTGGTCATCCGTCAGACCAATTTAAACGACCGCGGGAATTATATGTGCCGAGCAAAGAATAACGTCGGGGATGCGATCCTGACTGTGCCCGTTGCCATAATCGCATACTCTCCCCGCATCACTAACGGACCCCCACCGAATATAAGGGCTACAACGGGCATTCCGGTGCAGCTTAACTGCATTGCTGTCGGAATACCCAAACCAGAAATCACCTGGGAATTACCCGATCGATCCGTTATCTCCACAGTAGGGAAGGGACGCTCTACAGGCAGTGAGATACTCCATCCACAGGGCACGTTAATAATTCAGAAGCCAACCAGAGCTGACTCTGGCTCTTATAAGTGCTTAGCAATGAATCATCTCGGGACGGACACCAGGGTCACCTATATGACTGTTATTTAATCCTCCATCAACGCTCTTGGAATCTTCAAGCAGGCAGTCATATTTCCGTAACTGCCTATTAAATGCCACTGTGGAATATTTTCATATCGTTTAGGGGACTCGCAATAGTATACGGTTTCCATGTATTTAACTATGTATCACTCGATAAGGATGGTATATCAAGGAATACAGACGAGGACGATTGCATGGATGAACAGATTTGGAAATCTACAGTCCAAAACCTCAGGTGCTAATGCATACATGTATTTTTTCTATTTTTCTTGTCCACATAAGTATTATAGTGTGCAGCTGACATCCGTCACCTTTTACATGTTTTTTTGTAATACCGTTTACGTTGGTGTAATATATTTGACAGTAATACTGTATCATTTTAAGACTGAATTAATATATTTCGAACGGGGAACAAAATATCACAGTTTTTATGTGATTTATCGTAGACCACACAGATATCGTTTCATTTTTTTATATTTCGTTAACGAATTATCAACGGCTTTCCCATTCTGCTCATAGATACTTCAGTTAGTCGTGTTACATATTTATGTGACTTTTATACTTCAACATTTGCTGCATTTTCAACCTGAAGTTTGTATTCCAAAGTATTTTTGCAAACATATAGAATTATAAACTGTATATAAAACATACAACGGATGTCAAGATTCATGTTTTGTTTGTTTTTTTTGGTTTGCCACAATCTCATCCTGAATATTTTCTAATATTCTGTTTTATAAATATATTTTGGCTGGAAAATAATAAAGGCTGCAAGAAAGTGGTAAATTGATATTTACATTTAAAGTACTTTAGTATTTACAGGAAAGGTAAAATGATGTCCACGTGTTAGAATTCTAGCATAATAAATCATTCAGACTCATTTAATGTTATTACCAAAGAAAAAACACAAAATTTCCCATCTGTAACCGACAGTTTATTGACTCTTCAACGGGTCATTGAACGTTACAGTTGAACTATGAATGGGGATTCTAATTGTCATTTTTTCTTATTTTGAGAGAAAAAAACACACACACACACAAGTCTGGAGAAAAAGTCTTTTCAATAAACACTGGAATGTTGGATTGGCCAGAGAAACTGCTTGCATGTGCTCACAAGACCAATCAAGCAACAATTAGCTGGTTTTGGCGAGATACTTAGTGCAGCAAACAGTCATTTGGGGTAGTTTATGTAATCCTGCGTAGGAAAAAAAGCAAATAGCTCAGAAAAATTTTCTATGTACCGCTTTATCCGATCTTCCCTCGGGTCACGGGGAGCCTGTGCCTATCTCAGGCGTCTATGGGCATTAAGGCAGGATACACCCTGGATGGAATGCCAACCCATCGCAGGAAACGCACACACACATTCACACACACATTCATACACTAGGGACAATTTTTCCAAGGTGCCAATCAACCTACCGTGCATGTTTTTGGACCGGGGAGGAAACCGGAGAACGGTGAGAAAAAACCCCTGAGGCACGTGGGAGAACATGCACAAACTCCACACACACATGGCCGAGACGGGAATCGAACACGGACCCTGGTGGTGTGAGGCGAACGCGCTAACCACTAAACCACCGTGCCCACTGTTTGCATTTACAGTGTAACTATAATATGTTTATATTGTATTTAGAAATATGTTTTCTGCATTTACATTTGCATACATTCGGTACAGAACTGTAATTCAAGCTTACACAGATATGAACTCAACACAATTTGTGGGTGTTGCAAGCTTTTAGCATTAAATATATTGATGTAGAATGATAGCACAAGCAAATCTCTTTATAAATCAATATCGCAACGTATGCATATTAGGCATGTTTGTTAGTAGTGGCGCTGGTTTCCTTGACTGGAGGGCGGAATGGAGTCGTTAGAGCTTAGTTCATCATAATGAGCTCATCTGGTCTACATTAGCCGGTCTTTACGAGCTTGCATTTGGAGAGCACTTCCTTTGCCTGCGAACAAAACAAAAATTGAATACAGAAACTGTATGAATGTTAAATTCAACCCGAAAGATTTAAGACTTAAAAGGGTTATTAAAAAGTCATTCCGATCTCACATCCATGTTTTTTGAGCATTCAGTTGCTTTTTTCTTTTAATATAAATTGTATAAAACTATAATGAAACGTTTGTTATTTTACGCTGTGTGTCAAATGCCGTCCCCTGAGTAACAGATCCCCGCAGTTGGTATCGAGCGGGATTCCAGCTGGCTGCGTCGCAGCGCATTACAACAATAACGGAAAAAACAACGCTATCGCCTCAGAGCCTCTTTCTGAAACCTGCCATATGTGATAATTCTCCACTACGGTTTCTTCGGGACAAACTCTGAGTCCTTAAAGATCTTCGTTAACTCTCAGTGTGGAATCCCTATCTAATCTGAAGATCCTACTTAATATGGGCATTTTATACAGTACAATATGTGTTATACGATGTTTTTTTCACAGCAATCACAGTTCTATTCTATTTTGCAAGTATGTATATAGGATTGCATTGGGGTAGTAATATACGGTTCGTTCGTAGCATGAATTTGTTCGTAAGGAGTTTCGTGGCGTTCGTTATCCATTACGCATGTCTCCTAACTATGTTCGTAAGATATAAGCTATAAAAACGCTAGTTTACTGCTCTTAAGAAAAGATAAAAAAAAAAACAATAACACATTTAATGAATAAACAGTATAATACAGTAATGTATACAGTAAGTACTGGTGGTTATTACGAGGGAGGAGGAGGTGGTAGGTATTAAATAGATATTACACTCGTCCGCTAGGCTCAGAGTTCGTTAAGCACCGCGGGTAGCTAGCGGCGAATTTTTGTTCTTTTTTTCAAATCCGAACAAATTTCAGTTTCGTTTCGTTCACATCGGCGAAAGTTCGTAAAGCGTTTCCTCGTGGGGTGTGGAGCGTCTGAACTCATAACACTCTCCGTAATCGTTATTCAAAAGTTACTTGGACCCGTGTCATTTCCGACGCCCATTTCTTTTTTCCGTAAAAATACCGAAGAATTTCTTTCTTTTTTTTTTTTTTTTAACGGACTGATGACTTGTTGCTGCTTGTGACACTTTAAAGTTGTCATAGCCTTAGACAAACTGAACATATACCTATAAAAGTGGCTTTTTTTAGTGAGTATGAGTAAATGGTAGTCATGTTGTATTATTTGGAAGATGTGTGTGTGTGTGTCTGTGTGAGGTTTTGGAATTGTAGTCGGAATTTCGGAATCTTTAACGCAATCTTCGGAATTTTACCGATGTTAACAGTGTTAATGAATTTTTTTGGACTGATCCTGCTGTTCACATCAGCGCTCTATTCATTAGTATTGCGAGACATTTCTTCCATTCTATCCTGACTGCATTTCCTCGCTACTGTATAACCCGAGTCTTTGCCTGCTACCGTGAAAATTGGAATTTCACAGCGGAGTCTAAAAATCCGCACTTTACTTCCCACAAAGGGGCGATTCATCTTTCTGCCTCCACCCCAGGGATTTCTGTCCCGTGGCATTAGGGTGCACAAATTCGACGAAACGTGCGGCCCGGCTCTGGTGTCGGTAAATATTTTTTCATTGGACGTTTTTCGAATCCAAACTTAGGAAGTCATTTACCGCACCATATAACCGTTTCCAGATGATAGATTATAAGCCTGGGTTAACCAGATGGACTGGTCATGTACCTTTTCCCAGACAACACACACACACACACACACACACCTTAGGCTCAACGCTGATTAACACAAAGCTTCAGTTCTTCTTATTACATTCCCCTGCGGTTTAAACTCAGACCTTTAAATATACACCAGCCTTTGTTTGTCTTCGTCTAAATATGCCACAGCACACCTTTTCTCTTTTTTTTTAAACCAGGAAAAGATTCCTTTCTCCCTAAAGTGATGTTTTCAATTCTCCAGCCGGGCAACTCAATACAGCGGGTTACGGTTCATTAGGGACTGAGGAGCGAAGGAGCTGAGCGTGTGTCTGCGAGCGTTGTTGTTATAGCAGTGGGTGGGCGGGGAATGATGCAGTCCTCTGCCGCGCACTTAGTGAATGGACGTCGAGTTGCTTCGCTGGATCATCTGGTTCATATTAGGCTCCTAATTGCAAATATGCTTAAATATGGTAGATCTAGTAGCTCATGGAATAAGGATGGGGCGGGGGGTCCAAGGGGGGGGGTGTTCAGACATCTCTATGTGTGAAAAGCGTTTTTAGCGTTATCAGACATGACTAAAGAATTTACGTTTTGCGTTAATTTAGTGAACCCTTGATACACCCTACAAGCAGCGAAAGACCCCACAAAGCTCATGGCCGTGGCCCAGGTTTGTTAAGTCGCAGCGTGGGAGCCAAGGATGAGTAGAATTAAGCTTGTCAGAAACGCCACTGTATACCACACCAAAAAATGCTCCACTATGGCATGGGTGAAGCCATGTTTCAAACCCAGGTAGGGTTAAATGTTAGTTCCTATTACAGTATAACAATAGCTTTTTCATGTGTTGGTCAGACTTCAGTACATTTCAAAGGCAAATACCTGAAATAAATGACATTTTACAAAATCGGTCGTTCGTGTGTCTTAAAAACTTAAGCCACCAATCAGAGCGGTGAAATCCTTTTACCCTAGTGAAAGCTTAAAGGGAACTAGTGTATATTTACTTTAACATGGTTTGTGCAAAGAATACATAAAGGTCATACCCATGCTCTATCAAGGAGGTTTATGTTAAGGTCAACCCCTTCCCCCTTCCCCCCATTTCGGCTTGGTTATAATATTTCACTCTACTGGACCCTGATGTCAAATGCTACACATGTCTTTTTACACTCCATCCAAATAGGTAGCAATAAAAAGACCAGGATGTTGAAGGTACTTTATGAGAACCAAATGTCCTTACTGTATGAAGGGTGAGTTTTAATGTAGTATGTAGAGCAATATCCTTTAAACCTATATTCGATGTGTGTGTATGAACAGAAATCGAACCCGTCCGAGGTTATATCTGGGACAGGCACTACCTACACTATTTTCCGCCGTCCCAAGCGCTGCCCTCCTTCTCATACAAGGAATTTTGGAGCAATAAATAGAAGTGCAGGTCATCGAAGCTCCACAGCATCGAACTTCACCGGGAGATCATAATGTGCCACTGGGGAAAAATCAAACCCTTGATTTAAGATGGTGTTTATGGGTAATTACTCGCTCGGACCTTTACGTATCACTTTATAATGTGTGCGTCATTAAAAGCGACATTATTGTTGGGTATTACAAGCGTTGTGTGTAGTTTTTTATTTAAAACAATATGCGTATAATCATGTAGGTTGGTGTTTATTAATGCATATTATACGTAAGGAGTCACAATTGCTTGGTGCTTTGTAGCAACAGACCAAATAAATTGTTCGTAATGTGTTGCTTTTTTATTGAAAAATATTCATATTTGAAACCCCGCCCCCTATTCATGTTTTCATTCATTCATTCATCTTCTACCGCTATATCCGATCTTCCCTCGGGTCACGGGGAGCCTGTGCCTATCTCAGGCGTCTATGGGCATTAAGGCAGGATATACCTTGGATGGAATGCCAACCCATCGCAGGACACACACATACACACACATTCATACACTAGGGACAATTTTCCAAGGTGCCAATCAACCTACCGTGCATGTTTTTGGACCGAGGAGGAAACCGGAGAACCCGGAGAAAACCCTCTGAGGCACGGGGAGAACATGCAAACTCCACACACACATGTCCGAGACGGGAATCGAACCCGGACCCAAGCGGTGTGAGGTGAACGTGCTAACCACCAAGTCAACGTGACCCTCATGTTTTCATCTCTATCAGTATTTCAATGTTTGCAAAATAAATACTTTATTACAGACTATGTCCCAGACTGATTAGTGTACTCTATATCCTCCACAACTCTACTTAAGTCATTCGAATGAAATATTATGAAGCACTCGGGATTTAATTCAGCTCAGCTGTAAAACGCAAGCTGTGTGCAAAAACTGGGTCAGATACGTAACCGAGTCCAGAACAACATATCGCAGAAGACGTATCACTTTTATTCATGGAAGTAAAACTACTTAAGGCAAGAACAGAAATAGAACAATATTTGAATTAAACTAAATGACCAAACATTTTCCGGTGAGAATACTTGTGTGCGTTTGTGTGGGAAACAAAATCACAAGCTCACTTGAATCCTACCCTATATGAATGTCAGCTAGGAAGGAATAGCCTATAAATCATAGTGGGTTCGTCTAAGCAGACAGTGAAGTCATGTTTTGGAAGACTTAAAGCGGCAGTAAAGAGCCTTTGGTCAGTTTTGGGATTTGGAGACCCCTGTGGTGGGTTGATGTAACTGCAGGCAGTTCAGAAAACATTTTCTAAACCCAGCACAATTTTCTTTCCTGTGAAAATAAATATCGCACAAGGCACATAGGGTATTAAATATTGAATTTTGCAATAGCTAAAAATATTTTTAAAAGAATATATATATATATATATATATATATCATATATATCTATTATATATAATATATATTATATATATATTATATATATATATATATATATATCTTATACATCTTCTACCACTTTATCCAATCTTCCCTCGGGTCACGGGGAGTCTGTGCCTATCTCAGGCGTCAATGGGCATTAAGGCAGAATACACCCTGGATGGAATGCCAACCCATCGCAGGACACACACACTCACAAACACACACACATTCACACACACACATTCACACACATTCATACACTAGGGACAATTTTCCAAGGTGCCAATCAACCTACCGTGCATGTTTTTGGCCCGTGGGAGGAAACCGGAGAACACGGAGAAAAACCCCCTGAGGCACCAGGAGAACATGCACAAACTCCACACACACATGGCCGAGACGGGAATTGAACCCGGATCCTGGCGGTGTGAGGCGAACATGCTAACCACTAAGCCACCGTGCCTCTAATGCAAAAATATGCTAATATGAAATGTTTACTGTTTATGAAACCCGTGCAATCCCATGGTAAATCTTTTAAAAGTCTTTAACAGTTTAAAAACAAAAGCGAAAAAGATAAATCCAATCACGGAAAATCCAAATCTTGTTTACGATTAATTGCAGACATTTTTCGTCATAATATGGCCACAGGGTTCAATCCTGAGCCCGAGTTCTATGTGCTCTATGCAGAGTTCTCTCCATGGATAACCGTATATGGGCTACCAAAGGGTGCAATTCTGGGTGTGTATGTGGTCATGTAGTGTCCCAACCAGATGATATACATTTTTTTCTTTAGTTCCTGTTATCTGGATACACCATGTTCACACCCAAAAACATTGCCCCCCCCCATCCTTTATGAAAGGCATGGATGATGTTGATTTCCAGCCTGACCAGGATAATGAGAGAATCAATCCAGGCAATATGTTACAGATGTGGGGATCTAATTGGGATCAAAACGGAAAGTATTTGTTCCGTCGTCCAAGCCAAAAAAAATCGGACTGGTCTCCAAACTATATCATACCTTTGAGTATCTTAGACGGCTTGTCGTGACCTTGTAGAAGCAGCCAGCTAGAGTCCCGAAGCTGGAGTTGTTGAAAAGCAGCCACTATATATTAAAAAGAAAAAAAAACGCTGATCAGGCAACTGCCAGCATAACAGTAACCCTACACTAAACAAACAGCTGCCTTTGAAAGCTGATGTTTCGGAACGCCAGTCCAGGATTGAAGAAACCGCAGCCATGAGACGCCGTATACTTTCAAGCTCATGTGTGGCGTCGCACGGGAGCCAAGTTTGTTCTGTCTGAACCTTGACTCATCTCCAAAATTCCTAAATTGTTTTTTAAGAGGTGGGAAATATACGAGCGCCACTTCTTGACGGAGAAAAATGAACCCTCACTGATTACTCGAACGCTCTCAGAATTGTTTTTGTGTGTCAAAAATGTAAGAAAATGTCGATCTTAATAAAAATATATTTTCACTTCATATTAATATTTTCATATTAGCACGGCCAACGTGACTTGTGCTTGTCAACGTGCTTGTGAGCAATAATAGTGTGTGATGTTCGCTTGGCACCAGGACTAACTCGAACGAAGGGGAATAATCCAAATACCACCCGGTGTTTCTATGTTATCATATAATAACGTGTTTCCTTTCAGCCACTTCTCCCCTTCGCACTTTTTTCACCACTGGAACACGGAGGCCAATAAAAGCTGTTCGTCGGCGTGATGCTTTTCTCTCCGGGTGTTGTGAAAAACAGCCCAATTGCCAAAAACTACCTAAGAGCAAATGCTGATTTTAGGAATGTGCAGGGAATAAAACATATCCTCTCCTTTTCCCATTGAGTGAGGTGTTGGCTTTGGCAGGAGTTCGGTCGACGGTAGCGCAGATCTCGCATGAAAGCGTTGAGGGGGGGGGCGAATAAATGGGTGGGGGGGGGGGGCGGTTGGGGTCAGGGGGGGGGCCCCCAGGGGGTGGATAGGGTGGGAGTTTTTAAATGGAAAACCAGGAGCGGTCTCGAATTCTTGCTCCCACCTTTTGTGAGAACAAGGCTTCAGTGTTAGGAAACCTGCTCGTATAGTTATTTCTTTCGCATGTAAATGGATAAATCAAGGACTTACGTGAGCATTTTTAAAACGTGTATCAGGTTGCAAAATATCCCAGAAAAGCCCCAAAGAGGACTAAAACAGGAGAGAGTGTAGAGACCACACCACCTACGCCTTCCTCAAGGCCAGACACAAGAATGGAGTTGCTGAAAAATGCAACAAGAATGTCAATACTGATGCTGGAACAGAATCGGGATTTGCATTAAGAGAGGATTAGCCTGCTACATGTACAAACACCAGCACGGCCCTGGGCTAAAGCAAAAAAAAAAGGAAAATAATGCTATCAGAATGACATGCAAGAAGAAGTTAGTTGCCCTCTGCTGAAGTCGTTGCATGCGGAAAAGATCACGTAGCGAATCAAATGATGTCGGAGTGACTGCAGACCGGACGCACTTGGTAACGTTGACACCGTGAGAACAAAATACTCTGCCCTGAAATAACCATTATAATGGAACTGGATCAAGATTAGAGGAAAAAGAAAAAAAAAACACAAGTGCTTTATAAATCAAGCAACTGGTGTTCATCAGCAAGCAGCAGGTTGTCTGCTTTATGCTGTATTACTCATCATGAGATCATTCTAAACACAGATTCAAGACTTGTGCACCTGAAACGAAGTTCGAGACATAACACATGGTTTCCTGTTCTTTCGAACCCTGCTATCCGTAGTTGTGTTTGTGTTTGTGTAACAATGGAGACTCAGAAGGCGTAATATTGAATCCATGTGCATGGCGAACATCGCAAGCGGATGATAAATGATGTCAGGCCGACTTATAAGAGCATGGCAGAGGAATAATGAAGCCGGGAACCTGACAAAGAAGTTGGCAATACTTCACAATGACAAAGGTTATACATAGTCTTTGATGGTTGAATATGACCAGGATTATATTGTGGCCATGTTCTAAATTTATTACAAATTACTCAGCGTCGGGATTTTGGCGGCGAAACCATTGACTCCACGACCTCTAGACTAAAGATGATAGGGACTATATGGCTTGCTATAAGCACTCAATTAATAAACGATGCATCCCTGATAATAGGGGAGAGTATTGTAGAAACATTTGGAAGGACTCCATTAGTGGACTCCATCAACTGGTCTGCCTGCAGTCTAGACCTTTCCCCATTTAAAAACCATTTGGCGCATCATGAAATGAAAAACACAACAAAGAACACTCGGAACTGCTGAGCAACTAGAATCCTGGATCAGGCACATATGGGACAACATTCTTCTCTCAAAAACGTCAACAACGTGGAAATCTAATTCAAACTAATCCTTAAAATGGTATATATATATATATATATATATATTTATATATACTCAGTTGAAACATTTGTTTTTTGTTTGTTTTGATATGGATTTATGATATTTACAATTCATTGGCATTCTGTTGTCATGTACATTTGACACAATATCCCAAATGATTTGCACTCAGAGTCGTACGTGTAATACTATATAACTTTTAATAATATAAACTGTAGAATATACCATTTATAACAGCTAAAATGGGACACTGTTACAATGAGCAGGCTTAAACATCATCAATATAGCCTAGCGTGAAATACCCAGTTTCTCTTTGCAGGGAAGCAAAGCGTCTAATATTTCTTTTGTCATTGAGGAAGAACTTTGAGCCAAAGCATTACGAACGAGCATACACATAAACACGGCGGCTGAAAAGGCTGCCATTTGGCCCCGAGGCATTTTCCGAATGACATCACAGACTGTTAAAACTGACAGCATGCAAAAAGTGTCCTTATTAGTGGTAAAATAAAATAAGAAAAATACATTGGTCTCTTAGATTATGCACGGGTTAATAATACGACAAAGAATGGGAGATTTGGGTGTGGCTACTACTTTGTGTATTCCCAGTAGGTAAGATCACTTGGTCTGTCAATATGATGAGCCTTTGTGGTTAGGAAGGACTAGTTATCTGAGCTGGGTGTGAAGTCACAGTCAGAAAAGTTGCCAGATCATTGGCGCCATGCAACGGACACGCATCCGCGGACACGACTGGACTCGCGTGCTCTTTTTCCGACGCACCACGTCGATGCAGCCACCTCCATATTAGGCTTGCGTTCATTTTCACCTGGCGCCGTGAGTATTCCTTAATGCAACTTGATGATGCAAAAATGCCGACTCCAAGCCAAAGCGTTCGCCTTAAAGTCGGGTTAAAGACTCAACTCTTCCACGTGACCTTTCACTCGGGCTCGAAATAGACAGTTCTGCTGACAGGGCAATGAGTAAAAGAAGAAGTCCAAAAAAAAGGGGCTGTCCACTGTTTATTTTATTTCGGGCAGGGTTTGAGACGGATGGTGAAGTCGAAGACAGGAATATTTACTGAATGAAAACACCAGTCCATTACATTCAAATTGCATATGTTTAGTTAATATCGAATAAGAACAGGGAAAAACATGACAATCATAAGTTGTCATTTTTTAAATATAATGGCTTTTCGTTATTCATCCATTCATTCATTCGTTGTCTTGATTATGAGCTTAATGAAAATATACAAAGAGATAAAAATGAGAAATTTATTATACAGAGTGAATTTTATATGTATATTTTTGGACAAATGAAAGCTTAATGGTTAACACTCTGGGTTACTGATTGTAAGGTGAGGCCCCAGTATGACCAGTTTGATATTGTTGGGCCCTTAACCCTTTGTGCTGACCCTACAATATACAATATATACACAATATATATATATATATATATATATATATATATATATATATATCTTAAACGAATTAACAATAAATAGACAGAGTGTTGTGAGCATATAACATACTAACACTATTTTCCTGACACAGCATGCCAGGAAACAAAAAAACAGAAGAGAAAGTTCAGAGTACTTTTAGTTTTTGTACCCCCCCCATACACACACACACACACACACACACACACTCCTCCTCACATCGGCACACTGTCACTGTCTAAACTTTTTTCAGGACAACCATGTAGAAGAGGACCATTAAGCTAAGAAGTACATAAAAGCCAAGGTGTGTGCAGCAGGTACGTGCTAGTATAAGATATTCGTTGTTATTTATGTTTTTAAGGGGTTTTTTTTTCAACGTATTATTAATATTATTGTTTATAATAGAAAAGAAATGCAAACAAAAATGCAAATGTAGCTGTACCTCTGTCACAAAGTGTAATTTGCGTTTAGGCAAAAATCATTTCGCTTTTCAGCTATATAGTTCTGCAGAGCATAAATGCCACATTAATATTAATAATATATATATATATATACACACACACACAAAGGCAAATGAGGACTAAATATTGAGTCCAGCTCAACATTTCAGCCTTCATTCAATACATCTATTTGGACATCAGTTAAACTTCAAATGTTGTGAAATGGTGCATCACACAGACATTTACAATGTTGTTTTAATAAACACGTGTACGAATAGGGGTTTGTTAATGTGCTGTCTAATGTATAATGGGTATAAAATTAATAAAAAGTGAAATTTGTAGGTGGTATATTTTTGAATATATATAACTGCATATATATAATATATATATAACTGCATGTATTTTATCTTTTCAGCATTACTTACATACATCCTGTATTGTAACCCAGATTGGGTTCAAATCTAATCCTTCTAAATTGTCTCTTTTGACCCTTTGAGCATGTTAGTCATTTACAGTATTTGGCAGACTCCCTTATGAATTTACAACTGAGCAGTCGAGGGTTAAGGGCCTTGCTCAGGGGCCCACAAGTGGCAGTGGGATTTGAGCCTGAGATCTTCTGGTCAGGAGTCCAATGCCGTTGACTTAGAAATCAATAAACAGAAATTGATCTTGGGTCCAACGCAGTACTTATTTATTTGTTTTTTTTTATAAAGTTGCCCAATACCAACATCTGATCCTGTAATTAAATCCAGTCTTCCAAACAGATAAATATTTGGACGTTTTTCCGTTAACCAACAGAAATCCCGCAACTCATGGAGCTGACAGGAGAGCCGTCGACTATCCTGGGGAATATCCGGAACCTGACGAATTCCTCATGTTCCCGTAACAACGTCCTGAAGACGACTGTGTTCCCGATCCTGTATTCGCTTCTCTTCCTGATCGGACTCGTCCTGAATGGCTTCGCAGTATGGGTGTTCTTCAGCATCCCCAGCCGCTCACACTTCATCATTTACCTGAAGAACATCGTTGTGGCTGATGTTCTCATGACTCTGACGTTTCCCTTTAAGATCCTGTCCGACTCGAACGTTGCCTCGGTGAGCCTCCGCGTCTTCGTCTGCCGCGTTTCTTCCGTGGTGTTCTACCTCACCATGTACATCAGCATCCTTTTCTTCGGCTGTATCAGCATTGACCGCTGTAGGAAAACCCTCGACCCTTTCGTCGGCACCAGTTCCCGGCGGCTTACCAACAGGAAGCTCCTCTCCGCCGCTCTCTGGGTCGTCCTGCTGGCGCTTTCGCTTCCCAACATGATTCTCACCAGCAAGCAGCCCAAATCGGATCAATTTAGCTGCAGTAGCCTGAAGACCGACCTGGGCTTAAAGTGGCATGAAGTGGTCAACCATATCTGCCAAGTAATCTTCTGGGGCAATCTGGTAGCAGTCGTCGTGTCTTACACGCTAATCACCAAAGAGCTCTTCAAGTCCTTCACCAGGACCCGGGCTCTGAACACGGCAACCGATTGCCAGGAGAGGAAGAAGAAAGTGAGGGTGAACGTCTTCTTGGTTCTCGCAGTGTTCTTCGTATGCTTCGTGCCGTTCCACTTCGCCCGGGTGCCGTATACCCTGAGTCAGACAAGGGAGCATCGCTTTGACTGCCGCCAGAAGCTCGTCTTCTTCCAGGTGAAGGAGAGTACACTCTGGCTGTCCTCTCTGAACTCGCTTTTAGATCCGCTCATCTACTTCTTCCTCTGCAAGTCCTTCAGGGACTCGCTGTTCAAAATCCTTCATCTCTCACCTGGGAGGTGCGGGGCGTTGCTGTCCAACACGGATACTCCTGCCGGGGGTAACCTAACGGGAAACCGCTCAACGCAAATATAGTCCACAAGATTTTATTTTTTGTTTTTTTTCAATCTCTGTCGATGTTGTAGAGTGAAGTATACTGAAAAATCCATGTGGATTAAATACTGCGTTGTGTGAATCGAAAAATGCGAATCATTTTCAAAATCAATTGTATTGGGTCCGGGTTCGATTCCCGTCTCGGCCATGTGTGTGTGGAGTTTGTGCATGTTCTCCCCGTGCCTCAGGGGTTTTTTCTCTGGGTTCTCCGGTTTCCTCCCCCGGTCCAAAAACATGCACGGTGGGTTGATTGGCACTGTGTGTGTGTGTGTGTGTGAATGTGTGTGTGTGTGTGCCCTGCGATGGGTTGGCATTCCATCCAGGGTGTATCCTGCCTTAATGCCCATAGACACCCGAGATAGGCACAGACTCCCCGTGACCCGAGGGAAGATCGGATAAAGCGCTAGAAGATGAATGAATGAATGAATCGGATGTTTTATGATACATTTGAACCTGTTCCAGTATAGCAATGGCCATACACACAGCCAGCTCCATACATATTGGTTTGTACGGGCTGGACTGGAATAAAGACAAATATGTTGATAAGCACAAATCTTAACAGGCACATGTTGTGCACGTCTGGAGGTGATTATAGCAGCGAATCAAGATTAAATGTGGAATCTGATATTCGCAATGCAATCGTATTTGTATTTGTCCGTTCAGTGTATAACAGATCTAAACTTTTCTACTGTTACAATACGGACGCTGTGGTTGTTTATTAATAAATAAAAACACCTGTGTGTGATGTTAATAACTTATATATGTCATTTTTGGAACACCTTTGTTACAGCTCTCAGTTAAAAGAAATTTGGTCGGACGGAAATGCAAATAAATCCACACAGACAGGTGAAAGATGGACACAGTGGAAAGAAGCGATTTGCATCATGGCCAAGGTGCTTTAAATAAATAAATAAATAAACACCAGTAATGCAAAATAGATAATAATGTAATGCAGTAAACTAACAAGATTAAAAATAGTGTGTGATGGTGTGTGATGGTGTGTGTGTGTGTGTGTGTGTGTGTGTGTGACAGTCTCCTGTGGGTAGCAATGCCTTCTAAGCTAAAAGTCTAAACACTATAAAAAAAAAATCACTTGCATTTTATCACTTAGTACGGCCCAAGCTTTTGTTCCTTAAAGGCATTAAGGCCTTTAAGTCATTTTAAAACCAATACTTTTACACTTTTACTGGAGTAAAACACTTCTACGGAAGTCTTTTAAAACCCCAATATCAATACTTCTACCCGAGGAACGAATGGGAATACTTCTGACACCAGTGTTAGAGGCCGATACACAATCTTGTAGTCAGGGGTGAGTGGACAATGATCCGGGGTCTGGCATAAAGTCTGCCATGACTTTCTTCTGGTTTAAGAAAAATGCCAGCCAAGGCGCTTCGACTTCCTCATACAGGTTTGCAAAATTAGGAAGGAAGTTTACATCAGTGCATGGTGACCTTCATCACATTTCCGGATGAAGCAAAGAAAGTCTCAGTCGCCCCGATAAAGAAACACTACTTTGAAAATGAATGAAATGTAACTCATTTAAAGACTAAAACCCGTCACTCATTAGTCACACTCGTTCGGACCCTAAACAACCATATTCTCAACATTTCTTCTGACAAATAAAAATGCCATTATTTCCTCATATCATTAATAATAATATAATAATTACCTTAATGCACTTAGCAGCTTAATTAATATATCATTAAGGCGAGCAAAATGTCATTGTCATGCTGCAGAAACCATATAGAAATGAGTGCTGTGGTTAGAATTAAACTGTTCGGTGGTGTAAGTGGAATAAAGCACCCTCAGGATCAGTTCCTATAATTAAATAATCAGCATCAAGGTTGGAAACAGGACGCTGTACAGGGAGATTCTGCTGCTGGTTTGCTGAAGCTTACAAGACGACGAGTTCTTAATGCGTTGTCTGTTAGTGACTACTAACGGTGACTAAAGAAGAGAAACAAAGTGATTACTATGCGAAGGGTCAACTCTAAGGTTGTCGAGTAAACAATCTCATACACATCATATCTGCCATTTTTTTTTGTGGTTATGTGGTTTTGCAAATCAGCCGAAAAGACACTGTGTAGTTCTGACACCACCGAGCTGTGAAGTTAAGTGGGTGTGTGTGTGTGTTTTTTTTTTTTTTGTCAGCCCGACTTATAACGAGTGTTACTTCACAGCGCAGGCTGTTGACAACTGAGCGACAGGCGTCAAGAGACTTCGGCGTGCTTATTGACCTTCTCTCATCCGAAAAAGGTATTTTTCTTTCGTGTACGAGCTTTTATGAGGAATCGGCGTTATAGAGGAAAATCGTTGCAAAAAAGAAAGATGAATAATTCAATATGATTCCATCTCTAGAGATCGAACATAAGCAATAGAGTGTTTTTTATTAATTTTCTTACATTTTTTTTCCTTTTTTTTTGACTGTTTTTTTTCCTGTTTTTTTTTTCCTTTTTTTTTTTATATGACTGTTCGTGTTGTCAGGTTATTACTTTACGCTCACACGAGTGCATTTTATTGCAAAGAACACTGAAACTTTTTTAAATGTCCGTGATTCTGTTCCCTTTTTATCCCATCGTCTTTGTCGAGTGCGCATCGTTTTCCAAACCCAGCGTTGACGGATTTGCTAAAACAGCTGCAATAGTTACAATAAGTGTAACCGTTACCATATAGAAATGAGTGCTGTGCTTACAATTAAACTGGTATTGCTCGGCGGTATAAGTGGAATAAAGCAACCTGTTCCTATAAGTAAATAATCAGAGTCAAGGTGGAAACAGGACACTGTACAAGGAGATTCTGCAGATGGTTTAGTGAATCTTCCGAGATGACTGTTCTTCTCATTCAGGGAGTCCGCTGCAGAAAAACACAATTTTTTGGTGCTTTTTTCAACCTTCAAAGTATCTATAACCTGATAAAACGGATGTTTAAGAACGGACACTTTTCCCAAAGAAGCTTTCCGGAAAGACATATATTATAAATCTAAAATTCTGACGAGCTTAAATATAGCTCAGACCATACACGATATCCTGCTTTATATCCTGAATTATCTTCCTCTGACCCCGTTTTATTGCTCGCATATCAATCCTGAATGCCCTCCGGATCCTGAATGAGTACTCATCCTGCACTTTACTTTCTCATAAAAATCCAGATTCATTCTCCTGACAGTCCTGGTTCTGTGCACATGAGTAAAGGCTGCCATGGTGTGTATACATCACCGCCAACAAATAACCAAAGGTGTTGATAAGGATAAGGGACTTCCTCATGCAAGGCACATTTGTGTTGAAGGAAGTTTGCAACCTCGAATTAGGAAAGAATCGCAGGTTGCACCCACACTCGTTTCACAATATCTATAATGCTGTAAACCCGAACTCTATGCGAAAGTTCCAGTGATATATATGCATATCGATTTAATAGCATGTCCAACATGCTTTTCTTTGCTTTTTCTTTCATTTTTGTCTTTGCTCCTTGCAATTTTACGAGCTTATATAGCGATGCGATGTGGTTATGTCACAACTTATAATACCACAACTTAATGATAAGACCCCGGTTTGTCTTGCAGTTCATCCTCAATTCTGAAATATTTGCTTTTTCAGGTGTCACAATGGCTTCGAACGGAACAGCAAATTCAAATGATTCCCTCATGTTGCACTGTGGGATTGATGAAAACGCCTGGGCGATTGTGCTTCCCAGTCTGTATTTTACCATTTTCACACCGGCTCTTCTGCTGAACATGATAGTCGCTTGGATATGCCTGCACCTCCATGCCAAGTCCACGTTCATGGTCTACCTGAAGAACTTGGTGGCGGCCGACCTGCTCATGACCTTGACCTTCCCTTTCCGAGGTGCCAGCGAGCTCCCCGGAGCTACGCCGGGGATTCGCGAGTTCGCCTGCCGATACTCAAGCGTCGTCTTCTACCTGGCCATGAACATGAGTGTGATACTGATGGGACTCATCAGCCTTGACCGCTACTTAAAGATCGTCCGTTCCGGAGGGAATCATTTTTTCCAGAACCTGAAGTTCAGCAACGCCCTCTCGGCCTTTTTCTGGATCTCCCTGATCGCCTCGAATACGTTACCCATCATGATAACGTCTAACCAAGACCGTACGGACCCCAAGAAAGAGTTCTGCATCGCCATGAAAAGCGACCTGGGACTTTTGTGGCACGAAGGAGTCGTCCTGACCGGCAAAGCCATCTTTTGGACGGTGTTCGTTTTGATCGTGTTCTGTTACACCTGCATCGCCAAGACGGTGTTGGAGTCATACCAGAGGTCGCGCGGCAAAAACGACACGCGGAAGCGCAAAGCAAAGCTGCGGGTGTTTCTCATTCTTTTCGTCTTCGTTATCTGCTACGTCCCTTACCACTCGATCCGAATACCTTACACTAAACTGCAGGTTCAAGGCAATAATTCGTGTGCCAAACTCGCCCTGAAAATCGTCAAGGACTTAACGCTGTGGGTTTCAGCGATAAACGTGTGCTTGGACCCCTTGATCTATTTCTTTCTCTGCAAGGCTTTCAGGGAAAAGTTTTGGGAGATGTGCGATCTCAAACGATTTTTTCCCAGTCCCAGGAAAAACGGAGACGCATGTCAGTCTTCAGATACCTCTCTCTAAGCTAAAAGTGTAACCGAAAAAAAGGTTTTTGCATGCTGTTGCTGTGGGGCTCGGTTTTTAAATAACTGCTGTGACATCATAAAGTACAAGTTCAATATGCTGACAGCAAAATGGTGTTGAAACCACCTCGGGAAGCAAACGCTGCACAGTTACACATAATATGCCGTCACTTTTTGTTGTTTATCGCACCTTTTTATCACACCATCGTTACCATTTCAAACGCTCTTTATTTTTGCAGCTATTTTTGAGGTTCGTTTAAAACAAATGTATATACGTTTATATGTAATCCGTGACTTTTTAATAAAAACATTTGTTGATGTAGTTTGATGTAATTTGATAATTATAGTTATTAAATTCAACTATTTTAGTGAGACGTAAAAACAAATATGCGAATCACCGAGCACCGTTGTGGCGACCCCTAGTGGTAGCAGGAAAAAGAAAGCAGGAGGGTTCAAAGTGGTGATATACTAGTTTGACAGTAAAGTTAATGATTATTGTAGTTGTATTTAGAGTTGAGTGTTTGAGAGCCAACAAGGGTACAAAAAGAAGAAGTATTGTGGTTATTTTTGCCATTAGAAAAACAGTAACTGGTTTGCATAGCTGCAGATTTGTAGATGATTATTTCACCGTAATGGTACATATTACAAATGGATGGTACATATAAGCATTATAAAGTTACATATTACCCCCAAAATGGTACATATTACCAATACAGTATATTATACACAATACCCCTGTACTGATATATTACCGTTATACAGTACATATTACCAAAGTACTACTAAATAGTATATATTACCACAGCAATTGTATTTTTTCTACTTTGTAGTGCATATTACCACAATATTTGATTTATTAACACTATATAGTACATATTACAACAGTAATTATTTTATTATCACTATATATTACCACAGTACCACAGTAATTGTTTTATTAACACTATATAGTGAATATTACCACAGTAATTGTATAATTTCTACTATATAGTACATATTACCACGGTAATGGTATTATTATCACTATATATTACATATTACCACAGTAATTGTGTTATTACTGCTATATAGTATATATAACCACAATAATTGTTTTATTAACACTATATAGTGCATATTACCACAGTAATTGTATTGTACATATTACTACGGTAATTGTTTTATTAACACTATATAGTGCATATTACCACAGTAATTGTATTATTACTGCTATATAGTACATATTACCACAGTAATTGTGTTATTACTGCTATATAGTACATATTACCACAGTAATTGTTTTATTAACACTATATAGTGCATATTACCACAGTAATTGTATTATTACTGCTATATAGTACATATTACCACAGTAATTGTATTATAACTGGTATATAGTACATATTACCACAGTAATTGTTTCATTATTACTGCTTTATAGTAAATATTACCACAGTAATTGTTTTATTATCACTTTATAGTACATATTACCACAGAAATAGTTTTATTATTACTGCTATATAGAATATATTACCACAGTAATTGTTTATATTACAACAGTAATTGTATTATTATCATTATATAGTACATATTACCACAGTAATTGTTTTATTATCACTTTATAGTACATATTACCACAGTAATTGTTTATATTACCACAGTAATGGTATTATTATCACTATATAGCACATAATACCACAGTAAATGTGTTATTACCACTATATAGTACATATTACCACAGTAATTGTACTATTAACACCATATAGTACATATTACCACAGTATTTGTTTTATTAACTCTATATAGCACATATTACCACAGTAATGGTATTATTACCACTATATAGTACATATTATCTCTGCAGTATTACATATAACCAGCATCACGGACCGTATTACCATTATATTGGTACATATTAGGACTGTAATGGTATTATTATATTATATTATTTTTGTACTAGTTACAAGTTGACTTGTTTACTCTTACAAGGCTCATTTTCTTGTTTACTTTCATCATTAGTACCACACTAGCAGTGCTGAAACCTAAAACCCCTCTTTGCAGCACTGCTTCAAGTTTTCTCATCGGCCCCAGGACCTACAGAGATATATAAATCTAACTAGCGTTTGTTTTTCTGCTACTCGCATCTAAGATTAATGTGGTGACCCAGCTGTAAACCGTGTGATCTACGGCCGCACGCCTTACACTGTTTTTAAAAAAACCTGGTTTGTTTATCGGTTGTACAATCTATAGGCGCATGTTCTAAACATTCACACTTTACCGTGCTATGCTATCACACGATTGATGTTGCGTACAGATAAGTGACATGGCTACATGGGACACCACTGATAAGTCATTACTTTACAGTATCATCAAACTGTAATGTCAACACACAAGTGTCGCTTTGGTGCACACCACATTGAAGGATAACGTAGATAGCACACACGTCGATAGTTGAATGCTAGCCTTTTTACCGAATTAGCTCGTTAGTCTGAGTATTGTACTGAGTATTGTACAATACTCAGTACAATAGAAAACAGATTATTTACTGTTCAATCTGACCCTAACAATGCCGCATTACAGAAATGGGAAAGCTATCTGTTGTGAAAGAATTGTTTGTGTACTCGCATTTGTGACACGGCGGAAAATCTGAGGTCTCTAGGAATTTCCCATGTCTATCATTAACTTTGATTTTTTTTGTATTCTGCCAAACACAAAAGTGTTTTCATTTCGTTTGAATTTGAATCCTGAAACTGTGGTCAGTATCTATCCACAAGTGATCCGAGGAAGGAGCATTGCTGACGGATTTACTGCGTTTACGGAATCCAAAAATCGTTTTCTTTGGGATGCTCATATAAATAGGAATGGTTGGCTGTACTTATAATATAATGGCAAAAGCTTTGCAAAAAAGAACATGAAAAATACATTATCGTTATCGTTTGTTTTAGTGATATTACTAGCCAGGCGTTTTAGATCTGTTTTATTTGTCGGCATTATTGAATGACTTTTCAAGTATTGTTAATGATGTTTAAGTATTTACACCAGAAGGGAAAACGTACTTCACTGGGCACTCTTTATATTTTATTTAAAGATTTATTTTGTGTTGAGCAGAAGCCATCACCAACATGTGGAATGTAATGAGTTAAAGGTTTGTTTGGTTTTTTTTTTAAAGGGATTTTGAATAGGAAAATACATGCAGCTTGAAGTAGAAACTTTGGTATGCTGTGTGCTGCTGACCACTACTGGTGAAAGCAAGAAGATAAGATATATATATATATATATATATATATATATATATATATATATATATATATATATATTATATATATGCACATATTATGAGAGCAAAAGTATATGGACACCTGACCTGATTCATGTGTCCATGTTATTTCATTCATTCATTCATCTTCTACCGCTTTATCCGATCTTCCTTCGGGTCACGGGGAGTCTGTGCCTATCTCAGGCGTCTATGGGCATTAAGGCAGGATACACCCTGGATGGAATGCCAATCCATCGCAGGACACACACACTCACACACGCACTCTCACATACACACACACATTCATAGGGACTAGGGACAATTTTCCAAGGTGCCAATCAACCTACCGTGCATGTTTTTGGACCGGAGGGAAACCGGAGAACCCGGAGAAAAACCGCCTGAGGCACGGGGAGAACATGCAAACTCCACACACACACATGACCGAGACGGGAATCGAACCCGGATCCTGGCGGTGTGAGGCGAACGTGCTAACCACTACGCCACCGTGCCCCCTGTCCATGTTATTTCCTTAATCTTATATTATATTATATATTAAGTTATATAACTTAATCCCCAGTCTTTCCACTCTTTGGGCCAGAAGTTCCACTTGGACAACGACTATATGTATATATAAAAAAAACACAATATCACGTGTGCGCTAGAAATTGTAACTTTAAAAGATGATTGTTAATTGATATTTGCTTCATTGATAATGAAATATACCAAAACTAACAAGATTTAAGCAAACGCACTTTATATAAAGATAAAAGAGCTATTAGATTGATGTGTAAGATAGTTCAGGTATTTCCCGAGTTACGATGGCTCTGCTAGGCTCTCCTTCCTTGTGAGATGCCTTATTCTGTCAAGCAGTCAACACAGTTGTGTTGTTTGTGTTAGAGTCGATTAAGTAATAGACTGACAAAAATAGTAATAAACACATTCTAAATGTAATAAATAATAGTACATTGGATACATAAAATGTATTAGCTTACTAGTATGGTTACTAGCTGCTGCTAGAGGTTTTCTTCGATAAATACGAAATAAAGTCTTTAAAGAAGGTTTTATCATATCATATTGTCTTCGCAAAATGACATTAAATATTTTCAGCGCTTTATTATTAGCCTGTGGGAATGTATTGCATTCAAATATTCATTCATTCATTCATTCAATCATCTTCTCCCGCTATAGCCGATCTTCCCTCGGGTCACGGGGAGTCTGTGCCTATCTCAGGCGTCTATGGGCATTAAGGCAGGATACACCCTGGATGGAATGCCAAGCCATCGCAGGACACACACACACACACACACACTCTCACATACACACACACATTCATAAACTAGGGACAATTTTCCAAGGTGCCAATCAACCTACCGTGCATGTTTTTGGACCGCGTAGGAAACCGGATAACCCGGAGAAAAACCCCCTGAGGCACGGGGAGAACATGCAAACTCCGCACACACATGGCCGAGACGGGAATCGAACCCGGATCCTGGCGGTGTGAGGCGAACGTGCTAACCACTAAGCCACCGTGCCCCGCATTCAAATATTGTATAATGTAATATAAGGTAAGATATTAGAACAGACGGCCAATCAGATTCAGCCGCCAGGCTTATTATAAATAGAATGGGTTTAGCGAGAACGTTTCCTACTTTCCTGGCAGAATCGCATAAAAATAGAAAATGTACAACTCGCATTTGTTTTTTTTGTTTTATCAGAGCGAGTACATATGCGATATCTCTCCCACATACAGACACACACACACACACAAATACACACACACAAAGACACTGGGTGTATGAGAAGATGTTGCACTGACCACAAACAGCTGCGTGTCCCACAGATATCGGCTTGTACAACCGCTCACAATGTACACACTATTTTCCACACTGTTACACCTCTATGTACAATGCTGTACTATATATATACACTATATACATCTTTTTTTTTTTTTTTTTCCTTATTTCCAAGAGATAGTGTCATGTACGTCACACACAAGAGTCATGCAGCATCACTCATTACCTCCAGGTCTATTGAAGTGGATGCAAATGAGTAAATAAACTGGTGCACAACGGACACAAAAGGGACAGGAAATGGAACAGGATGGGGATACTCACCCTGGCACTGAATGGCAAACCAATTGTGACAAGAAAGGCTGTCTTTCAGGGGCCACCAATAGAGGAAAAAGTGCAGTGTGTGTGTGTGTGTGTGTGTGTGTGTGTGTGTGTGTGTGTGTGTGTGTGTGTGTGTGTGTGTGTGTGTGTGTGTGTGTGTGTGTGTGTGTGTGGTTTGTACATGTGTATGCAGACCAATGTAAATGCAATAGGCAAACTGTGAATGGGAGGTTCTCAGGCATTTGCAGATTATTTGGTACAGAAGTGTCAGCTGGGAAAATAAAAAGGAAGGATTTGTTCACTTCTCTTAAAGCAGCTGGTAAGTCCAACATCATCATATTATGTTCAAATTAAAGCTTTTACATTGTTTTCTTTCCTTTTAAAAAAAAAAAAAAGCAGTATTCCTATTGGCATGTTTAGTCTTTTATAGACATTTGTACAAACTCACAGAATGTCCAAATATCTCATGTGCACATGTTTTCTGTGGTCATGACAGAAAATGCTTTAAATGAAGTATTTAGGACAAGGTTTAATGAGTTTTAGGTAAAGGTTCACTTAAGTTTATTCTTTATCTTTTACATGTTATTCTAAATAGTGCATTGCAAAAACAAAAAAAAGGTATTATATATATATATATAGTATATATATATATATATATATATATATATATATATATATTTTTTTAGAATAATACTTAAAATATATATGTACATTTATTTGCTTGTTTAGCCACATATATAACTATATAAACTATATATCTATATAGTTCTATATAACTATATATATATATATATATATATATATATATATATATATATATATATGTATACACATATACACACATACACACATATATATATATATATATATATACATTCCTTTTGGGTGGATAACCAACACAAGTTGAAGTTATTTGTCATATTTACCATTTTTCATGTAATAAAATGATTGTAATGCACTTTCGCTTCAATGGGAATGAAAATAATGTGCAGCGTAACAGGGAAATTTAGAACACCCTTAGTTTTCCATTTCCTGCTGCTCATCAGCTCCACTTCTATCCGTTCTACCAGTAACGTTTCAACTGGTCACTCTGTGATTTTTACACATTGCCCTTTTGCTTTGCAAGATCAGATGTTCCCATCAAATCCCATACATGTAAACTTCAAACGACACCATCGTTTTTGTCATTTAACAAGCAAATTTAAAAAAAAAATCAAACAACATTAATGTAAAGTTTGCGCTTGATAAGGGCAGGTCTTAAATGCTGTAAATGTAAATACATTAAGGAAAGTATTACTTCTGCTTATACCAGGAGCAGCCATGTAGTACTTCCAGATGAAGGAGTCGTCATTACAATGTAGAAATGTCAGTCGTAAAAAGGATATGTGCTTTAAAGAATCCATACAAACAGAATAAAAAGAACACATACAAAAAGAATAAAGCACTGATATCTACCGAAAGCAGCTTCAAGGAAATAAAGAAATGAAAGAAAAAACAAACAATAGAGGAAGAAAAACCTTGATAGAAACTCATTGTGGGGACACCAGATATTGCGCTAATACATTTTTCCTTCTCTAACTACCGAGAAAGCTTTTAAGGATCTATAAATCACTATAAATCACTTTCTATAAATCACACTGCACTCATGTGTACTCATTGCATTGAAAGTTCAGGACCTTGCTGGTGCAGTGTGTATGACCTGTTATATGAATCCGTCTTTACCTTATCAAGTCAAGTCAAGAAACGTTTATTGTCATATATATATAAGCATATATATATATATATATATATATATATAGCATATATATATATATAAGCATATATATATATATACACAATATACACAACTGATATACACAACTGAACTGGAATTCAACTCACACACACACACACACAAACACACAACTGAACTGGAACTGGACTCACACACACAACACACACACACGCATTCAACTTCATACATACATATATCATTACAGTCAAGTCTGCTGCGTCTTTTACTATCTACACATTATTATTTTATTGTGTATACTGATCTTTTACTGCCTTACAGTTTCACACTTTACTTTTTAATCACCATTATTACGACTTGCACACTGCAGCGTGTACACATACAGCAGGTTTACGGGTTGTTGCACAGCTAGTGTTTGTGTATTTGTCCTGCACCGTCTCTTCTACACTGTTTTTGTTTTGCTCCTTTTGCACACAAGATGCAGTTTATCTGAATCATAACGAGCTTTAATTCATGGATGATGTCTGGGACAACTCAGTTCAGTTGTGTGTTTGTGTGTGAGTTCAGTTGTGTGTTTGTGTGTGAGTTCAGTTGTGTGTGTAAGTTCACTTGTGTGTTTGTGTGTGTGTGCATGTGTGTGTGTGAGTTCAGTTCTAGTTCAGTTGTGTGTTTGTGTGTGAGTTCAGTTGTGTGTGTGTGTGTGTGTGTGTGTGTGTGTGTGTATGTTCAGTTCCAGCTCACTTGTGTGTTTGTGTGTGTGTGTCTGTGTATGTCGATTCAGTTGCAGTTCAGTGTGTGGTGTGGGGTGGTGTGTTTGTGTGTGTGTGTGTGTGTGTGTGTGAGTTCAGTTCTAGTTCAGTTGTGTGTTTGTGTGCGAGTTCAGTTGTGTGTGTGTGTGTGAGTTCAGTTCCAGTTCAGTTGTGTGTTTGTGTGTGGGTGTCTGTGTATGTCGATTCAGTTGCAGTTCAGTTGTGTGTTTGTGTGTGTGTGTGTGTGTGTGTGTGTGAGTTCAGTTCCAGTTCAGTTGTGTGTGTATGTGTGTGTTTGTGTGTGTGTGTGTGTGTGTGTGTGTGTGTGTGTGTTGAGAATCCTGATGGCTTGAGGTGGAAAAAGCCATTGTCTGCTTGTGTATAGTAAAGAGTTTGGCTGTTCCTCACGCTGCCTCCTACACAGCTGTTTCTGCTTCATTGATTTCAGCCTATACAGGAAATAAATGCCCATCAGCACCTGCTTGGTATAATTAACTAATCAGACACTCTGATCAAAACTCTAGCAGAACAGATTCGCACATATTACATCTTTTTTTTAACTTATTTTTATGCGTCTACTTCCTTTTCAGCCCATAAACGTTAGTATTATCCTGCCTATACACAATTGAGTATAAGTGTTATACAGGGACCCCAGTTACGCCGGAAAGTGTGTCATTTCAAATACAACCTTTACTCCCGTCTCATTGAAACCTGTATGTAAGTTGTGGGTTTGCGTCGCGGTAACGCACGGCAGATGGTGACCCAGTTTTGCACGCTTTTATTTTTAACGCCATGGAATTTCTATATCTGCGTACGACGGGCATCTTCAGCATACATCGTACATGTATGTATACGTGAGCTATTGTTTGCTGAAAGCGGTATTGGGAATAAGAGATGTAGGGCTCCAAGAATCAACTTGGAGGGAGGGGGGTATCTCAGTGGTCTAAGGCGCTGGGCTGCTGATCGGAAGATCCGGGTTCGAGCCCCGGTGTGGCCAAGCTGCCGCCCTTGGGTCCTTGAGCAAGAACCTTAACCCTCTGTGCTCCAGGGGGCGCCGTATCATGGCCCGACCCTGCGCTCTGACCCCAGATACCAACATCAAGCTGGGATATGCAAAGTAAAGAATTTCACGGTGCTGTAATGTTATATATGACCAATAAAGGATATTATTATAACTTCCAGTTCCGAAAAAGTGTTGTCGGTAAGTATACTATGCGAACGCTCGTCATAATAACACTACAAAGACTTGTCTGAGGCTTGCCCTTGTGTTTTCCAGTCGCTGAAGATGAACATGAGTCAGCAAAACGCCTCTATGCAGTGCAGGCTGGACACCAGGATCAGTTCGGTCCTCTTCCCCTGCTTGTACTCGGCCCTCTTCCTGGTGGCGCTCGTTCTCAACTGCTTGGCCGCCTGGATCTTCTTCCAGATCCACAGCAGCTCGACGTTCGTGGTCTACCTGAAGAACGTCGTCGTAGCCGACCTGCTCATGACCCTGACCGTCCCTTTGAAGGTACTTACGGACGCCGGCATAGGCTCGGCTGCACTGAGGGCCGTCTACTGTCGCTACACCGGCGTCCTGTTCTACACCACTATGTACATCAGTATCCTGCTGCTGGGCCTCATCAGTCTGGACCGCTACCTGAAAATCGTGCGGCCGTTCGGGAAGTGCTCGCTGCAGCGGGTCGGCGTGGGTAAGGCGGTGTGTGCGGGGGTGTGGGCCGTCATGGTGGCTTTCGCCCTGCCTAACGTCGTCCTCAGCGACCGGCCCTTCCTGGCCGGCCGCACCGGGAAGCTGAAATGCAGCAGCTTAAAGAGCGATCTGGGCCTGCGCTGGCATGAGGGGTTCAACTACTTTTGTCAGGTGGTGTTCTGGGGGACGCTGAGTTTGATGGCCGTCTGCTACACGTTTATCAGCAGGAAGGTGTACGAGTCGTACCGAGCCTCGCGGAGCAGCTCGGGGACCGCCAGCAAACGCACCAAGTCCAAGGTACGTGCAGATTCTGTGACGTTACCCCGAGCGAGCCAAGTACTGCTATTCAGAGCGTATTCGTTTCGATCGCAGACAGGAAGTGGCATTTCTGGTTCAAGCGATAAACGAAACTTAAACTTACCACACATATGCGTGAGTCTGTAAACGGAGCGGGTTTTAACTCTGAACATGTTGAAATTATCGATCACGGCAACCGGTAGGAGGAAAAAGGATAAATACCTTATCAAATATTGTTTTGTTTGTTTTCTTTGTTTTTTTTTAATTGCATCGTTTATTTTCGTGTTTTTTGTTCCATTAAAGCTAGATATGCAATAAAAGTGTGTTTGTATAAATCAGTCTAAGTGACTTTTGCTCCAGTGTGGTCAAAGATGAAACTTTATGTTGCAGCAGCAGTGGCACGAAAAACGTTCCATTTTTATCATTAAAAAAAGCAAAGGAGATCAAAAAGAGGGAGCATGCACAATTCGGGTCCTTTAAAAAAAAAAAAAGAAAAGAAAAGCAGACTTGTGATTCCTTATTTATGTTATTTATTACGTTTATCTTCTAGCGCTTTATCCGATCTACCCTCGGGTCACGGGGAGTCTGTGTCTATCTCAGGCGTCTATGGGCATTAAGGCAGGATACACCCTGGATGGAATGCCAACCCATCGCAGGACACACACACACACTCACACATTCATACAATTTTCCAAGGTGCCAATCAACCTACCGTGCATGTTTTTGGACCGGAGAGGAAACCGGAGAACCCGGAGAAAAACCCCCTGAGGCACGGGGAGAACATGCACAAACTCCACACACACATGGCCGAGACGGGAATCAAACCCCGACCCTGGAGGTGTGAGGCGAACATGCTAACCACTAAGCCACCGTGCCCCCTTGAAAATACTGTTATAAACACCAATTTATTACTTGTTGCCTTTAAAACAACATGAAATGAAATTCCTCCTTTCTTAGAAGGCATCGAATTTGCCTTGCTTTAAA
>JACRUU010000001.1:11410670-11425670 GCA_030449085.1 Kryptopterus vitreolus
GGGTACATAGTATTTCCCTCCGATTGTGTCATGAAGGGATTTCAAAAGGTGGGTAGATAATTGAGTGAGAAAATGAATCTGTACGCACACACAGGTCATGCTGTTATAAGCGTATAAGCGTTTTGAATCGGATGATCCTGTGTGTGTGCGTGACTGCAGGAGAACACCCAAATTGGTGCACATGAAACACATCCTGTTGGCAGCAGGAGCGCTTGTGTGCTCTCTGAGGCCTCGGTCTGATAAGAGATTTGATAAGAAGGCCAACACTGCCTGAACACCCTCATCGCAATATCATTTTATTCAATGATTGCTTTTAGAAGCAATATGATTTTTTTAGGTGCTTTCTTGTGTGTGTGTGTGTGTGTGTGCGTGTGTGTGTGTGTGGGTGCCAATCACCTTTTGCTAATTTGCATTTGGCGTAACTTTGGTGCAAGTGGAATGCTGTTTTTTTTTTTTTTTTTTTACTTTGCGGCCAAACGAGGACAAACGTCCACACCGAAATTGAATTTATTATAACACCACATTAAGTAAAATAGTGTCCACAAACTTTTGCCCCTATAGAGTATGAGTTTGTACACATCATTAACTAAATACACACATTCAATGTATGGATTTTTGCTATTTTTTTAAATGCAGTTCATAAGAAACTACTTTTTTTTTTGTTTTTTTTTTTTATTTTAGATTAATTACATTAGAATGTGTAATTAAAGACATACAAGCTGTTTAAAACGTCAAATATTCATAATACGTATTCATATGCGATTTATATCTCGAGTACAAGGGCAGCGTATTTTTTTTTCACCTAGTTTATGGAGTTTGTATTGTTTTTCTTTTTTTATTTATTTATTTATCTGTTTGTTGTGAAGTGCATTCCTTATTGCATTAATAAGTCATCTTTGATAGGGGCTATGATTTGTAATAAACACCTTCATACTACATAGGCAGAGTCCTAAGAAGGAATTCAGTTGATCAAAGGTGGTATTATTATATGGTACATCTTTATATATATATATATATATATATATATATATATATATATATATATATAATATATATATAGATATATATATATATATATAATCAAAAAGTTCATATTTGCATTGACTAATCTACTGGTACGCACATTTCCACACATGCTAATCGGTATGCTAATCAATACAATATGCTAATCACCTATTTACAATTTTTTTTCCCCAAAATGCTATTAAGTTAGCGATGTTTTTGACCACACTTTTAGAAGTCCTCAATTGTGCAACTGAATGCAGATCCAATATTCATAATACTATAATATTTACCAACTAGCTAGCTTACAATAACAAATAGCTAGCATAGTGTATACAGCCACAAAGTTGCTAGGACTGGTGTAGGGGAGAAAATTAAGGTTCCCAGAGTTAAATTATGTGACTTAATTTGTATTTTAAATGTATTTTACACATGTTGGATATTGTATAAAACAAAATATATATAATGTATATTATTATATTATATATAAATATATATTATAAAGCTCTGGTGACTTTTTAACCCGTTACCTAAGCGACAAGAACGTTTGGAGAAGGTTTCATTTTATGGCGCTTTTGAAAAGCGGCTTTTCTTTGTCTTTAAATACACGCAACGATATGTCGTTCAAATATATTTGACACATTTTTTCCATTTTAAAAAATCAATCCGTAATGAAGAGGCTTTCTGTGATCTTCGGGGAAAAAACATTTATTTATCTTTTTGCTGAAATGACAAGTAATGAGAGGCTTTTTAAAATTTCTTGCTATTATTATTATTATTCATTCATTCATTCATCTTCTACCGCTTTATCCGATCTTCCCTCGGGTCACGGGGAGTCTGTGCCTATCTCAGGCGTCTATGGGCATTAAGGCAGGATACACTCTGGATGGAATGCCAACCCATCGCAGGGCACACACACACACACACTCACACACACACATTCATACACTAGGGACAATTTTCCAAGGTGCCAATCAACCTACCGTGCATGTTTTTGGACTGGGGGGGAAACCGGAGAACCCGGAGAAAAACCCCCTGAGGAACATGCAAACTCCACACACACATGGCCGAGATGGGAATCGAACCCGGACCCTGGCGGTGTGAGGCGAATGCGATAACCACTAAGCCACCGTGCCCCATTGTTATTATTATTATTATTATTATTATTATTATTATTGTTTTGCATAATGATTTGTTTGCTCACAAAAAAAAAGAAAGACGCCATATTGTCTAGTGATTGTCTAATGATAGAATTAGGGCTCCGTAATAGAATTAGATATTAGTTTCCTTCCAGGCTTCTGTACCTTCTGTAAATTCCATTCGCTCGATTATCAGATAGGGCTTGGTAGTGACTTCCAAGGAAAGCAATGAACTCTTAAGTGCAAGCCAGAACACATCGGAAGGAGAGACGTATTTCGTCAGCAATAAAAAAATACGGGGCAGAGTTCTTACATGGCTTCCTGCTTTTATCTGAACATTAGCAACATATCGGGACTGCGAGACACACTTAACTGCAGTGCTCTAGGTAAGATTTATGTTTTAATATTTTTACTTGCGTGGGGTTTACTTATTACTTTTGCTATGCATGCGATTTATATGCAGTGCCTTATCACGAGTGCGTGGGCAGGGCATTTTCTTTACTTTCTTTTTTTTTTTTATCTAGTTTGCGGAGTTTTGCATTGTTTTTCTCATTTTTTCTTTTATTCACCTGTGTCTTGTGAAGTGCATTATATAGCTTATAGCATTAATGATTAATCTTGTATTTTTATAAGGGCTATGATATGTAATAAACACCTTCATACTAGGTGGCACTACGATTGGAGGCACTACGATTGCTCAAAGGTGGTATTATTATATGGGAGAAAAAAGTAAACACCTTGGAAGGATAGAAAACAAAAGCAATATATACTATATATATATATATATATATATATATATATATATATATATATATATATATATACTGTACACACATGAATATAAAAAATATATATGAATGTTAGCAGCTGAATAATATCCAGTCTGAGTACTAAATATATTATATAGCATATCAAAGAATATATTATACTCATTATTATTATTATTATTATTATTAATTCTATATTTTATTCTTAATTGATGTTGTATGCTAGTTCGGGAGCTCTGCGTTTATTACGACGTCAGACTTTATAAGTTTATATAATATAGAGTATAATACATTAATACATATATTTTTTTCTATAATAACATGCACAGGGAATTCACAGGGCTAAAAAATAAAAAAAAATCAGATGTCCGAATACTTTTTTCAACACCGAGATTTGTTGGCAATAATCAATTATCAGAGAAAAAATTATATATTGATTATGGCCATTATATATCATATAGTCAGGGTCATCGTCACTTCTTTCGGATATTCGATTTGGCGCACGTTTTTACGCTGGATGCGTTTTTTCCTCCCCGCTTATCAGCGCTTGGAACGCACTGGGCTTGTGTAAGCCCTAATGGTTTGGGAAGACTGAGCCAGTTGAGGGTTAAGATCCTTTCTCAAGGGCCCACTAGTGGCAGTTTGGTGGAGCATAGTGTCAGGATATAGTCATTAAAAAATACAGTATATTGAATATCTAATAAGCTAAATAGTACATGAAGCTGTATCTCAGTTCGAATCCATATTTGCCCCTGCTGGACATTTGAAGAACTGCACTCAACAGCGAGTGAAATGTGCTTAAAAACAATTACATGGTGTGATTGTAAATCACCTTCACCGAGTGATTATTCTAAAAGGTCTGTAAGAAGAAAATAAGCCCTTGTACGGGCTTGAAAGTGCCTCGAAATTTTTCTGTAAACACTTTGAGATAAAAGTAGATCCGTAGTGCCACTTGGAAATACGACACATTTAACAGATCTGGCTCCAAACGTCGCTCGCTTTGATTCACTTCCAAACGTAATTCCCCGAACCGTTTCTTTCCACTCACAGGACCCATGGATCTTAACAACTCCTCAGTCAACTCGCTCGGCTTCTCCTCCGTCGTCGTCGTCTGCCTGTACACACTGATCTTCATCTCCGGCCTGCTCCTGAACGTCCTGGCTCTGTGGGTGTTCTTCCAGATCCGTTCTCAGAACCGGACTTTCATGCTCTACCTGCGCAACATGGCGGTGGCCGACCTCCTCATGACCCTCACGCTCCCGATTAACGTGCTGGTGGAGGCCAAGCAGGCGCCGTGGTGGCTTCAAGTGGCGTCGTGCAATTACACGGCCGTGCTCTTTTACTGCTGCATGTACACCAGCATCCTGTTCCTGGGCCTCGTGGCTCTGGACCGCTACCTGAAGATCGTGAGGCCGTTCGGCGGGACGTTCGGCGCTTGCCTCTACAGTTACTCGTTCACCGTCGCAATGGCCGTGACGGTGTGGGCCGTAATGACATCCATTTCGCTACCGAATGCCGTGCTGACCAACCGGACGTCCATACAGGCGATGAACAACTGCGCGGATCTGAAGAGCGCAACGGGTAAAAAATGGCACGGCGTGGTGATCTATAGCAACATCGTCATCTTCTTCTTAGTCCTGTTCACTCTTCTCACCTGCTACGTGTCCATTTACAGACACATCCATCGCTCGTCCGCCCAGTTCGTCGTCGTCGGCGAGGCGATCCCGCGCAAGGCGAACAAAGGCCAGAACATTCTCGTGTTGCTGGTCGTCTTTTTCATCTGCTTCGTGCCGTACCATCTCTGCAGGATCCCGTTCACCATAATCCAGACCGACGCCGGTGAAGTGAACTCGGGATTACTGTTTGGGAAAAAGCTAACCCTCTTGCTGGCCATGTCCAACGTTTGCTTGGACCCCATCATTTATTTCCTAATGTGCAAGTCTTTCAGGAGAAAACTCTTCCAGACGCTGGGATTCTGGACAGCGCGGGACAAAACGTCCGTCTACTCTCCGGGATCCACGAGGAAAACCCCCGTAGTCATGATCTTTAAGGAAAGCTCAACTCGATAAGGGAAAGCGTCTTCCATGCTTTTCTGCTGTACAAAATCCCGCGTGTCGCCTCAGATTCCAGTTTGTGCGTAACACACAATGTGGACTGGTGCTTTTCTGCTTACCCCGGTTGTAGACCAGGGGTCACCAACCTTTTTGAACCTGAGAGCTACTTCATGGGTTACCAGTTGGACGAACTCTTCTGAAATAACACATTTGCCTTTAGTTCATTAATTCATTCATTCCCTCGGGTCACGGGCGTCTATGGGCATTAAGGCAGGATACACCCTGGATGGAATGCCAACCCATCGCCGGGCACACACACACACATATTCATACACTAGGGACAATTTTCCAAGGTGCCAATCAACCTACCGTGCATGTTTTTGGAACAGGAGGAAACCGGAGAACCCGGAGAAAAAAAACCCTGAGGCACGTGGAGAACATGCAAACTCCACACACACACACACACATGGCCGAGACGGGAATCAAACCTCCGACCCCGGCGTTGTGAGGCGAACGTGCTAACCACTAAACCACCGTGCACCTTTGCCTTTAGTTATAGATTATAATTAATGACAGTGATGATTTCTCACAATAAGTATTGTGAGTTCACAAAAAAAATATTGTGAGTTCACAATGTGTTTTAGATGCATCTCACTGATGAGTTTTTAGAACAGGCCTGAGAGCTACTCATGTGGTCCTTAAGGGCGACCTGATGCCCGCGGGCACCACGTTGGTGACCCCTGTTGTAGACCTTCCGATACACAATTCTGTGGTAACACTGAATTGAAGCTCCTCAGCATCTGCATGAATGTACAGGTGTTTGTAGTGAAATGGACTGTGAGTGTATATAAACTCTATATATGTCTATATACCTGTAAATATTTATTTTATCAAATAAATACAAAAAAATTTAGATGTGCCATTTGACTTTTGGTTTATTATATATTTTTTAATCATTTATAATGATCTGCACCTTTATAACCTAGACATTCTCCATTTGAACACACAAAGCTGATCTTCATTCATTCATTCATCTTCTACCGCTTTATCCGATCTTCCCCGGGTCACGGGGAGTCTGTGCCTATCTCAGGCGTCTATGGGCATTAAGGCAGGATACACCCTGGATGGAATGCCAACCCATCGCAGGGCACACACACACATTCACGCACACATTCATACACTAGGGACAATTTTCCAAGGTGCCAATCAACCTACCGTGCATGTTTTTGGACCGGGGGAAACCGGAGAACCCGGGGAGAAAAACCCCCTGAGGCACGGGGAGAACATGCAAACTCCACACACACATTGGCCGAGACGGGAAATCGAACCCGGATCCTGGCGGTGTGAGGCGAACGTGCTAACCACTAAGCCACCGTGCCCCCACAAATCTGATCTTGATATATATATATATAGAAATATATATATATATCATTTTATATATATATTTATTTTTATATATATATAGGACTACCATGTGACTACGAAGTAAAGAAAATTCTAGATACATTTTATTTGTATTTTTTTTACATTATTTTAATAATAATATTAATTCTACATTCTACATTATATTATAATAATTGAATAATTACATGTGACATTTGTCTCATTAATCTGTAATCCCATATAAAAGTCAGTTCCTGAACGTCTGATTCCATAAACACTAAATAAAAGGTTCTAAAGGTGAATTAATTGCCGTCCTTCTCGTTAATAATTTGTTTGCTTCCAATATCTTTAAATAAAAGTGGGTAAAATATGGGTACGTCATTCCAAAAGATACACAGCGATTGTTCCTCGCGCTCCTCAAGACCTCGATTTTCTCCTAAATCCAAAGGAAAACACTGAATTCTTCGTTTTCTTCGGTGTTTCTGCTGATCTTACACTACGTAGATGTTTTAGGGACGGAGGGAGGTTATTAATAAGATCGAACAGTGTAACCATGCTGAATGAAATCTCGTCGTGCGATGTCCTCGTGCCGCTTTCGAACAAACAGGCAAAAACAGGAACGGGCGGATCCGATGTCGAGACGAGCTCCACGTAGGCTAGATCCGAGTACCCACTCGGACCTTTGTAGATCACCCACGGCATGGACCAGCTATCCGGGTCACGGGGGCGCACGTTGAGGTACAAGCCGAAATCCCGGCGAGAGTCGGTCCGGGTTGGGTGTCCGTACACCACCCATGTTGGCGGGAAATAATCCCGGGGTGGTTGGTCTCCTGGTATGTTGGACGGGAAAGGCATTGGAAAACCGATCGCACTTCCGTGACAGCCATGTTTCGGCTCGACGAGCTTGTGCACCAGTTGCCCTTTTTGGAAAAACGTGCCGTTGTTGAAACTGAGGGCTTGCACGCGGGCGCCGAGGGTGCTGCGGGCGTTAGCGTAAAGAACGCTGGTCCCGTCCTCTTCGTCCAATGAGACCAACTGACACTCCAGGCATTCCGGCTCTGGCACCGTGCCACCGAAATCCCACGTCTCGCCGTGTGTGTCGCTGAAGAAGCAGAAGGCGTGCGGAGTGGTTCTGCATAATTTTCCAAAGCACTGCCTGCTGTCAATGTGGTAGGCGTAGGCTGGGATCAGCAGGCGGCCGGATTTTAACTGGATCCCATGGCCCGGGCCGAGAGCAAACGTCGCCCATTCTATACGTGAAAAGAGAACAAAGGATGGTGTTATACTGCAAGCACAATATGACACGCAGATCAAATATCGTCCTACCGATATTTGAATTATGTCAGGACCAAACCTTTAATTGTGTCACCTATGACCTTCTCCGTGAGGTCCGTGACAGGACTCCAGGTCTTCCCATCGTCCTGACTGGTGACGTAGCAGAGCCTGGCGGCGTTTTTGCCTGTCACCAGCTGATAACGCTCTGTGGTGTGGCCGAACACTGCAATGAAGAAGAGGAAGAGCGTCCCGGTGGAGGCGTCGTAGACGGGACTTGGGTTCATGGACCGGTAGCCTTTCAGGGAGGCCGTGCTCAGGACTCGCATGTCTTCCCACTAGACAGGGTGTAAAAGAGCACAGCAGATGTGAGATCATAGCTGGAACGTATGGCAACTACGGATTTGTCGCTACTTTCGTCGCAGACCTCGACGTAGTTTCTGTATAAGACGCCCGTGCGCAGGACCAACAGGTTAGCGTGGGAGTCGTCGGGGCTCAGTCTTTCCTCGCAGAAAGCCAGGAAGCACGAGCAGTGCTGCAGGTAGAGCAGAGCGGGTATGCGATATGTCGTTCCACTCGCCTCGCTCCGGAACAGAACAGAACGGGCCGGAAAATGGACGCGGTTTTCTGTAGTACCAACGCGGGACTCCATGGGGCGCTAACAAACAAAAGAAATGTAGCTCAGAAACACAATTGGCATTATTTTGTGACAGGATTAGTGCATTAATATGACTGGGAGAACAGGTAGAAGCACATTTTAGTATATTATTAACTGGAAGTCATGGGGGCGAATTGGGGCAGGAAATGAAAACTCAAGGCGGTGCAACCCGGAAAATGACAATTAATGGATATGAAAAACACCTTGGATGGTGAACAGATGATTTAATTGCGAGGTCAAGTGGCAGCATCTCCAGCGATGCCACAAACGGGCCCTTGAGCACTTTCTCTAGATGGCAGCTTTATAACAAGCTGTAATGAGCTATAATGTACACTACAAGGTCAAAACGTTTGGACACACACCGTCCCATTCTTTATTCCCATGATTCTTTACATTGTAGATTCTGACTGAAGGCATCAAAACATGGAATGAACACATATTTATTTATAACACCTGGACATCAGAATGAACGGACAAACCCTCTATGATTGTCCAGCCATCAATGCTGAACGAATGCCACAAGTGTGTCTCTCCGATAGGGGGAAGGAGGAAAAAGGACCAGCCATACATATAAGTCATATATAAAGGTTTGTAGAGGGGTGTTTTTTTTTCATTATAATTTGAATTGTAAACTTGTCTGTATTGCTCAAGGGATAATTCCATGTGTTTCAATGCTGTAGTTCTGTTGTCTTGTGTAATCTGTACCGTGTTGTATAGTCCTGTCTGTAAGTTAAATGTATAGTGTAGTGTAGTGAGATCAAATTCCTTGTGTGTATAAACACACTCGGCCAATAAACCTGATCCTGATTCTGATTCAAGTTCAATGAAGAACATTTTTATTCACAGCATTTTATTGTCTACAACTTATTATTATTGTTATTATTATTATTATTATTATTATTTTGAGCAATAACGATTGAGAATGAAGCCCAAAGTGTCTTCCCTGAGCTTTCCCTGGCAACATTTCTACCTTATACTTCTAGTATATACAGTGTTTTCAGCTTTGACGATGCAGACACATCTACAAAGTGGAATCCAAACTAAAATATCAGACGGAGAGACGAAAACAGAGATGAATCAAAGCCGTCGTGTCTAAATCAAACCGTACTATATAAAAAAATATATATTTCAAAAAAGCATCGTACCTTCTTAATGCATTGAGACGTCAGCGAGAGATGAAAAGCCGAATTTCTAACAGACGGCGGTTTACGGACTCTGACTGTTGAGGGCGAGATGTTCAAACCGTGTGAAAGTTCGCACGTACAAAAGAGAGTGTGAGAGTGAGAGAGGGAAATGCAAGTGCACAATACTGTTTGTTTTGTTGTTGTTGTTTTTTTTGTCTTTTTGGTAAAGACCGATTCAGCGTGCACGGCCTGTGCACTGACCCAGAAATCAGCTCAACTCATCAGAACTACCGCATCCAGAAAAGTAGCCGTCTACCGTCACTGTGTTTACACCGGGGGATGATTCTGGTGCATCGGTGCATCGGAGTAACGATGTGCAGTTTTTATCACATGTGCATCAGTGATTCACTGATATATGATCGCTATGGTACGTTTATTATTTAGTAAGCGACTAATCATTTGTGACCAATAAGTGACATGCAGTTCTCTCAGTGAATGTGCTGATTCATAACAGTGTGCAGAGTCACACACAATGTAGATTCATAATTCGGAGATCCATCGTCATGGAGACAGAACAGTTGTGTGTTTTTTTTTACACTACTTTTACACAGAGCATTGCATCTGTGTTAGGGGGGCACGGTGGCTTAGTGGTTAGCACGGTGGCCTCACACCGCCAGGGTCCGGGTTCGATTCCCGTCTCGGCGATGTATGTGTGGAGTTTGTGCATGTTCTCCCCGTAACTCAGGGGGTTTTTCTCCGGGTTCTCCGGTTTCCTCCACCGGTCCAAAAACATGCACGGTAGGTTCGATTGGCACCTTGGAAAATTGTCCCTAGTGTATGAATGTGTGTGTGTGTGTGTGTGTTTGTCCTGCGATGGGTTGGCATTCCATCCAGGGTGTATTCTGCCTTAATGCCCATAGACGCCTGAGATAGGCACAGACTCCCCGTGACCCGAGGGAAGATCGGATATAGTGGTAGAAGATGAATGAATGAATGCATCTGTGTTGAATCGAATCGAGACGATACTGAATCATCATTGGAGGAATCGGCTCGGAACCGAAGTAACGTTTGTGTTGTAATCACAAACTGATGTAGACAGAGAGACCTGTACACACACAGTGTAAACATGTGACATATGTCAACAAAGTAGGTGTGCCTAGTAACCATCAAAACATATCGAAGGCTGAAAAGTAAATTATTATTGTTGTTGTTGTTGTTGTTGTTATTTTATTGTTAATAATAATATAATAATAATAATAATAATAATAATAATAATAATAATAATAATACTAATAATAATAATAATAATAATAATAATAATAATAATAATAATAATAATAAAACCATTTCAGTTGTACTTTCCCCCAAAAAACAATATTCACCAGGCGCGGCCGTGAATGGTGTTTGCGTCATCAAGGCGCGACGCCTCCGCAGCACGTGTGCAAGCCAGCGGGTCTTTGTTTTTGTTTTCTTGCACGTCTTGAGGCGAAATATTGAATAGTTGTTTTTGTTTTGTTGTTGTTATTTGTTCCTTTATCGTTCCAGCCATCGAGCCCCGGGTAAAAATCCATCGTTATAGCTTTCGTTCAACACACTCGCCCGGAGGATCACGTGTCTTTGACTGACAATAACAAATGCTACACGTGGATATTTCTGTCATTTTGAAAACGTATATGGTTTTATATATTTTTTTTTTTTTTTACGGTGTTATTTATTTACACCACGATAACGTTTATTACTTTACTGTACGCGTGTACACGGAGGAAGCGCTACATCCGGGGTCTCATTCTGTTTATTTAACCCGCAAGATAGAAATGCACGTGTTTATTTAGTGTTTACTGAGAATAAACACGTTTATTGTTCAGTGACAGTAAACAAAACAACATGACAAACAAGACAAAACTCGTGTAGTTTCGAGCTGTCACATGTACCACGTGACCTGCACCTATTGAAGTGAACGGTGTTTGGGAAATAGTCAGATCTGGAGTAAGAATGTGGTGGGGGGGGGGGGTTATATTGCATTAAGATATGTCGTTAATACTTTTCCTGGTATGTTTACAACATTGTTGTTTGTGTGTGTGTTTATGTCGGGAAGCAGCATGGCACAGCACTGGACCGGAGGTCACACTGCCCCCGTGCTGTGCATTGCAGCTGCGAGTGAAGCCGTCGGACTCGTGGCGTCGGGGGCCGAAGGAGGCGAGGTGACCGTGTGGACTCCCGAAGGGACGCCCCTCTCGCAGGTGCGTTTGAGCTCCAAGGACGACGTCACGTGTGCGGTGTTCTCCGGCGCGGCCCCCGGACTCTTGTACGCGTCTCACGGCGAGACGGTGAGCGTCCTGGACCCGCGCAGTCTGAAGGCGCCGCTGGAGGAGTTCGAGAAGATCGGCGAGGACGAGATCAACTCGCTGTCAGTGAGCGACACGGGCGCCGCGCTGGCACTCGCCGACGATTCGGGGGCCGTCAGAGTGGTGGACCTGCAGACGGGGAAAGTGAACCGGACGCTGCGTAAACACACCAACATCTGCGCATCGGTGGCCTTCCGACCCCAGAGACCGCAGAGCCTGGTGTCTGCGGGGCTGGACATGCAGGTGAGAGGAGAAGGACACGACGCTGGGGTGGACAGATCACAGGAGTGCCAGATTCTGGGTTATAGAACCATATTAGGAGGCAGAAAGCCCTTATCTTAGTGCAGCTGAGGATTGTTTAGAGTCGCTTTCTCTGCTGGAATTTCCGCCTCTCATGTTTTGCCTTAAAATGGAATAAAGCATAAAATAACAATAATTGCATGCACATGCATATATATGTATCCTGCCTTAATGCCCATAGACGCCCGAGATAGGCACAGGCTCCCCGTGACCCAAGGGAAGATCGGATATAGCGGTAGAAGATGAAAAAAAAAAAAATATATATATATATATATATATATGAGTGTCTACTTTTGTCGATATATTGTTTGTCTCCCTCTAGTGGTGAACAAGCCTTATAGCAAGAGGCTATGGTAAGACTTAATACCAATTTTGGACGCTGTTGTTTGAATACATTTGCAGTCCATTGCATGGAACATCTCAGATCACACACGTGATTTTTCCCATATCTATATTGCCCCCCCCCCTATTGATTTCCTTTTAATTAATTCTGTAAAGTCCATCCTCCAACCATAAGAGGGGAAAGAAAGATTTGTCTTCTTGTGCATATATGAGCTCAGACATAATTGGGTTGTGTTTTGTTTACAGCGATGTTAAATAAGACACACTGGAGCTTTATCGTCTATGGATTTATGGTTTTATACTAAATACAGGACATTATTCGGGTGTTTTCTGGTAAATGTTCGTTGCTTTTTCTCTCGTCGTCCAGCTGATGCTGTGGAACCTGCAGAAAGCTCGGCCCGTGTGGACCTACAGCCTCCAGGAGGCGCAGGACGAGGAGGAAGATGGATCCCAGCAGCGAGCGGGTCAGCTCTTCAACCCGCCTCTGGCTCACTGCGTGAGCGTCGCGTCGTGCGGGAACGTTCTGGCGTGCGCCGCCGAGGACGGGCGAGTCCACCTGTCCCGAGTGGGCGCCGGATCCAGACTCGAGCAGCAGGGGGCGATAAAGGCTCACAGTCAGGGTGCATCTCAAGCCCACTTCCTTCAATTCATGCCTCATCCTTACTTCCTGGCCACGGGAGGCAACGACGGCGTCGTGGCTTTATGGGACGTTAGCGAGGAGCCCGTAGTGGCAGGCGAGGTGAAGTCCCAGGCCCAGCGCAGGAAGACGAAAAACAAGAAGACAAAGCCTCAGAGTCATGAAGGTCCCGAGGAGAAGAGAAGCGAAGGAGAGCTTTCCGAGGCGGCCGCGTGTTCTGACCCAAGTCACACAAAGACGCCGTTAAAACTCAAGTTCTGTCACGAGGAGAAGGTGAACTGGGTGTGCCCGGCGCGGATAAAAGGACAATCTAGCTTACTCGTGGCGGATCAGAGCCCCAGTGTGTGTGTGTATACTCTGTCTGGGCTTTAGCAGCGTCCCAGACTGGGTGGGGAAGGGGGGGACTGTGTTACACTTTATTTATTTACTACTTGGTAAAACAAATAGCGCTTGTAAAATACAGAACAAGTCCAACCTGACATTTCTGTCTGCTTTTATTTATTTATTCGATGTGTATTGTAACTACAGGGCCATTCTTTATGCCACACCTTACAGACGCCTGAACAGATACAGGGGTCGTCCTAAAAGATGTTACCATTTACATGGGATTGACTTTTATTTTAACACACACTTTATATATACACACACACACACACACACGCACTTGTTTGGAGAACCCGGTATACAGGAAGATTAAATGTGGGATACTAAAATAAAATTCTGTGTGAAATACTTTTAATAAAATATATATAAAATAAAATATATATATTCTATTTTTTTATTATATGTATATATTAATATAATAGATTGTGTGTGTGTGTGTGTGTATATATATATAAATATAATATATTAGGGCTGTAAATTGATTCAGTCAGTTATTTAATGATAATTTGCTAATTAATCGCAGATTGTCACTTCTAAATGCCGCTTAAATTAATAGTTCGAATTTTGAATAATCACATTTCTGGGGAAAAAAACAAAAAAAAACAAATGTTTATTGATGTTAAATGATTTGTCGGTTGAGTCCCACCCCCTGAGTAAATAAAGGACGTCGTGAATAAATGTGTGTTGCGTTATTTTTTCGCCTCGTGCTTATTTATGTTTGTAACAAACAAACATTTATGGTCAAAGTGAAACGCGCGCCATATTAACTGCAGATTCCCTTGTTAAAAAACAAATTGCGTTATATTAATGTTAGTGAGCCCTTTTACACACAATTATATATATATATATATATATATATATATATATATATATATAAATAATATAAAGGGTTGTCTAACATTAATACAATAAAAATTTTTATTAACATGTGATGTATGTGGCACACATTTCACTTTATGATTTGTATTTACATCACATCATGTTATATCTATATTTAAATTCAGAAATCATCATCTATGGAGTTTTTTTTTTACCTACATAATTATATTATCTCAGATCCAGACACTTTGTTTGATCAAAATGTCCATCTTTCACACCATTCATGCCAAATTCGCCATAGATCTAGTCACAGATGCGTTAACGGCGATAACTCTGAAACGCCGGAACGAGTGCATTGATATAAACACATATATATATATATATATATAGAGAGAGAGAGAGACTATTTGGGGTTTTTTCTTTTTTGGAGACGCTAACTCACAAATCCAGCACGGTTGTTCTACAAACACACAGGACCTGCTCCTGAGCACGTTTGTACAATCGTACAGACCTGCTTTGGCAAATCCAATGGGTCAATAAATGCGATCCCGCCCTGAGCGGCGTCGGAAGAACACGCCCTGGGGTCGCGGCGACAGAATCGGGTCCGCGTTGAAAGCGGCGGATTTTTACTCGTGATGAATGGACGGATTAACCTGTCCGTGTCCTGAGAGAAGTTGTTTTCTCTGTGTTGCGGTGCTTTTAACGGTAACGGCGGGCGGCGTTTGTGCGGAGCGATGGGAAAAGGCGATTTAAAGCGGAGGAGGAGGAATGAGT
>JACRUU010000001.1:11430670-11473170 GCA_030449085.1 Kryptopterus vitreolus
CTAAATAGCATTAAATATTTGGGGTGGGCACTATTTGGCTTTTTTTTTTGCACACTTGCACAACACCAGGGATTTTGTAGGTGTAAGACAGACGGAAAGATATGAGGGGGGGTCCGAGCCCCTTTTACACACTCTAGATGTGTCTTGAAGAGAAGGCAAGGGAGCACTAATAATCTTTTCAGCCATATGAACCGTCCCCTAAAAAAACAAAAACACAGCACACAGCCTCACACCTTTGTTCGATTAAAAAGACTGACACGAAGGTAAATAGATTTGCAGAAGGCATTAATAATCCCCATAATACGCCGTTTAACCTTGAAGTTCAGCGCGCGGATCTCCAGCCGTCCTCCTCCGAGAGCTTTCCCACATCAGACTCCGCTTCCAGCTCTAATCCCAAACATCCGATCCACTTTTACATTCTGATTAGTGTCTCCAGAAGAGCTTGATTAGTGGAATCAAGTGTGTTAGATGTGGTTTTTGGAGACTGCAGAAGGAGGGCTGGAGACCCTCACTCGCGTTCTCAGATTCAGACCAACTGCGCCGCTCAGAGCGCATGTGGTTACAGAGACCTCCTTTGTTCTGCAGAGCAGCTGATCAAAATCATCAGCTCATCACCGAGCCTTACAGGCAGTCTCGTTTTTTTTTTTTTTCTTTCTTTTTTTCCGGACATAAACTCTTAACAATCGCTTAATTAGCACACCTTCTGATAACAAGCCGATATAACCCGACCGATATTTATTAACCTGCTACAAAAACAGGTCTCTTGTCTTTTATATGATGTTTCTCAAGCCATAATGAAGAGGAAGAAATTGTAAACAAAAAACAGGTAAACAGTAAATGACAGTTTTGTATGTTGTTGAATGGTTCACTGGGTAGTTTGGGTTGTTTTTTTTTTGTTTCTATAGCACTTGCGAAACTTTTCCATCTCCTTCATGCTGAGCCGTTCTGGAAACCATTACTATAGAACCAGACGACATAGTGTTTCAATATAAGGCCTGAAAGATACTGCTTTTGTTCATCCTTTCCTTTAACTCACACACACACACACACACACACACACACACACACATATATACATATATATATACTATATATATATATATATATATATATATATATATATATATATATATATATATATATATATATATATATATATATATATATATATGTATAAGTGAACCTTAAATCCTTAAAGTTTTGTTTTATGTAGCACCTTCCTTCGCTTCAGCTGAGGTCTGGCAAACTCTGATAAACTGTTATATATCTGTGTGCACGGTGTAGCGCACAGTGCATGGTGTCCCATCGTCAAATACACCTGCCTCAGCGGAGCACTGTCATGACAAGCTTTTACACACACACAGCAGAGCAGAATGACACGCATTTAGAGGCCGAAGTGCCGGCGGTGTGTTCTTTAAAGTGCAACAGAGAAAAGGTAGATAGATGGATGGGATGGATGGATGATGATGGATGGATGGATGGATGGATAGATAGATAGACAGATAGATAGATAGATAGAATAGATAGATAGATAGATAGAGATAGCAGATTATATAGATAGATAGATAGATGGTATAGACAGGTAGATGGGTATGATGGACAGATAGATAGATAGATAGATAGATAGATAGATAGATAGATAGATAGATAGATAGATAGATAGATAGATAGATAGATAGATAGATAGATAGATGGGATGGTATGGGGATGGGATTGATGGACATAGGATGGACAGATAGATAGATATAGATAGATAGATAGATAGATATAGATAGATAGATGGATGGATAGATAGGATGGATATGGATATGGATATAGATAGATGATAGATAGATAGATAGATAGATAGATAGATAGGATGGGATATGGATAGACAGACCATAACAGGTAGATAGATAGATAGATAGATAGATAGATAGATAGATAGATAGATAGATAGATAGATGGGTGGGGTGGACGTACGGACTGACAGACAGACAGATAGATAGATATGGATATGGGATGGGATAGATAGATAGATAGATAGATAGATAGATAGATAGACAGATAGATAGATAGATAGATGTAGATAGATAGATAGATAGATAGATAGATAGATAGATAGATAGATGAGGATGTGGGTGGTTGGGTACGATATGGACTTGACAGATGGACAGATAGATAGATAGATAGATAGATAGATAGATAGATAGATAGATAGATAGATAGATAGATAGATGGATGTATGGATGGTATGGATAGACAGACAGACAGATAGATAGATAGCGATAGATAGATAGATAGATAGATAGATAGATAGATAGATAGATAGATAGATAGATAGATAGATAGATAGATAGATAGATAGATAGATAGATGGATAGTGGGTGGGTGGTTGGACGATGGATGACAGACAGACAGACAGACAGATAGATAGATAGATAGATAGATACTAGATAGATAGAGATATGGACGGATAGATAGATAGATAGATAGATAGACAGATAGATAGTATAGATAGATAGATAGATAGATAGATAGATAGATAGATAGATAGATAGATAGATAGATAGATAGATAGATAGATAGATAGATAGATAGATGGATAGATGGGTGGGTGGGTGGTTGGACGTACGGACTGACAGACAGATAGGACTAGATAGATAGATGGGTAGGATGGGAGGATGGGACAGACAGATAGATAGATAGATAGACATAGATAGATAGATAGATAGATAGATAGATAGATAGATAGATAGATAGATAGATAGATAGATAGATAGATAGATCGTGTTTGTTGATTAGTACCCACATTATCGGATACTTCTTCCTTAAGCAAAGTTTTATTGCCAGTCGGATCTGCTGATGAAACCCGTTAGTTTCCATGCATCCCATGAAAAGTTCTCATAGTTGAAGACTTTATCCCCCCATCACCCCCCCCCCCCCCCCCATCCCCCCCCCCCCACCCCCCATCCCCCCCCCCCCCCCCCCCCCCCCCACCGCCATGTGTGAACTCGGTGCGTCATTACGCACGCTCCAACAATTTACACAAGACACTTCAGCGCGCCCAGGGGGTCGAGCCGAGCAAGTGGGGGTGGGCGTGAGGAGCTCACCAGCTCGCTTCGAGCTCGAGGCATGTTTCAGATCGGAGTTCCTCCGAGTGCGGTGAGATCCTCCCCTCTCCACTGAGATCTCTCCAGCGCGGATGTCCAGTGCGGCGTTTCTCTGAACCTCGGGCTTTTCTCCTTTTTTTCCCACCCCCTTGTCCCGGACTGGAGCGATGGCGCGCTGCGCGTTCTGGTGCGCGTTGTGTGTCTTCTTCATGTCCTCCACCGGACTGTCTTCTGGTACCGGGTTCATCTACCCGTTCCCAGGACTCACCCTGCAGCACGTGAGCGCGGAACAAAGCGTCGCCGGACCTCCGGCCGCAAGCAGCGCGACTTCTCAGCGCAGGTACGAAACACGCTTGGGTTTATTAATGACCTCTGTTTTTATTGTTCTCTTTTATTTATTTATTTATAAATGCACGGGTTTATACACGTCGATTTGCTCGTAATTATATCCAGTCTACAACCCTACATTTCATAAACAAGTCTTCAAAACTGAATAATGCTTTCTCTTGTTTGTTGGTATTTAATAGTATTTTATATAGTAAGAGTGTGTATCTATACAATAAAGTTAAAAACAATACCATAAAATACACCTCTGTATGGACGACATGCGGTGAAAAGTTCAATGAACGTTCTTAGGTAACTGGTGCACCACAGCAGTGTGATGGAAAGGTTCATTGTGGTTCTTTCCAAGAGAGTAACTGAACAATCAGGGTTACTAGATGCTTCACATAGATAAGTCAGGGAAGGGGGGGCTGTTTTTGAGTCATGGCCAGGGTGTAATAAGCTCAAGTCATGAGCATTACAATCCCTCGTAATCCCTTGTTACAAGTCATAAAAGTAGCTGTAAGTCTGACAGACGTCCAAGTTATGGACTGGACAGGATCTATATTAAGGTTACTTGAGAACACGGTGCGAAGCGGTTTGGAAAAGCTCTCAAACTCGGATCAAGTCGTGCCTCGTCAAAAAGAATTAAATAAATAATGCACAGGAAACGCATTAAAGCTTGAAGCAATGAGGAAAGAATTCCGTTCCTGCGAACGAATCGAACGTTTATTCATAAACAGAGTGCAAATGAAACAAGCAAAAAAATGCATATGCAATACTGGAAAATGCATCATCCGTAGGATCTGCCTGGTCAGGATGACAGAGGGTGTCATTTCTGCTGCTGGAAAACAAACAAGATCTCAGATTAAAAACAAAACAAAAACAACCCTTATAGTTAAAGCAACATAATTTTGGGTTCGCTGTACTAAAAAAAAAGGTCCTAATCTGTTTTCCAGAACAGTCTTTCCAGAACCAAGTCATGTTTCATATCAAGACATGGGTTACATCAGTCTCTTCACTCATGTTCAGTGAAACTTCATTTCGTTCAGCCAATCAGGTTCAATCGACTCTACTAAACCAATTTTATTGTCAATTCAGAAGAGACCTTGGGTAAAATATATCCTGCCTTATTCCGAATCCTCCACATTTCCATGTTGTTGTTGTTTTGTTTTTTTTTTACTATATTTTTTTTGCAGCACATTTCAACAGTCCATGCCCAGAAAAAACCCCCAACAGCAAACAATAACCAGAACAATATTTTATTTATTTATTTTTATCTGCTGCAGCCTAATCTTCGGCGCGTTAGTCAGTGTTTGTGGTGAACGCTTGCATATGTTGCACATTTGTTTCTTTTTTTGTGTGTTGTTGTTGTTGTTGTTGTTGCATGACTACGCAATGGAATTCCGATATTTTAAAGAACCTGACCAAATCGGGCCAAGTCGTTTTTCCGCGCGCGAATCGAACCAAAAAGCAGCGAAGGAAAGCAGGCCGAGTGCATAATGCTGACTAGCGAAACGGAATCCTAATACGCATTAGTGTTAGTTTGAACCGTGAGCACTTTGACTTTCAGGAACTGGTGCCAGTACACGGTGTCGAAAACGGTCACGTGCCAGGTGCACAACGGCACGGAGACGACGGTGCAGAGGGTGTTCCAGGGATGCCGATGGCCAGGACACTGCTCTAAAGTCATCAGGTATCGATCTGCGTACCGTTTCAACTTTTACTTTATGTCTTCCAAAAGAACACGAAAACTTCTTTCTTACTACTTTATTTGCTTTTTTATTTATTTATTTATATTTATTTTTATATATTTATTTTATTTATTTTTTATTCGCCACCATATGCATCAGTATGAATGCGTATTTTCTTTCCGTCGCCAGTTACAGGGCTCTGATCCGACCGGCGTATAAGGTGGCCTATCGACAGGTGACTGCGCTCGAGTGGAGGTGCTGTCCCGGCTTCCTGGGAAGCGACTGCAGTATAGGTGGGTAAAAATAAACGTGTGAATCACTGGCCGTATACTATTATTATTATTATTATTATTATTATTCATTCATTCATTCATTCATTCATTCAATTCAACTTCAACTTCTACCGCTTTTTATCCGATCTTCCCTCGGGTCACGGGGAGTCTGTGCCTATCTCAGGCGTCTATGGGCATTAAGGCAGGATACACCCTGGATGGAATGCCAACCCATCACAGGACACACACACACATTCACATTCACACTCACATTCATACACTAGGGACAATTTTCCAAGGTGCCAATCAACCTACCGTGCATGTTTTTGGACCGGGAGGAAACCGGAGAACCCGGAGAAAAACCCCCTGAGGCACGGGGAGAACATGCAAACTCCACACACACACATGGCCAAGACGGGAATCGAACCCGGACCCTGCCGGTGTGAGGCGAACGTGCTAACCACTAAACCACCGTGCCCCCTTATTATTATTATTATTATTATTATTATTTTCTCATTTTTTACACATATTATTCCATTCTCATGTGTTAATTTCAAAGCCAACAAATTAGATTATTAGCACCACCAGTGGTCAGGAAAGGAATGACACACTGTAAAGCTGGGGCTTTTTGTTCTTAGCCCAGACTGTAGATACAGTTACAGTAGATGTTTTTTTTTTGGTTTCTTTTTTTTCGTGGACACGTGCACTTTTTCACGTGCACGTGTTTTTTCCCCCTTAGTTTCCTCGGCCCTGGGTAAACGTTGCTTCGTTCCACTGTATACTTCCCTGCGTGTTGTTGAAATGACAATAACGCCTACTTGACTTGACTCGACTCGACATGCATCCAGTCAGAGTCACAGATTTACACACTAGTTGGCCCCATAAATTCCATCCGCCAGAATACTGACACAGCAAATTGAGAAGGCGTATGAAAGTCACGGTAATGCCGAATGCTGAGTTTCGTCTTTTGTTGACCGAAAGTAAATAGAATAATGTGTGTTAAAGCACGATGGCTTGAAGGCACGAAGGTTGTGAATGGAAATCGTACCCTCAAATAACATAAATACACACGAAATATTGTCCAGTTAACGTAAAGGGTTTACCATGTTTACGATGTTTACCATGTTTGGTATTCGGAGGCAGCCGAGCCCGATTGAGCGTTACAGAAACCGCGGCGTATTTGTCGGATTCAAAATGACAAATCCAGCTGCCCCGTCTGCCTTTCCTGCGTCTGTGCCAAATAGTCGCCATTCCTATTACGCATTATTAAGACTAATTGTTTCATTGTTAAGACGCCGATTTATGCCTTCGCATGTGATATCATGAATCGTACGCCGTCCAAACCCCACCCCCCCCCACTGGCACACTCCGATTACTTGCAAATGTTTCAATAGTCAGCAATCCGTTGTCCCGGAGTCGCGCTCATCCAGCACCAATAAAGCGGTAGTCCTCATTTCATCTTTAGAGGAGAGAAACGTCTGGAATCATACGAAGGGAATTAATACGCTCTTTGCTTACGGCCTGTGTTGCTACGCTATTTGGGTGCCTAGCCATCGGATAATTGTTGCCATGGTTCGAATGTTTTTAAAAGTGTTATGGGGGTAGTAATGCATCGGACCGTATTCTTTCTTGCCATAGTGCGCTGATTAGTGAAGAGAGAGAGAGAGAGAGAGAGAAAAAAAGCATTAGGGACGACTGAACGAAAATCCAATTTTGCACTCATTAGGACTTGGGGTTAGGTACGAGGGGGAGGGGGGGGGGGGGTTTGGACATGATCCCGGGGCGGCAATTCTAAAAAGAGTATGTCGGGAATCCCTATTTCTACTTATTCCATTATCTCGTCTTGTTCCTTGGCCAAGCGGCTAAGCTAAATGACTTTGTCTCGTGCTTTTTTTTTTTTTTTTTCCTCCCCAGGCTTTTTCTTTTCGTTCAGTAATAAGTGCTCTGCGGTTTCACGCTGCTTAATCGAGATTCTTTTGTGTCTCTGTTTAAAAAAAAAAAAAAAACGAGTGAGCTCATCCACCGCAGGCATGGAATATCAGCCCCCCTACATACATACCGCGGAGCTCCTCCATCATACGTTTCAAATACCAACCCCCCTCCCTCCTTCCCTCCCTCTGCGCTTTAACTCTATACCATAACTTTATCTTTTTTTTTTGTTCCTCGTGCATACACGGTCCTCATTCTTTCACTGTCATCACCCACTTTCGGGGGCGAGTTCCAGCTTTAGGTTCGCTCCCTGACCTTTTTCCGCCAGTCCATAACCACAACATTGAATGTTTTGTATTGTGTCGCCCCCAACTTTCAGCCTGGCCAGAACTTTGGGGTGGGTTAGAGTGTGTATATGGGGGGGGTGGGGGGGGTTTGTTGGGGCTTCAGTGGAGGCCGTCATGCTTGAGCATGGGCCAGCCGTCTGGAGCTGCAGAACATCTGGAAGTGCTGTGGGCCTTTTGGTGCTTGTCGGAGTGAGCCAGCTACGGAGAGCACGTCACTCACACACGGCTAGATTGCACTAACACACACACACACTGTGTTTCATCCTGGAAACCAGGGGGAGTGTATTAAAGAGTAAACGTGAACGATAACAAGGGCACTTGTGGTGCATGTAAAAAAAAAAAAATCCTTCCTCGGTCGCTTGTTAAAACGAGTTAATGGGAACACGGCCACAGGGGCTTCATCTTGTTCTCACAGATATCAGGTTGTAAAAATGAAGAAGAGCGAAGTGAAATCAATCTCCTTGTTGACTGACAATATTAGCCGCATATATATATATATATATATATATATATATATATATATATATATATATATATATACATTACTCTTCTACCCCTTTATCCGATCTTTCCTCGGGTCACGGGGAGTCTGTTCCTATCTCAGGCATCTATGGGCATTAATGCAGGATACAGCCTGGATGGAATGCCAACCCATCGCAGGACACACACACACACACACATTCATACACTAGGGACAATTTTCCAAGGTGCCAATCGACCCCCTACCGTGCATGTTTTTTGGACCGGGAGTAGGAAACCGGAGAACCCGGAGAAAAAAACCCCTGAGACACGGGGAAGAACATGCACAAACTCCACACACACACATGGCCGGAGACGGGAATCGAACCCCCAGACCCTGGTGGTGTGAGGCGAATGTGCTAACCACTAAATCACTGTGCCCCCTATATATATATATATATATATTTTTTTTTTTTTTTTTTTGCCTTTATATGACCTGTTGCGCAGTAGGAAGGAATCAAAATGCCAGCAATCAAGCAAGTACCCCCTTCTTCCTGTGCTTTCCAGACAAGATGTGCCACCTGGGGATTTTGGATCGCGTCCTAGAGAAAGCCGAGCCGGTCTCCCGTCGCCGGGAATGCACTTGTACGTTTAAATGGATTTAATGTTTAGTTCCCTCGAACCGATGAAGCAGCATTGGCGCTTTGAAGGCGGATTCGTAAACGCACTCGCATAAACACATTAGTAAATAGTTTTTCCCGAAACCGGGAGACTGCGCAACCCGCACAAAAGGCTATATAGCGCTATATAGCGCATGCACGTGGCTTAGCATGAGAACATGCGTGAGAGAGAATTCAGGGGTCAGAATTGGAGGGGAGGGTTTTCTCGGTGGGAGAGAGAGAGAGAGAGAGACAGAGAGAGAGACGTTTTCGAGATGTTTCGCAGGTCACAGACACTAACCCCTGATGTTTGTTCACATATTTATATAGGCCAATCCCCGTCGGGATTTTCTCTTTTTTTGGTGGCGCTCCACAAACCATATGCCCCCTCCGTGTCCTTCTCTCTTTTCGTTCGTCTTTTTTTTTTTTTTTTTTTTTACCCTGCTTGTCTTTGGGGTAAGACCACAGAGGTGCTGGATGTATTTGTATACATTCGCCAGCGCGCTCTGTTTTCTCTCATATCACTTCATTTCCTCTCCAAAGAGGCAGTATGCAGAGAATCGGCCCTTTTTCCAAAGAGCGGACCGTCTTGTAGAGATGTCCTCGGATTGTCCGTTTGAGACAATATTTATCTTTTGCAATAAATAAGGTTCGCTTTACGGATCCAAACATGGTATAAAGCGAGGTCTTGTCAGGATCGTACGATGTAAGATAGCTATAACAGATAAGTACTGATATATATATATAATATATATATATATATATATATATATATATATATATATATATATTATATATATATATATATTTTTTTTAAAGGCTTCTTCCTGCCATTAATAAAGAAAAGTGTAGCAAAGTCCAAAACCCCTTCCTGACATACTGTGTATTTATACATACACAAAAGAGGTTGTGGGAAAGAAAGTGCAGACTTTCATTGTTTGCTTTACCTTTGGCAAAATGTATGTGTGTGCACTAATGGGCTAAGTCCTCCGAAAATCACATCCATATGGGAAAAACAGGCCGAGCACTCAACAGAGAGAAATAAAACCAACCCAAGGATCACCTGACAAAGCAAGGTCTTACACACACACACACACACACACACACACATACACAAAAAAAGAGGAAAGGATCAAAGAGGTAAAAAGAAGATAGGCAAGAGTGAGTGAAGATTTAAGGAGTGAAAGAAAACTTGGTTAATGGGTTACAAGGGCCCCCCCCCCTTTTTTTTTCCCTTTACACTAATACACTAAAAAATGTTCGAGAGAACAAAGGCGTAATCGACTTGAATAACCTTTCGCTTGCGAGACCGGTTAAAACTAGATTCTCGGGATGAAACACCGCTGGACAGCATGTACCCCTTTTTTTTCTGGCTCAACAAATCCCTGATCTCCTGCTGGTGGAACGTTTTTTTGGGGGAAAGTCATTGCCGGATTGATCAACAGACGCCTTTGCCTTTGGTTCGGGGGCATGATTCGATGCTAACGAAGGCCAGACCGACTGGCGTTACCCCAGCGAAGAGTGTTTTTTTTCCCCACAAGGGTCCCATGCATTTCCAAGGGACCCAATCGTTGCCCCAGAACCGAGTTCGCTCAATCCAGGGCTTGATAGCATGTGGAAGAGAGTGCTATCTTTACACTCGGCTGTAAATCTATGGGGCGACGTCGTAAAAACTCAACGAGGGACCGCGAAGGTTCCCCATAGCGCTTAGAACTTTTTCACCGGTCCCCGTTTGCTTTCCTTCTTTTCCAAAGTGTAGCTGTGTTTGCGCTTTTTAGTTTGGTCCCGGTGCACACATCCAGACTCGTCTGAACCGAAGGGGTATCGATGGGATTGAAAACGCCGTATACATGCGTTTGTTTGCTCGTCTGGTCTCCCGTATTTTTTTTTTTCTCTCCCTCCCCCGACCTGCTCCGATGTCATTGTGACCAGCGCTTGGTTTCTGAAACATTCCTCCCCAAGCTTGTCGAAAAGGCAACATAAAACAGTGCCAAAGAAAACGAAAGGATACAGCATCCTGTTCTAGACCTTGGGTTTTTTTTTGGGTTTTTTTTTTTTATGCAAGCCAGTGGATTTGAAACAGACAGAAACACAAACCCAAATCTCTACAGGACATGAAGACATGACCGGGACGCTCGTCCTTTACCTCCAGCCTTGGACAGAATCCGCTGTTGGTTAACGGAGTCGATACTTTAAAACCTTTGCAAGGCAAGAATGACACAAATCGGGTCTTTGCAACGTGGCCGTGGTTTATGGAATCTAGTCACGTCAAAGCAGATTGTCGGTTTTTGAGGTACTGATGGCGTGGAGCACATCAAGCGGGAAATCTGGTAGCAATTTCACTACCGTTGCTTCCCCCACCCCCAACCCTCCGACTCACCTTTCACACTGAGATATTCCAGGTCCTGAAGATTAATAAACCAATCAACATTCTGTTGTCTGGATTTTGACATGTGCAGGAACGTGGAAAAAGTTTTTCTGACGTATTGTTGAAGAAGCTGTTGAGGTTTAATCAGAAGATAAAGACCTCATGGTCGAGGTTTTATGAGGCAGTGGGACGACAAGGGCACGGTATACCCTGTGTTCATTTTCTAGAGCTTTTGCTAGAAGACTTCATTCATTCATCGTCTACCGCTATATCCGGTCTTCCCTCGGGTCACGGGGAGCCTGTGCCTATCTCAGGCGTCTTGGGGCATTAAGGCAGGATGTACGGAATGCCAACCCATCGCAGGACGCACTCTTTTCCAATTTTCCAAGGTGCCAATCAACCAACCGTGCATGTTTTTGGGACCGCGGTGGGAAACCCGAGAACCAGGAGTAAAAACCCCCTGAGGGACGGGGAGAACATGCACACACACATGGCGGAGGCGGGAATCGAACCCCGAGAGTGGAGGTGTGAGGCGAACATGCTAACCCCTAAACCACCTCTCGATAGAAAAATTATCGTTCACAGTTCTACGTTATCGCTGAGAAATAGCACTCTTACCAAATGAGGGTGGTGCCGTGCCGACAGGGCGGTAACTGGGGCAGGGGGAAGGTTGGTGAGAGGGGCACCTCAGCCGATAAGAGCAGAAGGGCACCGATTGTCACCATCAGACCCCCCCCACACCCCATTCTGTGCACGTTCCTAAAAGGCCTAGATGGCAAACCCAGACTTCTCCTTCGATGGTCATCTCCTAATAAGAGAACACCAAAGACTCCCAAGCCAAAAGTGGCGTATGATTTCTCCCAGATTGCACGCCTTGGTTGTTCACCAAGCCAACCAGGTTGATCCTTGTACGTTGAAATTCGGTCGTGAAATAAACCTTTAGCGCTCCAAGGTAGAGTTGAACCAAACTCCCATCATAATCGCCCGTGCACTTAGACTTAGAGGTCTCTGTGTTGCATCAAGCTGTTGCCCAAGGACCAAGTTGATATGTGTGGGCATGTGAGGGGTTAAAAGAGGGAACCGCAAGTTTCTCCTCGACTCTAAATTTGCACAGCAGGGTGATGTCAAACGGTTGATTGCTAGCTCTGCATGCACCGCCCTGAAACGTATATGTCATCCAGCGTCTGTTCTGATGAGCACTTTACCTTCTCCATGACCATGCAGCAGGAGGTAATTGCTCAGCTGTAGCCCTGACTAACCCAGGATGTGTAAATACAGACGCTACAATCATTTCCTGAGAGGGTGTAGGGAGTCACAGCTGATGATATCATGGTCCACTTTCTTGTGACGTATTAGTTGTCAAGGACGTAATTAGGTGTTACAAATGTGTTTTTTCTTTTTTCGGTGCTAGTGGGTGTCCTAAAAACCATGTCCCAGAACGTCATTCTCATGGGATGGAATCTTCTCGACTTCTTCCAAGTCTTGATTTATTCGCTGGTGTTTGTTTTGGACGGCGGGATTCCCAACACCGCTGAGAAATATGATTGGATTTTAATGAAAGCGCCTCATTAGAGGCATCTTTATTTATTTCATATAAAAAAAAAAAAAAAAAAAAAAAAAAAAAAAAAAAAAACACGCGTGAGTCACTTCCACTCGTCTGAGTCGTTCTCTCCGGTCGTAGTTCAAAAGCGAATCACAAGCGTTAGCCTCTTAGAGTGCATATACTGTATCTATATATACATACTATATATATATATATATATATATATATATATATATATATATATATATATATATATATATAGATATATTATATTTTTTTTTTTTTTTTTTTTTTTTTCGCCTCACACCGCCAGGGTCTGGGTTCGAATCCCGTCTCGGCCATGTGTGTGTGGAGTTTGTGCATGTTCTCCCCGTGCCTCAGGGGTTTTTTTCTCTCGGGTTCTCCGGTTTCCTCCCGGTCCAAAAACATGCACGGTTAGGTTGATTCGCACCTTGGAAAATTGTCCCTATGTGTGTGTGTGTGTGTGTGTGTGTGTGTGTGTGTGTGTGTGTGTGTGTGTGGTGTGTGTGTGTGTGTGTGTGTGTGTGTGCCATGCAATGGGATGGCATTCCATCCAGGGTGTATCCTGCCTTAATGCCCATAGACGCCTGAGATAGGCACAGGCTCCCCGTGACCCGAGGGAAGATCGGATATAGCGGTAGAAGATGAATGAATGAAATATATATATATATATATATATATATTTTTTTTATATTAAAGTCTTAATGGCAAATCCGGATACGCTCCGAGACGCTAAAAGTCGCACCCTGCAGCTTCCAAGCTCTGGTTGTGTGGCCGCATCTGATTCATGATGTAACGTCTGTGTCAGCAATATTAGTCATCTCATCAAACGCAAGAGCAGAGGTTATCTTGGCGTTTGCACGCAGGCTACGTGAAGAATCGCCGCATTCCAGCTGTGCGAGTCGGTGCCAGGCAGCAGACATTCCTGACAGCCCGGGGTATTATTATTATTAAACGCGTGTCACGATTGGATTACCGAATATCCTCGACACTGGAAGTTGATTAGACAGAAAGACGCCCACCTCCCCCCCCCCCCCCAGCCCCACGTAGCGATGCATCTTCTAGCAAGGATTCTTGGGGTTTTCGAGAATAATTAGAGGAAGTCTGTAATTAAGAGTTATTAGATCTCAGCACCACCAAGAGACCGTGTTAAACCGAACACGCTAAGTTGCTCTGGAAATAAATAAATAAATAAATACAAAATCCCATAAATATATTTGGAGCCTCGACCTCATCGCCACCAATAATGCATGGCTAATCGATGACGTCATCGTCCGGCGGTTAGCTTTGATCCCTAGCAAATGGTTAGCGTTTGGCGTTTACATTAACGGCGTTTAGCGGACGCCCTTACCCAGGGGGCTTGCTTTTCAAGCCGCTATCAGGGAATACATCAATATTCGACGTGACCTCTGAATGGTCGCATGGTTACACCCTTCAATTATAAAAGAAAAAAAAAAGAAAAGAAAGTGCTTGTTAATTATAGAGTAGAAAAAGCCGCATTCCAAACGTCTTTTTCCTCGCCGTTGGTTCTGAGTGCGTTCTAGGAAAGGGGTGAGTGGTAGGACAGAAGGTCGTGAGTTCGTACCCCAGCAAAACCAAGTTGCGCCACTCTTGGTGCCCCCGAGCGAAGCCTTCGTAATCCCATAGCTACTAAGATACGGGCGTCTGGCCAAGTGCCTTCAAGGGAAGAAACTCTTGCCAATTTACATATTTTTTGATTTCCAGGTCGTCGCATCAGACATATTTCAGTGAACTCTACGGTTCTGTATGCGGTGCTAAAGACATGTCACACCATATCACTTTGCAACGGCTGATTATCTCAGCAGATCGAGCCCACTTGCTTTAGCGCATAGATCTGGTGAGAGGTTAAGACGCCATGGCAGATGTTGTAAGGAAGTGGAGGTGGCCTTTGACTGCAAGTTAGTGATTTAACCAGAGCTGTAGGTTTTTTTTTTTTAAACATTTTCTTTGCCTGCTCTGGTTCAGATACTTTTGTGTGGTGTTGAATTCAAAGATATATGGGGGAGGTGGTATGTGGTATATATGGGGGTTTGTGGTATATATGGTTTATATGGGGTATATATGGGGGGATTTGGTAGCCCAGTGGTTAAGGTGTTGGACTCTGGATTCTAGGTTCAAACCCCACCACCACCACCAAGCTGTGACTAGTGGGCCCTTGAGCAAGGCCCTTAACCCTCAATTGCTCAGTTGTAAGTTACTCTGGATAAGACCGTCTGCAAAATGGCGTAAATATAAATGTAAATATATATATACCTTTACTTAGACCTTATATGTCTGATGTCTATCATTATCAAAACACAAGCTATTGGTTGCCAGTGTTGGGGAGTAATTAGTTACATGTAACGGCGTTACGTGATTTAATTACAAGATAGATGTAACGGTAATTAATGACATTTTGCAGTTACTTTCAATAATGTTAAAGATTACAAATCCCAAAGAACCTAATAATTCTAAAAATTAGTATTTGCTTTTGATAGGTAAACATGCTTTGCCTCAGGATGTCATCAGGTGCCACCTAGTGGACGAATGCTAGTAATCATATGCAATCAGTTACATTTGTACAGTTATAAAGTAATGTCATTTGTAATCTGTAATCTAATCTGTAATCTTCCAAAGTGACCTTCCCAACACTGATGGTTGCATGCGAGGCAGTCGGTTAGCAAGAAGACTAAAATGCAGACGTGCTCCTGGATGTTCCTCTTTGGCGACCCCTAATGGTGAACAGCCGAAAAGAAGAAGAAGAAGAATAGCCTTTGTTTGTCACATAAACATTACAGCACAGTGAAATACTTTTCATATCCCAGCTTGTTGTTTGGTAGCTGGGGGTCAGAGAACTGGAGCACAGAGGGTTAAGGGTCTCGCTCAAGGACCCAAGGGCGGCAGCGTGGCTCGAACCTGGATCGTCCAATGAGTAACCAGCGCCTTAAACCATTGAGCTAGAAGGAGCAAAAATCCACAATTTGAAGACCAAGACGGCTCAGTTGTCTTAGACAGTGTCGGATACATACCCTAGGCTATTTTTTTGTAATATTAGACACTACTGTGTTTGTAGCCAATGCACCGGCCTGGCACGGTGATGAGAATCACCTGCTCAGCTCGGGAGTAGGGAGGAGGTGGGGGGACAGCTGCTTGGTTTTTTTGGATGGGACCCGAGATATGCTGGCATGTCTATCTGTCGAGCAGTCATGTCCGGCCACACACTGCCCCAGACACACAGCACAGATGTCTGAGACAGGCCTGGCAGCAGGAGGCATTCCGTTGGTCACGGCTGGCCACAGATCCCCAACACCCCCCCCCTCGTCCCCCCGTCCCCCCCCCCTCCGTCCCCGTCACACATTATGTGTATCTTGGGTGAAGTTCAGTTCTCCTCAATCTCTTCACCGTCTAACGGGCGTCACGCTCCAAGCCATACGATCGCCTGTGCGGTCCACAAACCCAACCCGAACCCCCACCATCCCACCACCCCTGTCCTTTCTTCCTCCTCCTAACCTCCATCCTTTTCTTCTCTGTTTTCATTTCCAAAACATATGGGCGAACCCTTGACTCAGACATTGGGATAAATGAAATAGAATTTTTATGCTCAGACGTGCGCGTACCCTTATAAAGACCGTAAAGCAGCAACAACGTCTGGTAGAAGTTTTTATTATTTTCCTGCCATTGTGGCGTTCTATATCTGACTGTACGCGAGTCCTCAGGCTAGACCTGCAATAACCTCTGACCCCTGTAGACATGGGGGGCTGTTTATGCTGTCGCGAACAGCTGTTTGAAGAAAGGGTGGCATTTCAGAAGACAGCTGGATGGTCCCATGGTGCCACAGTCCATATTATTATATATATATATATATATATATATATATATATATATATATATATATATATATATATATATATATATTCATTCATCTTCATTCATCTTCTACCGCTTTATCCGATCTTCACTCGGGTCACGGGGAGTCTGTGTCTATCTCAGGCGTCTATAGGCATTAAGGCAGGATACACCCTGGATGGAATGCCAACCCATCACAGGACACACACACACTCACATACACACACATTCATACACTAGGTACATTTTTCCAAGGTGCCAATCAACCTACCGTGCATGTTTTTGGACCGGGGAGGAAACCGGAGAATCCGGAGAAAAACCCCCTGAGGCACGGGGAGAACATGCTCACTATATAGTAACTCTGGACTATTTGGTCTCTTTTTTTTATAACACAATTTGTGGGAAATCTTTTTTTTCTTTACTGAGAGTAATTTACAAATGTATATTTCTTCTTCTCCTTGGGCAAGTTCTCAGAGGAGCACTTGTCCAATATAATAGCCATGTGCTGAAAATATTTCGCCAAAATGAGAGTTTCAGGAATGTTTCCCTGCATCCAGAGAGAGAAAAGGCTTGTAGAAGTCTCTCCACAACTATGCATGAGATCTGAGGCTTTGTTTGGATGTGTGTGTGTGCTCTGTGTGTGTGTGTGTGTGTGTGTGTGTGTGTGTTATAGCGAAGACTGAAGTGTGTATTTAATTGGTACTGTATATTTACTTCAGTCTGTAAGTTAAGTATTGAAGGAATACCTTGATGTTTCTGTCTTGACACGTCAACTGGACTGTTCACTTTTGAAGACTCTAACAGCCCACCCACACGGTGATGTCATCATCTCGGGTGGCATCGACCCCCGACAAAACACTTCCATTCCTGTTACTTACGTCACCTGTTTTCACACTGAACACTGCTTGTGTCACCTCCGTTCATGACCTGTGGTCTTATCAGCTTTATTGCACCATTGAAAGGTTCGTTACACTTGGTCATGTGACCTTCTGTCTTGTCAACTGCTGGCAGGTCATTAAGTCTAGTCATGTCACGTCCGGTCAGTCACATGCAGTTATGTCATGTCTAGTCATGTCACGTCTAGTCACGTTACATCTAGTCACGTCACGTCTAGTCATGCCACATCTGGTCACATCACGTCTAGGCACATTACATCAAGTCATGCCACATCACATCACGTCCTGTCATGTCACGTCACGTCTAGTCATATGACGTATAATCATATAACGTCTAGTCATGTCTCGTCTTGTCACGTTTCATCTAGTTACATCATGTATAGTCATGTTACGTCTTGTCATATCACGTCTAGACATGCCAGGTCTAGTCACATCATGTCTAGGCACGTTACGTCTAGTCATGTCACGTCTAGTCATGTCACGTCCAGTCAGTCACATGCAGTTATGTCACGTCTAGTTATGTCACGTCTAGTCATATCACGCCTAGTCATATCACGTCTAGTCACGTTACATCTAGTCACGTTACATCTAGTCACATCACATCTAGTCATGCCACGTCTAGGCACTTTACATCTAGTGATGCCACATCACATCTCGTTATGTCACGTCTAGTCTTGTCATGTCTAATCATGTCATGTCTAGTCATACCACATCACATCACATCTAGTGATGTCACATCTAGTCATATCACCTCTAGTCATGTCATATCTAGTCACAAAACGTCACATCACGTCACGTCTAGTAGTATCACATCTTATCATTTCACGAATAGTCATGTCACGTCTAGCCATGTCACTTCTTGTCATGTCACGTCTAGTCATATCTTCTCAAGTGCTGTCGTATACAGTTTTGTCTTCTGCATTCATGTCACGTCTCATAATCTCCAGCTGTATCACTTCTAACCATGTCTAATCTCGTCATTTCATCTCATGTCTCCACATCTTCTCGTATAACATCTCTTTATGTAGCCTCTTTCCACCTCATCTCCAGGAACTTCACCTCCACGGATCATTCTCGCACTTATACACCTCACACCTCACAACCATGCCACCTGTGGAGTAAGTAATTTACGTCTGGTCACGTCAGCTTTGATCGTCATGCCGGTTGTGTCAGGCACCGACTGGCCAGCTCCAATTACCCCAGAATTCTTTGCATGGTTGCCTTATTTCAAGTGTGATTACTTGACAAACGACAGTCCTTAGACTTCCAATATCAGTGAGTTTAAAGTAAACAGCTTTTACGTCCTTAATTCAGGACATATTGGAATTCCTACGTGTTGGAAAATCGCACGTCTCAGATGTGGTGAATCAAATCTGGTCTGAGGAATACCAGAATAATACTTTAACGCTAAGACTGGGAGCGATCTTAGTGGTGCGGCTGATATGGGCAGACAATGCCCATACCACGCTGTGTGTTCCGTCTAAATATGGTCATAATCCACTTTTCATTTCCAATGAGGGCTGAAAATAATTTAACAGCCATGTGGTCTTAAAGTACTTTGCCAGATGTGTGTACGTATAGACCGTACGCCACTTACAGGCGACGCTCCCTTCAGGTTCATCTCAGCGAACGTTCACTTTAGCGGAGATTTGTTCTTTTACCTTGTTTGTGTTTCGGAATTCTTTTGGCCACTTTGGACCTTCAACACCGCATCCAGGCTGATCATTATGTGTGTAGGCCTTGTGGTTATGAACCAAGCAATTCCCGTCCAGGATGAGTCTTCTGGAAATAAGCAGGATGCTTTCCGCTCTTCGTTTGCTTGTTGTTTCAAAGAGGACTGTTTGAAAGACCGCAAAAAGGAGTGTTTATTTGACTGGAGGGGGCACGGTGGTTTAGTGGTTAGCACATTCGCCTCACATCGCCAGGGTTCGATTCCCGTCTCGGCTATGTGTGTGTGGAGTTTGTGCATGTTCTCCCCGTGCCTCAGGGGGTTTTTCTCCTGGTTCTCCGGTTTCCTCCCCGGTCCAAAAACATGGACGGTAGGTTGATTGGCACCATGGAAAATTGTCCCTAGTGTATGAATGTGTGTGTGATTGAGAGAGCGTGTGTGTGTCCTGCGATGGGTTGGCATTCCATCCAGGGTGTATCATGCCCATAGACGCCTGAGATAGGCACAGACTCCCCGTGACCCGAGGGAAGATCGGATAGAGCGGTAGAAGATGAATAAAGTATTTGATTGGAAAGTGGCTACGTAACTATTTTGTTTATGGTCAGCTCTGGTTAACAAACCTTGGTACCGGACCAAATAGTGGCACATCGGGTACCATGTTTTTCCAAGCCGGGAAACGCCACGAGGCAGACAGACAGACAGACAGACAGACAGACGGAAAACAAGCGCTCGGAAGTGCACAGAGCGACACAGCGGTAGATAATGGCAGCGACGGGAGAGGAAGCGAAGGAGAAAAAGAACGCCCCCCCCAGTGCGTCCTCGTAGGTGTGTCAGAAGCCTGTGACGAAACTGGCCTGATTTAGTGCTGGAATAACACAGTAACGAGTCGTAATTTGTTGTTTCAGTAACGCGTTCGCTCGGGGGACTCGTTCGAGGCATTCATCTCCCGGCGCCGTGCCTCGCCTCGGCTTCCAACTCACTACTGCTCATTTCAGAACGCCGTTCCCCCGTCCAATTAACGTCCTCGCATATAGCCTGTACTTTTTAACGTGGATGTTAACTGATAGCTAGCGGATAGTTTCCAGAGTCCCTCATTCCATAACGCTGTTATATACGAAAGCAGGTGTGGTGTGTGTGTGTGTGTGTGTGTGTGTGTGTGTGTGTGTGTGTGTGTGTGTGTGTGTGTGTCCGCATTTATCAGAAATGATTCTTTTTTTTTGTCTTCTGTCATGCAGAATGTATGAACTGTACGAGTTACACCGGCCTGAACAGCCGCCTGAACATCCTGGAGAGTAAGGTACGTTGAAATATGTTGAAAAGACGCAGGTAGATCGCAGGTTCGAATCCCGCTATGCTGCCGCTTGTGGACCCTTGAGCAAGGCCCTTAACCCTCAATGCTTTAAATGTAAACATCAGCTGTTTGGACATCAAGGGGAAGTTCGTTTCACCCACTAGGTAGTGTACAGAGAGGATAGTGGAAGCATGCGTTCCTTATACCCCTTATACGGGAAAGTTTAGCCGATAACTATTAAATAGCAAAACGTTTGATATTTTGCGTATCGGATGATCTGGGCGTATTATTTTCCGAGAAGATACTTTATAATAGCATGAGCTGTGATTAAGGGGAGCAGTACACAACCCTGAGGTGCACCAAGAAATGTTCATTCATTCATTCATGCATTCATTCATTCATCACCCTCGGGTCACGGGGAGTCTGTGCTTATCTCAGGCGTCTATGGGCATTAAGGCAGGATACACCCTGGAATGGAATGCCAACCCATCGCAGGACACACACACACACACACACACACACACTCACAATCACACACACATTCATACACTAGGGACAATTTTCCACGGTGCCAATCAACCTACCGTGCATGTTTTAAAAAAACCGGGGAAGGAAACCGGAGAACCCGGAGAAAAACCCCCCTGAGGCACGGGGAGAACATGCAAACTCCACACACACATGGCCGAGACGGGAATCGAACCCGCACCCTGGCGGTGTGAGGCGAACGTGCTAACCACTAAGTCACCGTGCCCCCCACCAAGAAATGTTTTATCCTAAAAATCCTGGTTGTGTTCTATTTCAATAAAAAACAAACCCAATCGTTAAAGCTTTCCTGCCACTTCAGAAGTGTGTTTTAATCAGTCAGTACGAGTTTTTAGACTCGGATCATTTTACTACTTTAAATAATCACTTTCTTGTAGATTTAATATGTTTTTCTGTAATATTATACAACAAAAAAAAGAGAGAGAGAAAAAGCTGTTAATGGATCTACAAGGAAAAACCCATAACCCTGAGTGATTCGGATATATGCTTACGTTGGATTCTGGCCCACATTTTTATATATATATATATATATATATATATATATATATATATATATATATATATATATATATATATATATATATATATATATGAATAAATGAATAAATAAATGTACTTTGGACAGTCAGATATCAACAGTATTGCGAAATATTTCAAAGCTTTTGCACTTTTTGGCTGTGTGCTAGATCAAGTTGTTACAGGAGGCTGGAGCTCGTCCGCCATCTATCAATACTCAGCCGGAGAGATCAGCAGACAACGAGGTAGAGACTCCGCAGCCCACCCCGAGGGGACCCCCGCCTTTTTGGCAGCCAGGTGAGCCAATCACCTGCCATCACTTTTGGTAACAATTGCTCATTTTAACAGGGACCAGCGTTTCACCCCGACAAGAGAGCCTCCCTGAGATTTGCGGCCACATACATGGAGAAAGTAATGGCCATCGGAGTGGAGGAGTAATGACATGTTGAGTCTATAAATGCTGGTGCTTAGAGACGTGAATAAAGTATATTCATATTTCTTCGGGGCTCACGTTGCCAAAAAATGTCTCGTGTCTGAAAAATCTCACCTGCTTTTTTTTTCCTTCCCCTTTATAAAAAACGTGTTAAAGAGAAGTCTCGCTCTCTGGCGAATATTAGAATTTAAGCAGGTCAGAGAGAAGAGTATCAATACGCTCAGGAACGTTGTCTTTTTCTCCGTGAAAGTTCACGTCCTGGGATTGTCGAAGCGGGTAGTGGAGGCTCAGGAACTCGGACTACCAGGGAGACGCGGTCCATCGATGGACGCAATACGTTTGACGTACGTGAAAGCAGGGTTGCCAAGGTTATGATGTTAACGCCAAACTAGCCTAGCTTTGTTCGCAGATAAATAGCCGATGACAGCAAATAAAGAGAATATCACGTGTGCACCGATTCTCTTGTAAGATATCTTGTCGAAAAGATTGGTGCGAGGAAAGGAGGATTACGGAGCGGATAATGTTTGTACCAGGCGATTTTTCTTTTTGTGAGATGTTGTTTAACTGAATATTTTGTTTTGTTTTGCTGAGATCTGGCAACCCTGATTGTGAAACTTAATAATCAAGCACTAGTAAGTAGCTAAAATCAAAAACAACTCTGTGTGATAAAGATTCTTGTGATCCATTTGAATAATGTAGGACACACGTGTCAAAACCCAAGGCCCGGTTGGGGCCGAATGTGGCCCTCCAAATCATTTTAAGCGGCCCTCAAGGTGCCTTAAAATAAGGCTGCGCTGCTTTAAAGAGTCCATTGGCAATAAACTCCCACAATGTATGCGATTACGTTAGTGACAGCATTCCGCCACGAGGGTGCAGCGTATTCCACATCGCCTTTTACCGTGGAAATGTCCAGGAAGTGATAAATGGATGCGGCTCGAAGGCACTTCCAAGAAAGACGAATGCATGTTTGTGCAAAGCGCTGTGTGTTTTTGTGTTATGAGGCGACGTCGCTCATCAAACACTATATACTGCATTATAGCTACTCCTGGCCCTTAATGATGTGCTGATGTGGCCCCACGTTGACAATGAGTTTCACAGCACTGATGTATATGGCGATCCCGTTTGTATTGGTTCCACAATAACGAAGAAAAGCAGGCGGCTATAGTACATGCTTATATATATAGTACTGGCTATAGTGTTGCTTAAACCGTGGGATAATCGTATAAACGGGTGTATGTTGAAACATAAATGGCGTTTCCACTCAAGTTTTGCTCGAATACACCCGTTAACTTTTTGCGTCCCTGTTTTATATTAATCATATTTTTAATGCCACCATGCACCACTATGAAGGTGCTCAGTGATAATTAATAAATATAAAGGCTAGTTAATAAAGGATATTTGTCACTATGCTTAAATTGCATTTGAGAGTATCTGACAAGATGTATAAATCACAAACCCGACTCCTTTTTCTGGGGGGGGGGGGTTTATTTTCCCAATACGTTTTTTATCGAGATGCTAGCACAAATCATTTCGCAATCCTTCGATACGGTAAGCAGGACTCAAACCTCCGCCATCACAAACTGTTCCAACGTCCTCCAGAGTCTCACAAATCCAGCGTTCGGCACACTTCACTCGCCGTCCGTCGGTGAAAAACCGCACGCGGAAAAACTAATGAGGGCGCTGTTGTTTTCGGTTCTGCTTTACGCGCCTTTTACAAGCCAAGATTAGATTTCCATTCGAATCTCCACTTCAAATGAAATGTCATTATCCTACGAGGTTCATCAGATTTCCTATTTACATCTGTGTGGGGCCCCGTCCGGTGTTTAATCTGGCAAATCCCCGGGCTTTCGCAGCGTCAAATCAGCTTAATAGATTCGAGGTAAACTCCCTCGGTGCGTCTGCGCTGTAGCTATATATATATATATATATATATATATATATATATATATATATATATATATATATTATATATATATATATATATGTGGGGGCACAATGGCTTAGTGGTTAGCACGTTCGCCTCACACCGCCAGGGTCCGGGTTCGATTCCCGTCTCGGCCATGTGTGTGTGGAGTTTGTGCATGTTCTCCCCGTGTCTCAGGGGGTTTTTTCTCCGGGTTCTCCGGTTTCCTCCCCGGTCCAAAAACATGCACGGTAGGTTGATTGGCACCTTGGAAAAATTGTCCCTAGTGTATGAATGTGTGTGTGTGTGTGTGTGTGTGTGTGTCCTGCGATAGGTTGGCATTGCCATCCAGGATGTATCCTGCCTTAACGCCCATAGATGCCTGAGGATAGGACACAGACTCCCCCTCCCCGTGACCCGAGGGAAGATCGTATATAGCGGTAGAAGATGAATGAATGAATGAATATATATATATATATATATATATATATATATATATATAATATATATATATAATATGTAAGTATGAATTCTTTAGGGTACATTTCAGGCTGTCAGCATATTTCCTTGTTCGGGTCTGGAATTTATCGAGATGTTTTGGCGAGGCTTTTATTGTTTTATTCCTCCTTTATTTAAAGATACAGCAAATAACGACTGGGTGTTTTTTTTTTTTGCCAAGGAACGAAATATGCATGAGAAAAAACGAGGCATTGGGCTTTGACTCCTTTTATAGGTTATTTTTATAACTAATGTTCCTCCGATTGTAGAAGGTGAAAAGAAAACGTGACCTTTTTCTTTGTAGTAAAATCAGAATAAATCACTGGATCTCGCGGTTATATATTTGCGCTACACATTTTACACCAATAAAACCGTTTTATTACCGATATTATATACGTGTCGAAGAAAAAGAATACACGCCTCCTTATAGAACGTTTACATAAGAAATTCTGGCACGCTTCACCCGTAAAAATGTGGTCTGAATAAGTACACCCCCACCCCCCCCACCTTACGTACACCCAAAAATAGTGTATCGTTTCTTTTAGTTTCATTTTTAACATTTCGAAAAGGACAATTATTATTATTTTTTATGTCTGCAAACATAAAATCCAAAAGTCTTTTCCTGGATGAATCCCAAAGTTAGAAATTTGCAGAACATGGAATATTTCTCCATGCAGATTTTTATTTGTTTATTTATTTACTCATGTTTTTATTTTTATTTGTATTTTTCATACTTCTCATTCGGGGGAACGGAGATGCCCTGGTCTTTATGAAAGCACTATTTATGTCCATAACCTTTTATCGCGTTCGTAAAGTCATCCGTTTTTTGTGCGCTTAACCCTATTTTCTCATTATAGGATGTGCTCACGTCCTGTTCCTAATTTTCTTTCAGCCACTGAATTTGTCATAATGCCTTTATAACCCTTAATAACGCTTCCTCTCGGTCACCAACACTGTTTTTTTTTTGTTTTTTTTTTTCCCGGCATGGTAAAGAAGGACAAATGGATTTTACATTCGTGTATCTTTATATTTATTCTTAACGACAGCTAAACATGTATTTATTTATTTATTTTAACTAAATAATATTCTTGTGAGATTTTTCAAGATTTTCTTTGTATACAGGGACAAGGGGCCCTCCAGGGCCGATAGGACCACCTGGTTTACCTGGATCATCGGGACCTCCAGGACCTGCCGGAGTGCCAGGAGCTCCAGGACGACCAGGACCCACAGGTCAGAGTTATTATCTATAACTGCCATGTTCTGTTCATGTTATGAACTTATATGGGTGATTATAAACGTGTAGCTATATACAGGGACTATATACAAGAACACCACATATATATATATATATATATATATATATATATATATATAATATATATAAAAATATGTAAGAAAAGGGGGTACGGTGGCTTAGTGGTTAGCACGTTCGCCTCACACCTCCAGGGTCCAGGTTCGAGTCCTGTCTTGGCCATGTGTGTGTGGAGTTTGCATGTTCTCCCCGTGCCTCAGGGGTTTTTTCTCCGGGTTCCTCCGGTTTCCCCTTCCTCCCGGTCCAAAAACATGCACGGTAGGTTGATTGGCACCTTGGAAAATTGTCCCTAGTGTGTGAATGTCTATGTGAATGTGAGTGTGTGTGTGTCCTGCGATGGGTTGGCATTCCATACAGGGTGTATCCTGCCTTAATGCCCATAGACGCCTGAGATAGGCACAGACTCCCCGTGACCCGAGGGAAGATCGGATAAAGCGGTAGAAGATGAATGAATGAATGAATGAATGTAAGAAAAGGCAGAGGGGAATTTTATGTAAACATTTAAACCTCCCCCATATTCTCTAATCAATGCTAACAGACCATGAATGAGAGACAAGAAAACAAGTAGATGAAAAATACTCAAATACAGTAACTACAGTAAATGTCATTTGTTACTTTCCACCTCTACACAGAAATATAAATACCATCCTTTTTTTTTTTTTTTTATACAGGCCCTAAAGGCGAAAGAGGTTTTCCAGGTGAAATCGGACTTCCAGGTCCTCCTGGTCCTCCTGGACAACCCGGCCTGCCGAACTCTATTCCTCTACGCGGGGACGTATTTCAGGGTTTCAGTCCCTCTGAAACAGGTGAGCGGGTTTTGACCGTAGATTTCGGAATCACTTTCACTACAGCACACGCCTCCAATCATCGCTTTCCTCTCAAGTACGATTCTTTTTCCGATCCTGCTTCCTGAATATTATATTCATTCATTCATTCATCTTCTACCGCTTTATCCGATCTTCCCTCGGGTCACGGGGAGTCTGTGCCTATCTCAGGCGTCTATGGGCATTAAGGCAGGATACACCCTGGATGGAATGCCAACCCATCGCAGGGCACACACACACACATTCACACACACATTCATACACTAGGGACAATTTTCCAAGGTGCCAATCAACCCACCGTGCATGTTTTTGGACCGGGGGAGGAAACCGGAGAACCCGGAGAAAAACCCCCTGAGACACGGGGAGAACATGCACAAACTCCACACACACATGGCCGAGACGGAAATCGAACCCGGGCCCTGTAGGTGTGAGGCGAACGTGCTAACCACCAAGTCACCGTGCCCCCCTGAATATTATATATTCGAGAGTTTTGTGGATGTGACAGAACCGGCGAGAAAAAAACGGTCCTATTCGATCTGTCGTTTGTCTAATAGCGAGCGGTAAGCCTTGCGCAGATGGCGAATAAAGATATTGTCAAACATAAACAAGCGTGTGCAGCCAAAGGGCTCGGCCCGTTTTTTAGTCATCGTTTTCCTCCGAAGCGACCTTAATGAGATTTCTGACTTTATTAGTCGTAGCTGGTGTAGTAATACAAATATAATGAATTCGGAAAAAAGGACGAATACCAACGAAACGCCAATGAGTCAAATCATTTCGATTCGATTCATGTTTATTTCTAGAGCACATTTACAGAATGTAAGAATTAGACAACAAAAACAACATTTAAAAAAAATAAATACAATTTATCCCCAATGAGCAAAACTGGGGTCGACTGTGGCAAGGGGAAGGAAATATATATATATATATATATATATATATATATATATATATATTTATATAGGGCACGGTGGCTTAGTGGTTAGCACGTTCGCCTCACACCGCCAGGGTCCGGGTTCGATTCCCGTCTCGGCCATGTGTGTGTGGAGTTTGCATGTTCTCCCCGTGCCTCAGGGGGTTTTTTTTTTCTCCGGGTTTCTTTCTCCGGTTTCCTCCCCGGTCCAAAAACATGCACGGTAGGTTGATTGGCACCTTGGAAAATTGTCCCTAGTGTATGAATGTGTGTGAATGTGTGTGTGTGTGTCCTGTGATGGGTTGGCATTCCATCCAGGGTGTATCCTGCCTTAATGCCCATAGACGCCCGAGATAGACACAGACTCCCCGTGACCCAAGAAGATCGGATAAAGCGCTAGAAGATGAATGAATGAATGAATGAATGAATATTAATGAATTAAGCGAGGACAATAAAGAGGCGAGTGACATCAACCTTAAGGAGAGAGCATGAGTATAAGTGAAGGAAAGCGCCAGGGAGGCGGGACTCCCACATCACTGTCGTGATTGGTCTGTCATTCCGACAGGCGTGGTGTGATTGGTCCTCCCTATATCGGTCACAATGAGATACCCAACGGATGTTTGAAAGAGAGCCCTTGTTTGTCTCTATTCCTTCCCGTGTATCCTTAATATTAATATTAATATTCAAAGGAGTAATGATGAGCAAGAGGAATAATGCAGATCTTCCAATCTTCTCATCATCCTTTCTTTTTTTCTGGGAATGCGTGGAGGCAGATATTTGCACACGTTATCCGTTGAAATCAAGGACCTGCTATAAGTCCACTCCGACAGTAAGAAGGTTCATAAGCGGCGTCATAATCGCACAGCCGATTTCTTACAGATGTTCTCGCGCGCCGTTGCGGCTCGTTTAACCTTCGTGCGTCACGTTTGCCAAGAGCAACCGCTATTGTTTCGAGCTACATGTGCTTCACCGGCTCGCGATTCCAATTTCCATATTCAACAGTTCTACAAATTTACTTTTTTTTTTTTTATTATCGCACTCCATCACACCAGGAGTTGTTTTTTTTCCCCAGCCGCCGTTCTTAGACGAAATCGTGCCTTGTAAAGGTGGAGATTGAATCTTTCAGACACTTGAGGTGTTTCGATTCCTTTTTCAATACGAGATTATACGCGGCATGTTGTTTTCATTACAGCGACTCGACTCCGTTGACGTCAAGCGGCGAGACCAGGTGTTGGTTTTCCATCTGTTTCCTACATTCGGCTGTAATTTCCTCACATCACACGCTATTATTTCCGACCGTACACGCCGACGTTTGTTGCGAGCGTTTATTGACTTGGAAATACGCTGGTTGCATGACCCCTGACCAGCTCGCTAATTGATCGCCTCGCAGGTAGTACGCAGCCGTGTACATGGGAACCCCGGGTGTATCTTACAGAATGCAAAAGGAAAGGTTTCTTTCCTCCTATGAAATTGCTCATTCAACGTAAAACAGAATTCAATCTGGAAAACCTCAGGATTGGGATTTTGTTTGGAGTTTGGAAGGCTGAAAAAAATCATTTTAAGTATTAAAATCTGAACCCTGAATATGACATTGTACGTCAACGAGTTTCCTTCATTCATTCATTCATTCATCTTCTACCGATTTATCCGATCTTCCCTCGGGTCACGGGGAGTCTGTGCCTATCTCAGGCGTCTATGGGCATTAAGGCAGGATACACCCTGGATGGAATGCCAACCCATCGCAGGGACACAAACACACACACACACACACACACATTCATACACTAGGGACAATTTTTTTTCCGAAGGTGCCAATCAACCTACCGTGCATGTTTTTGGACTGGGGAGGAAACCGGAGAACCCGGAGAAAACCCCCCTGAGGCACGGGGAAAACATGCACAAACTCCACACACACATGGCCGAGACGGGAATCGCACCCTGGCGGTGTGAGGCGAACGTGCTAACCACTAAACCGCCGTGCCCCCGAGTTTCCTTCACTGATATTTAAATCTCATGTCCCAGTGTAACTACTCTATACAAATACAATAAGCATAAGATTAGCATGTCCTTGTTGAAAATCCTATTTCGCATTTATTCCCCATAAATACAACTTTCTAGGAAATGCTAGAAGACATTTAGCTACAAGACAGGAATTGATGGAGGGAAGTGAAGAGGTTTGGGTAATGCTAACTCGTCTAAAGACATCTTATACAATTGTGCTCTTTCTTTGTGGTAGCAATTCGGGGGAAGAATCCCGTCTGGCCGGAAAAAAACTCTATCTAGGTAACGTTTTAGCTAGTTAGCGTCATGCTAATGTTAGCTTCCTGGCAAATCATTAGCTGCTAAATAAACTGAGTCCTAATTTTAGTAGCATTTTTTTAAATTTTGTAGGAAAATGTGTTAATATTAAAAAAATAATAATAATAATAATAATAATAATAATAATAATAATAATAATAATAATAATAATAATAATAATAAAAAGGGGCACGGTGGTTTAGTGGTTAGCACGTTCGCCTCACACCGCCAGGGTCCGGGTTCGATTCCCGTCTCGGCCATGTGTGTGTGTGTGAGAGTTTGTGCATGTTCTCCGCCGTGCCTCAGGGGGTTTTTCTCCGGGTTCTCCGGTTTCCTCCCCCCGGTCCAAAAACATGCACGGTAGGTTGATTGGCACCTTGGAAAATTGTATGAATATGAGTGTGTGTGTGTGTGTGTGTTTGTGTGTGTGTGTGTGTGTCCTGTGATGGGTTGGCATTCCATCCAGGGTGTATCCTGCCATAGACGCCTGAGATAGGCACAGACTCCCCGTGACCCGAGGGAAGATCGGATAAAGCGGTAGAAAAGAATGAATAATAATAATAATAATAATAATAATAATAATAATAATTCATAAAACAAAAAGTTGTTAGAAAATTGTTTGCATGTTCTTCAAAAAAAATATTTTTTAAGTTTTATTTGCGAAAGCATTTAGTTGCTTATAGACTTTTCCTATATTACTACTTTTATCCAAATATTGCTTTTCGCTTAACGTCTTTCACATGTGAGTATCTCATATATGATGTCGCTCCGATCTTATCTCGGATCTTCCTCCAAAAAATAAGGCGAATTAAAAGGGACTGAAAGTAAAATTCCTGGCTCACTACCACGAGGAGCCAACAGGGGACAGCAGAGTCCTTCTGTTAGTTCGGCCAAGCTGTGCTGTTTTTGATTAGGCGTCTGGCTTGAGCGCAAATCAGCTCTAATTTGTAAGCTGTCAGCGCGGCCGTCTGCTTTTGGAAGCTCAGTGCCAAAGAGCAGTGGCGTGTAAAAAGGCGAGGGCGAGACGTTCTACCCTTCAACCCTCCCCCTTAAAGCACCCCCTCCCCCCCATCCCCTAAACCTGCCCCCATTCCCTCCCTTCAAGACTGTCGAAGCTCCAGAAATTGGTTCCAGAGGGACGCTGCCAAGCCGGCCAACCTCCTCGAGTAGCTTTGCGTGGGTTTTTGTTTTTTGTTTTTTTTCTCGAAGAGGGTTGTGGCGGCTGAGTTCCCCAGAGGCTCCAGGCACGACTCGGTGCTGAGACAAAAAAAAAGAAAGAAAAAAAGCAAAAAAAAAAAAACCCTCCTGCCGAGGCTCTGGAGATGTGGGACGGGGACTGAACGTGGACTCTTCTTGCCTCCTTCATACACAGTGCAACGCAGGCCACCGACGGTCTGGGGACTCGTTATATTGTGCGTATAAATAGATGACGACTGCACAAGACGCCGAGCAATCGACTGCAAGATACCAGAGCGTGAAAACAGAATCGTCTGGTGCTCGAAGTTTTCTCACCTGTCTCTCACCTGTGTGTGTGTGTGTGTATATGTGTGTGTGTTATTACAGCGCTTTGAAATCCGCCATCACAAGGTGCTGATTAACAGCGGTTCCGAGGCGACGGCCAATTAAGATTTCCATCATGGCTGCCTATGTGCCTTTGAGGCATTCGCGCCTATGTGCCTTCGCGGCATTTCTCGCCATGTGCCTTCGTGCCGTCTTCCAACCACTTTTTTTTTCTTGACTTTGCAACAAAGAAGGCCAGTCAGGGAACAACTTTTCCGGTAGCTGCCGTAATAAACGTAAAAATGCAAGGCAAAAGAAGACGGGCGTTTTTTTTGTTTTTTTTTTAGCAATTATAAACGTGCCAAAAATAGCATGATGTAATCCCTCATGATGTTAAAATGGAAAATATCAACCATAATGAGGCAATTGAAATCTCCTTCGATTCGTATTGCAGTTAATCGCTCTGCTGACGCTTGGCAGAAAGTAAACATTACCCGCTATGATGTTGCCTAAATAGGCGAAATCGTTTTAACAGCATTCATTTTATGAACGTGCGATTTTTATTTAAAAATATATATAAAGAAATAAAGAAATATTATTACTAGAATAACGTATAATTGGGGCACGGTGGTTTAGTGTTTAGCACGTTCGCCTCACTCCGCCAGGGTCCGGGTTCGCGTCCCGTCTCGGCCATGTGTGTGTGGAGTTCTCCCCGTGCCTCAGGGGGTTTTTCTCCGGGTTCTCCGGTTTCCTCCCCGGTCCAAAAAAGACATGCACGGTAGGTTGATTGGCACCTTGGAAAATTGTCCCTAGTGTATGAATGTGAGTGTGTGTGTGTTGATGGGTTGGCATTCCATCCAGGGTGTATCCTGCCTTAACGCCTATAGACGTCTGAGATAGACACAGACTCCCCGTGACTTGAGGGAAGATGGGATAAAGCGGTAGAAGATGAATGAATGAATGGTCTAATTAGAGTCTTCAATCATATTCATCTTCTGCCTCTTTTATCCGATCTTACCTCACACACACTCGGGACAGTTAGTGCTAATCAACCTACCAAACGGGGAGGAAACCGGAGAACCCGGAGAAAAACCCCCCGAGGCACGGCGAGAACATGCAAAATCCACACACACACATGGCGGAGACGGGAATCGAACCCCCGACCCTGGCGGTGTGAGGCGAACGTGCTAACCGCTAAACCACCGTGCCCCCTCATTAGTGTCTTATAAGGCAGAATAAGGCAGTGTTGATCAAGTTGCTTTGATAGTGCACTTGATTCATTGCACTCCTGTATTTCAACATCATTCAGTCACAAATATACATTTTTAAGTACATTTGTATGTTTCGAAGTACGGCGTGTTACTGCTTTCTTATCGTATCACACGGTTTTCGTCTCGTCTTGTCTCCTTTTTTCTCATTGTTACCCACCTGTTCTTTGTTTATACCCCGGCGTGATGTTTGTTGCCTTCGAGTACTGATGGAAAAATCGCAACTTACGAGCACTCGTAAGGGGGGGGGGGTGGATGGGTGTCTGCAATTTAAATCCATGCAGATGCTAAGACCTTATTCATAATTATGTATATTAACGTTAACAAACAAACTTCGTCTTATACCGTAAATCAAAATCTTTGTGTGTGTGTGTGTGTGTCCAAAACCACTTCAATGCACACTATACCATAATTACAAAGCATCTTTTGTCTAGTTGCCTTGGCATGCATTTTTTTTTTTTTTTTTTTTTTTTTTACCCCATCAAACCCAACCCATGTTTCCCTGCGTCCCGTGTCCTATGCTTTCGTGTTTAGACCTGTGCTTCTGCTTCTGATCATGGATAATCCCCTGTTTTTGTTTCCTTTTCGTCTACGCTCTTTGATTATCATTCCTGAGTTAACACAAATAACGTCTGGAACATATGCACATGCCTCCTGCTTTACATTCCCGTCAATGCTCTTCTGTTGACGGGCACGCGACGGGTATTTCGAACCGTCTTCGCCTGACTGCCGGGAAATATAGGCGGAACCAGCTGGTACTAACTTTAGGAGAATTTGTTTAGCCAAAAACATTTATCCAGAATGTAACAATTCAAGAATACTCTGTGCGAAGGTTTTAATACGTCACGTCATTCATCTCCTCGCTCATGTGACCCCCGACTCGCTGACAGCCGCGTTGAGCCCGCGGGCCCGCTTCCATCCAAACCTCATCGCGAAAGCACGGAGAGAGAGCCTGTGTAGGACAGCTGTCGCTGCGCCGTGTCTCTACGAGGCCGGGGACGAATGGAGTGCCAGCGCTAAAAGGACACGACTTTGTCTCACAGACATTTTTGGAACCTTGGCAGGTCGTTGGCTCTCAATCGATGACTGGGTTTATTGTAATGCTGTTAATGGGCTAAGGGTCAAACACACACACACACACACATGTATGCGTATACTATCATTGTGAGGACATTTTATTCATCGACAATGTAACATAGCTGTGCAAAATCCATTAATCTCAGTTACCAAAAGGCTCTTATTTTTTGCTTGTTTTGTTATCAATAAAATGAGTTTTTTTTTTTTTTTTTTAAGGTGTAGGACCAAGTATGTTAATGGGGACCTGCCAAATGTCCCCACAAATTCAAACAAGTTAAAAGAGAGTTTTTCTCTCTCTGTCTCTCTTCCGTGGCCTTCCCATTGACCTTTCCTCAGCTGCGCTTACCGCATGGAATATAAACGAGGTGATATATGTGTTTTAAAACATCCTCTCGCACTCCCTAAAATTCCCCGAAGTGTGCCTAGTAGCAAGTATATACCTAATGTGTGTGTGTGTGTGTGTGTGTGTGTGTGGTATGTATATATATATATATATATATATATATATATATATATATGAACATTAAAGTAAAGATCTGAGGGTTCACACATGATGGATTCATTAATGTTCATTGTCTCTTTGTTGTGTGTAAGCAGGTCGTATAGGAGCTCCAGGCCCACCCGGTCCTTCCGGTATGCCATAACACACACACACACACACACACACACACACACACACACACACACACACAAATCTGCATAATATGCATTTTATTTTCCCAGCGCTTTTGTTTAATGACGTATCAGGGACAAATGAATATTAAAGAGGAAGTATGAGGGTAATGGGTGGACTTAGATTTAAAGGATACAGTGTAGTTATAGGAAATAGTTAAAAAATAAAGCAGCGCTTTTGGTAGAAAGATATTAATCAAGATCAACATCCCACACTAACACTATCAACAGGTAATCAGACAGTATTTTGTATAAGGGACAAAAAGCAATGTTGAGTTTTTCATTATGGAGGGTTTTTTTTTCCGTTTTAAATTGATGTAAACAGATTATTGTATAAAAATAGATCATTATTTATTTATATATATGTAAGAAATAACTTTTCCTATCTTGTTTTTTCTTTTTTTTTTTTTTTAAGGCCCGCCAGGTCCTGCCGGAGCACCCGGCATCCCAGGTTTACCTGGACGAGATGTATGTACATTGTATTAACAGTTTATATGGAAAGCAACCAAAACCGGAACATAATTCTTAAAGGAGCCACGTACCATATTTAACAATTAAAACATCTGCTAAAAAAACTTAACATTGAAATGAACAAGAAATGTATTCATTAATTAATACATAATTAATTAATATATAATATTTAATAGAATATAATATTAATCAGGAGTTAACTCCGACAATTGTGCGATTAATTGCGATTAAATATTTGAATCTATAAAAAGCTCTACTACAAATATACACACAGTAACTAAGGTGACTATTAAAAGGTGTGTTTGTGTGTGTGTGTGTTTGTGTGTTTAGGCACTGAGGGGGAACCCAGGCAAAGCCGGAGAACCAGGTCTTAAAGGAGACCGAGGCGAAAGGGTGAGACCTCATTCTAAACTAGACTTTATTCTCATAATGTTCTTCTTCGGCCTCTTCCTACTGGGCATCAAATCATACTTCATTAAATATTCATCCTTTGGGTTGAAATGATCGTTTTTCACGAGGTGTTATTTTACAGTCGATCTTCAACATGTTGCCCAATCAGGGAGGAGCGACCATGCTGCTCCATATTGCATAATAGAGTTAGCATTATTGCACCTAGTGGCCAATAATGGGAACTGCACCCAAGAACCCATTGGATCTATTATGCTGCCCGATGCTCCATTTCAGCTCAAAACACGAATGTAAACATGAACTTTTTACTGGTGCTGTTTATTTATCTCTACGGTGAATCATTAAACATCTGTAAACGAGCGCATCAGCCTTCCTGCGTTGCTTACAACACTTCTACATCCAACTTCTATTATTGTTTTATCAAGGAAAATGATATCGCAATAATTACTGTTATCGCTTTATCGCCCGGCCCTAATGGTTAATGCGGGTTCATGAGGACACACACATTGGGGAGGGAAAAGAGATAGAATAGAAAGTATTGCTGTGTTTATAAATAAGCCTGATATTCTCATTAGAGATGTTTCTTGGAGCCAGAGGTTGAGGATGGAAGGGAGTGCGAGTGGGATGCAGTACAGATTTGATGATAATCCCTGAGATTGAATGGTGGAGGTGGAAGTGCTGTAGATCAGAATCAGTGTTGTGGATCTAACGCAGTTTCCAGGAACCGGTCGAGGAGCATATCGATGGTGGGTTGGCGATCGATCCGGGACCGAAAGGGACCGATCCGGCACAGCGGACAAATCCCAAGTCATATCTCAAACCTATAAAGGTTCCTGAGAAGCTTCAAAAGCAGCAGCAGCTCATCCTGGATTAATGATGCGGTTGAAACTGAGCTCCAAAAGCAAACCAAATAAATAAATAAATAAATAAATAATCCGTCCGTAGATCAGCGTGTGAATCTTTCCATCCCGTGAATCTTATATTGCGCTTTATTCATTCATTCATTCATTCATTCATCTTCTACGGCTATATCCGATCTTCCCTCGGGTCACGGGGAGTCTGTGCCTCTCTCAGGGGTCTATGGGCATTAAGGCAGGATTCACCCTGGATGGAATGCCAACCCATCGCAGGACACACACACACACACATTCACACACAATCACACACTAGGGACAATTTTCCAAGGTGACAATCAACCTACCGTGCATGTTTTTGGACCGGGAGGAAACCAGAGAATCCGGAGAAAACCCCCTGAGGCACGGGGAGAACATGCACAAACTCCACACACACATGGCCGAGACGGGAATCGAACCCGGACCCTGGCGGTGTGAGGCGAACGTGCTAACCACTAAGCCACCGTGCCCCTATTGCGCTTTTTAGTGTCCGTTATTATCGTCCGTTTGTCTCGCGAAGGATGTTCAGTCGGTTTATTTATGGATGAAAAACGTGTACTTGTTTGTTTGTTTTTTATTTGTTTATTGCTGCATTCACAATCCTTTTTTATCCTATTCATGCAATTTGCCTTTTCTTTTGTTCATCCAGGGACCTACAGGATTAATCGGGGAACAAGGTTTGGCTGTAAGTGTCTACACACACACACACACACACACTCACACACATTTATATTTCCTATTGGTTTTCTTGGATCTGATCGTATCTCTTGATTGGCTCTGATTGGCTCACAGGGTCCCACAGGTGCCAAGGGGCAGAAAGGCGAACCGGGAGAAAGCCTGTCCGACGTGAGATGTTTTTATTTCTGATCCGAACCGAAAGAAATGAGGTGTTTATAAATGTCGGATGGACATCGAGTGGTCTGATCTGACTGACATCGACTTGCAGGGTGAAGGAGTCCAGCAGCTCAGGGAAGCGCTGAAGATCCTGGCGGAGCGAGTTCTCATTTTAGAGCACATGATTGGCATCCACGGTAATGAGCGCCTTTTATTCCTTCACGCTCCCGTAAGCGTTTAGCGATGAGTATTTTTTTCGTACGCAGTGTCGCTTTGACACAAATGAACGAGGCGAATAATGAATTGTTGACTTCCCTACACTGTGTATATGTGTGTGTGTCAGTACAGTGTATGTACAACAAGCCAATGATAAACAAGTGATGGAATGACCCTATTTCAATGGCTTTATAAAAGTAAACAAACTGGTTACTTGTTGCTTACTTTCATTTGTCCACTAGGGGGCGCTTTAAGTTAACGTCCTAAGAAAAAAAAACATTTTACGCCGAATTTGTGCCTTATTTGTTAACATTTTCATAACTAACTGTCATTTAATTACACGCGGTTTTTACCTCAGTAACTGTGACGAATTCCTGTGACATTTATTTATTTATTTATTCTGTTAATTATTTATTTATTATTGTTTTGCCATGAAATGCCGTCACGCCGTTACACGTAACTAATTACTCCCCAAACACTGCTAATAAACAAACTTTAAATCTTTAGTAAACAAGAGACTTTTGTCGGATTTGTGTGGACTTGTGTTGTGTGTGTGTGTGTGTGTGTGTGTGTGTGTGTGTCCGTCTTTAGAAAGCCCGTCAGAAGCCGGCTCCGGACTAGACGGCCTGTCAGATGCTCTGGGCTTACCGGCGCTGAAGATCAAACGCGCCGAATCGCCTCGTCTCCGCTCTCCCGCCATCCGGCAAAAGAGGAGGAGCGTTTGACATTTACACTAGTGATTTTATTCTTTTGTTACTTTTTGTTTGTTTGTTTGTTTGTTTTCCTTTTGTATCGCTGTCATTCATCGCTGTTAAACCCGATGTAGTGAAAGCAAACAGCACTATTAAGAACATTTACAAGGTTGTTGTTTTTTTTGTACAGAAAAATGTGTTTTTATGTGTATGTGTATGTGTGTGTGTGTGTGTGTGTGTGTGTGTGTGTGTGTGTACTCTTTGTAAGTTTTTTTTGTAGTTGTTGTTGTTGTAGACTACGCACCGCCTGTCATCGGGGTTGCACTCCAGCGCGGTGTTAGTCGTACCCACTCGTAGACAGGTCCAACGCTACTACCCGGTGATGTCTCGCCAGGGCTCGTTCTCGGATGCTGCTGAGCTCGTTAAAGGCTGCAGCGAGTTTCTTCGGGTCGGGGGCGGGGCAGGAACAAATGAGGACTGCCAGGCAGCTCCAAATAAAACATTGTCAAATAAGAAACATCTGGATCAGCCTTGGGGTTGGGGAGAAGGCGGGAGGGGGGGGGGGGGGGGGTGGGTGGGGGGGCGGGGGGGGGGGGGGGGGGGGAGTAGCATCTCCGCCACCTATTGTTTTGGTTTGTTGCAAACAGCTTGTTCGGATTTGGTAGGATGTTTTCTGTCAGCTAAATTGCAACCCTGGCTTTGATCCCCTCCTGTTCTTGGTCTTCTCCTTCCTTCCCCCAGTATTATTATTCGATCTCGCCCTACGGTCCATCGCAGGTCCGCCGTTCCTCCTCCCCGAGTAGGTCTGATGCGAGTACAGCCGGCTCTACCAGACAAATAGGATACTTACTCGACTATAACGAAACACGGCTCCGTGACTCCGCGCTCGGCTGTAATGGGATTGCCCTATTTATGAGCGCGGTTGTTTTTTTTTTTTTCTTTGATTTTTTTTTTTTCTTTTTTTTTTTCCCGGAAAAAAAAGAGGCGAGTTTTTCCCAGATAGCATTTTGTCTCACTCATCTACGCTCCATTAGAGGCGAGACGAGATTACAGCGTGTATCGACTTCCGAGCATCAGGAACGCCATTTCCAATCATTTTTTTAACGACTTCCTGTCATTTTAGCTTAGACGCTGTGTATTTGAATTCGTTTGGTTTACTGTAGGATGTTTTGGGGTTTTTTTTTACTATAAGTTGACCTCTTTTTTCACATCAGCAGCCGATTGGTGGGTGCGGTGGGCGGGGGTTACACTGCTGGTTCAGTAAATAAAATCCAAATATTTACCCGGGCTGATCTCATACAGTGATGATATTTAACAACGGAGGTTCCGCTTCGTGCCGTACCGGAGATGGTGTGCGGCGTCGGGATATTCAGCCAGTATTTACTGTTTTTGCACTTCGGGTGTCAGGTCGATCAGGCAATAAAAAGCGATCTGAAGTGTGTGTGTGTGTGGGGGGGGGTTATTACAGTGGAATATGGTGCACATAAAAAAATATCATTTAATAAAGGATTGAAGCCATTTTCAGAATGAAATGTTTTTATTTATTTATTTATTGAGTTCCTCCATATTTTTGCCCCCATATGGAAACATATCCTTCCTTTCCAGGATGGTAAAAGTACACACACACACACACACACACACACACATATCCTTAACATAGGTAGAAGTACAGATACTCATGTATTAAAAGGACTCTCGATATTATTATTTACGATAATAATCGTAAATAATACTCGATATTAGTATTTTTTACTCGATATTATTATTTACGATATTTTTGTACGCCTGAAACATGGTTTTAACCCAGTGTTGGAAATGACAGATTCAAAATGTAATAAGTAGTGTAACTTTAAAAAAAAAAAAATTCTAAAATTGAAGTAACCGATTACATTTGATTACTTTCATTTGGCCACTAGGCGGCGCTTTAAGTTAACGTTCTAAGAAAAAAAAACGTTTCCAACCCTCTAAAAAAAAGTCGGTTCTATTTTTCGACGATTGTCATCATTCAAGACTAAAGCACGGATTTTACGTGAAATTTGTTCCGATGTTTTATTTGTAAACTTTTGCATAAATAACTCATTTAAGTCCACGTTTTTTTCTCATTAGCTGTTACATTTATTATGTCATTAAATGATGTAACATGGAACTAGTTACTCCCCAACACTGGTTAAAGCAGAAATCATGTATTGGGCTCTGAAAGGTCGTAGCACCACCGAGCTGCCACTGGCGGGCCCTTGAGCAAGGCCCTTATCCCTCAACTGCTAAGTCGCTTTGGATAAGGGCGTCTGATAAAAATGCCCTAAATGTAAAGCCACATTGTTCATTCTGATCCCCTCTAGGACAGATTTTCTGTTTGGCTGCGATGTGAAAAAAATGATATTAAAAGAGAGACACCACATTTCCTCTATTTGTCCATCCGTCATTCATTCATTCATTTTCTACCGCTTTATCCGATCTTCCCTCGGGTCACGGGGAGCCTGTGCCTATCTCAGGCGTCTATGGGAATTAAGGCAGGATACACCCTGGATGGAATGCCAACCCATCGCAGGGCACACACACATTCACACACATTCATACACTAGGGACAATTTTCCAAGGTGCCAATCAACCTACCGTGCATGTTTTTGGACTGGGGGAAACCGGAGAACCCGGAGAAAAACCCCCTGAGGCACGGGGAGAACATGCAAACTCCACACACACATGGCCGAGACGGGAATCGAACCCGGATCCTGGCGGTGTGAGGCGAACGTGCTAACCACTACGCCACCGTGCCCCCCTGTCCATCCGTCATCTCACGGAATATTATTTTCCCCCCTGAGATTGGATTTTCCCATATTTCTGATTTTGTTGTGCAAAGTACGTTCAGCCAGGTGGAGTGCACAGTCAGTGCGCTCGTGCTGTGAGCAGCCTGTTTAACATGATCCCGAAGATGCCAGGAGCCACTGAAGCGAAGGGATTTCCAGTCGGAGACGATACACGCGCTGACACACTTGTAATAAACTGTAACCGTGTAACCAGCGGCGATCTTCATCCATATTATCTTCAGCCTTCGGAGAAATCGTCTCTTGTACCGTGTGTCGCATTCTCATCTTCATTCCATCAACGTTACACCAAAGAAATTAGTATCGCAAAGCAACCAAACATACCCTGTATGGAATGCCAACCCCATTTAAACACACACTCACACACACACACACACACACTAGGGACAATTTTCCAAGGTGCCAATCAACCTGTTTTTGGACCGGGGAGGAAACCGGAGAGAAACCCCCTGAGGCATGGGGAGAACATGCAAACTCCACACATACACACACACACACAAGGCGGGGACGGGAATCAAACCCTGGAGGTGTAAGGCGAACCTGCTAACCACTATGATGCAAGGTAGGGGGCACGGTGGTTTAGTGGTTAGCACGTTCGCCTCACACATGCCAGGATCCGGGTTCGATTCCCGTCTTGGCCATGTGTGTGTGTGGAGTTTGCATGTTCTCTCCGTGCCTCAGGGGGTTTTTCTCCAGGTTCTCCGGTTTCCTCCCCGGTCCAAAAACATGCACGGTAGGTTGATTGTCCCTAGTGTATGAATGTGTGTGTGTGCCCTGCGATGGGTTGGCATTCCATCCAGGGTGTATCCTGCCTTAATACCCATAGACGCCTGAGATAGGCACAGACTCCTCGTGACCCGAGGGAAGATCGGATAAAGCGCTAGAAGATGAATGAATGAATGATGCAAGGTTCGGTTACTGGTCTAGTTAGTCGTTTAAAATATGAATATCTGTACTTAAGTGAAAGTGTACATTTGCCTCTCGCTGTAACCCTAAGTGGTGAACGCTAAGTGGTGCGTTCTGAACTGGGGTTTATGTATCGGAAGGGTGGGGCAAAATAAGCCCCACTTCCCGCCCCTTGATCCTTTTGATCCGGCCCACCATTGTTTGATTGGTGCAGTATTGTCCGAATCGAACCATGTGTCAGAATTATTATGTTATTATCTGCATTCATTTGAGCATTTTCCTGTAATTTCCTGTTGTTCCACCAGGTGGCGCATTAGGCACATTGAGCATTAATAGTAATACCTTTTATATGTTTATGTTTATTTCGTATGCGTCTGGTCCTGGCCCGGCCCATCTATCAAATTGTAAAAGTCAATGTGGCTCCCGAGTCAAAAGTTTTGCCCCCCTTGAACCTGATGTATCGTGTTACTCACTGAAAGGTCATGAGTTCAAATCCCAACCCAAACCCCTTACCTTCTAACTCGTCAGGTGTATCGTGTCTCGTATGGATGAAAGCAAGGGCTAATGCTGAACTTAATTCGTCGCTTTGTGGCCCATTTATTTTCTTCTGCGATATTTGACACTGACTTATGACCCTTCTGTCTGGTTTTTTTTTGCTCTAAAGGCAAACCATAGTATGAGCTCGGTAGTGGCATGTTTGTGGCAGCAAACCCCATGAGATATGGTGTGAACATATACGCTAAAAAACATCAGTAACCCAAGCGCAAAACCGATCCTCTAATACGTTTTTAAATCTATGTTTTGGCCTAATTTTTCCAACAGCAAACATTTTGGAACGCAAAGAAAAAGTCTGTGTACATTTCATAAAAAGAAACCTTTATCCGTCTTCAACAGTTACACCACAACAAGCTCAAGGCTCAGATTCACGCACAAAGACATCTACCGACGACCCGTAAGGACTTGGGCACCGTTGAACACGCACGTGTAGATCGGAGTTTGGCCTCCGGGTCGCGTTCCGCTCACTCCTGCTCCTTTTCCTCTCCGTGTGTGATCACGTAGCAGAGGTTCTTATAGTCGAGGTTTCCAGAAACGTCCAG
>JACRUU010000001.1:11478170-11490670 GCA_030449085.1 Kryptopterus vitreolus
CGTCCAGCTCGTCGCTCCCTACGTTCAGCCGACCTTCAAAACAAAACTTACGTTAGACTTAAAAAAAATAAATAAATAAAAAATACTATACAAAATTCTCGTTTCATGCCTTTGCAACGAAGCTTTTATGTGAACTTTTTATTTTACTTTTTATTGAATTTTATTGTAAATACATTTATTTACAATATTTACATGTATTTAATGAATTTGTTATATTTTTCTTGTTACTTTGTCTCTTCTTAGTTTTCATTTTATTCCTATTATTTATTCTTGACTTGTTCATCTACGCTTGGGAAGCGCTTTGAAGACGTGATTATTAAATAAAGATTATTATTACATTGATTTTTATTTTTTATTTATTTATTCATTCATTCATTCATTCATTCATTCATCTTCTACCGCTTTATCCGCTTTAAATCCGATCTTCCCTCGGGTCACGGGGAGTCTGTGTCTATCTCAGGCGTCTATGGGCATTAAGGCAGGATACACCCTGGATGGAATACCAACCCATCACAGGACACACACACACACACACAAACACACATTCACACACAATTTTCAAGGTGCCAATCAACCTACCGTGCATGTTTTTGGACCGGGAGGAAACCGGAGAACCCGGAGAAAAACCCCCTGAGGCACGAGGAGAACATGCAAACTCCACACACACATGGCCGAGACGGGAATCGAACCCGGATCCTAGAGGTGTGAGGCAAACGTGCTAACCACTAAACCACCGTGACCCTCGATTTTATTTAATCGTATTTTATTACCCTTTTCCAACTAATGATAATAATAAAAATAATAATAATAATAATAATAATAATAATTCAACTTATTCCAACTTTCTCTATTTTTCTGCCTTTTGCGCTTTTCCCTGATTTTTTAGCACTGAATTAGCAACTGTGTTTATCTTGTGTCCGTTCTGGAATGGCAATGTACATTTGTAGGGAATTTAAAATGGATTTTCTTGTTCTTGTAAACGTAAACAAAATGTTTGTATGGAAAGTTTATTAATAGCGCCCAAATGCTGTTTTAAACAAATGTTTTTGCTATTGATGTACTCGGGCACATATGTTTCAGATACTTCAAATGCCTTTTTTTTACATGTTTGGATATGAAGTACCAGTGGGACACCAAACGGCATGCAGGCTTCTCCCTCCGTGTAACAGTAAACTTGAGAAACGTAAAGTGTTTACCTACAGCGGCGAACGTGTCTCTGAGATCGTTCTTGTCAATGAATCCGTCTCTGTTCTGGTCCATAATGGTGAACGCCTGCAGGCGTTTACAAGACGTTAGCTCAGGATACATCGTCCACCCTCGATATATATCAAAGAAATGTGCTACGACTAATAGCCTGAGAGTCCATCCATCATGTGCACTGTAAATTACAGTGATTATAGCCGATGTCTGGTCTCAGCCGACGAATCGGCTGTTAAGCACCAAGCTTCTGTGAGTTATGGTTTGTATTGTTTCGAAATATCATATATCATACGCGGACGGGATAAATGAGCGAAACCGGCTCTTGCCTCTTTGAATTCCTGAATCTGAGACTGCTCGAACATGGTGAACACGTTGGAGCTGGCCGATTCCTTCTTCTTGGCCTTTTTGGGAGACTTCAAGAACATCAGGAGAGATCAATAAACATCATTCCGGTGTTCAAGGTGTTCTTTTTAACATCGTCAACATAACACATGCTCATGCTCATGATTTTATAGATATATATATATATATATGTATATATATATATATATATATATATATATATATATATATATATATATATGTATATATATATATATGTATATATATCGTATGTGTATATATAGATATAGTTATCATATGTGGGTGTATATTATATATATATGTATATATGTATATATACATATACATACGATGGAGTCCGGGGGCTCCATATATTATATATATATATATATATATATATATATATATATAGATATATATATATATATATATATATATAATAGCAGGATATCATAACTAGGGATGCACCACATTTTCAGCCACCGAAAATTTTGCTCATAGAAAAACAAAGATCGAAAATATGCCCCGCCCCTACCCTGCCTATAGGGTTCAGAGTACACTTTTGCTGTGATTATTTTATTGGTTTGTAATGCCCCCGCCCCCAATTCTTATTAACTACATTTCACAAAAATCCAAAAAATCTAATAGTTAAAAAAAAATCAATCGTACAAAAAATATTTCGAAAAGTCAAATACTACAACTGCTAAGAGTAACTAGCGCTTTTTATTTGTATTAATTAATTCATCTATTAGTCCAACAGGCCTCGTTTTTTTAACCTTATTATTGACTAGTTTATCGCTAAATCTAGTTTGCTGCTCGTACTTTAGTATTGGGTATTACTGATATTGAGTATACAGATCAGGTGGTCATGTTTAAATAGCTTCAAAACGTTAATATGCCGATGCAATTGTAGAATTTGGCAAGAAAGAATACAAAAATAAAGTAAATAAAGGAATTATAAGTTCTAAACAAACCCCAAAAGCTGCATTAGTGGATCTAGCTCACACCACAAACAGCGTTTCTATAAAAAAATTCCTTATTATATTCTCTGGACAAATAAGACTCCCTAAACCCTTTACTTTTACATCAAAAACATTCCAAACGTTTATTATGAATTTCCAGACGCCCCATACAAATGTCTGAACATCGTCCTGAAAGGCGTGCAATTTATTATCTTACATGCAGTTAACCTTGGCTCAGTTATTGCCCCCCCCCCCAATCTTCAAACACGCCTCAGTAACGTCAATTAATTCCCTGCTCATCTATCAGTATTAAATCGTTAACAAAAGCAGGACGTGAATGATATCCTACCATCGTGATGCTGGCTGAGATCCTGTGGGGGCACGCGTCGAACGTCTGGGGGAGACGACCGAGTCCCGGCGCTACTGTTTTATATACGAAATTCTCGTTGGCCAGGCATACCTGCTCTAAATTTAGACAATAGGCTTTAGCTTGGAAATATGCAGTAACTAACTGCCCTTGTGAGGTATGGCAACCATGTGAACTGCTTTGGCCTCTTTAAACAGAGAGCAGGTCCGTGCCCTGCCTTTATTACAGGTGTTACGACAGTTGGATGGCAGGAAGTCGAATCCCTGTGTTCGTATGTGTTTTATAAGCACTGATCAACCCAAAGCACCGCAAAATAGTCAGTGTAAGTTACAAATGCAATTCTATGTGTCTAGCACTTTTAAACAATGGACGTTGTGCTGTACAGAGATTATAAGAGGTCGTAAGGTTTCAGGTCGCATAACTTTCTATAACTTAACTTATAAGTAGGGACTCCGCCTACTATTGTACTGTATTGTACTGTATTGTATTGTATTGTATTGTATTGTATTGCACTGTGTTGTATTGTATTGTATTGTATTATATATATATATTGTATTGTATTGTATATGTACAAATATATATATATATATATATATATATATATATATATATATATATATATATATATATTCTATTGTATATGTACATATGTATTATATGTATATTGTATCGTATATGTACATATGTATTGTATTATATTGTATTATATTGTTTTATATTGTATTGTATTATATTGTACTGCATTGTATATAAATGCATTTCATTTCAAAATTGAAAACATACTGAACAAGTGTAACAACAAAAAACCTTTAATAACATATCCATTTTTTATATATAGATTTTCAGGAGCTGTTATTCATAATCTGGCACATTAGCACAGTGCATATGAATTAGCTGCTCAATAAAGCAGATCACGAGTCACAGGGTTTTGTCATGTGTGCTTCTCAGGAGCCAAGAGTTATTCTAATCACTACTGCGTGGGATAATACATCACACGCTATTCACTAATTCATTTGCATTTAGGTAAGTTTTAATGTGGAAAGATATATTAGAGTAGTAATTGGGTTATAAGGCCATTTCCAAATATATTAATGAACATCATTCTACAATCACATCTCAAGTTTATATGAAGTTTATATATATATATATATATATATATATATATATATATATTATATATATATATATATATATATATATATTCCAAACGTTAAAGCTGTTCGCTTTTTGTCGCTCAACATCAGCCGAATTACGCTAAGCTTCTGATTGAACTCTTTCCACGTACCGAGGACAAAAATAGCCTAGAAGTTCCACGCTGATCCATATGCAGCCATAGAGGGTTAAAAAGGATGGGGAAAATGATCCCATGATACTATGTCGTGAACTGAATTCACAATAAACAATGGCAGTTATTACTTTTATTGTTACCATTATTATTATTATTATTATTATAATAATAATAATTATTATTATTATTATTATTATTATTAATGCCATCACTGCATTTTGATCTCCCATCCAAACCATTAGAGAAATTAAATATTAATATGATCGGGGTAAAGTTTATTCTTAGGCTTTGGACAAAAACAGACAGACAGACCATCATTTGTGGCTCCTGGCAGAGAAACAATGGTGTCTGTTGGGAAAACGCAACCTGGACAGGTGGAGGAGTAATCCCAGAGTGGGGTCAGGGGATAAATATAGAACCTGGACATTATTGGCATTATTTATGAGGTGACTTGTAAAGGGGTTTGGCAGCAGGCTAGGAGCTTTGTGTGTGTGTGTGTGTGTGTGTGTGTGTGTGTGAGAATGAAATGTGAAATGAGTGCAAAATGTGACAAAACAAATTGACTTTTTCTGAGGTCTGCATGCTCTGATCAGGTTAAAGAGTGTGTATTAAGGGTATAGTGTATATAGTTTGCCTAGGACATGTATTAAGTGTGTGATCAGGTGTATATTTAGGGGTGTGTGTGTGTGTGTGTGTGTGTGTGTGTGTGTGTGTGTGTGTGTGTGTGTGTGTGTGTGTGATACATAGGCTGTCCTCAAGAGAGGACAAGGTGTCATAGGACAAACACCTAAAGGATGAATACTCTGGCGTGTGTGGTGTGTGTGTGTGTGTGGTGTGTGTGTGTGTGTGTGTGTGTGTGTGTGTGTGTGTGTGTGTGTGTGTTCTAACAGGTGTGTTTCGGGGTCGTTTATAATTAGACTGTGTTTTGAGGGAAGCTTTTTGCTGATGTCTGGAGTAATTATCTCGCCTATATCTCCAAGCAGGTGCCTTTATCATTCATACACCATTTTTAGTTTATGATGACACTCAAGCCTACACTCATTTATAGGGATGTTATTTATATGGAGGAAGTATATTCTTTTTCTTTGTTACTGTGGATAAATTCCATATAAAATATAATGGAACAAATATACTGTAGTGTGATGGACACTGACCGTAAATAACATTAACACAATATTTGACAGCTGGCTTTAAGGCCATAATGTTAAGCCTGATCTTAATTTGATTATGTCATATATATATAGATATATATATATATATATATTTTTTTAATTATATATATATTTAGATAGATTTATATATATATATCCTATACCTTTAAAAAAAATAGAAAAAAGAAATTAGTTCAACTAATCTATTTTCTTTACTCTGTATACACACACAGTGCCATACACACACACACACACACACACACATATATATATTTACATTTACATTTGCAGCATTTGGCAGACGCCCTTATCCAGAGCAACTTACAACTGAGCAATTGAGGGTTAAAGGGCCTTGCTCAAGGGCCCACTAAGTGGCAGCTTGGTGGTGGTGGGGTTTGAACCCGTGATCTTCTGGTCCAGAGTCCAACACCTTAACCACTGGGCTACCACCATCCCTATAGATATATATATATTATATATATATATATATATATATATATATATATATATAGCTATATATATAATATATAATCCATGGTATGCATATGGTATATGCTTATAGTGATTCCACAGCGCTTATGTCAGTTTCATGCCATCGAAAATAGCCCGGATCCAGACAGACGTCACATAAAGCACATGGGATTTAGAATCAGACTCATAGCATGAACAAAGAGTACACAAAAATTCCAAATACAAATTAAAAACAAACAACAACAACAAAAAAAATCACTCAAGGATCTCAAGGATGATCTACCGTTCATACAAGTCATATAAATATCATTATTAATTTCATCTATTTGGGCACATGGATAAGATTTTACCATAGAAAACACTAATCAATATGATGTAGCAGCCAAATCGACTGGCCAACCAATCAGATCTGAGAATCTGTACTGTAGGTTGGATTATTAGTCAGTTAGTCGTGCAGTCGTGAAAGATGGAGAGGGAAAAAAATATATGAAATTGTAAATATAATATATATATATATATATATATATATATATATATAGTAGTATTTAATGGTTAGCACGTTCTCCTCACACCTCCAGAGTCCCGGGTTCGATTCCCGTCTCGGCCATGTGTGTGTGTGTGTGTGGTGTTGCATGTTCTCCCCGTGCCTCAGGGGGTTTTTTTTTTTCTCCGGGTTCTCCGGTTTCCTCCCCCGGTCCAAAAAAACATGCACGGTAGGTTGAAAATTGTCCCTAGTGTATGAATGTCTGTGTGAATGTGTGTGTGTGTCAGTGTGTGTGTGTGTCCTGGGATGGATTGGCATTCCATCCAGGGTGTATCCTGCCTTAATGCCCATAGACGCCTGAGAGAGGCACAGACTCTCCGTGACCCGAGGGAAGATCGGATAAAGCGGTAGAAGAATGAATGAATGATATATATATATAAATACACATATATATATATCATGGTATACCCATTTCATTAACAAGTTGAACCAGATAATGTATATAATACATATACATTGATATACAAAATTTTCATTAACTTGCCCAGCAATGTACCACATGTAACTGTAACCCATGATAATAACAAGATCAGTATTATTTACAACATTCTATATACAAACAAGGATGACTGTTTTCTTTTTAGTCTGAAATCTAATCTGTTATGTAAAATAAATCCACCACCGTAAACCATTGTCCTGTAATAAGGAACGCTATAACATGGGTGTAATAACACTAATCTACCACTGAGTGGCGCCTCAGCAGCATACATCACCAACTTTACGAGTCACAGCACTACACATGAACATAATTCGGGCCTTAAGTTTTACCTCTGTTTATCGTAAAGACATCGATATATTTCTATTTCTCCCGTAAAGGAATGGTGAGAATGGTGAGGAAAAAGAACCCGCAGCGCACTCGGCATGCCCTCGTTTCTTCCATTCCTCGATCGTTCCGAGAGGTCCGGCATCGCTCATAATTAAACTTTAATCCCATGTACCGGCAGCTATTTAAAATTAGGCCTGGCCTCGTGAGACGCGACGGGTGGATTAAAACAAGCAAGATAAGACAGGACAAGGAGGAGGAGGAGGAGGAGTGGAGGGTGAGGAGGAGAGAAGGAAGCGAAGGGTGTCTGGGTTGGAGGATGGGGAGGCGTCCATTGGGGAGACGGAAAAAAAGGCAGGAGCTTTGGGGAAGTGGGGGATACGCAGTGCACCGGTGGGCTGGAAGAACAAATCACTAGGCAGGAGATGTTGAGCGTCTTCGGAGAGGGGGAAAAAAGAGAGAGAGAGAGAGAGAGAGAGAGAGAGGGAGAGAGGACGGTGGAAAGAAGCCAGCCCCTGGGAGAAAGAGAAGCCAAACCTTAACAGCTATTTGGAAAGACAGCATGTTGTGTGGTGAAAAAGCGAATGGTGGCATGTTATATTATATTATATATACTTTTCTTTCACCCAACGGTTCCCTAATTCCCTAAATATCGCTACAAATACGTTTACGTTACATATTTGAAAAAGGGGTTTTATTTTGGAATAATTCAAGGTTTATCGCAATCAATATTTTGTTTATGTTGAAGTATGATTGTTGACGTTATTTTGTTTATGGATAGAATCTAGCCATAAACAAAAAAACCAAAATAACGTCAACAATCATACATTTTTTTCACTCCCTCGTTCCCTCCATAATAAAAGTCCATCTAGCCGCTAGATGGACTTTTATTATGTTTTTTATACGGGTTATATTTCAAATAAGGGTTTTATTTCTTGATAGTGAAGCACAACAAACAAACAAACAAACAAACAAACATTACAATATGATTCCTATATGGTCTATAACGAATGCTGTACGACAGCGTTTAAATTCTAGGTATTTCATGCTAGTTACCGTTTTAGCAAGCACGCTGTGTTTCCTTGGCGAAAGAAATTTTTCCTTCAGAGACGTTCTTAAACTCACGTACGTTATTTTACTTCGTTTTTCACCCAAATTTTACCTCAGAAATGTAACTAAAAGTAATGAAGGACTTTAAAAACCTTCGTTTTATTGTTAATTCCACTTAAACGTCACGTATTTGTCGCTGCTATGAGCGTTTGAGCTAGCTTTAACGCTATAAAGAGACTCGCAACAAACTAGCAAAGAGGGCTAATTGTTTGCTCGGGTTTCAAATTAACCCGTGAAAATGAGGTGGAATATCATATCGAACATGTTCATTTATTAACTGACATATCTACATCTATGGGAAAAAAGAAGAGAAAAAAAATAGAAAGAAAAAAAAAAAAGAAAAACACATTACCTGGTTTAATTAGCCGTCGCTAATGGCTGTCAATGAGCATTAACTCGCTCACCCAGGCACTAAATTAGTTAAAGTGAGGTGATTATTTATTTATTTATTTGATTTTTTTGAGGATCATCTGCTTTATATTTATGATTGAAATTCAGTAGTACAATAGTGATAAATAAATAAATAAATAAATAAGTAAATATATAAATTGAGTGCTTTGCTAGTTTCTTGTCAGTCAATAACTTCCCTGATTATGTCTGGCTACATTTACGGCATTTGTCAGATGCCCTTATCCAGATCGACTTACAACTGTGCAATTGAGGGTTAAGGGCCTTGCTCAGGGGCCCCACTAGTGGTGGCTTGGTGGTGGTGGTGGGGTTTGAACCCATGATCTTCTGGTCCAGAGGCCAACACCTTAACCACAAATACATCGTAAAATTGAGTTTGCCAAAGTATGTACAAATACAATTAGTACAAAATGCCCCCTAGGGGGCATTAGCAAGCGCGTGGTTTCTGGTGTTTTTTTTTTGGGGGGGGGGGGTTGAGTTAGATTAGCTAAATTCATTCATTCATTCATCTTCTACCGCTTTATCCGATCTTCACTCGGGTCACGGGGAGTCTGTGCCTATCTCAGGCGTCTATGGGCATTAAAGCAGGATACACCCTGGATGGAATGCCAACCCATCGCAGGACACACACACACACACACACACATTCATACACTAGGGACAATTTTTCCAAGGTGCCAATCAACTTACAGTGCATGTTTTTGGACCGGGGGAGGAAACCGGAGAACCCGGAGAAAAACCCCCTGAGGCACGGGGAGAACATGCACAAACTCCACACACACATGGCCGAGACGGGAATCGAACCCGGACCCTGGCGGTGTGAGGCGAACGTGCTAACCACTAAACCGCCGTGCCCCTGATTAGCTAAATTCCTTCCTCCTTAATTAGAGACGATTCGTTTAGTGTTTTTGTTTTGCCATTCCGATCTTTACTGGAATCAATCTGAACCTTAAAAAGAAGGACATGACTTAAATTCTTCATTAGCATTCGTAGGAACTGTTTCACCAGCTCGGCCTGCGCTTACTGTAACTGCTATCTTACCTGACCAAGCCTTTTTTTTATAATAATATAGTATATAATAGTCTTGGAGGCATTCTCTTAGAACAAATGATATTTAAAAAAAACTAAACAAAAACACCTGTGTTGTTATGTACAGGTTTTCAATATGTGTCTAACCTGTTTAAACCAGTTTGTTTGGTGTCCCTGCATTTATCGTTAGTGAAAAGTCTATTATTGCAAATTATGAGATCGTTATAATATCGTTTTTTTTGTTTAGTTTTGTATATTTTTTATTATTTATATTATTTAAAGGCCTTTCTCAACGTGGTAGCACAGTGAAATCTCAGGTTCGAATCCGAGCACTACCTACTAAGCTACTCTACTAATGGGCCCTTGAGCAAGGCCCTTAACCCTCTGGAACCCTCTCGCTCTGGATAAGGGTGTAAAAAAACGTAAATGTAAAGGGCCCAGCAGTGGCACCCAGTTTGGTGGTGCCGGAACAAAATGTAAACAATGTTTAGTCCCGATTTGCTCGTAGAATTCCCGCCCACCATTTGTGGGAAGATGTCTCGCTTGAGATTTTAGGTACTGATGTAGGTGCGGAGGCCTGGGGGGCGGGGGGGGCTGGATTGAGAGTAGGATTGAGGTCACTCTATCCGACCAATCAGAATCTTCCTCTTCAAAGATCCAAAGATCGGCTTTGTCCGTCCGACAACGCTAATTAAGTACAAATTCACAATCCGCTAATGTCAATGAACGCCGTCCAAGCGATCTAATAACCGTCTTCGCCTTGAAACCCGAAAGATGCGTTTTTGAATTGCAAAAAAAAATAAATAAAACGTTCGACACGTCACGTATTTTCTGTAAACATGGCAGAACAAGTGCCGAGCTCATTCCGTGCCCTCTCTCCTGGTTTCTATGAGTCACTCTGGGCGAGCATCTCACACGATCGTTATGTTCCGAAGAAAGACGCTAACGTGCCGACTAGCCTAATCGTTAACTGACACACACATACACACACACACACACACACACACAAAAACAACAACAAACAAACGAGAAAAAAAACACACATGCATTTTAATAAATAATAAAGTAATAATACAGCAATGATTACCCGAAACCAATCAGCACGGGTTTGAGAGTCTTCGCCAACCTCCCCCCAAACACACACACACACACACACACACACACATTTGGACGCAATCTGTCGAGTAAGAAAAAGGCGGAAAGACGGAAGAGAAAAAAAAAAGGTTGCGCGCGTGTTATAAAACGTGTTCGCAAATGATCGGGGGTTGCTTTTCAGGCTGTCCATGGGAAAAGTGCGCGAACATGAAAGTTGTGTCAGCTCGCAGCATTAAAGCGAGTTTTCTCAACGTGCCGTGAGACAGAGAGGAGAGCGCGAGCTCAACATCAAGGTCTCTTTGAAAAAAAATCAATAGCAATATATCTTTTTTTTTTTTTCTTCCTTCCTTCCTTCGTTCCTCTTCTTCTTTTTCTTCTTCTTCTTGTATGGCACCTTGAAAACTCTTTTCGGCGAACCTTCGGCTGCCGCGTTCGCGCCTCTAATCAAAGCAACGGTGTCGGGATTGTGGGAACAAAAGCTCAGAGGCGGAAAGTTTCCACGCGGCGCACTCGGGTGTAAGTCAAACTAACTCGCGTCGGCTTTTTTACACGTTCGAAAGGCTGATAGGAATCGGTTTTGTTCGGGCCCTTGAGCGAGTCCCTTAACACGGTCTGGTGTACCCTGTGCTTCCTGACATGCGAAGAAAGAATTTCACTGTGCTGTTGAGTAGGATGTTGGTATGTAGCTTGAGGGTTCGAGGCCCGGTTTTGTCTGGTTGGGGCCCTTCAGCAAGGCCCTTAAATCTCTGTGATCTAAGAGGGCTGTATTATTACTGCCCCTGTGCTCCTTTCGACATTTTGAAAGCTGATAGGAATCGGTGAACGTTTTTTTCGGGCCCTTGAGCGAGTCCCTTAACACGGTCTGGTGTACCCTTGCTTCCTGACATGCGAAGAAAGAATTTCACTGTGCTATTGAGTAGGATGTTGGTATGTAGCTTGAGGGTTCGAGGCCCGGTTTTGTCTGGTTGGGGCCCTTCAGCAAGGCCCTTAAATCTCTGTGATCTAAAAGGGCTGTATTATTACTGCCCCTGTGCTCTTGCACCAGTTTCCTAAAACTCACTCGTAGACATTTAGATGGAAATCGGTGAACGTTTTGTTCGGGCCCTTGAGCGAGTCCCTTAACACGGTCTGGTGTACCATGTGCTTCCTGACATGCGAAGAAAGATTTTCACTGTGCTATAGAGTGGGATGTTGGTATGTAGCTTGAGGGTTTTGCCAGGCTGGGGCCCTTCAGCAAGGCCCTCAGTGATCTCAGAGGGCTGTATCATTACTGCCCCTGTGCTCTTAGCCCAGTTTCCTAAAACTCACTCGTAGACGCTGATGGAAATGGAGTGAACGTACGATCCTTCCTTACTTTCTTTCTTTCTTTCTGTGAAAGTAAGGGAGGAAACCAGAGAACCCGGAGGAAAACCCCCGGAGGCACTGGGAGAACATGCAAACGCCCCACACACAGATACACACACACATACATACAACAGAGGCGGGAATCGAACCCCCAACCCCAACCCCCAACTCAGTGCTTTCCAGACAGCTGTGTGTTTTGTCTCATAATCCAACACACACACACACACACACACACACACACACGACAGAGGCGGGACTCGAACCCCCAACCCCAACCCCTAACTCAGTGCTTTCCAGACAGCTGTGTGTTTTGTCTCATAATCCAACACCACACACACACACACGCACACACACACACCCACACACACACGACCCAACACACACACAGAGGCGGGACTCGAACCCCCCCAAACCCCTAAATCGTAA